>JAMKCF010000004.1:2191575-2922101 GCA_023634235.1 Pisaster brevispinus | reverse complement strand
GTCACTGAGTGACGGATAATATGAGTGCTATATAAGAAGCCATTATTATTATTGCTCTCCAACATATTGGTTTAAAAGTGTTTAACCAGCATTGAGAACTTGTTTTTAATCTTTGTTCTGGGGTAGCTCAACCAAATATTGGGAGGCTGCAATAAGCCCAACCCTGATTGTTAACACTTTTCTAGTAAATTAGTCATTTGGACAAAAACATTTTTACCATCCCTTGGAAAAAATACTCGGTTTTACCTTAAGGTTGTTGTTGTTGTTTTTTTGTTTTGTTTGTTTTTGGGTGGTGGTGGGGGGGGGGGGGTGGGTTAAACTTAACCCATTATTGGTTTAGGCCTAGGGTAAGTCCAAAAAACAATCCAATGAGTAACATTCCCGCAATGATTGCTGAATCATTTGCCTACAGCTGTCTAGGAGAAAAACATTGGTTCTTTTATATTATCCAACAACTTATAGTTGTTATAGGCTACATACCACTTGGTAAAAACTTAACTATGTGTCACCAACATGACCAGCCCTATTTACTAGTAACACTTGATGGAGAAACTCAACATGTTTAACCTCATGGATAATCCAAATTACCCCAAACTTGCCTAGAAATCAACTTGAGATAGATCCTCTACAACTTTGGGTGATTACAACTTGTAAAATCTACATAGACCTGCTTTGCACAGGCCCGCGAGAACAAATTTGTACAAAGGGGTGCTGGTTTTTTTCAAGGACAATTGGCGTGAGCAGAGCATAAAGCCATTACGGCGTATGTCTGGGCCCGCTTAAATGCTCAGTCGTACAAGCACAGACACGATTAGGCACATAAATCTCTCCATGTTTTTGCGGGGCAGGATTATTATTAGTGTAATTTGCAAAATGATTACCCCAAAATGACCTGTTTTCACGAGGCGAAGTTGGGTGATAAATATATTTAGTTTTCGAGACTCTTACATTAATAGTTACTAGAATCGCGGCTAAAATTGAAAAATATATCCAAGGCTAGTTTTTTACGTAAATTATCGTCCTTTTTGTTAATGTTGACATTGAATGACAATATGTCAGGTTCAGAAGTGATAAGTCCCAAGGGAACAATAAGTGTCTCTCTTTAACGGTCACCGGTAATTTTTACGGTGATTATTTTTTATAAGGATTAACACAATATTTTTGAAATTATTTTTTATAAGGATTAACACAATATTTTTGAAGGCTTATCCCTGACATCTAATGCTCTCTGATCAATTGCTTAGTCATAGGTTTTGACATTACCATGATGATGATCGAAAATTACATTAACGCTATATAACTTCATCCTTATTGACATTTAACTAGTCAGGGGAAAATTAATAATGATTTATATGAATGCCATTGACTTGACCAACGCGTACCAATGACTATGTTTTGTTTTGATGTCACGTTGTTTTCACAAGCACAAGCTGGTGAGAGTTTCCCATCGCGTATCGCTTTGGGCGACTGGGCTGTCCAGTGGCTAAAAGGTAGCCACTGGACCGCCCAGCCGCCCAAAGCGATAGGTTGTTGATCAGGGTTTCTTCATTTGTATTAGTTTCCTAATTTTATTTTAATTTTACTGATTAAATTGTTAGTTTAAAATGTAGCCATTCCACCAAAATGTTGTTGTGTAGAAATACGTAATGTAAAAGAACAACAACGAAAAACACCTAAAAATGCACCTACTTTAATATCCCATTAGCAGATGGCTCAAAGGTGTCCGGAAGCTCAAAAGGAAAATGCTTGCCACTCGTCAACGGCTTCCGGTAAATTTTATGTAGATTTTGTTTACAATCACAAACAAAATATTTGTAAAGGCTTTGATAGATCAAAATTGTTTTCCCCCTTCACAGTTGACTTGTAAATTGTTAATAACGATGACTTTCTTTAGCTTGATTGTAAACTTAGTTCATCATCGTGACATTGTGTTATTGGTTGGTTTAATTCCGAGGTTGGTTTATTTCTGAAATATTCCTTTATTTCTGAGTTGTTCGTGTATTTCTGAGTTGATCGTTTATTTCGCTGCTGGTGTAGTATTGCGCGCGCAATGTGTTCCTAGCTCCCAGTGTTTTCCCATTTACAAAATCTGCATTGTATTAAAGCACGTATTTTTAAATTTCTGTAAGCAGTTTTATTGTTTTTTATTGTGGAATATGATTTTTTTTTTTTTTTGCTCCAAAACAATATGCGTCTGAATGTAATTACTTTTTTTAATTACTTTTTACGCCGGTTTGGTCAGAAGGACCGGTCTTGCCATCCTGCCTTGAAGACACCTTGACTGAAGTTACTCACGACGAAAGTTCGGATGAAGAAGACTCTGACATCGATGGAGATGATGACTCCGACTGTTCTGATCTGGACAACTATGACAGCGACAACTAACACAAGTATGTTAGAATCAAAGTAGCAGATATTCAAACTGTTTATTGGGTTAACAAGATGTGGATATTTACAGCAAGACTCATTACAGAATGGGCATATTTTCTTCAGTTTTGACCTTTTTTCCTCAAATTTGACAAACTTTGGCAGCCATTTTGGCAGAAATTCGGTGGCTGTCTAGAATTCGGTGCAAGGCAGCAAAACAAAGTGCTAGAGAGTTTAAAAAAAACATAAATTTGTTCATTTTACTTACGTCTGTATCGCAACTTTGGCCGATATACAAGTTTTTGCCACTTTGGCAAATTTTGCCGGCCAAAATGGCCGCCATCTTGAATTTGAAGCATGATAGCAAAAAATATGGAAGTGTTGGGGTAAAAAACAGAAAACTAACATTTTTAATTGTGTTTTTATTATTTTATTTGGCTGATATATGACTTTTTCCAATTTTGACTATTTTTGGCGGCCATCTTGGCGGCCATTTTGGATATCTCTAGTTCATCGGTTTTTTTTCCACTGTTAACATCATAATTGTGTTTGAGGACCCTAAAAGGCACCCAAAAACATTGGTGTGGTTAAGTTCTTGGGGGGTGCACGGTGGGTCCCCCATACATACTCAACTACAAGGCATATCACAGTATCACAATGCTGGTCGCCCGAGCACACTATAGTGCCGAATATGATTTGTTGTAATAAACAAATAAATACATAATGCTACACGTATGCTGTATAAATTGTTAACTTTTCCAAAGAGTTCCGTTTATGAAACATATTTACTAAACGTAGGGGGTGCTTTGAGTGCTGAAGTCGAGTCCTGTTGACCAAGTCCGAGTTCTCCCAACCGAGTCCGAGTCCTCTTCGGTCCGAGTCTGAGTCCACAAACAATGGGCTCGAGACCGGGCTCGAGTCTCTCAGCCTTGGGTGCTCAGGGTGCTTTAGTATATTCTAGCTCCGGGTGCTCCGGGTGCTGCAGCACCCCCACACATTCTCGCGGGCCTGCCTATGCAGAATAACTGTCATCCCCGTTGGGGTAAATTGAGCGTTTTAGGGCGTTTTTTAACCATAGCAGGGGAGAATGAACTTGAAGTGGGTAAAACAACAGTTTTCTTTTTAAACCTCAAGCAAGGTAACTTTTGCACAACAAATGGTAAGAAGTAACTGAAAATGGGGGTAAACTGCTCCTCTTGGAAACATTTTACCCACAATGCAACGTGTTCCACACATTTGGACAAGGCAAGTCGCAGGCACAATCAAAGAACGATCGGGTGGGCGTCATTCTAATGTTGCAGGTCGTTAATGTCCGATGTTTATGGATCAAAAGTTGCTAGGAGAGATATTTGGCTTCATGGTAGTTACTCTGTTCAAGAAACTACAGTCTGTTGAAGGGGGGAAAGGCATTATCTACACAGAAAAGCCTTGGATTGCTACCTACATTGATTTTGCAACACGAAGGTTTCGTCAAGGGCAGTCTGAACCGTCAATATTAAAAAAAAGTCTGGCAAAACCAACTGGCTCTCTTTAGAGCCAACACTGCTTCCAAGAAGAGATTGTTGCATTGTCAGCTCGCAAGAATTTTGTTTATGTTCGTTTTCAACAACCAAACCCCATTTGTTTGTTTACCTTTACCCCTAAATGTATATGGCTGTACACAACTCCCCAACTGTTTTATGCAAGTGAATATTCGGTTATGACCATCAGAAATTGTACGGTACAGTTCAATTCCGTTTCCTGGAAAATGGATGCGATTTGTTGAGTCCCCAGGGGCCTTACCTTGACACAGCTTAAGTCAATTTCTGGTGTTTGTGGTCGATTTGCAAATAAACAGGAAAAAGGAGAGGGAAACAGCGTAGATTTTCAGAGGCAACTGGAGCAAAAAGATCGAACTCGGTCATCATTTCCTTCTGTCCACTGTTTTTTTTTGTGTACCTAATAACTTGCTAAAAATGACACAACTAAAGGGTAACAGAACAGCACAACGGTGTTGGGTAAGATAAAATTACCTCAAACATGGGTAAAAAATTTACACAACCCTGGGTAAATTTTGTTTTGAGTAAGGTTTACCCAACTTTCGTGTCAGTGCAGGAAACACGGTTGTTTCTATTGGTAAACACTTTTTTTAAAACTCAATATCGGGTAAACACTTGCACAGGGCTGAGTAAATTCCTGCCCATCTTCAGTTGGGTAACATTTGTTCACAAGCTGAAAGCCATGTTCGCTTCTAAATCTAAAAAAGGTAAGATTTTTACCTAATATTTGTTCAGTGCAATTCATGTGCTTTCAGTTGTTTTGGTGACGTCTACTTCACGGCATAATCAAATCACGTGCTACAATTTGAACAGGTCTCTTCTTGCCAGCCAGTAACAAAATGGCTGGCCTTTCATATTTCTACACAATATTGTACATGTTTACCAATTGATTGTCAAACCTTTACGGCGATTACTTATAATAGTACACCAATACCTCCCCATGGAAGGGGTCATAAACAAGATGTTGTAGCCGGCACTGAATTACTTAGGGTTCCTCAAAATAGTCTTTACATCTTTGAATTAAAAACAACCCAATCCTTCCCATTTTAGAGTAATTTCCGTCATGCACCTTTTACCCATCTCATACATGCGTCAGTGATTTTAAATCTCATTCAGGAACCCATTTAGAAGAGCATGGAACACAATAAAGTCAGCCATGCTTACCTCCATTATTGTAAAGAGTTTTGGGGTAAGTTTGCCCTCTACATTCTCCCCCTCCCTGTGTGAGTGTTGCGTATCCCTCGATTAAATGTTGAACCCTTTGATATTGCAGCTGTGCAGTGAAATAATTTCCTTCAAAGAGAACCAAGTTCCCTTATAATGGATATGGTTTGCTGAGTCCCCTGCGTGGGCCTTCTTATTGTACCTTGACCTAGGCCTACAGCTACAAGTTACGTTTGTATAGTTTATAACCCATCTAGTTTGGTGATTGCGCGAGAACATGCAAGAATTGCAAACAAACAGGAAAAGGGAACCGTGGTAGAGGGCTTGATCCCTGCACCCAGACCTGCTCCCCCGCGCCTATACGATTGTTTAGTTTCCGTCGTTAAAACATCTACTGTGCATAAGAACCCGCACAGTTCTTAAACGTGTTTGAAAAAATGTTCGAGTGTGTGCTTTACTACGCCAACTAATATTATTAACAGAAAATGACGTAGGTCTACGTCTTGACCATCTCGGTTTCTTTTAGTAAAGAGTAGGACCCGCTGTAGTTGTGCCACTTGGTGCAAATTCTACGAGTGTCATTTCTAGATTCCCCATAATACCATGGGTTTGAAGTTTTCCCAGTCACCTGTGTATAGCTTTGCCTGATGGGACTCTAATTTGTTTGGAGGTCAAGAGATAATTAGGACACGGGAAGCTTTAGTCTTCTGCAGTGCTGTTTTTCCCTGAATCTGTAAATTAGTGAAGACTGGCAATCACGTTACATTGAGTCCTTGCACCAATATCCCAAAATCAGAATGACGCCCTGGGAAGCGCACGAAATACAGTTGAAAATGTAGAGGGCGCATTGCACTTTGAATATTAAGCAATTATTTACAATGAATATACAAGTTTTACAATGAGCACAAAGAATAAAAAATAATGGTCAGGCCTATTCCTTGAAAACATAAGCCACATTAAATTTACAATTAGGCCATAACACATACAACAGGACTTACTTTATAAAAACTGACATTGAAAATACTTGTTTTCCCTCAGAATTCTGAGCAATACATTTTCTTCAGTGATCACATCACGAAGCTGATGACCAAAAAAAGATGTCACTGCCATCTCTGAAACAGTGGGATGAAGACCGGAAGACCCTAGGGGTCGTTTATGACCATTCCCGGGCAAAATCGGTCGAGAGGAAAAACAAAATCAAGAAGAGTAGACAGGCGGCTTTCAAGTCTGCATTGGCAGAGAGAACAAAGCCATCGGGACAGCATCAAGACACCAAGACGAGCACGCCTTGTTCATCATTGGACCAAGACCAATTCGGAGTACAAGCAAAAAGGTATACCGCAAGTCCAAATTAGTAGAGTTTACAACCATCAGTTCACGAAACTTTTGCTGTCAGTGGCGGCTGCGGCCGATAAAAGCAAAGCACTGGCGCATTAGCCCAAACATCCGACGACACAGTTCGAGGCTCGTGAACAACAACAGATACCGGCCTTGAGCAACTGTCAGGCTGCCAGTTGCATCACATCCATTCACACGGCAGAGATTCGTAGTCTAAACACACACCCAACCTTAAGGCCCTGTCACACCATGGCGTATCGCCTGAACGTATGCCAACGTATGCGAAATATCGAAAATACGTTGGTGTACGCTGATATAAGTTTGGGGTAAGTTGGGGATACGTCGTTTTCGTTAAGAGCACGCTGTGATACGCTGTTAAAATTTTGAACACGTCGAGCCCGCGAAATTTTTTTGAGCATGTTCAAAATTTATCGGCGTACTGAACGTGTGCTTCATACATTCTGCATAAGTTCCCCGTAAGTTCGTGGTACGTTAGACATACGTTGACATACGTTGACATACGTTAGAGGAACGTTACTCGTAGGTTGGTATACGTTGATGTACGTCGTCTAACGGGGAAACGTATAGCCAACGTAGTGATAACGAGATGATAACGTATATGTAACGTATGTCTAACCTATGCCTGACGTATCTCCAACGAGTCTCGACGTATTCTGAAATCATTGCATCCAATGATATCATTGCATCCACTTAAATCATTGGGTCTGTAAAACCAGTGCCCGTCTTTATCCGCAAGGATAAAAAACCAAGGACTCTTTCACGATACCCTTTTACGGATTCCATTCGTCATATTGTTAAGTGCATGCTGCAGACGTGTGCAGCACTAGTGCATGCACGAAGACAAGGTATTGGTGAGATTCTTATTTGGGCGCCGTTTACTTCTTAGCGTGACATTAGTGTGAAGTTATGCGCGGAGAGCCTTGCTTGATCCCCAAGCCGTCACGATCGATTCCTTTAGTTTCATAACAACGTAAGCTTATCTTGCGTTCATGTTGACAAACAGTCTGACAATCATCAACACAGCCTGAAATGTTATCATTGTTCCATGAGAAGTAATGGAAAATCTCTGTACTGTAATAAAGACGCTCAAAGTATTTTTTAAAAAGAATGAGCTCAGTTAGCAAGTCTTCTTTTGTTTGTTAAAACACTCCGTGATGCCATGGTACTGCAATCAACAGTCCGTTTTTAATTAAATAATCAGTACTCCGCCATTTTTATTTTTTTTAATCTAAAAAATCGAAGTTCCTCATCTACACCTAGCCAAATAGCATGGACAAAGTATTGTTCCCATTCGGGGTCTCTTTCACACACAAAAAATCCATCAATGACCAGCTCTCCCGGAATTCCCATAGGAATTGTACAGCAATTATTTATCATTGGGGCCAATGGACACTGCTAAGTGAATTGAACCATATGGTATACAATCTACACAAAGACAAATGTGGGCTCATCTAAAAAAAAATTGTGCTTGAATATGTTTGATTTAGTCAAAAGGGTCTATATCTAAAGGCTTTGGGCCATTTGAAAGTGATTGGGTTCTCCACAAAAAAAATTGCACGCAAATACAAACGGACTCTTGACTGCAGTCCGAAGGCTTAAGTGTGTATAAATTTTTTGATGGGGTCACGCAGGGTTTTAAGCTCTACGTCTTTTATTACGATCAATATATGTCCGCAATGTCTACACAATGTGACACAATTGACATTACAAACATTAAGTGCTACTCTTGATCTCTACAGAGACGAAGCCCCATCCCAGAGACGTAAGGAAAATCATGATATGATACAGATCTTTATCAAGACGCCCATCATCAGCCCTAAGAACCTCTGTCTACGACTCAATCATAACACAACCATCTTCAGCCTGAAAAAAATAATTCACAGGAAGTCAGGCATTCCTCCTGCATTAAAAAATCTGCACACCCGACAGCTTCAGTTCAAGGTAGGCATTCTGTACTGTTTCTCCTTTTTTATTTTTTTTAATTTTTTTTATTTATTTTTTTAGGGGGGGGGGTCGAGGGGTGTGGGGGGGGGGTCTGTCACCGTTGTGCATATTAGACCTTCACCCACCGTTTCCATTTTTGTCCGTGTCGTGTGCATTTCTTTTGGCTTCATTTCGAGTCTTGTTCGAGTCGCCCTGTTTTTTTTTCTACATCAGTTGTTCCCCACGTCTTTTTTTCCTCTGACGACTTTGTTATGAAAGCCATGCAGAGGTGATTACTAGTATTCAATTTCCATGCTACAATATTGGGTATTTTCCTTGTTTTTTATGTGATGTTGTTTGACCTGTTTAATGTTGATTGTGTTTGGCAATTTGTTTTTAAATACTCTTTTCAAATACTGGTTGGAAATGAGGCTAGTTTGTCCTCGTTATTTTGTTCATCTCCCAAGATATACGATACCCTCTACACCCTCAATTAAATTTCTAAAAAACTTTAATGGCGTCGGCCTTGACAACGTTTTACCTGTTGTTAATCGTCTTCTATTTCATTGATCTTTAATTATGTATACCTTTATTTGAATGTAAATCGAGAATGAACACTTAGGTCTATCGTATCAACTTATTTGAACATTTCTTCTTCTTTTGTACCCAGTCGTGTGACGCTTTGACTCTTCTTGATCTTGGCATCCAACCAGAGACGAATATAACTCTATCGCTTGCACCAGGATTGCTCGGAGGGGCTCCAAAACGTGAGTCAAGATTTACAAAACTCAAGCCTTATTTTGTTAACCTAGTTTTTCATTTCACACACAACAGACTCGCAGCTCAGCCGACGGAGGTCTTGTTATAAAACCAAATAGAACTGAGTTTATTTTGTGTTTCCTCCTATGGAGTCTTTTACTGGGATGGTTTTAATGCATAGCTTCATTAAACAGCCAGTCAGTGTCCCATCCTTTTATAACAAACTAAACAAAAACAACCATTTGATTGAGGGCGCTGTTCATCATGGCTGCCTGTGTACTTTTATCTCTGCTGTACACTGCATTTCTAATCCTTAAAAATCTTCCTTTTTGGATCGCCATCCACACTTCTACTTTTTATGTGTGGTTTTATTTGTGTTGTCTGGTTTGATTCAGCATATTCTGGACCGTGAACTTTGATGTAAGTGTGATTTGAGGACTTTTTTATTCTTGGATTGTAAGCTGAACTATACTACCTATGCAATCTACACTGGACAATAATGGCCACCATGAATCTTGTCAAATTTGTAACAGCCATTGCACTTCTACAACATCAGCTTCAGCCCTCGCTTGCCAACAGATATGTTGTGACAGGTTCTTCTCCATTTCCAGTGATTAATCACCCCAAAATTATATGCGTCGGTAATAATCTCCCGATAGCTACATCTTTAAGACTGTGTTACTCTGGTTTTTGCTCCACTAAGACACCAGCGGCCAGGTGGGATAAGCATGGCCGTACCTGCATAGTAATCCCTGGTCACGATCCACCCACCGATATCACCATTTTCATGGATGTGCTAAGAAATCCGGGTCGACATACTTGCCATTCCACAGTCTACCAGAGAATTACTTCCACTCAGAATCAACTGAAACTATTAAAAGGTTGAGGAAAACAACACATATCTACATCTACATATGAAAGCCTGAAGACATTAGAGCTGTTGAAGAAGATGAGGGGTTGTAGAGGAGGTCGTCAGGCTTTTAGGCATATCCCTGTTACTAGTAATACAAGAGGACGACATTGTGTGGAGACATCTGCTACAACGTACCACAAGACTTGTATTAAACATTCTAAAAGAACCCCATGTCACCTCGTTCCTGTTCCGAACACTTGTCCCGTTATCCACACCAACATAGCTCTGCTACCTCGAATTCTGCTGACCAATGCAAGCTGGAAGATCTGCAGCTTGTTCGCAGTGAGAATTCTGTCGATATAGCTGCCGTTACAGAAACCTGGTTGAATGACATTACCATACAATCTGCTGACATCCCTGGATTTCATATTTCGTCCAAGTGCCGAGATGGAAGACGAGGAGGAGGTGTAGCTGTCTATACCAAGGAGAGTTTCAACGTGCAGACACTATCCAACCATTCATGTGAGTATGAATGTTTGTGGCTCAAACTTAACCACAATCAGTCAACATCTAATTTCTACATTGGAGTGGTTTACTATCCTCCAGGGTCTACCTATGCCATTGAAATGCTTGAGCACATTTTTCAAACTGTGGACGATATCCATTCAATTGATACAACTGCCACAATCATTCTAGTAGGAGACTTTAATGATCTCCAAACTAACACCATTGAGAACAATTTACATATGGAACAGTTGATCAATTTCCCCACTCGGCACAATGCTATACTGGATAAGATGTTTACCAACCACCCCACGTTTTTTACTGAACCCAAACGACTATCACCAATTGGACGTAGTGACCACTGCTGTATTCTCATCAATTCAGTGACTGAATATCCATCTGTGAAGCCTACTTCCACCTACAGGCGACCCTACCGAGACTCTTCAGTACGGTCATTCGGGCAATGGGTGACTGGCTGTAATTGGGACAGCTTTACCTCAAACCAGTCATCTGATGCCATGCTCAGGAATTTTTCATCTACCATCAATGACGCCTATGAGGAACATTTTCCCAAAGTCCATTCAGTATTGCGACTCGAGGACAAGCCATGGATGACTGTACAAATTAAACGACTTATCAGAAACCGCCAGAAAGCTTTTACTCGGGGTGATCAGATGGAATGGCGTATGTTGCGCAACAAAGTGAATCAACTCATAATCAAAGCCAAAAGTAAGTTCTACGCGGACTCTGTGTACAACCTCAAGAACTGTCAGCCAGCTAAATGGCACAAACATATCCAGAGGATGTGTCATCTTAAATCCAAACCAGTTACTATCCCTGGAGCTACATTAAATCCTAGCGGAACAGTTGAAGCTATTAACAATCATTTTGCCGAAATATGCAATCAGCTACCAGCATTAGAGCTTGAAAGTCTTCCTGCATACCTGCCGGCAGAAACACCACCTCCAGTAGTTTATCAAGGGCAGGTTCTGAGAGCACTTCAAAAACTGAAATCCTCTAAGGCTGGTCATCCTTCGGACTTACCTATCAGACTGATTAAAGAATTTGCTCCCGAATTAGCCCTTCCACTTACTTGTGTGTTCAATTCTTGCTTGAGAAGGCTAATTTTCCTGAATTGTGGAAGACTGCCACTATCATACCAGTTCCTAAAACTAAACACGTTTTGTCTTTTGATCAACTGATGAGGCCCATCTCCTTGACACCAGTGTTAGCTCGTATTTTTGAATCCTTTATTGCCAAATACATTATTAATGATATTTCTGTAAAACTTGATCCTAAACAATACGGTAACATTAAGGGCAGCTCTACCACTCATTACCTGGTGGATATGTTAAATTCTGTATATGAGGGACTAGATAAGCCTAATCAGAATGCTTACCTTGCTGCCTTTGATCTTGTTAATCATAATATCATTATCAAAAAACGTATCTACCTTGGGGTTAGACGTTCAATTATTCCAATTGTATGCAGCTTCCTTTCCAATCGCTCCCAAAATACCAAACTCGTTAATCACACTTCCTCTGTCAAAACCATTGATTGTGGCGTCCCGCAAGGAACTAAGTTAGGCCCCATATTATTTCTGGTCCTGGTTAACGATGCTGCCATAGGAAATACGTGGACGACCTGACCCTTATGGTGAAAATGCTCAACTTCAGTTCCATCTTGATGATCTCTCTGAATGGTCCAAAGCTAACGATGTTCTTCCCAAACCTGCTAAATGTCAAGTGATGAAGATCAGTTTCTTACGACGAGTTACACCTAACCCTGTGTTTACTCTTAATGACATATCCCTAAACAAAGTTAATCATTTGAAACTTTTTGGAGTCACGATTCAGAATGATCTCAAATGGGACATTCATGTTGCTGATATTGTCTCTAGAGCCTCTAGAAGATTATTTACCTTGTGTATTTAAAAAAAAAAATATGACGCTCCCTTGGCTGACTTAGTCTCGGTGTTCACAGGCTACATTAGACCAATTTAAGAGTATGCCAGCCAAGTCTGGCATACTTCGATAAGTAAACAACTTGCTAATAGAATTGAAAATGTACAAAAACGTGCTTGTCGCATTATGTTAGGCCCTCATCGGTATCACAGTTACTCCAATGCTTTGGAAGTTCTAGGTATTTCTAGCCTTGAAACTAGGAGAGACACCTTACTGTATAACTTTGGCACAAAACTATTACACTCCCCCAGTTTTAGAAATATGCTCCCCCTCTTAAATTGACTAACACAACTACCAGAATACTTAGAAACAGTTCCACGTCTACGCTAGTTGTACCTAAGTGCAAAACTGATAGATACTTGAAGTCTACAATTCCTGTTTTAGCTAAACTTTTGTAACTTTTAATTGTTTACAATATCGGTGCAATTAGGTGCAAGTTAGTACTTTGTTGTAATGTTATGCTCCTACTCTTTTAAACTGGTACATATGTTACAGTTTTAATTCTTGTTAAGTGTGAACGAGTTTATATCAGCTACCCTTGTGGCTGCCTACCTCGTGTTTTAATATGAATAAACCAGAATAATAATAATAATAATAATAACTTATTCACGTACTCATTTAACTCTTTTATCTGATATCTTTTCATTTACATTTCTTCAAAATGTATCCGTTCATGAAGTAAGCTACTTTCTATGGTCTCACTTATCCATGACCTGTCTTTGATCATACTTTTGTTTGTCCCGTGTCTTTGTCTTTCTCTTTGACGTCTGTCATTTCTTTTAATATTGCACAAAAAAAGAGGATGTGATACATGTATTTGTACGAATGCATTTATTGATAATACCCTTTCTATTAGTAAACACTAATCAAGCTGTGAAGAAATCAGCAAGTGGTTTAGAAACCAGCAAAATTACGTAAGATTTTGTTGGTCAGAGATATTGTGCATGTTCGTTACGGTTGATAAAGTTCTTATGATGTCAATAATTCACGTTTTTCCACAAACAAAGTTCGTATCTTAGAAAATAACTGTCCATAAACTATACTTTGTACTTTTAGTTGATGAGACATTCCTACGGACTTTAGCGGAAAATCTCGGTGCAGACTGGCAGCAACTCGCAACCATCCTTCGTTTCACATCAGCAGAGATTGACAAATTTAAAAGCCACGACGCAAACCCCGACGAACCAGCTTTGAAGATGTTAGTTTCTTGGTTGAAGAATCAACCTCTCTGTGCCAGAGAAGCGGAACATTGGCTGAAATTGAAATGTGCATTGATTCAAACAAAACGTCGGGATTTAGCTTCAAAGATACCAGAAGGTAAGAAAAATTACAAAAATTACTGCTGTTTTAAAAAAATGGTTCAAGTCTGGTAGGAATCTCATAGTTTTGCTTGTAGGGTTCGTTGAAAGCTTGAGGCTAATTTGAATATACCCATTCCTTGAAACATGTGGAGTTGGGCACATAGTGCATGTGCACTAACACAACAGCTAGGCAATTAAGGGTGTATTCGATTTGCTTCCCCGGGTCGACCCCGGTGTTCTTATCCGGGTGAGCCCCTGACATGAGCTAATCGAACGCCAACATGTCCCTTAGCATTCACACCGATGCATATTGGGACAGCAGACCGAAACTTCTTTCATTGTGTGCATTTGACGTCAGAAACTTTTCGTGGATTCACGAAATGGTCGTAAAATAGCTAATCTCAAGGTAAAACTGCAGCGTAAAATTGCTTTACAAGCCCATGTTGATACAAAAAGGCGCCGTGTCTTCAAATAAAAACACCCCCTTAATACTGAAGTCGCTGTTCTAAGGGTGAAAATGTGTGTCAAACTTTCTGAAAGTGTCCTGTGACGTCATGCATCTGGGTCAACCCTACTTGACCTGCTCCACAAGCAGTGGGTTTGACCCGGGTGAGCCACGAACGCACCCATTGAGGGAACATCGCGCCTTTTTGTTTGGGGCTGATGGTGGCGTGACGCATGTGCGTTCGTGCGTCTGCCTAGTTCACAACTCTATGGCGTTTGACGAACAATAGTGCATGTATGTATGCGTGAATGTGGGAAGGGACAAATGAACTGTTGTTTACTTGTAATTATGGGCACCGATCAGTATATTTACCAGATATGGTATAATAAAAAATAGTTTTTTTCAAACTTAGAAGAATAATAAAAAACTAAACTGCTACGGTCCCAATTAGACATCGCAATATTAAAGGAAGATTCATTTATGCAAACTAAATCTATAGAATTCCCGATCGAAGTCTGGCTTGTCCAATAAGTAGCAATAATACAATGTTAAGAAATCCATCTCTAAAAAAACAAGGAGAAGAAACAATTATCTATTAAACAGGGCATGCACTTTTTAATTTATTTTTTTCCAGGAGACAAAGCACACTGTGCTATACAGGATTAAGATAAAACGGGAACTTCAAAAGTATCAACGAAATGTATCGGGATGTATCGGGAATGTACCAATTCTTACAATTGTGTATAATGTTTTGCTTTTATTTAGGGATAAACAATATATATATAAATATTTGGAGTTCATTCGTTTTGTAGACCTACCCAAATCTTCAAGAGCAGATAACATGGATGAAATTCACAGCACCCCGCCACCAGAACATCAGTCAATGTCCGATACGTCAGGTATTGATGAGAGGAAGTTACGAGACCTAGCCAAGAAGGTCGGGGAAGATTGGAAGCAACTCGCCACTTCTTTGGGTTTTAGTTCCGTCAAGATTAAAATATTTGAACTCAATCACATAAAAGATCTCGAAAAACAAGCCTCTGAGATGTTAAATTCTTGGATTCGAGAGCAAGCGAACCAAGAGCAAGCTGGAGAAGGGTTGAGGAAGGCGCTTTTGAAACTACGTCGTGGTGAGTGCAAATAATACTAGGTTATTTGCAATGTTCCCGTGATACAAGCTGTCAATACTTTTTCTGATAATAATAAAATAATCAATGCATTATGCATCATATTTTTTTCCAGGCCCATCAAAGCAAGCTACTTCAGTGAAACCAAAAAGAGGAAATCCTTCAAAGGGAATCCAGACAAGCTTTCAAAGACAACCCCATGGTAGGAATATAAAAAAAAAAACCATCTTTTTGTAAAACAAAACGTTTGTCATTTCATTTGAACTTATTTTTGAGCAAGAGAGAGCACATTCTCGATAGATACTTCTCTTTATTTTTTTTTGTAGGGAGCATGGCTCTGGCCATGCTCCAAATACTAGTTAGTTGAGAGGGATAATGTCCCGTAGATCTCTGTGGGTATTCTTTTGCATTTAAACCACCTTTTTATCAGAGAAATATTTTTACTTTTAAGGCTAGTTGAATCGGTTGTTGTTGACTTGTGTATGTATTTAGCCAGGCCCGTGTTGACCTTTAACCCTTACGATGTAAGTGACTGTGTTGTGCTACTGCTATTTCATTATAAGCAGTGATTGGCGGATTAAAATAAATTTCAATGCAGGAGATCATTAAATTGTTGAGTGCTCGTCCTTTTTAATTAGAGGGCCGGTATTCTTCACGTGTCTCTATACCAAGAAAGGCAACGTAACATCGTAGTTTGAAACAATTTAAAAAATAAATCCAGAACCAAGAGCTTAAACAAAAGTTTGAAAAAACAACAACAACAAAACAAAACGGCAGTTCCTGACTTAGAAATCGTGTTCTTTGGTATAGTAGGTAATATAGGGTAGGTTTTAAAAGTCTGAAGCTATATCTAAGTTAAGCTCTTTGAAGCTGTTGACTTGACAGAATAGGAAGCCATTCAATGTGGGTTTTAAGAAAAATGATTCTTAAGAACTAGAACGTGTGAGAATGATTGAATTCGCACCCAAAGTTCGGCTTAAATATATTGATCAATCATCTTTACTTTTTCCATTTCTGAGAAAAATATGGTTTGAAAAATACTAAAACGTGTACATGTATACACACATAAGGAATATTTTTACTTGAAAATGTGGACATTTGACTGAATTTCCTTTTCCCGAGACTGAATTTTGTCTAACTAAACCAAGCAGATATTCAAACACATTTGGAGGAGTTCATTGAATAGATGTTATGTTTATTAAGTTTGATCAATTTGTTATTCAGCTCTTCGTGGGAATCCAGCTACTAAGTCAGACAGTAAGTACCATTCCAACGGAGACAAAGCGGTTTCTGAAATCAAACAGGATTCAGGTAAATTGATCTTACTTTAAAAGCAAAGAATATATTTCAGGGAATGCATAATTTTCGAGTACAAGCTTTGTAATAAATGTTATTAAATCATTATTTCTGCCACACAACGATGTATGAAAAAGCACTATAGATCAGTGTTGTACACAGTACTTGGTGCTCAAGTAGTTGAAAAGAAGGTCTTCTCCCCCCGTACTCGGTACTCGATACTCGGTCTGCGTGTATGGGCGACTGTTGCGGTTTTTGCGTGCTTCAAAGTCTTTTTTAAGTAAGGCCATATCTCATGGGAAACAACTACTACAAATTTAGTTTCAGATATCGTTGATTTCACCAGTAGTACGTTTTCTGTGGCGTTAATGTAGCTTTGTGCCAGTGATGCATGGAATAAAAGGATATAGCTTTATTGGAAAAAGTAAAATTCATTGAGAAACTGTCTTTGATGTATCAATTTTTAAGAGCTACTAGCATACTTGGATCTAGATTTGGTGCTAGACTTAATACTTGAGTATCCGAGTATTTTGTACCTTCGGACCCAAGTGCTCTAGTACTAGGCCTACTCGGCCGCCCTTTTATCCGTACTCCAGTACTACTTGGCCGCCCTTTTATCCGTACTCCAGTACTACTTGGCCGCCCTTTTACTCGGCTAAAAATAAAAAGTACTTGGGGGTTTTCCAAGGTAAAAACTAGCATGGTGTCGTTGCTGGGGACCAACGAATAATCTTAATCACATGTATGCCGATGATACACAATTATATGTTGACTTCAATCCAACCGTGCCAGGTGAAAAAAGAGAAAGCCTTGGATATACTAACGTCATGCATAGATGACATTATAGTCTGGATGAGCACAAACAAATTGAAACTGAATGCTGAGAAAACAGAGTTCTTTGTTGCTGCCTCTAAGAACAACTTGTCACATGTTGAAGATGTTTCTCTAAGCATTGGAAATTCTACGGTAACCCCCTCAACTAGTATTTGGAACTTGGGTGTCATGTTTGACCCTGTCATGTCAATGTCATCTCAAGTTAATTCAGTATGTAGCTCTACTAACTTCCATCTGCGCAACATTGCAAGGATTCGAAAATACATTGATCAAGATACTTGTCACCATGTGGTTCGCTGTCTTGTCACTACTCGTCTAGACTATTGTAACTCCCTGTTATCTGGAATCACCAAAGCAAATCTTAAACGCCTCACCGGTATTCAATACAGAGCTGCCAAACTTGTTCTCACTGTTAACTGTTGGAGAGCTCATGGATCTCCCTTACTCGCTAAACTACACTGGCTACCCATGGGGAAACGCATCCAGTTCAAAACTCTTCTATATGTTTTTAAATGTTAGAATGGCATTGCTCCACCTTATCTCTCTGATATGTTTCATCTTCACCAAAGCCACTGTCAAGGACTCCGTTCTTCTTCCGATAAAACTCGGCTTAACACTCACGAGTCCAGATTAACTTATGGCAAACACGCCTTCTCACACTCTGCTGCTGAACTTTGGAACAATCTCCCAAGTAATGTCCGTAATTCTTTTTGTGTTGTTACTTTTAAGAAAAAAACTTAAAACTTATCTCTTTCCTAAATTGTAGATTTATGATTTGTTCTAGCTTGTTTTAATGTTTCCTTTTCTTTGTTATGCGCTTTGATCATGCTTTGGAAAAGCGCAGTATAAATACCTTTTTATATTATGTATTATATCTTGATCTCCAATGATATCATTTGTAATTGGTATAACGATTGAATTCAAACATCTCAATGATTTTTGACCAAAAACTGTTTATAAATATTAAATCCGACAAATGTAACGTATTTATAGAAATAGATAATGTTAACATTATGTTTGGAAAGCTGTCAATTATTGTATCACTGATTTGCCGAATCAAAATGTGCAGAATTTTTTGGGGCACAGCAGTGTTTTCTGTAATTTTTGCCGACATTGCCGACAATGTATATGTTAGGTTAGCAACAACAAAAAAAACCTTCTGTTTGCTTTTCTCCTTTTAGGCCATGCACACTCATCGCCAAAGGCAGGGAACACGGGTAAAGTTCACCGTAGACAGTCATCGGAACATCAGTCTTTGCCATCCGATACACCAGGTATTGATGAGAAAATGTTACGAGCTCTAGCTGAGAATATTGGGAAAGACTGGAAGCGACTCGCCACTTCTTTGGGATTTAGTGCTGCAAAGATTGAAACACTAGAACTCGATTACAGAAACGACCTCGAAGAAAGCGCCTTTCACATGTTCCTCACTTTTGCAAGAAGGCAAAACAACCAAAAGGAAGTTATTGCCGGGCTGACGAAAGCGTTTGAAGAACTCGGCCGTAAAGATATGGTCGCTATAATTTCACGTAAGTATAACAGTTCCTTTGATCTGGTTACAATATTTTCATATTTAAAGACTGTCTATAACCTTTTTGGAGAAAGAGAAGTAATCTACACTTTACCTTAGAAAAGAAGAAGCAAATAACCTGTGGAAACGTGCAAGCAACTGTGATTTTGAAATCTGCATGGGCTATTTGTTAAACTGCCAAATTTAAAAATACATTGTAACTCTCTCAACGTAGGGGTTCCAGATCCTTGTGTGCATTTAGTTTCGTTATTTTCATTCAAATCGTTACGTTTATTTTGTTCCAATTTACGCTTTGACGGTTTCAATAAAACATGCTTGCAAACACTGTGTTAAATTTTAAGTACGATAAGTAATTTCATTTTATAAATATTGTGTTACAGATGTAAAGGGGCCATCGTTCAACATGGAGGCGTGTGGTGAAACTTTGGTGAGTCATTACAAAGAGACAATGAAAGTAAACACCCATCCGATGCATAAAGATTTGGCTGTTGATATGGATGATCTCTTTGTCAATTTAGAACTTTCGCGAGAAACCAACAATCTTGATCAGCCGATCAAAATGCAATCGGACGCCATTAAGGAAAAGCATACCAATACAAAGGCAACAGAGAAAAAGTTTCCACACTGTACATTGAATCCTGATTTGAAAGATGACTACGAGGTCGGTAAACACCGAAACAAAATTACCCTCAAGTCTTACAAAGACATGTTAAGCTTGGATAAGAAAAGAGTCTTAATCACTGCTGAGAGTGGGTATGGTAAATCAACCCTTCTAAAAAAGATAGCTTATGACTGGGCTGTTTTTCAAAGTGATACTCGATTAGCTCAACAAAATCAAGATTCACCTCTTTCTAAGTATAAGCTCGTCTTTTTGTTAGAAATTAACAAAATGGAGGCTAACTTTAACATTATGGATGAAATATTTGTTCATTTATTGCCTCGATACGAATTTAAGATTGAAGATCTTAAAGATTATATGACACAGCACCCGGATGAAGTTCTCATTCTTCTTGATGGAGCAGATGAAGTCTCCTTCCAGAGGCTACAGAATGCAACAGAAGATTTCAGTGTTCACAATGTCCTCTCATTTAAGTCTCTTAAACGCTGTAAGGTTATCGTGACAAGTCGTCAGTCCACGGCTCTTAAGTTACTGAAGAGCAATACTGAATATACAAGAATAAACATAGGTGGATTCGATGGCAATAACAAGCAAGAATATATCTGTAAATACTTCAGCAACTCTGATAGCAAACGCCGTGGTAATATTCTTTCTGAAATAAACAAGTCTGAAACACTTCGTAGTTTAAGTGAGATTCCTCTATTTCTCTGGCTGATGTGCTCATCATTAAGCCAGTCCACACGTCTACCTGACACGGTTACAGAACTGTTTGATCTCGCAATTGGTATATTCTACCGCCAGAAGATTAGCAAAGATTGCACATCCAACCCCTTCGAGACAATAACAGAAGAGAGGTTCAACGAGCTAATGTCCAAACTTGGACAGGTTGCACTTGAGCGTTTGATGCTAAAAAACGATGAAAAATATTTCCTAGCGGCTTCAGATTTCGATTCAGAGGATTTCAAATTGGGATGTGAGGTCGGCCTGTTGACTCCACTCAAATTCATGCAGGGTATCAATAGGATAGAACAAGTCAAATTCTACCACTTAACAATAATGCAGTATTGTTGTTCCGTTTACCTTTCTGAATTGGCAGAAACCAGTCCTGACACATTTAACGAGTATTTATTAAAATTGCTAGAAGGTGACGTAGAAAGAAACGGATATTTAATCCGTTTCTGCAGCGGGAGAAGCCAAAAAGCTGCAGATTATGTTATTGAACTGACTAAAAAGCAGCTTACAGCTTACAACAATAACACCACTGTTGATAGTGAGAGGTATGTCTGTTTACATATGATAATGATGCTGGTATTGTTTGAATCCGAGCGAACCCTCGTGCTAGATGAGTGGGTAAGGTTCCCATATGAGCTGAAAAGAGAAGACCTCGTGGCTGCAGATTATTTCATCCAACGATCCAGTAGCAAGCTTGTTTTAGATGATGTAACGATAACCTGTCGTAGCGAACCCGACTTAAAACTACTGGAAACAATTATGGACAGAACAGAGTGTAATTTGTCATTACAAATAGTTAGAGTCAATATGAAAGACCAATTAAACATACTCCGAAAAATGTCAAAACATTTAATATCATTGACATTAGAAGATTGCAATTTAACCAATGTCTCTGTCCCTCAACTTTTCAAATTAATGAAATCAGCTACCAAGCTAGAGACAGTCGACTTGAGTGGGAACAATTTGCATGGTTTGAAATCAAACCAGAAACTTCCAACTACTTCATGGAAAATCATAAAAATGAACGGATGTAAACTGAAGAGTGATGATATTGGGCCTCTTTTCTCCCTCATTGCAGCTGCAGGCAGTTTAAAAAAGGTTTGGCTTAATAACAATAATCTCCATGGTATTCAAGGAGACCAGATAACTCCTGTCTCTTCTTTAGAGGAATTGTCTCTATCGGAGTGTGGTCTGCAGTGTCATGATATTGGGCCAGTTTTCTCCCTCGTTGCTGCTGCAGGCAGTATAAAGACAGTTTCGTTCGATAAAAATAATCTCCATGGCCTTCAAGAAGACCAGATAACTCCTGTCTCTTCCTTGGAGGACTTGTCTCTATCTGAGTGTGGTCTGCAGTGTGGTGATATTGGGCCAGTTTTCTCCCTGGTTGCTGCTGCAGGCAGTATAAAGACAGTTTCGTTCGATAAAAATAATCTCCATGGCCTTCAAGAAGACCAGATAACTCCTGTCTCTTCCTTGGAGGACTTGTCTCTATCGGAGTGTGGTCTGCAGTGTCATGATATTGGGCCAGTTTTCTCCCTCGTTGCTGCTGCAGGCAGTATAAAGACAGTTTCGTTCGATAAAAACAATCTCCATGGCCTACAAGAAGACCAGATAACTCCTGTCTCTTCCTTGGAGGACTTGTCTCTATCTGAGTGTGGTCTGCAGTGTGGTGATATTGGGCCAGTTTTCTCCCTCGTTGCTGCTGCAGGCAGTATAAAGACAGTTTCGTTCGATAAAAACAATCTCCATGGCCTACAAGAAGACCAGATAACTCCTGTCTCTTCCTTGGAGGACTTGTCTCTATCTGAGTGTGGTCTGCAGTGTGGTGATGTTGGGCCAGTTTTCTCCCTGGTTGCTGCTGCAGGCAGTGTAAAGACAGTTTCGTTCGATAAAAACAATCTCCATGGCCTACAAGAAGACCAGATAACTCCTGTCTCTTCCTTGGAGGACTTGTCTCTATCGGAGTGTGGTCTGCAGTGTGGTGATATTGGGCCAGTTTTCTCCCTCGTTGCTGCTGCAGGCAGTATAAAGACAGTTTCGTTCGATAAAAACAATCTCCATGGCCTACAAGAAGACCAGATAACTCCTGTCTCTTCCTTGGAGGACTTGTCTCTATCTGAGTGTGGTCTGCAGTGTGGTGATGTTGGGCCAGTTTTCTCCCTGGTTGCTGCTGCAGGCAGTGTAAAGACAGTTTCGTTCGATAAAAACAATCTCCATGGCCTACAAGAAGACCAGATAACTCCTGTCTCTTCCTTGGAGGACTTGTCTCTATCGGAGTGTGGTCTGCAGTGTGGTGATATTGGGCCAGTTTTCTCCCTTGTTGCTGCTGCAGGCAGTTTAAAAAAGGTTTGGCTTAATAACAATAATCTCCATGGTATTCAGAAAGACCAGATAACTTCTGTATCTTCCTTGAAGTTTTTGGTTCTAATGGGTTGTGGTTTGCAGGATGATGAAAAAGAGGCACTTTCATCGTCCCTGAATATCGAAATCTTTTAGATTTGGTCTTTTCATTGTGTGAATTTAAAAACAATCTGATCCCCATACTGTGCATCTGTTGACCAGACGTTTTGAATGTCCTCGGGACTGGTGAACTGCTGTTCGTGCTCTGCTCCGTTCAGACCCAACTTCATGGCTCTGCTTTTCGTAAGCAAATAATCGACACTTACGGAAAAGCAGGGAATTCCGCGCTTACTTCAAGCGTATATTATTACCGTTTAGCAGGGAGTTCGGCTTGTGTGTGCGTACTCCCACGTTTACTGTGCATTCGCTAACACAGCTAAACGCAGAAATTCGGCGCTTGCACACCAGTCAGCGGAGATTGGTGATCGCAATAGAGAATTCGGCGGTAAGCAGAGCCTTGAAATTGGGCCCTAGCCTTTTCAGTAATCCTGCCAGATCCAAAGACAAAGCCATTAACACGGAAGCGACCTCAATTTTTTATAAACTACACTTACCTGGTTAGATTTTGAAAAGCTATAGAGAGAAAGAGAGGGGGGGACGGACGACGACAACATGTTCATTTTTTAGACCGGGCTTTCTGTGTTATTGCCCCTAAACTGTCGAACTCCATGCTTCTGGACATCAAGAACACACAAGCACAGATGTTATAAATCACCTTTAAAATCATTTCCTTTTATATATGCATATCCTATTATACGTACCTATTGTGATTACTGAATCGCGTGTTTTAGATTACTGATTCCAGTCATTTGTTTGTTGATTGATCTTATTTAGCTTCAGTTTCGATTCACTGTCGAAGTTGGTCCATATTAAAAAAACAAAACACCACTGCCATGTTAGCATTATTGGGAGTGCCTATACCGACAGACGTGCAGATTGATGACAATCGATTTAATGTAATTTTCCGTCTGTAGTTCTGCACAGGTATAGATGGCACGTTCTTATCCAACACCATGACACATCACCGCCATACCCATCCGCGCAGAAGAGTAATAGCTCGTATGAACTGTTCGTATGAACTAACTTTCGTACTGGTCCAAAAAAAATACCCCTTTCATTCGTACGGAAATAAATTTTCCCTTATAGCTTTCATTTAAAGCTCTCTGAGGCCAAGTCGTTTATTTATTTGTTTTGAATCTTTTACACGTAAATTTTACACACCAGCTAACGAGCCTTTTTGCTAAAATAGGCCTTAACTAAAGACTAAAGTCTAATGTAAATAATGCAATTTTTTACATAGTTGAAGTATAAATATTCAATATTATTATAAGTAGTAGTATTTGATATTTCCGGAAGCTTCTTTTTCAAAATTTATGGCATGCTGTATAACAACATTTACAAAAAGTTAACAAAATTGAACAAGTCACACGGTATGGGAGCAGAAATCGAAAAGTTTTGAAAAGAAAATTTCCAAAAGGAACAAACCTTTATAGAGCTAGTAATACCTCTAAACGTGTTATGATTAATTTCATTTTATGAAAGAAATACATACATTATTGAACTGCTGAGCTTGTAAATTGCAACATTGATGTTTCGTATATTTATAAGGCGGATTAACTGTTCCTTTAGATGTAATTTTAAACAAGAAAAACCAGAATGGTTGAAGTTATGGGAAGAACACGTAAACACAATTTATGTCTACTTCTGTTAAATGTTTGGTAATTGTTTATGTGTGGGTGTATGTTTAGAGGCGGGATGTGCATCACATGATTCGAACTTTGTTTCAACAAAATATTATTGTAAACAAACAAAAGAACAAAAAAGCATCTCGACCAATTCTCGGTGAGAGATAATAATATTGTAAAAACACTATTTATTGTTCGAGTGGCCGAAAAAAATACTAGTACGTAATTAGGAAACTAATGCAAATAGTGAGAGCTATATTAGAAAGAAGAATATAAAAAGAATAAGTACAGTGTTGACATTATTAACTGTTACCGTCAGTAGTTATCAGCAGATTTTACCTTCGGGAAATATGGGTTCGTTGAAAATTATGCAAAAACAAATATATGTATGTAAATATTTCTTTGGAACAGTCCCATCTTCCGAAAATCTGGAATTTCAATATCTACATGTTAGCATGTTGCCGTCAATAGCGGGCGTCATCTTTAATAAGTGGTCTTATTATGAAAAAAAGTATCATAAAAGGGAAACACAATGAAAGAAATTCAACGACGAAAGGTTGCAAAAGTTGGTAGCATAAGCCACCCGGGCTTAAACATAATACCGTTTAGTAAAAACAATATTGGAAAGGCAGGGTATACTTTTGGTAAATATCAAAGACTAGTTATCCTCACTTGGTGTATCCCAACATACGCATAAGATGACAAACCTTTGAAAACGTGGGCTCAAATGGTCATCGAAGTTGCAGGAAGATAATGAAAGAAAACTCACAAAACAAAACCCACCCTTGTTGCAAGTGTGCTTTGAGATGCCCAAGAAAGGCTTCATGCCTGAAGACATTCTTAGATTCAAATTTGGGGGTGAAAATGTTTCTCTAAATTAAAACTATATATTACTTCAAAAGGGGTCGTTTCTAACAATGTTTTATGATATCAACAGCTCTCAAGTACTCTTTACCCAGTAAGTTTTTAACGTCACTAATGCTTGGAATAATTACCAAAGGTATACAAAGCACCCGATTCGACTATCAACTGCTGGTAATAAGTGAGGCTTGAGATGCAAGTACGACTTGCTATCAGCAAGCCCAAAGTATGTTATCGTATTACTGAAAACATGTCGCCACCAAATCACAACACAAACAGTGTGATGGAATCATTGTGTGGGAAATAAGTGAACGGAAGTAATTTGTATGTCAATATTATTGGCACGGCACTTTCTATGACTCCACCAATTATCATTTGAATATGAACAATGAACACCAGGCCTGATTATTATTACTTTATCAATGGGTTTATGAAATTGGTTTATCAACACATTTTCAGTAAAAAAGGTTTTGAGTAAATTATTAATAAAAGCGCTGTTAAACGTGATAATGTTATGTATTTCATTTGTAGTGATTCTTATATGTGAAATAATACTGAGAATTAAAGTGTTAAGCAAAATATTACATTTGCTAAAAACCTGTTTATACATGTTTGGTTCAGATTTAAAATATGTTGCTCTTAATTTATATACTCAATTATTTACAATTTTTTTACATATACTTAATTTTGTTGTACAATGCAGCATTTCACTGAGTAATGTTTGGTAACTACAAAATCTCAACATTTGCTTGTAACATTCTAGTTTGAAATAACATTTTAATGTAGAACAGAATCGGCTGAAAACCCTCAGTAATAGTTTTATGTTTTCAATCTTTAGAATTTCTAAGGAGTTCGAAGTCTCTGCATGTTCTTACCTTTATCATGTTTTCCTAATTAGGCTCTCTTTAAGTGTCGCCCGGGACGGGGGAGGTCAAGAGAGGGTGGTGTTGCCTCTGCTCCCCCCCTCCATGGGGGTGGGGGACACACACAAACACAGATAATTGGTCCCAGCTCAGGTCAGAGGGCAGAACATCATACTTCTACCTTCTTCTTTTCTTTTTTTTGTATTTGCTTTTCAGAAACATTGAACTAATTTGTCCAATTTATTCGTCAAAACGTTTTAATATTGTAGACAGTTTTTACAATATCATCCAACGCATTATTACTTATCAAGGCTCTAAACTGAATTCTGTCTTTGTATTTTTGTATTTTCACTTTATTATTATTATTATCATTATTATTATTTTGACTTGCCTGCTTTTTTTCAAACGATGACACAAGTTGAGGAAATTAAACTGTGCTACATAGTGATTGTAGTGACTATGGATAATATTTGTAAGTCCGATGTCAAATTCGTGGGATTTGTTCCCTGGTGTGAGCGTGTCTACCCGTGGAAACCAAGGACTTTAACAAAAGAGATCTTGGTGTTTTACAGAGCGAGGGCGTCCTCGCTTCGCTTTCGTGGACAAAACCAATGTGGACGTCCCTTAAACAATGTATAAGGCCAAATATAGCTGTTATACCATGCTTTAAGAATTTCCACACCAAGCGATTAATTTGTTTCAATACTTTCGGAACACCCCCCCCCCTACAATGTTGGGGGGTAGAAACGAGACTGTGTTGTAGAAAACAAACATGAAATGTAAACAATGTGTTAAGCGATAAATTAGGTAAACAATTAAACAATGTATAAAGCCAATTATTATACCATGCTTTGAGAATTTCCACACCAAGCGATTAATTTGTTTCAATACTAACCGGAACGAGCCCCCCCCCTCCCCCCCCCCCCCGCTACATTGTTGAATCCTACAAGCGCATGCCAGTCAACATTGAGGCGGAGGGGGTGGTGCTTCGAAAGTACTTCGAAAGTACAAGTATAGCACTTTGGGAGTTCCTTATTTACATATTGGTTTATGAAAGGTGTAGTACAGCTCATTTCCTCCGACATTAAATGTGGTAACGAATAATAGTTTGGATTTCAGCAGTAATTTGGTTCCAGTTCATATTGTGCGTAATCAAACCTTTCTTGTTTAATTCAGGCAATATTTTTATATTGAATGATGAATCCTATGAGCGCCAACCAAAGTTTCAAACATTGAGGCGGGGGGGGGGGGGGGAGGATGGTGCTTCGAAAGAAAAACAATTGCACTTTTGGAATTCCTTATTTGCATATTGGTTCGTGATAGGTGTAAATTTGTACAGCTCATTTCCTCCGACTTTAAGGGTGGTAACGAATACTACTTTGTATTTTAGCAGTAATTTGGTTACAGTTCATATTGTGAGTAATCAAACTTCTCTTGTTTATTTTAGGGAATTTGTAATGTTAGTTCCTTCTTTACATATGAGTTCATGATAGGTGTTAATTTGTACAGCTCATTTCCTTTGACATTCTAACGAATAATAGTTTGGATTTTAGCAGTAATTTTGTTCAAAGTCATATTGTGCGTAATCAATCCTCTCTTGTTTATTTTAGGCAAAATTGAATGTTGAATCCTATGAGCGCCAACCAAACTTTCCAACATTAAGGCGGGTTGGGGGGAGGAGAATGGTGCTTCGAAAGAAAAACAATTGCACTTTTGGAATTCCTTATTTACATTATAGGTTCATGATAGGTGTCAATTGAGGCGGGGGATGGTGCTTCGAAAGGAAATGATTAAAACCTTCTGTTTATTTTAGGTTTCCGAAACAAATTTTCCGAGGGAAATAATTTTCATGCAGATTGGTATGAACAGCAATTTTAGAAATGTTAAGTTTTCACATTGAAACTACTCAATTTGGTATTTATTGGTCATAATACCAAACCTCGAATATAATATGTGTAAGGCAATTGATTAGTCAAAGGCAATATGACAAAGGAAACAGTCATTTCATCATATACTTCATTGTCAACATTGGTTGCTTGTACAAGTTGCATTCTGTGACTAGGACCTAGGCTAACCCCAATCTGCCTTGTGAGGGCGCTGTAACCTAAAACTTTACAGAATACTCTTGGTAACCAAGTAGTCATGTCCAAAGATTATAGAGCGCCGAAGGCGCAAGATGCGGAACTCTGGCTGAAATGTGAAATCCCACTGGACGCCATTTCGGCAAGTAACTCTTTTGATACAACAGTAGATCAGCGCAGGTCAGTGCAGACAATGACCATTCCTATCAATGGGAAACAAAACATTCACTTGCTGAAATGGCGCCCATGCGTATTTCATGTTCCAACAATAGATAAAGCTTCAGTTCCGCATCTTGCGCCTTCGGCGCTCTATAATCTTTGGTCATGTCGATGAAATTTCTCTGGTCACCATTGCATTAGTTGCAAGTATGTGTTGGTACTGAAAGGATTATGCTGAACGTTTGTTTTAAGATAAATTCGTTATCACACATATGCTTGGGCCCAGCAGATGTCAAGACATCATGCAGCAACATCAGTTTCAAAGATGTCGTCTCTTTCCGGATAAAATAATCTAATGGAGTAGGGCCATGTTACTCTACTTGTTCACAATGTGGGTTAACTACATGTGCCTTATGTATGAGTTAGGTTTTCTTGGCGTTCTCTTCTCCGCTTTGACTTCTGTGGACTCTGGTTCGACTCCAGGTGGCGGACGAAAGGATATCACTGCATGTGGATTGGGTTTTCAGTCCATTGTAAAAATGCATACATCGGTGTTTTTAAGTTGGGTTTACCCTGCACAATGAGGAAAACTAACAGTATCTTTAAATTCTTCTTCATGGGTATGTTCGGGGCTAGCAACGGGTTGCATCAGTTTTTTAGCTTCCTTTCAGGCACTACCAGAAAGGTTAAAATAAATTAGCAATGTTTAAAAATTAAAACACATATTTTTTTAAACGAACAGAAAGGGCTACTTATTGCATTCATCCATCTACGTTCGACTAACATAATATTATTGATTACATTCTGTGTTTGTTACTACTCACAATCCCCGAGTTAGGGATCCTTGCTCAAAATTCTGATTTTATCCCGCCGACCGTACCTGGAGGACAGCTTCTACTTGAGGGCGCCCTCCACATTGAAGCCTTGAGATGTCGCTATCGTTAACCATTATCAAAAGGGGAATTCCATAATTTGTGTGCGAGATTGCGACATTAATTTTTTTGAATTTTTAAGGGTGAATCCCATAATAGTACATTTCCAAACGGCATACTTTTTGATTCTGATCGTCACGAATGCATCAAAGTCCTTGATAAAAGGTGTAGGCTATGCTAGGTTGGTCTTCTCGGTGCAGGACGCCAGTCTCCGATGCCAAACTTTGAATTGCAACGCTAGGAGCTGAGCATAGCTGGAGCATGGCTACCTCCATGGCTAGGGTACGTTTGCCACAGATAAAGAAACTTAGTCTTTATTAACTAGAGTACATGTAGATGGACACAGTGGCGCGATCGCGTTTGTCGTGTATGTTATTTCACCTTGGGGCATGTCAATGTCATGATCTATGATATACCCATAGAGCTATATATTATTATAAGCTCTATGGATGTACCCGACTTGGCTTGGGCAATTTGGACGTAGTTGATTGGCTACGAGTACGATTAGACCCAGTAACTGGGGCGCTGTACTCTATAAAAAGACACATAAGCCCATCATCATCATACGTGATATACAGAAAGGCTCATGTAATCTCTCTCACTTCATCTCCATCTCCATCTCCATTGATTAAGTCAGCAAAATATCCTGCCGGATACATCAACGCTAACTTGCGCACTGCGTGTGGAAATAGACTACTGGTGGATATTAATTACTGATATGTCCCTTGAATTCTGCTAGTGTTGCGCTGTTCACAGCAGCCGAGGAGAGTGAGTTCCAGTGTTTAACAGTTGATACGAAGAATGAATCTTTGAAGGCCCTACCTAGCTTTGTGACTGACTTGAATGAATTTTTGGTTGTTTCCCCTTGTATCTCTGGTATTAGGCTGAACATAGTTGTGAAGTGGAATGTCGACCAACCCATTTTTCATCTTGTAGAGCATACATAATTTCTTTTGATTTCTTCTGTTCTGTAGTGTGTCCCATCCCAAGTCATCCAGAAGTTTAGTAACAGTTCCCGGTTCCCTTTGGTAGTTTCCTGTGCAAAATCTAGCCGCTTGACGTTGAACTCTTTCAAGTGAATTAATGTTCTGCTTTGTTGAGGGGTCCCATGCAGATGCAGCATATTCTAAGAGTGGTCTCACTAAGCTCAAATAGGCAGTTGCTTTCACTTCACTGTTACAGCTCCACAAATTCCTGCGGATAACATTCTGCACTCTTTGAGCTTTCTTGATGGACTCCTGAACATGGATGTTCCAGCTGAGGGTATTAGATATGTGAACACCAAGGTATTTTTGAGATGAGACGCTGTCCAAAACTTGATTGCAAAACTTGTATTCATGCTGAGGTGGGTTTCTCTTGCCTATGGTCATGGTGCAGCACTTGCTTGGATTAAAGTTGTTTAACCAAGTGTCTTGCCAGTTTTCCAGGAGCTTCAGGTCCTTCTGCAAAGTGCTGGTGTCCCCGTTGGTAGGAATTAGGGTGTAAAGCAAGCAGTCATCTGCAAAAAGCCTGATCTGGGAGGTGATGTTGTTTGGCAGGTCGTTGATGTACAACAAAAACAAAAGTGGACCAGTGACAGTGCCTTGTGGTACACGAGATGTGACGGCTGCTGGGAGTGATGTATGCCCATTATTTACGACTTGTTGGGTACGCCCTGTCAGGAAATCCTGAACCCATGTTGAGATCTCCCCACTTAATCCATAATATTGAAGTTTGGAAATAAGACGACGGTGCGGGACTTTGTCGAAGGCCTTGGTAAAATCAAGCACTGCGACATCAACCAAGTTGTTCTTGTTGAGTTCCATGCTAATGTCATGAATTGTGAGGATGAGTTGTGTTTCTGTTGACTTTTTAGCCCAGAATCCATGTTTAAAATCAGTTAAAATATGCTGGTTCTCCAAATGTTTCATCACATGGCTGTGCACAATGTGCTCCAAGGCCTTGCAAACCACTAAAGTGAGTGAAACAGGACGATAGTTTGCTGCACAAGTACGGCTCCCCTTCTTGAATATTTATGTAATATTTGCTTCCTTCCAATCTTGTGGTACTTCACCTGTGTTGATTGAACTTTGGAACAGGTCCTGGAGTGGTGAGGCTAGCTGCTTAGCTCCAAGTTTCAGAAACCAAGGTGGAATTCCGTCTGGACCTGGTGCTTTGTTGGGCTTAAGCTGGCTGAGGAGCTTTTCAACTCCCTCTTTGGTGATGATGAGCTGACCAATCTGTTCGTACGGGCTAGTACCAAGTTGGGGCAATTCCCCAGGAGGCTCCTTGGTAAACACACTCTGAAACTGTTCATTCAAGATGTTCGCCTTCTCTGTATCATCGCTGATAATCTTTCCATCTTTCTCAAGGTCTGCAACTCCTGGGTTTTCTTGACTTAACTTTTCGATAAATGTCCAGAATTTTTTAGGCTCCTCCTTGATGGCAGATCCCAAGGTTTCTCTGATGTATGTAGAGCGAGTTTTTTTGATAAGTTTGTGTGTATTTCTCCTGCATTCACGGAAAACTTCCCAATCAGAAGCCTTTCCTGATTTGATGGCCTTATTGTATAGATGTTGCTTCTTTTTAACAGCCCGTCTCAGTGTCCTGTCAAACCAGGGCAAGTTGAAACGGCTAGATGTCATCTTGTGAGGAACACTTTTTTCCATGGTTTGGAGAATTGCTGTCTTGATGCAGTCCCATTTTTCTGTTACAGTCTTCCCTTTGTTGTTCTTGAAGTACTCGTCTGTAAAATCTTCCAAGGCTTGTGTGACACCATCAGTGTCAGCTTTGTTGCGCAAGTAGACCTTTAGCTTCACTGGTCGTTTCCTAATCGGGGCAATCCTTAAGTCCACTATCACCGAGCTGTGGTCAGAAATACCCTCAACAACCGTGATCTTGTCCACCATGTCAGGATTGTTGGTGAAAATCAAGTCTAAGATGTTCTCGGCGTTTCCCTGTTTTCTTGTAGGTTGATTGACATGTTGAGTGAGCCCATGTTCTTCAACTAGGGTGACCAGTTGTTCTGCAGCTTTAGAGCTGTACCCACTTCTGGTTGACACACTGTTGTCACTCCAATCGATGTTGGGCAAATTAAAATCTCCAGTCAAAATAATGTTATGAGAGTTGATCTTATTTCCCAGGTTGGCAAATGATTGTCCCAATATTTCCATTGCTTCTCCATTATCCTTGGGTGGGCGGTAGAAAACACCAATTAGCATAGGTCTACATCCCTTTACTTTGGTTTCAGTCCATAATATTTCACAGTCTGAGTTAAGCTCACTGCAGTGAGTTGAAGGTAAGTCCCCTTTCACAGTCTGAAAAACACCCCCTCCAGTAGTAGTAGTCTTCCGATCTTTTCTGAAGACAGCGTAGTTTTCGGGAAAAATCTCAGCACTATTTATGCTTGGATCAAGCCACGATTCGGTCCCACAAATGAAATCAGGCTTGATGGTATCCAACAACACGGCAATATCACCAGCTTTCGATTTAACACTCTGGCAATTAGTCAACACGATCCTGATTCTGTCTCTAAGCTTGGGAGTGGTTTTCTTTGCCCTCGTTTTCCTCTTAGTTTGATCATTAATGGCAGATGACTGGTCATTATTTGGCTTGTTACCTCGAGGAGAACCGACAACCGTCAATTCTCCATTCACAGAATTATCAACGGAAATGTCCCCTTCATTAAAAAATGAGTCTGAAAAGTTTATGGCATCACACAGTGGACAAACCCAGTTGCAGTCACTCGACATGAGAGACGTGTAAGTCAAATCATCAATGTTGCAGCACGTAGTATGCAGCCATTTCTCGCACCTGTCACATTGTACTGCATGGTGTTCACTAAGCACATTTCCATCACACACACTACAAGGAGCACAACAGTCGGAGCAATACCACGGCAAAGAGTTGGCAATGATAATTTGAGCCTGTTTTTGTGTAGTCCCAACACAGCTAGGATGAGCAAAATTTTTACAGTCTGCACATCTGAGTTTATATTTGCTGTTAACCCTCCTACTACATGCAATGCAATCTTGTAGGACACGTGATGTGCATGCAGCAGGCCCTGGATTTAAATGTACATCCCCTGCACAGGCGAGTAGGCCAATGACAACAACTCTAGGTCGAGTATAAACACATCTCCTACATGTCCTACTTCCGATCAATGTGACGTGATCTACAATTATACATTTCTTTCTATCTGATTTGAGAAAGTTCCACATGATAGCATTTCTGTCTGGGCTTGGTAGGCAAATGCAGTTCGAAGGTACATGTACATTCTTGTAGTTAAGGTACCCATCATACGATTTATTCCTCAAAGAGCATGACGAAAATAAGTCAAAAGTACTTACAGACTGCGAGTCCCAATTCCCCTTGTGAAGTATCACACAATCCTACAATTAATCTGGTGATAACATAGATAAGCACAGCACCGTTGTGATTAAGATGATTCTTTCCACATCCCATTGTAAAATTCCTGAGTTATTGCGCGATGATTAAATATTCCAGATGGGAAACGTAGCAAAAGATTTAACCCGCCGATGCGTAGTTCCACATATTATTATATAGCGATGTATTGCACTGGTAAAATGGCATTCCCGGTGGCAAAGTTCCAGTAGCCCAATTCGAAGTTAAAAATCATCCAAAATGTACGTCCAAAATCTAAAATAAGTTCACAACTAGAGTCACCAAAGTTAAAAGAGTAGTTAGCTCGGATAAAAAGTCACGATGACCGATCTAAAATGAAGAATTTTGTGGATTAAAAAACAAAGATACGTAACGAAAAAAAAACCATGTCTACACCACACGCATGCGCACTAATCACTTTAATCACACAAACTTGTACCTCCAGTTATGAATAATATTAAACTAAGAAAATGTGTAGCTTAAATTCAAGCACAAAAAAATTAACTAGTATTTAGTAATTTGAAAATATTTAAACAAAAATCTAAAATCCAGTTAGGGTTTGTCCAAAAACATGGGTGTGGCTTAGGTGGGGGACATTTGATATAGCATGCCCCCCCCCCCTCAAAAAGTGGGGGATGCACCCCCAGTCCCCCATCCCAGGACTGATGCCCAAACATGGCCCAATAACGCATGTTTAATTTTTGAACACCAACAAACACTTGAGCATTCACTCGGCCCCTTCGTAATGCGCCAGATATTGTCCATGTTAAAAAAGCGTTATTGGGTCCAGTAACTCGGACTATATTGTGCCTGTAAAGCACTGATGTATGAATAACATTCTTGAATAAAAGTAGACAGAATTAAATAAATAACAAATCATTTGTGATGCTAATCATCCTTACTCGCAGCTGAGAAGCTGAATTGCAAAAGGCGCAGATAACATGTTTGATCCTGCGAGCATGCAAGGGCGCCTTGGCAGCCAGCCATACTGACCCATATATGACCATGGAGCACAGCCTGTGATTGACCCTGACAGTTTTTCAAAAACTTCGTAATGTTGTTATTTAACAAATCAGATTTATAGTCAACCATGGTAAATATAGCAGACTATGGGCAATGGCACCTACAATATCAGCTAATTAAAAAAGATATCAGAATCAGTACATCAGAATTTTTTCCTAAAATAGTGCTTCAAAATCAAAGTAAAGACAAGTATTTAGTAACAAAGGATGTGACCAAATGTTTACTTTTCCCCATGATTAGGCATTTCTGAGGCCTTTGCAAACCATAGCTGACTTGAATGATGCATTGAGTGCAGCAAGAACAGACTACAACCACTCATCAGCCAAGGTGGTGACCCACAAGAACATCAGGAATTCAAAGAAACTGGCATTCAGGTCCTCATTTGTATCAAAGTCCGATAATACAAGAGGATTTGAAACAGCAGACACCAAGAAGCAGTTGGAAGTTGGTCAGTCTGTGGCATCATCTAATGACAGGTATAATGCAGCATATTAAAACAAATAAAACAGTGACACGATGGAGGATTTGGGGCCGTGGGACTGGGGTCTAAATCTTCAAGGTCAGATTTTTGAGCATCAGATTTTCTGGCATTTTAAAGCTGCTTTGTACCATCTCTTGAAATTTGTTTTTCATTTTTTTGCACTTCTTCCAATGTGGAGAGCAGTGATGTCACATACATGACTTCTTTCGTGCCCCTGAACAAAATTACTTTCCTGCATAAGTCATGATTCATATTCTGAAACAACTTTTACACTTTTTTTTCAAAACTTGATTTTGTATTAAATTGCTATATATTAGAAATTGTTGTTTTTTGTAAAATTACCAATAAACCCATCGCACAACATGCAGTGTACTCACACGCACCTTTCCTGTCCAACATTTTGGTTGTCAAACTGTGCACAGACATGCACAAAAGATTTGATTTCCAAAATGAGGTGCGTTCCACGTTGTGCAAGGAGTCTACAGAAATCAATAGACCCCCCCCCTTGCATAACGTGAAAGTGAAACGCTATAGGTATGCTGAGGTCACATGCACGTTTTTTTCGCACCAGGAATAGCTATCGTCCAATGACCTGCCTCATTTTGGCCTCGGGGCATGGCGTTTTTGAGGGGTCTGATGTTATATGCAAGGGGTCTATAGTCGAACAAAGCCCAACATACCCCAAAAGTATGCATGGTCACTGTCTTGAGTCGGTCATTACAGCAGACTTGAGCACGCGAATCATGTTTGTGCATTGCCAGGCTTTAATGGCCGGGACTTAATAATGGAATGTTCTTTTGAAACAAATGTGTTTCGTTTTTCTTTTGGTTTCAGAGAAAGTGAAAAATGCCATATCCAGATATTTATTTCGACTCCAGTAAAGACTCTCTGTCTGCAACTTCATCCATCCACCACCATCTCTGACTTGAAAGATTTACTAGAAGAGAAACTAAACATCCAAGCAAGGAATCAGCATCTTGTCACCAAGAGGGGCATTGAGGTATGAGTTTGTATCATTTGGTGCTGACAATTAACTCATTTTTGAATTCGATGGACATTTCTTTTTGAAAGTGTTTATCACAGATTACATCAAAGAGTTTCAAGGCTGTTAGAACACTTTGCCATCTTGTTTACAAAACGAGAGGCCCCATGGTCATGATAGAGATGGTATGAACTGTTTAGCATTTCCTAGCAGACAAGATACTTCACTGGATATTACATGAAAGTTTATATTCGTATTTTTAGCAAACATACATTTTGAGATACAATCAATACAAGCCAAACCTTCTGCAGCAGTGCAATTTAACAAATGACAGCACCATCAATGCATCCCTCAATTGTTATGTGGAGGTGGGGGATGGTGGTGGTATTTGTTGTGACTTGTATTGAAATGTACAAACACACCACACTGTGGTTTCGGAATACTCAAGTGTATTGATCTGAAACTGAAAATTGTGAGCGTTGCACAGACAACGACAAGGAAGGCAACGAGAGCTAGACTGTTTCTCTGTCCTTATCCGCAAGGATAAGGACGGGCACCGGTTTATTAATCCGGTGCTTTTATTGGACAGACATGCAGTGTATGTAAGTTTGTTCTGTCGTCCATGTGAATGGATGGGAGGTCAAAGGTGCGTTTGTTAGGATCCTCCAAACGCTCAAAGCTGGTCTCTGGCGTTATTCACGAGCCTCAAAGTGTGACGTCAGATGCTCGGTCTATGTGGGAGCAAATGACGCTATTCACACTGCCGACACTTGAGGGCGCTTTTCACCACTCCCGCTCGCTACTCATCGCAACACTCCGCTCAATATTTCGACGCACCTGCCTTGGTTGGACATCCTTACATCTAGATCCCACCAACAATTATACATGGACACAAAAATGTATTTATTGAAACATACACTTCAACTATTACCCACAGATCATTTGTGCATCCCCCTGTAAAGGTACTTTTTAAAACTTCCAAACAGTTAACAAGGAATTTGCCCGTCCTGCATGTTTTTCCTAACCAAACAAAAGTGGGGTGCCACATTATGTTTTACCCTGAGATTTATTAGGAATACTTTTCTGGTTTAACACAGCTTTGTGACACACAGTCCCTGATGGTCCTTGGCATTCAGCAAGACACTAACCTAGAATTACGTCAAGTCGCTGGGTTGATGGGTGGTAGAAGAAAGCGCAAACCTGGTAGTGGTAAGTGTGTGAGCCCTCTCAAAACACTGTTGTTCTGTCCCTTCAGATTCTTGGCCTTCAGCATTTCTGACTATGCCAAGTCATTCGGTTGATAGGTGGTCTAAACCAAAACTAGGGAAAGTCACATTGCTAATGAAGGTAACCAAAGAGTGAGATAGAAAGCTAGAGGTTCATCCAGTGGATGTGTGGTACAAGGAAGCAGAAATAGTCAAAGTTAATAGTAATTCATTGTGAGGGAATAGGGTTTACTGCAATTTTTACCCAGAATTAGGCAGCCTAGCAAAGCACATTTTATCATTGCTTTTCAATTCGAAAAATGGCATTAGTATTTAAGTAGTTTGTTATGATTAAAGCAAATTAATAGTAACACAAACCTTCCCTTAAGCTTTCCTGCTTTCAATACCAACACAACGAAAAAAATTCTTTCAAATTTACAGGGCAGGGAAAAAAGTTCAATAAAGCCAAGACACAAGATGAACAGGAAACCAAGAATTCATCAGAGTCGAAACAAGAAGATGTCACTGAGTCTATGGGGACTTCTTCTACTGTTGCTGGCATCCCTGGTACTTCTACTAGCGCAGTCCAGTCCCAGAGAACTTCTCCTAGCACAGGGGCCATACCTAAGAACCCAAGCAAAATGAAAGAAAAAATGAAGCTTCAAGATCAAGAAGAATTTGTGACCCAACAGAGAGCCTCTATTGAGAAACAAGATTGCTTAGTCCAAATCCAGAGAACTCCTACTGGCACAGGGGATATTCCTAAGAACTCAAGAGAAAAGAAAGAACGAATGAAAAGAACAAAAACAAAACCTCATCAGAGTGCCTCGGCCCCTTTGCCAAAAGAACCCGAACCTCATCAGAGTGCCTCGGCCCCTTTGCTGAAAGAACCCGAACCTCATCAGAGTGCCTCGGCCCCTTTGCTGAAAGAACCCGAACCTCATCAGAGTGCCTCGGCCCCTTTGCCGAAAGAACCCGAACCTCATCAGAGTGCCTCGGCCCCTTTGCCGAAAGAACCCGAACCTCATCAGAGTGCCTCGGCCCCTTTGCCGAAAGAACCCGAACCTCATCAGAGTGCCTCGGCCCCTTTGCTGAAAGAACCCGAACCTCATCAGAGTGCCTCGGCCCCTTTGCCGAAAGAACCCGAACCTCATCAGAGTGCCTCGGCCCCTTTGCCGAAAGAACCCGAACCTCATCAGAGTGCCTCGGCCCCTTTGCCGAAAGAACCCGAACCTCATCAGAGTGCCTCGGCCCCTTTGCCGAAAGAACCCGAACCTCATCAGAGTGCCTCGGCCCCTTTGCCGAAAGAACCCGAACCTCATCAGAGTGCCTCTGCCCCTTTGCCGAAAAAACCCGAACCTCATCAGAGTGTTTCTTCTGCAGCAGGAAACATCAATGAGATAACTTCAAACATTGGCGGTAAAGGTAAAGCTCTACAAGCACTTTTGTGTTTTTAGTTTCAAAAGTTGCGTGCCACATTATGTGTTACCGTGAGATTTATTAGCAATACTTTGTTGTTTAACTCAGCTTTGTGACTCACAGTCCCTGGTGGTCCTTGGCATTCAGCAATACACTAACTTAGCATTACGTCTAGTCGTTGGGTTGATGGGGGGGGGTGCAAGAAAGCAGAAATCTGGTAATAATAATAATAATTATAATGAAAACTTATAAAGCGCACAAATCCATCAAAGTGCTCATGGCGCTAAATACAAACAATAACACACACATGTACAATAACCAAAATTGAAACGTAAGCCAAAGCTAAGAAGAAATCCAGATGATGTGGTAGAGAAATACAATACAAATGCAATATCTAAGAAACATCGAGGGGTAAAAAACAAATCAAACCATTTACTCAAATACCTGATTGAAAAGATGTGTTTTAAGTTTTTTTTTTAAATTGGGTTAAAGAAACAGATGATTTTACTAGTGCAGGCAATCTGTTCCATAGGCGTGGGGCAGCATGTGAGAAAGATCGGTCTCCCCATGAATGATTGGATATGAGCTCAATAAGGAGGCTAGAATTGTAAGACCGGAGTTTGCGAGGAGGATTGTATGGGTGGAGAAGATCATCAACATATGCAGGGGGCATTGTTAGTGAGTGATTTATACACAAAAAGCAGAAGTTTATACTTAATCCGACTGCTTACTGGTTACCAGTGTAATTCTTTCAAAATCGGCGTAATATAGCAGGACTTTTTAGTCAAGGTAATTATACCAGCAGCATAGTTCTGAATACGCTGAAGACGTTAGATTTGAGTACAAGGAAGACCATATAGAAGTGAATTACACATGTCAAGTCTGGAAACTACGACAGAGTGGACTATCTGCTCAGGTGCATTTTGTGTTAAAAATTTTCTTACTTTGCCTATATTACGAATGGGAAATGTCGTAGAACGTGCAATACTAGATATATGCGAACTAAGTGTCATGGAAGAGTCGAATATCACACCAAGATTACGAGCTTTGGTAACAGCGGTAACTTCGGAGTCACTTATATTAATATGGGGAATAGTAACTTTAGAGAGTTGTTTCCGTTAACCGAGTATCAACATTTCTTTTTTGTGATCATTCAGCTTAAGGAAATTTTCGTGCATCCAAACACGAATTTCACAAACATGTTTAAATACGACTAATGCTCTCATCAGCAAAATTTTGGGATGGTTTAAAAGAGAAATATAACTGGTTGTCATCATACATATAATAGTTCAGTTTGTGTTTCATGATAATGCTATGAACTGGGTAGGTGTACACTGTGAACCACAGGGGTCCAAGAACCGACCCCTGAGGGACAGAAAAATCATGAACAACCGGATCCGATGTTGAATTGCCAATGCGAACATGTTGTGGTCTGTTTTGCAAATAGGATTGGCACCATTTAAGGGCATTACCTTGTAAACCAATAATATCACGAAGTCTCTTGAGCAAAATAGTGTGAACCACGGTGTCAAAAGCCACACGTAAATCAAGCAGAATCAGGGCAGTCACATGGCCTTCATCCATAGCACATAAAATGTCATTTGAACCCGCAAAAGTGCCGATTCAGTGCTATGCTTGGACCTGTATGCTAATTGAAATTTATCAGCAAGGCCAGAGTCAGAGATAACATTATTCAATCTGGAGGCAACAATGCGCTCAATGGTCTTGCCAGTGAACTTCAGCTTCTTGAGTAGTGGTAAGTGTGTGAGCCCTCTCAAAACACTGTTGTTCTGTTCGTTCAGATTCTTGGCATTCAGCATTTCTGATTATGCCAAGTCATTCGGTTGATAGGTGGACTAAACCAAAACTAGGCAAAGTCACATTGCTAATGAATTTAACCAAAGAGTTAATGAGATAGAAAGTTAGAGGTTCATCCAGTGGATGTACAAGGAAGCAGAAATAGTCAAAGTTAATAGTAAATCATTGTGAAGGAAATGGGTTTACTGCAATTTTTTACCCAGGGTTGGGCTCCCCTGCAAGTACACTTTATTGTTGCAACATCAATGAGATAACTTCAAACATTGGTGGTAAAGGTACAGCTCAACATTCAAGCACTTTTGTGTTTTAAGTTATCATTATAAACTTATTAAATCAATTGAAAGCCAACTTACTACCTCATAAATCTTGTACTTAGTCACATTTTACTACAAAAATTACAAAATCAAATATTGTTGCACTCTCCCTTACCCAGTTTGGAATGTAAGACCATCATAACTACTTGTTTTCTACATTTTCTGCTCAAAATAAATTGATTAGAGCTCATGATAATTCTTTTAAGGTAAAATGCCCGGCGAAAGCTGTTCAAAATAGTTTTCCTCCATGTAAAGTTAACTTACATAATTGTTGCAAATACTGCAACACAGTAAGTTTGCTTTACTTGATTGCTAATGTTTGAATGTCTATTCATAAATACCCAGGACAGTTTATCTATTCTGATTAGTCGAGAGGAGATCACATGGTCGTGTTCAAACAGGGTGAGGAGTGTTGAAACATATGTGGGCACTAACTTACACGTAATGCAATCCATACAAACTGGTACTTAATGAAATATCAATTGCCGGTAGATAGGCTGCATACGGACAACCGTTGAGCGTCGCATGCAAGTTGACCTTTCGCAAAAAGGATCCCCTGAGGAGGTGACAGGAATTGAACATTTACAGAAACATTTACGCTTTTCAACAAAGAGGGCAATTGTGAACTGGAACATAAGAGAAGTGACTCAGTCTTAAATGGTTGTTGAAAACCTTGCAGGGTTGTGCCTGTTCATTAAAGGACCTTGCCTTCAACTCAGTCCTTTATCACATGGAGACATAAGACATTTTTTCCCCTTATTGAAACAGATGAGTTGCAATGTGGACATGGAACAATTAATCAGAAAGTTACTTTGTTGTATTCATCCAATTTGGAATCGTGGATCTAAATGTTCAAAGCGTATATTGCCTTTCCCCCTCTCTTTTATTAGATATCGTTCCTGCATCTCACCAAGACCTAGCCATGAGATCACAATCATCTGATGCGCTTACCTTATGTCATCACCAATCACATTCACAGGCAACAGTGCAAAGCATGTCAGTCGCGGAACGTAGTGCTGTCTTTAATGCCCCTGCTTCTGAAACAACCATCAATCATAATTACTTCAATGTTGCTTTACCAACAGGTATGTCATACCACTACTTGTTAGTACAAAGTAAAAACATTCAAGCAACTACTTTGCCTTAATTGAACAATAAATGTGATATATTATTTGAGAGGCTTAACAACAGAGACAGAGACAAATCTTGAATAATTTTAAATAATAGTCTTGAAAAATAGCCTGAGCTGTTCCAAGGGCTCATACCCAAACTCCCCTAATAGTTGCAAAAATTCATAGTATCTTGGCATGACACAATTCAGCAATAGAGTGAGATAGTAAAAGTAGTTTTACATATTTGCCATATTGACCCTCATTTAACTTTCACGAAAAAACACTCCCCTGAAAAAGGAAGAAAAAAGAAAATAAAAACTTTTTTTTTTACAAATCCAATCTGTTTTGTATCATCTCAATATATTGTACTGCAACTTTAGGAAAAAAAATCAAGCAACTCATTCAGATGTATGGAAGCATTTTCTTTACAGAAAAGCATAGCCACTTTGAGGTAAAAAAAAATATCATAACATATTATATACAGGAATAAATTGACGACTTTTTTTGTGGGGAATTTTGTTGTTTACCGCTCAACAGAAATGCCACAACCCCATCATCAAGCTCAAGCTCAAGCTCAAGCTATTGCAGATAGGACCGAAGAGGCATTGAAGCAAGTGAACACCACTACAGGTAGCTATACGAATATGCTCGCAAGATACACAAAATGGACATCTTTGATTTAAGCTTGTTTTAGTTGAACATGTTGAAAAGGCAGTGAATATATTCACAAAAAAGACACACAAATCTAAGTATATGAAGACATTTTAAACTTGAAAAGTCAAACGTATTGTTATTAGTAGTAGGTCGATAAACAACCCTTGTTGACAAAATGAGTTTAAGTTCTCAATATTAGAGTCCGAGTACTCGTGGTAAAGTCCAAGTCCAAGTCCAGGTCCTAGTCACAAAGGTAGAGCCTGTGTTGCACGAGTCATGAGTCACAAGTTTAAAAGTTTAATAGTTTCAAAGTAATTTCACATGTTTGCCATATTGACCCGCATTTAAATTTCAACCTCCCCCAAAAAAACATAAATAGATAAAATAAAAACATTTAAAAAAATCTAATAATTATATTATATTGAAAACTTAGGACAAAATTCAAGCAACTCGTGCAAATGTATGGAAACATTTACTTTACAGAAAAGCATAGCCACTTTGAGTTTAAGAAATGAAATATCATACTTTATACAGATCAGGAACAAATTGTAGACATTTTGTGGTGATTTTTGTTTAATATCCTTCAACAGGAATGCCACACCCCAGTCCTCAAGCTATTGCAGATGTGACTAAAGAGGTATTGAAGCAAGTGAACACGACTACAGGTAGCTATGAATATATGCTTGCAAGATACATAAAATGGACAGCTACGATAAGGTTGTTTTCGTTGGACATGTTAAAAAGGCAGTGAATATAATTATTAACGAAAAAGACTCTAAATTGGAATCATATGAAGACATTTGCAACTTAAAAACTAGAGAGGGCAATCCAATCAAACGTATCGTTATTAGCAGGTCAGTAGACAGCCCTTGTTGACAATAAGTTTAAGTTCTCAATCTTCTAGTCTGGGTACTCAGTGTCGAGTCTGAGTCCAAGTCCAAGTTTTGAGTCACAAAGGTAGAGCCTGTGGCCGAACCAGGAGTCGTCATTTAGCTTTAAAAAACTTGGCCCATACATTTGTTCATCAAGGTTTGAAGTTAAGTAAAGATCAGCTGTTTTTTTGTTCCTGAAATAAAAACCCCTTTCAAAAATAAAATAGTATAAAAACAACAAAGATGTTTTGCAGTTGTTTTTATTAGTTCCAAAACTTAAGGCTCACTATGTAGAGTAGGAAGCCGGTTTAAAAAAAATGAAACCTTAAAGCTATCCTTACTTCTTTAAATAGTATGTAGGCCTAGCCATTGAAAATGGAAGTTTCACTATTTACTGTTTTTACTAATTTGCAAGAGATTATTCATTTTTAACATGATATATAACAGTATGCTGTTGAGTCCCTAGTTACAATTATTGAGTGCGAGTCCCAAGTATGAGTAAAGATGTGTGAGTCAGAGTCATTGATCAAATATTGAAAAATATGATTCGGGTCCGACTGGATTGTCCGAATCTTGAGTCAACGATATTGGCATTGAGTAATAGTGAGATGCTCAGAAGGTTTGATCGTGTTTTTGTTTTGAAAATGCATGTAAGACTATTGAAACAAAAAACATAAAATTCACTGAAACCAATGTCATAATTGGGTCATTCTGTGCCAACTCACCTGATGGGTCGGCAGGCTCTGTCTCAGATTTTGCTAATTTTTTTTTTAAACAATCCTCTATGGGTGCCATGAACACACACAAAATTTTAGAATCCTACTCATAATTTTTTAGATATGGCCCCCTAAAAAATTAAGCCCCGCCCCTTCAAATTGACTTTTTGTGTTTTCGGCATTTTTAGAGGTCTATATCTACAAATGGAGATAAGATATACTGCTACAAATTAATTTGAAGGGTATCTGGTATCCAATCAACTAAATTATACTGTCAAAAGTAGCACAGGTCATTTGTATATCACGGTGTAGGTCTTTAAAAACGGACATTTTAGCCTGCGTGATGACTTTTCGTCATTTTTGAAATCCCCTAGAGCCCAAGTGAAATGTCCGATTGCTTTTATATTACATTTGGTTATAAACTAGGTGCATATGTGTGACCTGATGTAAGGATAGACCAATCACGCCTTTGATGGGTACTTGGCAGGGGTCTGAATTTGGGTCCACCTGTAAAAATGCCAAAAAATGCCTTTTTCAAGTGGTTATTTGACAACGTGGGACATTACTGACATATTTACAAATTTTTCCCAATAACACTTTGTATCCAGTCTACTTGTGTGAGAAAGAAAAAAAATGGTTTTTCAACTCCTTCACGTAAAAATAAAATAGTGAATATGCCTAGATTAAGGTATTTGCTGTGTATGCTATTTAGTGACAGCACTTGTTTACAAAAGAGCCACAGAGCCTGGACTTCTGCAGGCATGGTTTGTACACTACAGAAGCATAGTGCTGCCACTTGAATAAAAAAAATCCTGCTCTTATCATGTACGTACACAATAACTATCATGTACGTACATGTATAGTGTACACATTAACTCCAGACTTAATATCATGTAAATAGACGTTAACTGTCAGGTTCTTACATAATAATTACCATGTATGAAAATGATAATTATCATGAATGTGTATGCACACGATAATTATCCTATGTGTACGTACACAATAATTATGATGTACGTATACGATTCTCTTCAGACTTGTCATGTCTTACACGATATTGTGCAGCACCTCCATGTGAAAAAAATACTCCCAAACAACCCCAGATATATGCTAAAATAATTATACAGAGATGATATATTAATAATTTACAATGGCAACGGAAACACAGCTTTGTTTGGATTTTATTAGGATGTTAAATAGTTAACACCCAAAATTTGTTGGATTATTCTTTCGCATGGAGATGCTGCATAATATTGTGTCAAACATGATAACTCTGAAAGAGATCACAGAGAACGTTCATGATATTTATTGTTTACATACACTTACATGATAGTTATCGTGTACGTACAAGATACCTATCGTGTACGTACATGATCATTATTGTGTACTTACATGGTACCTGTACGAACCTGATAGTTATTGTCTACGTTCATGTTCAGTCTGGAGTTAATGTGTACATACATGATAGATATAATGTATGTACAAAAATGTATATGGTATCATGTACGTACACGATAGTTATTGTGTACGTACATGAAAAGAGCAGGATTTTTTTTATTCATGTGGCGGCACTACGCTTCTGTAGTGTACAAACCATGCCTGCAGAAGTCCAGGCTCTGTGGCTCTTTTGTAAACAAGTGCTGTCACTAAATAGCATACACAGCAAATACCTTAATCTAGGCATATTCACTATTTTTTTTTTACGTGAAGGAGTTGAAAAACCATTTTTTTCTTTCTCACGCAAATAGACTGGATACAAAGTGTTATTGGGAAAAATTTGTAAATATGTCAGTAATGTCCCACGTTGTCAAATAACCACTTGAAAAAGGCATTTTTTGGCATTTTTACAGGTGGACCCATATTCAGACCCCTGCCAAGTACCCATCAAAGGCGTGATTGGTCTATCCTTATATCAGGTCACACATATGCACCTAGTTTATAACCAAATGTAATATAAAAGCAATCGGACATTTCACTTGGGCTCTAGGAGATTTCAAAAATGACGAAAAGTCATCACGCAGGCTAAAATGTCCGTTTTTAAAGACCTACACCGTGAAATACAAATGACCTGTGCTACTTTTGACAGTATGATTTAGTTGATGGGATACCAGATACCCTTCAAATTAATTTGTAGCTATATATCTTATCTCCATTTGTAGATACAGACCTCTAAAAATGCCGAAAACACAAAAAGTCAATTTGAAGTGGCGGGGCTTAATTTTTTAGGGGGTCATATCTAAAAAATTATGAGGAGTAGGATTCTAAAATTTTGCATGTGTTCATGGCACCCATAGGGGATCGTTTAAAAAAAATACTAGCAAAATCTAAGACGGAGCCTGCTGAACTTTTCAGGATTTTAGGTGAGTTGGCACGGAATGACCCAATTGTCAATTGGGGATCCTGCTTTTACCGTGAGTGAAAATGTCAACTCCTTCCAAAGTCACATCCCCTTAAGGTGATCCCCAGGTTGTATCGTTAACTTGGGTGTGATCCCATGGCAGCTAACGAATGTATGGCTTTTGAGTGGCACCCCGAACAAAGAAGGTGACTAATAGGGAGACCGCCAACAAGGGGCTGGATAGCTCAGTTGGTAGAGCGCTGGTACGTTAATCCGGAGTTCATTGGTTCAAGTCCCGCTCCAGTCAATTTGTCTTTGTTCATACCCAAATCACAACTCCTTCCAAGTACAAATGTGAAACCTTGCAAAAATAACACCCAATTGCTTGAAAGATAACCATTTTATTATAAATGGCATCTAAATGTAGGCCTTATACATTACTGTATAAGCTGAACTACAGAAAAACTATAGCTGTTGCAAGGCCAACACCCAAACTTCCAAAATTGTTACAAAAAACACAATTTTTGGCATAACACCATTAAAAATCTTAAGATGTGATAGTAATGGTAATTTTTCTATCTTTCCCTCTGTATAATAAAAAAAAAGCAAAAAACAAAAATAACTGGTTTCATAATTTCCTCATACATTTTGGGGGAATTTGGGAAAATATAAAATCATCCAATGTTGGAAACAATAATTTTACATAAAAGTACCCCAGACAATTTTAGGGTTGAAAAATGTGTCGCACTCCGGGTCCATTTACCCAATGGCAAACATTGCAATGTAGGAGAATAATGAGAGTTACATATTGTGAAATGAAGTATGAGGGATTGCAAAGGAAATGCATATACACCTTTACAGTGTCTTGGCCAGAAAGATAATATACAACTACAATATGTCTTACATTATAATATACCTCCACCATAAACTTTATATTTAAAAGTACAGTCACATCGCTCTTCAGGCATATGGTTCAAATCGTCACATTTTTTTTTAAAAGCCACTTTGTCAAAAGGCGTCAACATTTATGTACAAATCTGCGATATGAAAGCTACAGTTTGCATTGTTATGATTCTGTATCAGTGTAGGAGACAAGACCGAGTCAAGGTCTGAGACCGAGACCGAGACCTCGTCTTCCGATACCAAGGGGGAAACCGAGACCTTACGGGGAAGGGGAGACAGAGGGGGAAACCTTACAGAGAGGGGGAGACCGGCTTAGGGAGAGAAATTGGTCAAACCCTCCACTACATTTTTGAAGTTTAACTTCTCCATTGACTAACTGCATGCAAATTCTTAAAAACATATTGGCTATTACCACATCAATTAGTCAAAGATATGTGTCTCTTCGTAAAACTTGAAAAGAGAGATGACCTTTTTATACGCCATAGTGAATAACATATTTTTACATAGAAGAGGGTCGCTTATGTCATGTGATCATGTGCACACTGGCTTTAAATGCGCTTTGCAAAACCAGAAAAAAAGATTTGGCCTTCATTTATGCTGTTTTCTTGCATTTTATTACATGCACCTTTGGGGGTTGTGGCTCTTTCTGAAAACGCAACATGCAATTGTTGAAGAATAGTCCCCTTCCTCTATTAGTCAATAATTTGTCGTTTTAAGATATATGGCTCTTCGTGATATGGTGCCGAAATGTTACGTTCGAGCTTCCCTTTAGTGAGACTAATTCTTTTTGAGAAAAATATTTTGGATCCCTCGAAGACGGGGTGTGATGTATTTATACTGAATGGTGAAATTACTCTGTTCAGGATGAGCTTTCCATGCGTAAGGAAGGAGAGTTCTTGTCCGCACAGGGTGGCAATTTGATTGCAATAGTCTACCACAAGAGATCACACTCAACATGGTACCACTGTCTGCCACGCTGACTGCCACTCTGCATGCTGCCACACTGGCTGCCGCACTGGCTGCCACACTGGCTGGCTGCCACACTGGCTGCCGCTCTGGCTGCCACACTGGCTGCTGCTCTGGCTGCTACACTGGCTGTCACACTGGCTGCCACAATGGCTGTGCAGTGGCTGCCACACTGGCTGCAGCACTGGCTGCCACACTGGCTGGCTGCCACACTGGCTGCCGCACTGGCTGCCACACTGGCTGCCGCTCTGGCTGCCACACTGGCTGCTGCTCTGGCTGCTACACTGGCTGCCACACTGGCTGCCACACTGGCTGCCACAATGGCTGCGCACTGGCTGCCGCACTGGCTACAGCACTGGCTGCATGCCACACTGGCTGGCTGCCACACTGGCTGCCACACTGGCTGCCGCTCTGGCTGCCACACTGGCTGCTGCTCTGGCTGCTACACTGGCTGCCACAATGGCTGCGTCAATGGCTGCGCACTGGCTGCCACACTGGCTGCCACACTTGCTGCAGCACTGACTGCAGCACTGGCTGCCACACTGGCTGCCACACTGGCTGCCACACTGGCTGCCACACTGGCTGCCACACTGGCTGCCACACTGGCTGCCACACTGGCTGCCACACTGGCTGCCACACTGGCTGCCACACTGGCTGCCACACTGGCTGACACACTGGCTGACACATTGAATGCCGCAATAGCTGCCACACTGGCTGCCACACCAACTGTAACATTTGCTATGACTCTACATAATACACTTGCCAATGTGTCAACCTTACCAGAAATCTCTGATTTGAAAAAAAAATTGTTGTCTGTTAAGTTTGAAATCTCACTCGCTATTACAATAGAAAATTTATGACTTTACATGCAAAATATAGTTATTATCTCAATACCAGTTTCCCTGCTGTATCATTCCTATCCATACATGATAACTGATTGGTGATACATCATTCATCAAGGGCAAGACCCAAACAAATAAATTATATCAATTAATTGAAATGTCTTATTAACATTTGAAAAGGCTTCTCATGACATATGAAATAATCAGATTATCACCATAATACAAGGTAAAAGAAACTTGTTGATAAGTGGTGAATTTGGTCTTTCTTCTCATATCGCCCAATAGGAACACCGGATCCCGATTATCAAGCTCAATCTGATGTAGATGAAGCTAAAGGGGCATTGAAGAAAGTCTACCAGGATACAGGTAGCTATGTACAGATGCTTCCATGGGTTGATGATGATAAGATACACATAATGGACATCTACACAAAGCTTGTTTTAGTTGAACATGGTGACAAGGTAGGGAAGTTTGAGAAAGACAAGAAACCATTGAAGGCATATGAAGAAATTTTCCACTTAAAAACGAGAGAGGGCAATCCAATAAAACGTATTGTTTTTAGTGGATCGGCAGGTCTTGGGAAGACGACCCTTATTGACAAAATTGCTTATGATTGGGCAATGGGTAAGAGTGAGATACTCAAAAGGTTTGAACTTGTTTTTGTTTTGAAAATGCGTGCACTAAAACAAACTTCAGAGCTTATTGATGCTATCTTTGAGCAGCTCTTAGACCATGACTTTATAAATAATGCTGATGATTTAAAAAAGTTTATTGACAAGAACCAAGACAAAGTGTTGATTCTCTTAGATGGATTTGATGAGTTTCAAACCACTACGCTAAACAAGTCCTCGTTTGGTTCAACTCTCAAGACTCTTAATCGAAAGCAGTGCAAAGAATGCTGGGTAGTTGTCACATCTCGTCCTCCCCTTCACAAACTAGTCAGCTCATCGTTGGTTGAAAAGCCTTTCACTCATGTGAACATTGTGGGGTTTTCAGAACAGGATATTAAGGAGTATATAAATAAATTTTTCCCCGAAGACCACGATCAAGTTAAGAAGTTGGTAGAGAAGATACAATCTTCAGAAGTCTTGTCTGATTTGGCAAAGAGTCCAATGTTGCTGCTTTTGATGTGCTTGCTCTGGAGAGAATCTAGAAAACTCCCAGACACAATGACTCGACTATACACTGAGGCATTAAAATATATATTCAGAAGAAAATCAAAAAACTTGTCACAAGATGCAATATCACAAATATTGATTTCAATCGGAAAGGTTGGTCTGCATAGTCTGATTTCTACCAAGTGGTCTCTTTCCTTTACAGAAAAAGACTTTGACAAGAAAACATTTGATGCAGCAATAAAGGCAGGTGTTCTCACTAGCGAGAGGGGCTTCAAGGGGTTAGACACTTATAACAATGTGTATTTTATACACAAAACCTTTTTGGAATTCTGTGCTGCAATGTATTGGCAAAGTTTAATAAACACAAAGGAATTCAAACAAATTCTTGTTCGGGTTTGTAGTGCATCAAGTACTTATCCTTCTCCATATGAGTATCTGTTAAGATTTTGCTGTGGTGATCATAAGGAATGTACAAACCAAGTCTTACTTAAACTGCAGATGAATAAAGACCCAAGTTTGGGTCTTATTTGTTACTTTGAGAGTCAGTCCAAGAGTTTACCACCAAAGAATGTCATCAATGCAGCTATAAAGCAGACAATATATATGAATAGTAGGAATAATGATTGTATGAACTCTTTCTTTTACTTATTGAAGAACATTGCTAATCAGACAAAAACCAAAGATAGTGCCTACCTTTCCTGTGTAAATAATCTTGTCATTAGTTTCTGTGACCTTGGGAGGTTTAGTAGTGAGTTGGCAAATTGTTTTACTAATATGACAAATATTTCCAATCTGAGTCTGATTAATAGTAAAAACTTGGGGGGTTGTGCACCATTGTGGGCTCCTCCTATGAAGAGAATGAAACGCCTCAAGAAGCTGAGTTTGGCAGGCTGCAAACTGATAGAGGAAGACATGGCCCCTATTGCTGAGTCACTGAGTGACATGCCAACTCTAGGTGAGCTGAATCTGTCTTGGAATGATACCTTGGGGGGTTGTGCATCACTGTGGGCTGTTCCTTTGAAGAGAATGCAACACCTGAAGAAGCTGATATTGGCAGGCTGCGAACTGATAGGGAAAGACATGGCCCCTATTGCTGAGTCACTGAGTGATATGCCAACTCTAGGCGATCTGGAGCTGTCTTATAATGGTACCTTGGGGGGTTGTGCATCACTGTGGGCTATTCCTTTGAAGAGAATGCAACACCTGAAGAAGCTGACATTTGTAGCCTGCAAACTGATAGGGAAAGACTTGGCCCCTATTGCTGAGTCACTGAGTGATATGCCAACTCTAGGTGAACTGGATCTGTCTTGGAATGATACATTGGGGGGTTGTGCATCATTGTGGCCTATTCCTTTGAAGAGAATGAAACACCTGAAGAAGCTGACATTTGCAGGCTGCAAACTGATAGGGAAAGACATGGCCCCTATTGCCGAGTCACTGAGTGACATGCCAACTCTAGGCGAACTGGATCTGTCTTATAATGATACCTTGGGGGGTTGTGCATCACTGTGGGCTATTCCTTTGAAGAGAATGCAACACCTGAAGAAGCTGACATTGGCAGGCTGCGAACTGATAGGGGAAGACATGGCCCCTATTGCTGAGTCACTGAGTGATATGCCAACTCTAGGCGATCTAGAGCTGTCTTATAATGGTACCTTGGGGGGTTGTGCATCACTGTGGGCTATTCCTTTGAAGAGAATGCAACACCTGAAGAAGCTGACATTGGCAGGCTGCGAACTGATAGGGGAAGACATGGCCCCTATTGCTGAGTCACTGAGTGATATGCCAACTCTAGGTGAACTGGATCTGTCTTGGAATGATACCTTGGGGGGTTGTGCATCATTGTGGGCTATTCCTTTGAAGAGAATGAAACACCTCAAGCAGTTGGGATTGGTAGGCTGCAAACTGATAGGGGAAGACATGGCCCCTATTGCTGAGTCACTGAGTGATATACCAACTCTAGGCGAACTGGATCTGTCTGTCAATTATACCTTGGGGGGTTGTGCATCACTGTGGGCTATTCCTTTGAAGAGAATGAATCACCTCAAGAAGCTGACATTGGCAAACTGCAAACTATTAGGGAAAGACATGGCCACTATAGCTGAGTCACTGAGTGTCATGCCAACTCTAGGCGAACTGGATCTGTCTTTCAATCGTACCTTGGGGGGTTGTGCATCACTGTGGGCTATTCCTTTGAAGAGAATGAAACACCTCAAGAGGCTGAGATTGGGAGGCTGCGAACTGTTAGGGGAAGACATGGCCACTATAGCTGAGTCACTGAGTGACATGCCAACTCTAATTGATCTGAAACTGCCTTTGCATTATGGCAATCCGATATATGCATGGTTTTTGTTTTAAGATGATTAAACATGAGGTTGACATACTTGAACTGTTTAGCGAAAAAATGAATTTCCTGCAAACTCTAAGTGAACTGATCTTTGAATGATGCCCTGGGGGTGTGCGTCACTTAAGTTATACATTTTCTGGGGTCACTTTCACTATCCACCTGTACAGCAGTGCACATACTTCAGCATCTATGACCTTGCCCTGCTGGTGTGTGTGCACAAACTGTTGACTACACACACCCGAATAAAACACAGTTACAGCCATTCTTGCTCAAGAAGTTGTCTCTTCAATCTCTGTTTCGAGCTATACATTGATATAGGATCAGCAACATTTTCTCCTATAGTGGCATCCTGTCTCTAAGGGTGCTGAAAGCGTTCTGAAGCTACTACTTATCGTCCTATTAGTCTGCTTCCCATAGTAAGATCTTTAAATTCTTTGTTACTCAACAGCTCCTTAGATACCTGAAGGGCAATGACCTTCTTACTGACTGCCAGTTCGGGTTTCGCCATTCCTCCTCAACCGGCGATCTGCTTTCTCTAATTACCGAGCATTTTAGTAGGGCCTTAGATCGCAGGGGTGAGGCTCGTGTTGTAGCATTGGACATCTCCAAGGCCTTCGACAAAGTATAGCAAAATGGCCTGCTCCACAAGCTTCAGCCATTTGGTGTGTCAGGCAGAATGTTATCTATAATCTCTGCTTTCCTTTCCAACCGCAAGGTACTGGTTGCCCTTGAGGGTCAATCTTCTCCTACCCGTTCTTTAAATCCCAGTGTTCCACAGGGCTCAGTACTTGGTCCCACTCTCTTTCTTGTTTACATTAATGATCTGCCCTATGAAGCTCGCCTTGTATGCTGATAATTCAACCCTCTACTGTGTTTCCTTAACTCTTCCAACACTTCTCGCTGTGAGGTGGGTGTCTCACTAAATAATGACTTAGAGAACGTGCCAAAGTGGGGGATTGATTGGTTAGTAACCTTCAATGCAAAGAAAACTAAACTTCTGTCTCTGTCTCGCTAAAGAGATGATACATTTCCATGTAGTCGTTTGGGTCCACTGACTTTGCCTGAGGTAGCAGATTTTCGCCTTCTTGGACTTGACATCTCCACCAACGCCAGTTGGGAGAGGTGTATCTCAGGCATTGCAAAGAGTGCTTCCATTCTAGTTGGTTGTCTTTATCGAGCTTGGAAGTTCTAACCTCCTGATGCTACTCTCTACTCGTAAAAGACAACTCTACGTCCCTTAATGGAGTACTTTTGTCACATTTGGGCCGGAGCGTCTGCCTCTCATTTATCTTTATTAGATACGGTGAAGAAGCGTTTTGTTAATCTTGTTGGTGAAGTGTTGGGATCAACGTTACAACCTCTTTCCCACCTTAGGTCTGCAGCCAGCCTCTGTCTTTTCTACAGATATTTTCATGGCAAATGTGCCACCATTGATCGGAGTGTTTGAGCGTGAAACCAGACTTTCTGCTTTTTCTCAACCATACACTCTTAATTTGCTGAGATGAGAACAATGAACTCATTGCCTGGTGCATGTTTTCCTCCATCGTACAATCTAGACTGCTTTAAGAGGAATATCAATTCCTACCTTCAGCTCCCGTGAGTTATTTTCACATTTAATAATTTCTCTTCTTGTTTGGGCCAACTTGCATACAAAAAATAAATAAATAAAACAAACCTTTGAAGAGAATGAAACACCTCAAGGAGTTGAGATTGGCAGACTGCAAACTGATAGGGGAAGACATGGCCTCTATTGCCGAGTCACTGGGTGACATGCTAGGACCTAGACAAAATTGCGATAGAGAACATTTTTTCCGCAAGTAACTCCTGAAACCCTCCCAAACAACATATAAACAAGTAGAAAAGGGGAAATAGGGGAAATATGCATAATTTTATAAATTAAAAAAGTTTGTTTTTCCATCTATTTTCACTATTATGTGCGCACATGGCCTGATAGTAGTACAAATGATATCATTGCCACATCATATTTGCGTACAAGTCTCTCTTGAAACCCTCCCAAACAAGGTATTAAAAAAAGAAATTAAAAGGAAATAGGGGAAATATGCATAACTTGCTTAAACTAAAAACGGCCGCTTTTGCCTCTATTTCCAGATGTATGCACAGGCCCTGATAGTAGAAAAAATGATATAAGTATCACATTCAAATTAACTATAAACTGGTCGATGCGCAGACGATCACGTTCAAGCATGCATGAAAAGAGCACATCATCTGTGTAAACCTTGTTGATGGCGCAAGTGCACATAAGTTCCTGTTCAACTCGTACGCCATCAACGTTGAGTTTTAGTTAGTCCTTAGTTTCTCGGAAAGATTGATAGTTCTCTCGGTCATGTGATAGTTGTTGCATTTTGTCTTTAGCTTTTGATAACCGCCCTCAATCTTTAATAGTTAGTTTGATTTCATTTTAAATGATAGTTGTTATTTTAAATTTAGTTTGATTGTGTTTGCCATTCATCCCTTATTGTCTTTTGATTTTGTTATGTGTTCTTCTCAAAGATTCGTTCTTTGGTTGTTTTTTGTTTTATTTTGTTATTGTTTGTATTTGGTTGATTGCGATTGTTTATTCTCTTTTAATATTAGATTCAGAGTTCCTCTTCATAAAAACAAGTCTGTTAGATTGATGTTAAGACTCCTTTGTTCTCAACTCCTGTGTAGTATAGGCTGAGAGCAGCCACTTTAAGACTCTTTGGTTATCAACTCCTCTGTAGTGTACACTTTGGTTATCAACTCCCCTGTAGTATACGCTGATTAAAGCAGCCACTTTAAGACGCTTTGGTTATCAACTCCCCTGTAGTATACGCTGATTAAAGCAGCCACTTTAAGACGCTTTGGTTATGAATTCCTCTGCAGTATACGCTGATTAAAGCAGCCACTTTAAGGCTCTTTGGTTATCAACTCCTTTGTAGTATCGCTGATTAAAGCAGCCACTTTAAGACTGTTTGATCTTTTCAGTTTAGCGTTCATGTTTAACTACATCAAAGATGAGGCATTTACCCTCTGGCATTATCTTCATTGGATGTCTTCCATCTGTTAATCAAAGTTGAAATTAGCCTACAAATGTTCATTTAGACTTTTTAGACCACATAGGGGGCCTTACCTCTGCAGCATGCTGTAAAACAGTTTGGAATCATGGCTCTCTTTTAGTGTTGTAGAAACCAGCGACTATAGTACAACACCTAAATTAAAACCAAATCTTACAGCAGATGTGTAGAAACCCATGCACTTTATTGAATATACACTGTATTGGGTTGAAAACAGCTGGGCATTTTGTGGCGTGTCGTGGCCGAGTGGATAAGATCACTGGACTCAAGCTCTGGTGTTTCTGATCAGCAGAGTGTGAGTTCGTGACACTTGTGTCCTTAAGCAAGTCACTTAACCATGATTGCTTCGTCCTTCGGATGGGACGTAAAGCCGTTGGCCCTGTGTGTTGTGTAACGCACGTAAAAGAACCCAGTGCACTTATCCGCCCCGGTGTTCCTGGTTTGATCGGCTGCATATTGCGCCACAGCACCTTCTAAACCATTACATGGTGCTATGTAAAGGAGTAGGTCTCATACTTCAAACGTAACCCCAAATACCTTGCAGGAAATACTGAATGTTAAGCGCTTAGAGGCTGGCCTGCAGTAGGCGCTATACAAATACAATATATTATTATTATTATTTCGATAAATTGAGCGCACCATCAAATTTAAAGAAAACTAACAAATGATCTTTAACCATTTGCAAATTTGCTTATATAGTTTAGCAGCAAAAATATCATGTAATTGATATTGCTTTTGTACCATTGGTTATCTGCCAAGTATTTCTTAGAAAACCCTTAAAATAATTATTTGCCTTACATGATGAATGATTAAATTGGGCACAATAGTGTACTTTATCTTTTGTAACTCATAAAATGGTATCATTTCCCATATCTGACCACAGGTTGTATTATTGTACAATGCTGCTACTTTTAATTGAAATGGCTTTTTTTTATCTCCAACTGAAGTTTGTAATTGTCTATTATTATAATTTGGTTTGAGTTTTGTGTTATTGCAAAGAATTAACCTTGCAACTAATAATCCCAACAGAAATTGTATGGGCTGGTGTGTTGTCTGTTTGAGAAAGAGTTTGAACCAAATTAATCCCTTACCATTTAATTATAATAATAGTGGCTTCTTATATAGCGCTCATATCCGTCACTCAGTGACGCTCAAGGCGCTTCAACGTGAAGTATTTTCCTGCAAGGTATTGGGGGGGGGGGGGGGCTACGTTTGAGACCTACTCCTTAACATAGCACCATGTAATGGTTTACAAGGTGCTGTGTTCAATTGAAATATGTTCAATATGTTCAATTGAAAGATTAAAAAGCATGACGTCATCGGACATTAAAAATAAATGGGTCTGCACAATGTCAAAGAGGAATTTTTGCGTCCGTCAAAAGGTCAAACTCATGAACGCTGTTTTGATGGAATATCATCAAAGATTCTTTGTGGAAACACGTAAAGACCATAATTTTCAAAGTGACACCATCAAATAGTTTGGATTTTGACCAAAATTGCACTGGCATGGTACCAAACACACATATAAACTTACTAAAATCTAAATTTTAAATTTGTACTGAGTATGCAGTCATTAAGTACGGCAGATACATGTATGTGATGGGATTGTGTCTTTGATCATACAAGCATGGAATTTTGAAAACAGTCAGAGTATGTCATGAGAAAGACATTTGGCTTGAGGACCATCCACAGATTTGTCCTTGGATAACCATAATATAGAAAAACACACCAGTGCAGCCATTTTGTACATTCTGTATCAACCAAGGTAAAATTCACGCCCAATATTTCCCCTATCTGCCCCACTACATTGACCAAAATAATCCAGAAGCATTCCTCGGTGCAATTGGTTCATGTACAGGTTATCAATTCTTTTTGTACCTAATACTTTATACCTATAACATTGCTTTGTTCTGATAGTAGATTGTATTTAGTTAAAAACGAGGAAAAGTGCCTGGCAAAATGAGGAAAAGTGCCTGGCAAAATGAGGAAAAGTGCCTGGCAAAATGAGGAAAAGGGCCCGGTAAAATGAGGAAAAGTGCCTGACAAAATGAGAAAAAGTACCTGGCAAAATAAGGAAAAGTGCCTATGGCAAAATGAGGAAAAGTAAGCATTTCCTGGAGGTTGTAGGCAGTGAATGTGTAAAACTGTGATTAAAGGAAATTGAGCTTTGAAAAACTGATCTTTTGTCAATCTACATTGTAAAGGTAATTGTCAAGTTTTGAAAGTTGAATCTGCTTAACTTATATGATACAGATATGCATAACGCATTTTTGTTTTGAAATTCATTAGTACTTTTCTACGTTTATTTTTTTGTTTCAAAGAATAACATAAGAGACAATTTATTTGTCCTTATTCGTCCTCAATTATTGCTGTATGTTGGGATAGGGCGGTTTTTATATATGTACATATGTATTTATATTTTATCTGTTTAACTAAATTTCTATATTTTTATATGTAATGTGATATGTCTGAATAAAGTATTAAAGTATTCACTATTTTTTTAAAAGCATGAGCCTCGTAAATGTTGTCAAATATTCAAGAAAAATGATAAGAAGAGTGTAAGGGGGTGGGCCTTTTTTTTTTTGTCAGAATTCATCAAAAATTACAAACAAGAGCATACAAGGCCTGCATTTTTGCCAACATGTACAAAACAACACAAGGTGTCAGCCTGGCATTATTTGTCAAAGTTTGTCAGAACGGGTGAAAAATAATAAAATAAAACAAAAGGTTTAGGGGGCAGCCTGCCAGCGCTGCATTATGTTCTAAAAAAAACAACAACAACACACCGAAATATAATAGAAAAAGCCTAAGTGATAATAAGCCTTACACTTGTCACCCAAATTCATTACAAGTCAGGGGCAAAAGGGGTAAGGCAATTGGTTTTATTCTTAATTCATAAACAATATTTTGTCACAGAGAGTAATTAAGGGGTGGCAATTGTTCATAAATTAAGAAAACATAAAATAACAGTTTAAGGATGTTCAACAAATAGTTTAAAGTCAAACAGGCTTTGCACTATTGTTGACATAAAAATAATAAAAAATCTTCATCACAGCAGGTGGGTGCATCTTTTTTAGTGTACAAAATCATAAAGAGCTATTTAAAAACTGTCTCCTTTGTTTACAATAAGAGTGATCATGTACATTCTGGGGCCTTTCTGGCAGGAAAGGTACTACAGTGGTCATATGGGAAAACTTGTGTCATATTTCACACGTAAATTCAAGTGTTATTAAAAGTAAAAGCTTAACAAGTTTTGAGATGTACCCCATTTCTTCACATCAAAAGCTGATTTAAAAAAAAGAGACGATGCAATCTCCGCAAAATGTTGAATTTGAAGTTTTCTTCCGTTGAGCTGTTCTACAAATCTGGACTGCGGGAAGTCCAGGCTCAGTGGCTTATTTGTAAACATGTGATGTCACAGTTTACATTTGTAAGGGTTTACATACAAGGTGTTGAAGCGCAATCTGCAGCCACAGCCGTCCAAGAAACTCTGCAGCAAACCCCTTCTTCAACGACAAGTGTACTGGGGTTTTGGGGGCTTTATTTAACGCACGGGCATGACGGGGCCGACGTCTCTATACCTCACATCCAAAAGACGAAGCAATTGGATAAGTGTCTTGCTCAATAACACAAGTGCCATGACTGGGAACATCAGAACTTAGTCAGTGCACTAGACCACTCGGCAACAGCACTCATGTTATTTTGAAGGTTTCCTTTCAAAAAGAAAATCTGTTGACAGTATTGGTCAAAATAATTCTTGGTGTAAATATTCTAAATAATTGTCCTAACAACTGGTTTTCTCTGGAATACTTGATTCCTTTAATATAAAATTATAATATAAACTCTGGATAACTTTTCTCGGCTTGACTGAATAAGCATATAAAATGTTCAAAAACTTGTCACTGTTAGTTGCAGTGGTTCGTGAATGCATGAAAACCCAGTTTGAAAAAAAACCTCACAATTAGTTTGTTTTAAGAGACATTTCTTGGAGAATTTGGCATTGTAATACTCTTTACTTGAGACCCCGATCACATCATGTTTTTTAAAAAAAAATTTAGGCAGAGGGAAAAAAAACTGCCCTGGTAGTGTTTTGACTAGTCATAACAGCCAATGTGCATCAAAAAGTTTGACAAAAACACAACATGTTTTACTAATAGGCCTAGGGGAATCTCGTCAGCATGATCGTACAGCAGGCTTGTAGCTGCACATGGAATTATGAACTCTTACCACAGTTACAGTACACCTGCGCAGGCTGGCTGTCACATCACAGTAATTATGACTGCGCCATTTGAGAAGTGACATGAGTGATGGTCAGCGTGCATGCAGAACTGGGTTAAGGTTCATGTAACAGACCTCGAAATAAACCACGGCATCCACATCAATTGCCGTGGTGCCCTGTGCTTTTGCTGTAGTGCCCTCTGCAAAGTTCCAAAACAAATTTATATTTTCCTCATAGAAGAGCCCCTTACCAGTGGAAAGTTGCTAGGCCCCTTTAAGAGCGAAGTTCAAGGCCTGATATAATTTCTTATAGACACAGGCCTGCTACAATCACATGGTGAGTCGGACTTTAAGTTGCCATTCTAGAATGTCAAACAGCCTGGGCTCAATTTCATGATACGTTTTATTACAAAAACAATAGCTTAGCACACACAAAATTGCTTAGCAGACACAGGGCACACCAACCAAAATACCATGTGCTCTATATTTTTGTGACTGGTTCCCCACTAGTTTTTGCTTTGCAGTCATGTTTACTAAGCACCATTTTCTGCTAATAAACAGCTTCAGGGCCTTTGTAATTGGGCCATGCTTTTAGAGTTGTGCATTCTGTATGTTACCGTGGCTGAAGAGCCCAAATGGATTGTTCAATTTTAGACCTTTCTTCTGCAACGTCACGGCTGCAAATCTTGCATACCTTACCTGGCAAAAGTACAAGCGACGTTCTACTAAATAACATCCATAAAATTACCCAGATCACTGTGGTACAACAACAAATACAAATATAAAGAAGGTTTTATTAAAAAGGGAAAATTTTAAACTTTTTGTGATACTTGAGGTCACACTTACAAAGTCGTGGTCTGTGTTTTTAACCCCACCCCCCCCAAAAAGGGGGGTCCTTAATAACTGGGTCCTGTCTTGTTTACAATAGAGCCACTCTGTTCATTACAGGCAATTACTGGCAGGCAAGACACTCAACCACAAATTTGGTATCATAATAATAATTACAACATCAAATCAAGAAAGAAAAAACACAACAACAAAACAGCTTAGATGTTTATATTCTTTCTTTTTTTTCAAATGAAAAAAATAATGATGAAAAGCAAGACAAATATCCAACAATGCAATATCCACTATATATATTAACTTCTAGCAACTTGTACCTTCGATTCTGATTGGTCGATCCATGGTAACAAAGTGTGATATTAACCCACATTGCAAAGTCCATAACTACACTCTGCGTACTGTGCTGTTCTAACTTTGCGTATTGTGCTGTTTTAAGCTGAACGTTTGTTTTAAGATAAATTCGTTATCATACATGTGCTTGTGGAAAATGTCGCACGTCTGCATCCAATATCCAACTCTGCCTTTGACCTCATAGGATATGGCACACAAAAGGACATATTTGTCCATATTCCTTTCGCGCTTGTGTGGCAACTAATGTCATAACTGCACAAACAAATCCTTGTCATTTGATTGGTAGAACACGCATCACATGTCATCCGTTATTTTGTCATGTTTACTGCCGCGACACTCCAAAATGTTGTAAGTCCTATATGGATAATTATAGAACGACTCACTTGCCTTGCAGCGCCGTTCCCAAAATAATAATTCCTTGCAATTATTAGTCTATTTTGTGTTTATTGTGGAAAAAAACCCAAAACGTTTCAAATGACAAGGATTCATGTGTGAGTTATATAAAACAAATATTAAATGCATTTTGTTTGTGCAATGCTGCAAAATACAGTCAAGGGGCGAAATCTGGCTTTTCATTTCTGGAGGGGATTCTAATCTTTCCATTTCGTGATTGCATTCTGTGACCATGCACTCATATGCATCCATTATTTGTACAATATCTGATGTTTTTCTTCCATTAAGCTGTGTATATGGTGACTTCCATCAGGAATTCTAAACCTACTTCCGTAAACATGTGCTGTCCCCGGTATGGTATGTTTATAATAGAAGTGAGATTGCGAAGGATAAAACACACACGTTAATTTGTCATCCCCACACTGCTGCTACCACTCTCTGACCATTCTGTATTTATATCGTCCACTGGTTTTGAATAATAGATAAACTATGCCAGCCTGCAATTTGTATGATATCATGTGGTGATTGCATCTGTTACCCAGTCAATTCTCCCACTGTCTGACCATTCAATACATCAACTGTGGTTTTGAATGATAAACTATGCCAGCCTGCAATTTGTATGACATGTATGATATCATGCAGTGATCGCAACCACACAGTACTCAGTCAACTCTCCCAGTGTGGTTTTGAGTGACAGCCTTGAGCCTGCAATGTGATGTTATGTGGTGAATGCATCTACGCAATACAGTCTACCATTCTACTGACTGACCAATCAGTATCATCCACTGTGGTTTTCAAAGATACATAAACTATATATGCCTGCAATGTGATATCATGTGAGGAATGCATCTACACAGTACACAGTCAACCCTCATACTGTCTGACCATTCAGTACCATCCACTGTGGTTTTCGATGATAGATTATCGATGCCAATCTTGTGCATTGTTGTGAATGATCATTTGGTAAATGCATCTACACAGTACACACAATACCATGTGCACAAATACATGTAGGTCTTTGTGACCACGTACAATGCAGTTGAATGGTTTCAAATGATTGGTCAGCTCGCTTTGGGGAAATGAAAATCCTCTATGTAATACTTTGCATGCATTGACAGACTGATGTAACCTAATGACTGTCCAATAGTAAACAAGCACCTTTTCATTCCAGAAGATATTTTATTCACCAAAATAAACGGCATTTTAAAAGCGAAGTTGCTCCTGCAACCAGACAATAGTCTGTTTACCTGAATATAAGTAAGCTGGAAATTCACTGAGACATACATGCACGGATTGGTTGCAATGAGTCTGGTTACCTCAACAATTGTTACCTCAACAAGTAAGGCCGTATACGAATTGGCGGCTACAGCTTTGGCTACGACTGTTTGCAAGGGTGTTGCTATAAGGACATCATGCGTCCCCCATGCATGATGATGTGGAAATCTAGCTGTAGCCGTAGGCGGATGCACCGATTAGGACACGGGCTAAACTGGAAAGTCATTGCACCACACACACAAACACACATACTGGTTGCAAGCGCAGATTCTTCACCATTTGGAATTTACCCTCCCACACCAGCAGGACTGAATGCGTATCAAACCTTGATATTGAAGGAATACAATTCAAGATGGAAACTTGTCAGTTTGGCCCATTAATCCGTCTCAAGGATAGTGAGATTACATTCATGGTGTTCCACAAAGAGCCAATTGAGATTATTTCAGAAGGTTTCTCATCCAAAAAAAGAGAAAATAGAAGAGGACAAAATGAAATGAATGGAAAACTTTAGATTCTTTATACTCCCTAAAAGAAACAGAATAAACTACCAATGATTTAATAAATGCAAATGGCTATGCATTACTACTAATAAATTATAGTTATGATTTTCTTAATTTTTTCACTATTTTTTAAAAAGTTGTACTGCGCATTTGAACATAATTTATATGAAATTCAAGTTTATAAATTGACACTGCTATCAACACTATTATTTACAACGATAATTTATATTCACAAGTGCAAAATCACAAAAAGGTGCAGGGGTTGTTTTGGGTTTGGCCGGTGTAATAAAAGCCTAAGCTCCCCTTCTCCAATCCCTCAGACCCCTTTTCATTTACCCACTTCCATCCCATTGCCCTAGAACATGATACAAGTGGCAATCTTGTCTCCGTCTACGGATCCAGAAGTCAAAGCTAAGATCAGGAAAAGTGGCAAATCACAAATTGTGGTCGAAGTCTGCCCAGCATAAGGATGTACGCTCCCATGCAACTTGGGTGTATAAAATATCATCGCTCAACTATTTTCTCAGCATGCCTTGATCAATCATATCCACTGAAATTGTTTAATTTCAATGAGCAAAATCTGGCCAGTTTATCCATTACTATTGTGGGTCTACTCTACACTAGCAATGAAGAATGGCAGCTTCAAAAAGAGGCAGCAAGTCAAAGAGCAACTGGTCCCCTCCCATACTTCTTTGATCTTGCTACCTGGGGACTGTGATGCAGTTTACGGTGACTGCAAAAACCATGATTTATTTAATGAGTGGGATCTTATCAAAATATCGCATTTGACAAGTGCCTGCTAAGTGTCCTAAGTACCCAAAAAGACCTAAAAATTGTTCTAATGATAATGAAACATTTACGTTGCGCGATTTTCACAAAAATGAACATCTGGTTTGTGTAGTGCTGTCACTTTTGGCAGCCAATCATTGTTGTTAGTTCCCTTATATGGGTTAGAGCAGACAGAAATCGATACAGTGCGTTGACCATGGGAATGAGACGGGATCCCACAATCTTCTGTCAGGCATGTACATTTAAAGGCAAAGTATACCTTTGGTTTTTGGAAACGTTTGATTGTTTTAATCCTGTATAAATGTAGATACAATAAAACTAACCAGTGAAAATTTCATTTCAAAAGATTTTTGAGATATCGCCCAAAATCCGGAGTGCATATGCCACGCAGGAAGAATAATCCCCAATAGGAATACACAATCTGAGAAACGTTTCTGACAGTAACGTTTCCCAGATTCAAATTTGGGGGGATAAAAACTGATATCAAACCCAAGTGACCTGCTTGCAGGGTGTGTTACTTGGGGCTGACCTGGGCATGACGTCAAAAGACATTTTTTTAGTGGCCACCACTTTGTTTGTTAATCAGCGGGACATTTTCAAGAAGTTTGACACACATTTCCACCCTTAAAACAGAGACTCTGTGAGCATTACGTGTTCTTTGAATTATTCGTAATGGCGTACTTTTGTATCAACGTGGGCTTGTAAAATAACGTTGCACTTTTACCATGAGAATAATTATTCTATGATCTTTTCGTGAATCCACTAAAAAAGTTTCAGACGTAACGCACACAATGAAAGTAGTTTCGGCCAGCTGTCCCAATATGCATTGGTACGAATTGCTAGGGAAAGCTGGGGGTACATTTAGCTTTTTGGCGGGACTCGCCCTGATGGGCACGCACAGGTCAACCCCGGAAAGCTAATGGGACGCACCCTGTATTCACAGGTCAAGAAGAGCCCCCCCCCACCCCCCCACCCGACTATATAAGCCTTTCCAACACAACGCCTTCAGTTCTGGCTCTGGCTCTGGCTCTGTCACAACGGACTTCATACACTTTGCATTGACAGCACACAACTTTGAAATCAAGGAAGGAGAGCAGTGAAGCCAGAGCCGAAGCTGCGATTTCACAAAGTTTTGAATTATTGTAGAAGTTTTGAAAGTTTCGTGTGCACTTCATTTCTTGACCTGCTGATTCAAATGGCGCGGGGCATCGGCAAACATGTACTTGAGGCTGTAGGCTTCGGCTAACAGAAGACTGATGTCTTGATTGGTCCAGTGTGCTGTAGGTAGGTTCTGTAGTAATAGCATGATCCCCTGCATAAAAACACGAAACACAATTATTACTCCAGTTGGTTTGCGTGACATTTTTTTTTTTCCCACCGCAAAGCATGCCCATTTCACACAGCAAGGCTCCAATGGTTATTAGACCATTAGATAATACACTGAGCTTCTGCTCTCTTTTTTTCTGGAGAGGTATCGCTACGTCGCGCTGCCATTGTAACGAGGCTGAGAACACACCTCTGCAATCAACCATTTCCGCCACCATTTTAGGAGACAATTTCTTTGTGTTCATTTTGACTTTCAAAATGGCGGACAGGATAAGCAGAAGACAGTAGAACATGCGTCAGGTTATGACTGTTACGAAGCTTTAGTTACATGGACTCCTGGGCCCAATTTTCATAGCACTGCTAAACGGTAAGCAAATTTTCGTGCTAACTATAGCAATTGCTTAAGTGTAAACATATTTCACAGGTTAGCAAGAAAATTATCCGGCCAGCTTGTGCGTTTACCATAAATTTTACATTGTTACGTCATTCATTTTCTTGCAGTAAGCACCGGAAGGTTAGCATGCCTTTTCGTGTGCTTACGGTTAGCAGCGCTATGACATGGAAACTCGCGCAGTAAGCACAAAATTGGCTGTTAAGCAGCTCTATGAAATTGGGTCCTGAATGTACAAACAATAACATTTGTGGGTGAAGCTATTTGTAGGTGGTGTTTGAATATCATATTAAAATTGCTGCAAGCAATTCCTACAACAGAGCGGCATCATATTTTTCTATGAAATCAAGTCTTCTTTTAAAATTATATTTAATTCTTGAAAATAAAAACACCTAGAGTATTTGTATAATACAAATAATCTGTTCAAATTAACATTGACACAAAATTAAAACTTGGGATGAGGATGCTTATTGTTAGAAACCCCAATTTTTAATTATGCCTGAATGGGTGCGACTATGTTGTATTCAGACATAGATTTAACGACAACATGACTGTCAGTTGGGCAAAATCCTTTTTTTTTTTTATATTTTGTTTACAAATAACCTGAAACGGAGGTCAAATCTAATTCTCAGGTTTTCTTTGTTATTTTGTTGATTTTACTTTCCTAATGTTAACCACTTACTCTTACATTTCAAACCCCATATAAATTTTTTTTTGCCATAAACTAAGTTAAACTAAAATAATTGGCAAATCAAAATCCCGCCCCCGTAAAACTCCATATGGTTGGGACCATAATGGTCCCGGGAATTCAAACATGCACAAGACTTGCACAGTCTATTGCCTTATTTTTTCTTTCTTTTTTCACAGTAACCTCACTAGGGCAAACTGTACGTTAGGCTCTACATAGTGAATTCCCTAAATTTTGGCAAGGTCATTTTAAAAATCACCCACCTGAAAATCTCTCTCTTTCTTGGCGTCGTCAGCAAATTTCATTAGGAAGGCAGCACAGACGTACAGGTGGAACACGGCAAAACCCTCAGGTTCACTCTGGATGGGAAAATAGGTTTATTTAGTAAATGGAAGTCATGTGAGAGGGGAAAACTAAACAATGCAAAGACCATATACGGTGCCTACACCGTTGTTGTAGTCAATAGACCTTTATCATTCTGCCACCATTTTGGTATCAAATAGCAGTAACTGATGCTATTATTCATTGTACATAAAAAGAACCAGACTATTTGCCCTTCAAGCCTTGGTTTGGATATACTGATTTGAATGGGAGAGAATCAAAATGGCTGCACCATGATAAAGGTCTATAGTCCAGTGGCTTAGGGCCAATTTTCGGCAAAATCAAGACACGCTGGATTAAAGCGCCAAAATTTGTACAGTCATTCTATAGGTCCCATAGAATCATTCTAGAGGGGGTGCCCGGTTTGGGGTGACCTAGGTTAAGGTCAAATTTCATGTGGTATTGTAATACTGCCTGTAAATTTTTCACCACTAGAGGGCCACTTCCGCATATCATTAAAACTTATAACAAATGACCATGCAGCTTCTATTTCAGAGACGCATGCAGAGCTATGTGGAAAGAGTTGATCCCTTTAGTTTACTGACCTGGAGATGACAGACCGGGCACCCACCTCTAATATGCTTCTATGAGACCCCTAAAACAAGTGTGCAAAGTTTGGTGCTTTAATCCGGCGTGTCACAATTTTTTCATTAAGCCACCGGACTACAAGTGGTTTTCAGTCGAGTATCAAGTACTGCCGAGTAGTAGGGTGGCTGAGTAGTACTCGGTTACGACTACTTGGGCCATCGGGCACAAGTACAAGTGTCCGAGTATCGAGTATTCTGATACCTGAGTACCGAGTCCAACAGCAGAGTACCAGGTACATGGATCTCCGGTTACCAAGTACTTGGGTGGCCGAGTATTTGAGCACGAGTATGAGTGCTTTATATTTATTTTCAAAAATGCAAAATGAAGTATAAAAATATTAACAGTGTTCTATGATAGATGTTAGTTTTGCATCGGAGGTAAAGAATGTAATTTGTTTTTATCCTTACATCGATGTGTATTGAGCACTATACACTCGGTACTTTCCCCGAGTTCTGTGAAAAAAAATTTAAAATCCGCAGGCAATTCACTCGGGTGGGATTCGAACCCAGTGGCTAGAGGAAATTTAAATCCTATGATTTAGCAGCGGGTACCAAAAGGATTTAGTAGAAGTTAATTTTGCATTGAGAATAAAGAATATAATTTGTTTTTACCCTTATACTGATGTGCATTATGCACTGTATACTCAGTACTTTCCCGAGCTCTGTGGACAAAATCCATAGACTGTGGAGTTCGAGGACATTTTCAGTCTTGTATTGAGTACATGATTTCGAGTACAAGTACTTTAAGAGTACAAAGTACCATAAAAATAGTAGTACTCAACTACAAGTAGCAAGTACAAGTACTAACACACTGGCCTGTACACTAAAAGAAATTATACACAAATAAATAGACGTGAATCACGGTGAAGACAATTTGGTTTTGCTCCAGTCACATCAAGGTAAGGCCACCTACGAATTGATGGCTTCGGCTGCGGCTATGGCTAGATTGGTAAAAAGTCCTATCCTTCAATTTCTTGTCCTTGCCGCCAACAGCCAGAGTCGTAGCCAAAGTCGCTGGATTCAGATGCGGCCTGACCAGAGCAAGGCTGGAATAGTATGATCCCTTGCTACAAATGTAAGCCTGTTCCTTGTTTCTCTGATAAGGGCACCCGTTTTGTGCCTAGCCAGTTCTGCGGCTTACCATGTAGGTATCCCAGAGTCTTATCGTTCCCTTTAGTGGTAACTCTCTCATCAGTAGGTTGTTCATCCACCGGAAGGCAAACTGCAAATACTCTACTTGGTGGTTGTGCAAATGCACATGAAGAGATGCTACAAAAGGCGTATAAAACAAAGACAAATATAAATACTCCACTGTGTAAATTTTCAACAAGAGATGCAACAAAATGAATGAAAGGCACAGTGCATTTTTAAACAGAGAAAAATACCAAAAGGCCTACTGTACTCTATGGTTGTGTAAATTTACAACAAGAGATGCGACAAAATGTTGGTTTTTTTTAATTAATAAAACATAGTACGGTCACTTTTAAAACAGAGGTAAGTGCAAACTCTCCACTTGGTGGCTGGTAAATACACACGAGGAGATGCTACACATGAAAAACAGGCTTGTGGTGTGTCGTGGCCGAGCGGATAAGAGCATCGGACTCAAGTTCTGGTGGTTAAGTTATTGGGATGTGGGTTCGAATCCCGGTCGTGACACTTGTGTCCTTGAGCAAGACACTCAACCATAATTGCTTCTCTCCACCCAGGGGTAAAATGGGTACCTGTGAGGGCAGAGATGGTTTATGTGAATGATCCCCAGGGAGCTGAGATGGTTTAAGGAATGAAATATATGGCCCAGTGACCAGGGGTAATAATGTTAGAATGCGCAGTAGAGTATATTCATATAGGTATTGCGCAATATAAATGTCCTTTATTATTATTATTATTATTATTATTATTTTTCAATTTCCAAAAAAGAAGAGATGCTACAAAAAGAACGACAGGACATTGTACACTCATTCCTAAAACAGAGACAAGTAAAAATACTCCACTTGATACTTGAGTTTGTACATTATGAGATACATACTACATTAATTAAATAAACTACAATCAATTTTACCAAAGAGAAAAAACAATACTCCACATGGTATAAAATGAAGAAAAGGGAAGAAGAGTCAAAAGGACACAGTGGAATAATTTTTGTTTTTAAGTTGGTACTTGTTCAACGGTAACGCTTCCACCAAATATTAAAATGATGCAGTAGAAGAACAGGGCGAGCTTACCGGCGTGCCCTTGTAAGGTTCTTTACTCAATGGAACAATGCACCCAACAACGGAAATTGTTTTCAACCTCGAACCCCACAAGGGAATTCTTTTAGAAAAGGGAATAATAGAACAATAGCAGGACCCCACAAACCGGACCCGTAAGGTTGTGTGTTCGTGTGGGGGGTGGGGGGGTGGGGGTTAAGGGTGAGGGGTCAGAACCGTCTCTTACCGTTAACTCTTTGCACAAGTTCTTTCAGTGAGTTGATTTTGGCCTGTATCCCTGGCTGCGCAAACGTATAATTGTCTTGAATTCCGTCCAGCAGCTTACTCATGCACCAGAACGTGTCCGACTCAACTTCCCTAAGTTTGTCCGTTGACAGAGCTGTAATGTCTAGATCTTCGGTTACGTCTACGTTTGCGGCTGCAGGCAAGAAAGAAAGCTCACTTCAGAAAGGTCAAGTTAAGTTTTGTGGTGTGCTCATTTTTCCAACAGATAGAATCCTTACGAGTCTGGAAAGAAAATTTCACGTCCCTAACCTCACGTTAAAATGCTGTGAAATGCCTGTTGTATTTGATACTCTTTCAGTGCAAAATTTTTAAAATGGAGTCACTGGATGTCAACAATAATCTGTACAAGGAAGAATTTTTTTGTCAGTCAGTGGGTCAATTTCAACACAGTCTTGACCGAACATCATGCAAATTAATGCACATGTATGAGAACCTTATCCCCACCAAAAGCAGCCGTTTTTACATCTCACTTTAAGTCAACCGGTGGCTTCTCCAGTTGACCACTCTCATTGAAGCACTGCAGGCTATGACTCTACTCTCTACATCAGCATGTGTGTGCCCGAAAGTGCCGCTGCTGTGGCATGGTCAGGTATGGGTTCGCTGTCTCAAGAAACACGCTGATCGTAGGAGGGTTCAGTACACAAATTTACCCACCACAGAAAAATACTGCTCCGTTATAAATAGGTTACCCCCAGAAATACCACATATTGGTACACTTGGTGACTGGATCTCAGCTAATTTTTGCTCAGAAAACCATCTCCTTCAGCGCTACTTTCTGCAAAACAGCATTGCAAAATCGGGCCCAAGGTCACTTAATATTATGTAATGCCATGTGTCAGGCTTACTCATCCATATTCATGATGACAAAATTACCCTACCTGTGTGCTCGGTAAGAAATACAACAAAAAATGGAGTGACGAGATCGTTGATGCCTTGTACATAGCCGCTTGCCGGATGTCGGATAGCCCAGATGTACAATATCCGCTCAAAAATCTGTAAGAAAGGTTGGGGGGGAGGATGAGATAATCTTATATTTGAGCAACCTTTGCAAACACATAGCAATCAATTATTCTCATGGCGTGTCTTAAAGACAAGGTATACCTTCGGTTTTTGGAACTTGTTTTAATCCTAGATGAGTGTAGATGTATACGATAACACTAACCTGTACAAATTTCATTTCCGAAGGTGGTAGCGTTTTAGAGATATTGCCGAAAAATTCATACGGAGCAGTTGTGTCTCGCAGAAAGAATAATCCGTAATCGGAATACAAAATCCGAGATGATACGTTTCTCAGATTGACATTTTTTGAAATTCCCTTTCTCTAAACCCACATTCCTTAGCGGGAATCATTTCTCAAAATGTTATACATTATCGACAGCTGTAGTGCTTCTTACCAAGTAAGTTTTGTTTACAGTCATTCATTTTTGGAGTATTTACCAAAGGTATACCCTCTCTTTAACACATTTCTGCCTAACTAGTTTTCTCCCAAAACACACAAACGCTGTGAATGCCTACCTACACAGGAAAACCTGTAAATATATATGAACAAAAATCAGCATTTTAATAGATGTTAACATTTGCATCGCGGATAAAGAATTTAATTTGGTTTTACCCTTACGCCGATGTGCAATAAGCACTGAATACTCAGTGCTCTCCCGAGCTCTGTGAAGAAAAATCCACAGGCAATCACTCAGGTGGGATTCAAACCCACGACCCTTTGCATTGCTAGAGCAGATGTTTCACCACTAGACCACCGAGCCAGCTCGATGGCTAGAGGCCGGTTCGATGGCTAGCTCGGTGGTCTAGTGGTGAGACATTTGCTCTAGCAATGCAAAGGTCGTGGGATCGAATCCCACCCGAGTGATTGCCTGTGATTTTTTTTTTCACAGAGCTCGGGAGAGCACTGAGTATGCAGTGCTTAGAACACATCGGTGTAAGGGTAAAACCAAATTATAAATCAGCGTCTTTCTTCCAATTTTTGTGACAAGTGAGTTGAGATTGAAACCTCATTAAAGAGAATCACCCTTATACCGCATACATTTTGTATGGAGGTAGCCTATGTTTGTTTGCAAGGCAGTAAACATTAAAAGTTTATTGGAATGCAGCAATACACTCTACATTGGCTTAGCCAAGAACTGTGTTCAAACGCTGTGACCAGTCAGGCAGATAAGGGTGAATTTGACATTTTCCATTTATGTCTTAAAAATCTCCACACACAAAAAAACCCAACCATTGACACCCATTGACAAGTCCATTTATACCTTAAAACTTTCAAGATCCCTCAACCACTTCACGTCAGTATGCTTAAATTTGTTTTCTACATACAAACCCTCGCTGTTATTTTTCAGAACTTTTGGAGCTTCATGGGCAATTAGTTTTCCTTTGAAAATATCTTTGCTGCTATGAAACCCTGACTGGACAAAGGAAAGACAACAACGGTTCTTATAAATAGCTCCGGGATCTGTTTAGTCAGGGTTTCAATGTGCCAACGTTATTCTCAAAACAAAAAGTTCCAAAATAATACCGTACAGAGGCAGGATAAAGATTCTGTTGTACGAACGTGAGGTGGGTAATAAAAACTTCCGTTTGTACCTTGAAACACTACCCCTAGAAAAAAGCGGATCCTAAATGCTCATTGGCTTGCCTCACCTCTTGAACTTTGGGTTGCTGGAACAAGGGCACGAGAGGATTGGTCCTGGGGATATCTATGTGAATCTGTAAACAAATTCATAAACAAATGACATCATGTGCTAAAAAAAAAAAACACGAAAATCTGATGAGGAAGGAAATCATGAAATCAAGAAGATTATCAGATACAGGCGCCGCTAAAAGAGATTATGATTCATTATCCCTTCTTTTTTTATCAAGGAATAAACCACAATGTTTTGTTGTTGCAGAAGTTGGAGAAATACACAGGGCACTCACACACAATGTGCAGCCCACACAATAGCCCTGAGCCCTTCAACAACAGTTCTCCTTTCAGAAGAACCAATCAGAGCAGTGCTGACTCCACACTGAAACCTCTGAACCCCTATTAATAGACCAACAAGTCTCACACTCTTCAGTCTCCTGACGATGACTAGAGCAGGCTAGTCGTAACGTTGAAACAAAGTAAGAACTCACTCCCTGGCAGTGAAGTTAATAACGATAAAGTCCCCTCGATCCACTAAGCAAAAGTAGTAGTCCCGGCCGATTTCCTACCATCTGCCCAGGCAGTAGTTAATAAACAGGACAGTTCGTTTCAGAGCTGAGAAGTCTCCCGAATTCCAAAAATCTACCCCGTGGCAGTAGAATAAATAACTAGACAAGTTCTCAAAGGACATAATCTACACAGCAAAGTGGATATACAGTACACATGGTGTTACAGTAAAACCAGATATTCATTGATACCTCACCGTGCAATGCCTAAAAAACCACACACTTTCTTCCTTTTTTAGAGGATTTATGGACTCTCTACATCACCATTAATATCAAACAAGAGAATCGGACATGAAATGAATGATGTCTCTCGTCACTTCAAGAAGTTCCATCGTTCATGGAAGAGGGCAGAGCTGTATGTAAAGAAACGATAACAATAATAATGTACATTTATAATGCGCACATATCCGTCACTCGGTGACGCTCAAGGCGCTTCCACATTCAGTATTTTCCTGCAAGGTATGTGGGGCAAGGTTGCTGAAGGATGAGACCTGCTCCTTTACATAGCACCATGTAATGGTTTACAAGGTGCTGTGGCACAATATGCAGCCGATCAAACCAGGAACACCGGGGCGAACCTCTTCTCTTTTCGATAAGTGCACTGGGTTCTTTTACATGCATTACACAACACACGGGGCCAACGGCTTTACGTCCCATCCGAAGGACGAAGCAATAATGGTTCAGTGTCTTGCTTAAGGACACAAGTGTCACGACCGGGACTCGAACCCACACTCTGGTGAGTCGGAAACATCAGAGCTTGAGTCCGATGCTCTTATCCGCTCGGCCACAACACGCCACTCAAGAAAACTGTGACAACATGCAATTAGAAGCCATTTTCGATCCCCAAGACGCATGTGTACACACAGGGGACCAGACTTATCTATGTACACTGGGTTGTGCTACATATGTATCGAAAATGGCGTCCAGCAACCACGTGACCAAAGAAAACCAATCCCTCGAGCTCAGGAAGAGTAAGAAAAGATACCTGAAAAGATACCTGAATCAGGAAAACAAACCGGACAAATCACAGGTCTACAAAATCATAGATGGATACTGCACAAAAGGGGACGTGAGATATCTTGATTGAAGTAGAAAAAAGCGAACTAGAGTGGGAGAAGAAAGAATGAAAGTTCGAATAAAAACGATTACGGAAAAAGAACCGACCTGTCTAAACATGTCCTTGTGTAGAGAATCTGTCCTTGTGCCGTAGTACTGGTCCACAAAGCCGAAGTACTCCTCCCGTTTCCGCTCCAGCGTTAGCTGCCGTCTGTCTGTGTTCGCTGGTAGGTAACCCTGCCCAAAGAAAGCATATTTAACAAAAATATTATTTACTGATTGGTTTGTTTTACATACCTTGTCCTTTTGTTTAAGATGTAGAAAGTACAGTGTCTGAGTCCATAACGTCAACGCTGCTTATCTGTTAATTATTTCTTACATGAAACAGAAGATACAATTGAGTATCAAAATTTCAATCAATGCATCCATTTGGAAAAAAAAAGACCACTCTGGCTACTTCTACAACCATAATTCATCTAAAAGTCATTGTATGGTTTTGCTCGACTTTAATGGATTTAGTGCTGTACGTCTAAACTACCAACTCTTGGAACAAAGCCAAGTAGACAAATCTTAACCAAGTCCAAATGTTTGGCTATGACCTACCAAAAGGTGGAATATTTTCATGTGGATTTGGTACTTTACCTCTAAACTACCTACAGTAACCCTTAGCACAAACCCAAGCAGACCAAATTTATCCAAGACCAAACCTTTGAGTATTTTCATGAGGATTTGGAACTTTACTTTTAAACTACATGTACCTACTGTACTCTTAGCACAAACCCAAGCAGACCAATCTTATCCAAGTCCAAACATTTGGCTAAGAGCTACCACAGAGTTGAGTATTTTTATGTGGATTTGGTACTGTGCCTCCAGCACCACCCCACTATTTGCAAAGGTACAATTTTTTTTATTGAGCAGAATACTTAAAAGGTTTAGTAGACATATTGCGAACTTCCAAGCAAAGAAATTCCATAAACAGGCGTATCCTACCAAAGTGCCAGAGTTTGTACCGATGTAGCGAATAAACTAGCAAATGCAATGATGCAGACCGGTAACTACAGAACATGCAGAAATAGACCATAGACTGTGTAAGTCTCGCACATGATTGCCCGTGATTATGCGAGATTTCGTTTTTTTCACATGTTTAACCATACACGCTGGGATTGGATACACGTGAGCCTTCAACAGCCTGTGGCACACTTTCGAAATACGAATTCTTTGAAAATGGCATCGGCAAAAATATTAGAACTTGAGAATAAAATCGTAAAAATAGTCTGAAACCAGACATGTTGGGAGGACATGTTGCATCACTATTTTGATTGGCCAATGCACAAATGGGTGAAGCTTAATAACATGGTTTTGAAGGATTCAAGAAATGATGCCTGATGGATGTGATGGTCCGGTGGCTTAATGAAAAAATTGTGACATGCCGGATTTAAGCACCAAACTTTGCACACTTATTTTAAGGGTCCCGTAGAAGCATATAAGAGGTGGGTGCCCGGTCTGTCATCTCCAGGTCAGTAAACTAAAGGGATCAACTTTTTCCGCATAGCTCTGCCCGAGTGTCTGAAATAGAAGCTGCAATCTGCATGGTCATTTGTTATAAGTTTTAATGATATGCGGCCCTCTATTGGTGAAAAATTGATAGGCAGAATTATAATACCACATGAACTTTGACCTCAGCCTGACCTTCACCTAGGTCACCCAAACCGGGCATCCCCCTCTAGAATGATTCTATGGGACCTATAGAATAATTGTACAAAATTTGGCATGTCAGGATTTTGCCCAAAATTTGCCCTAAGCCACCGGAACCGGACTATGAAGAGGGAGATTGTTCTATAATGTTGGTGCACTGACTGTGAATGCTCAGATCTGGGTCCAATTTCTTAAAGCTGCTAAGCAGAAAACTCTGCTTGGCAAATTCCTTTACTTAGCTAGACATGCGCAGGGGACCAGCGGCAACAATGTAAACTTCATGGAATGTTGGCTGGTAACCTGTTTCTACTAAGCAAGATTTGTCTGTGCTTGGCAAAGTTTTGTGCTTACAGGCTTTATGAACTTGGGCCCAGATGGATCCATTCCCTTATTCTCTGACGTGGTCAGATGAAGCTTACCAGTAGGAGTTTCCAGGCCGTGGGACGAACTGATTTATGAATACCAGACCAGCTGAGTTTCTTCAATTCATCTTGAAATAATAATATTAAAAAAAGGAAACAAAGTTTACAACACGGCAGTTTGATCCAAGCTTTCACTGTATACAGTACATGTAAAAGCATCTCTTTACATAGGTTTAATGACATCATGAGTGTCAGTTGGCCAAAATTCTTAAATGTTTACGGAGGTCAAGTCTTATTCTCCGGTTTGTCTTCAATGATTTCAAAAGAGAAAAAAAAACAAAAAAAACTTTCATATATTTCATGGCTAATTTTTACTTTCCCAACAATATGATCTCATTTTTATAGACATAAGCTTCGCTAAACTAAAGTATTTGAAGAAACAGAATCGTGCGCACCCAAAGCTCAATTTGGTTGGGACCAACTTGGTCGCGGCAGTTTGAGTACAAGATTTGCACAGCCTGTATGGCCTCTTTAGGGGGAAAATCATGAAGCCGTACTGTATTCTGTATTGCTTTGCATCCAACTGAGGCTCACAGGACTGCTCTTTCCTTCTTGTATTTCCATTAAATCAACGAGTTTGCAGGGTTCGCCCTTAACTTTTTTCAGTGGTTAGCCAGCGGCACCAGTTCGCTTGTGGCGTGTCGTGGCCGAGCGGATAAGAACACCGGACTCAAGCTCTGGCATGTCTGGTGTTTCTGATCAGTCAGCGGCACCAGTTAGCTTGTGGTGTGTCATGGCCGAGCGGATAAGAACACCGGACTCAAGCTCTGGTGTTTCTGATCAGCAGAGTCCCGGTCGTGACACTTGCATCCTTAAGCAAGACACAAAACCATTATTACTGAGCCCTTTCGGATGGGACGTACATGTGTGTAAAGCCATAGGTCTCTCGTGTTGTGTAACGCATGTAAAAGAGCCCAGTGCATCTATTGAAAAAGAGAAGTCGTTTGCCCCAGTGTTCCTGGTTTGATCGGCTGCATATTGCGCCACAGCACCTTGTAAACCATTACATGGTGCTATGTTAAGGAGTACGTCTCATACTTCAAACATAGCCCCCAATACCTTGCAGGAAAATACTTAATAACTAGCGTTTAGAAACATATGTATTAAGCGCTCTTTAAATGTTGTAATTATTATTATTAACATAGTGCCCCTAAGGGAGTCGAACCGGCGAGAAAAGATACCACAACGCCAACCTGACACTTGAAAGTGTGTTGACATCTGCTCCTTTCACGGATAGGCTCAGAGTTTTCAAAAGGAATTTGGTAGAAATGGTTAAACAGTTGAATGGAAGTCACAAGTTCCATTTAACCGTTTAGGAAAATAAACGCAAATGCTCTAGTGTACACTACAGGAGTGCACTGTTTAGTTTGGGTGTATACAGACAGAATTTGCCAAACCAAATCATCAATTTGTGTCCATTATTGCTCAAAATGGTTAATGGACTTTGACTGCTTTCCAGCCTCAGTGAGGGTTACATGTGTGATAGATCTACGGGGGCTGAGAAGGGGACCAAACAAACCAAACTCACCAAGCTCGGTATTTGGGCCGCTCAGGAGCTGTTTAAACTTTTCAAGCTTGCCGTTTTCTCTGTCCGGCATGGTCATCGAGCTCAACCTGATGGGAGATGTTGGGGGTGGCGCCTCAAGACCCGAACTCTGTCTGACGGCAAGACCAGGGACCCCAGACCTTAGTGATGGAGACACTGGGGGTGACGTACTCCCATCTACACGAAGGGGAAGAAAATGGCAAAGGAGGTATTCAACATTTGCTCAGACTCGACCAGCAGTTGGATTGTGACCTACATGTATAACAATGTGGAGTGGTGTGGCCAAGCGATCTAGTGCACTGGACACAAGTTTGATAGGGCTCCTCACTATCTCAAAGAAATTCTCTCACCATATACGCCAACTCGCAATCTTCGCTCTACAAACCAACTTCTTTTAACTGTCCCTAAAACAACCACTTCCAACGGCGTTCGCGCTTTTTCTGTATCTGCACCCACTCTCTGGAACTCTCTTCCTTTACATATCCGAGCTACAAAGTCTCTGGACATTTTCAAAACATTGCTAAAAACTCACCTATTCAATATTTCTTATGATTGACTTTCTGTTTGTTATTTTTTACCACTTGTTTTTGCCGACACGTTTAAAAATGTAAATCTGTTTTATTCAATGTGCTCTTATTTCTTTCTAAGCTACATGTACGTAATTTGTAATCTTTTTTGTTACTCTCTCTGTTTTTTGTTTTGATTTTTATGCGCCTCGGAATAAGTTTAGTCTTAGATAGATGGCGCTTTACAAGTTTTAATTATTATTATTATGTTGTCAGTGTAAGGTACTTTTGCCCTTTGTGAAAGACACTTGAACCGATATAAATGTAATGCCAATCTGACGGGACAGAGGGGGAATTTGGTATGTTTTCTGCACTTCCAAAGATGCAAAGGTAACCACAACCCAATCATTAGAACTGCCTCTGCAAGTTTCAAGGCTTAAAATTCAAGTGACCAGGGGCTTTCGGGGAGAGGGGCAACTCGCCGGGTCAGTGCAACAAGGTCGTAACTCCACTTTCGGTTGTTTTGCGCCAATCACCTTTAGGGTTTGGGGGCGTTTTAAACAAGTCCACTTTTACACATGAATTACGTGTATGATCACATAGATAATTAGAAAATTAAAAGTGATATCTACACGCTACCTTTAAAACAAGTTGTATTACCATGAAAATTGAAGATACGACCTTGTTGCACGGACACTGCGCGCGGTTTTAGACTGATCAAAAGGTCATATCTTGGAGATACAACCTTGTTGCACAAATCTGCATCGCGTGCAGTCATTGGGGGAAAACGCCATACATGTATTTCTTAGTGCAACAAGGTCGAATGTCTGAGATACAACTTTATTGCTCGGAACACGTTAACGAATTATGATGTCATTTCCTGTTAATCTTTTAAATTTCTTTTTGGATAAAGTTGAAACTTTTCCAGTTAATTCAGACAAAAATAAAGCCCCTTTTGTATATTCTACAGGTCAATTTCACCGAAAATGTGAGTGACGACCTTGTTGCACTGACCCGACGAACTACCTGTACATGTTGCTCTGCTGCTTTCTATAAAGTGCAGGGCCTGCTTTTCTAGACACCTGCAGTGAACAACGATTACTTTTGAAGAAGGCAGATAGAAACTCAACTGTACCTCTACTTTGATGACCTTTAACCTCTTTAGAGTCCTCCAGGACATCTTCCGAACTAAGACGCTCCTGTCTCATCAGGGCTTGCTGAGCCAAGGCATCTTTCTCGGCTTGTTCACTTCTCTGTTTCTCCAGAGACAGCTGTCTGGCTTTCAACATTAATAGTTCTTCGTCATTAACTTCCCACGCATCGCTGGTTTTGCTGTCAAACGCGGCAAAAGCGTCCTTTTGTTTGGGTCTGGGCTTGACTCCACTCTGCTCCCTCATTTGGGCCTGGTGAAGTATTTCACTCGGTGGATATTTGGCACTGTACACTGGCTTGATGCTTGATGCGAGAGAAACAGAATGTGTAAATCAATCTCTTTGTAACTGTTCCGTCCCAATTTGACAATCATCCCTAGTTGGGACTGGTCCCAACTTGAATGTTAAAGGTGGATCGCAGTAAACGCAAAGCACCCCCATGAATAAACTGGAAACATAAGTATCATAGTATGAAGTTTTGAAGACCACGGAAATTTAAGGGAAACCCCATTGGGACAATTGTCAAGTTGGGACGGAACATAATTACATTGGAAGTTTGGAACAGATGCTGAATCCAACTGTCCTTTCTGCCACCCCACCCCCCCCCCCATAAGTAAGACCCCAAAAAGTATCTTGAATACTACATGCACCCCTGTAAAGATTATATTTGGTCTTGATGGGTGAACAAGTGGAAAAGATACAAGTTTTAGTAGACTAGTACGTAGTACTACAGTAGCACTATTTCACTGACCGTCACCATAGTAATTAGTACTACCATGACTACTGTATCGGTTGGTGTATTTGTGTTCCATCCCAACTTGACAATTGTCCCAACTATAGTTGGGACTGGTCCCAACTTGAGTGTTAAAGTTGGGACATACCAACTATAGTTGGGATCGCCCATAGACTTCAATAGGACACTGTGATCGATCATGGGTCCTGATGCGATCGGCGTTAATTAAAACGATTTTTAGTGGCAGTTCACATTCCTAATCTCATATCGTGGAGCTAGAGCCGGTCGCAAGCCAGGACGAGGTTTGGACTGATAGTGGCCTCATGCTCATGCCGGGTGACGCTTTCAGTCTTTAGTTTTAGGCCTACGCATTTAGTTTCCTTTCTCTCGGAAAACCAACGTTCTAATTAATCTCAAATATTCACAAGGGAAAGTGGTAATCAAAACATCATACTATTATGCTTACTATTATTATGTTTTTAGTTTATTCATAGGGGGTGCTTTGTGTTTACTGCGATCCCAACTATAGTTGGGACGCCCCAACTTTAACACTCAAAATGGGACAAGTCTCAACTATAGTTAGGACGATGGTCAAGTTGGGGCAGAACATATGCAATTGCAATGGAGGATTCCAACATGTCCAACCTGGGGCACACATTTTCATAATAAAATCGGCATATTAAATATCAATATTACAAAATAAAATTACAGTAAATCATCTTTTGTTCTGCCTTGCTCTTGTTGTTGAACTGTTTTCCCATTCCTTCGCCTACAACAAAATCTGAAATAGGGCGATTTACCACCTCACTTTTCACCATGTTCACTTCTTACCTTCCCGGCAACCGTTCCGAGTTTTTCTTCCAGTGTGTAGCCTTTTTTCCTGTGCCCTTGGTGTTACCAAATCCTGAACTTACACCAGTTGGAACTCGTACGTTCTCTTTGGCAGATGCCATGGCATCAGTTTGGTTGAAACGAACAGGACCCTCGGATTGTAAACACGGAAATTATGTTAGGGACTTCATTCACTCACTCCCCACAGCTGCCATATTGTGCTGACGTCAACATCCCCATCAAAATAGCTCTTTGGCACCACCCCTCTCTTGGTAAATGAAGCAATCCAGTTTTAGCTGGTACCCTTTCATTATCGTGTAAAATATCATTGACACTGCTTTAGTAACCCTCTAAGCTAGGCTTAAAGAGTTCACGGGTAACTTTCAATACGGTGGCCTCGAGAAACCGTTGCTTAAAATAGTAAAAATGGGCTCATTTCAGGGACGGGCGCGCTTAGTGATCGAGGGGAGGGGCAATTGGGGCGGGGGCACGGGCCACTAAAGCAAAAATGTCAAAATTGTTTGTGAATTAGTTTGATTTTGAATGTAATTGGAGTTTGACAATTTAATTATCAAATCAAAATATATATCACAAGGGTTACTTTTCCCATTATCCAGCGAAAGGTCAGGAAAAAAGGGGACACACCAGACAAGTCTTGTCTGATCGCATTCCTAACAACAAAGTCAGAGGATCAACATAAAAAAACAAACAATATTTTTGTAAATAATATTCAAGATATTAGATTTATCTTCTCATTAACATAACATAATTACAATTGAAATTTATAAGGCACTATGCTTCTATTCCATCAATAGCACTATGAGCCATTAACTGCTGATGTGGTATTAAATAAAATATAAAAAAAATGAAGCAGAAAAACGCATGATACAAAAACAAATTTGTAATCGGTCGGACCTTTGTCGATGGGCGTTCTCTGCTCTGTGCTTCCCGCCCCAGCTTCTCTGTGTTCCTCTTATTTCAATTTGTGTTAAAAAGGGAGTGGGTTCAAATTCCGCTCCAGTTTTTTAATGTTTCTTTGTTCAGCGCCAATTATTTCAAATTTACTCAGTCAGTTTTCCTTGTGGATTATAACTTGATATTTTTTTTTTTTTAAAGTCGCATCCCCTTGCAATATTGATCCCCTGGCTGCCGTTTCCTGGGTTGGGTGATCTACACGGCAGCTATACCTTGTATGGCTTTTGACTGGCACGCCTGAACAAAGATATTGACAGAATAGGGAGACCGCCAACATAGGGCCAGATAGCTAGATAGAGCTCCGTCATGTTAAAAAAACCGGAGGTCGTTGGTTCAAATCCCGCTCTAGTCATTTTATTTTTCAACCACAAGGGAGGGGCTACTCAGCTAGTTTCCGTTGTGGTCGATAACTTGATATTATTTTGTTAAATCACCTTTTCGCAAACTGATAGGAAGGAAGTCTTTAATGTGCTGTTCAAACGCATTATGTTGAGCAACACTCTCCTTTTTCATCACTGATCCCCAAATATTTATGATCATCACAGCGCGCGGCCTCTTGTCACCAGCTCTGACTGTATTTCGAATTATTCTTTTGGAATATATGCCAGTAGTGAGGCATAAACCAGAACACCACTAATCTACATCTTAAACTATAAAGTGATAATTCATCTGGCCCTTCAGTTCTGTATATTCTCTTTTTGTGAAAAGGGTATCAATGTTTACTAGTTTACGAATCGTAATCAACCAATGGTGACCCATCTTTCTGGCTTGTTTTTTTTAGCCTAGGAAATGATATGAACCGTCAAAGACAAGAATAAACTCGTACTACGAAATGGCCTGTGAAAGCGGTCGTGAAAGCTTGAATATCTAGAGATGAATTTTTCAACAACGTCCGTGAATTTGTTGAATTAGTTTGGCAGAGTTAAACAATGGGCAAGCTAAAATATTTTATTTGGCAGGGTTCCAACTTGTCAGTCAAAACAAAAACGGAATGAGGGCCTTGCGGTTTCCTGGGTAAAGTTCCCTTCCATCGCGTCCATTAAACTCATCCTTATATCGTTGATGGTGTTTACGAGAGTAAACCACCAAAGTTATCAAAGTTGCTGCCAAGAATAGAGCACCGTTGAGGGTCCATGTTGCCAAGAAGAATCCCGTCCACGTGACGATCTCAAAGGTGTAATGTGGGCAGGACACCAGAGAGAAAAGAATACCTACAGGGATGGCATGGCCGCTTGGTGGCGCCTGATGGGTGTTGTCGTCTTCTTGGCCTCCTATTTTGACATGTCGGAGAAGTCTCAGTTGAATGTGGGCCACGCAGTTACCCGCCTCCCCTGCGAGGAAGGTTGCGCACCCTATAACATAGAGGGGCAGGTATGTATTGATATACCCAAGGTCTGGACGGAGTGACCATCCTGCCCAGAATCCAAAGCACCAGTAGTAGATGGGTGCACCCAGTGTTTCACCAAAAGACATCTTTCGTTTATAGCGATGCACAAGGAACACCTCAAGGGTACGGCGGACGAAGTGACCGCTGTAGAGCACCACCAAAATAATGTGAGCACTTTCCCAGTGGCCAAACCAAGTGGAGTTATCGTTTACCATGCAGCCGATGACCGGGAATGGGAGCCTTGGTAAACCCGGCACGAAAGAGGCTACGATAAAACTCACCACTGTGCCGATGTAGAACGTTGAGTTGGTTGACACGGCATTGAAGCCAATTGCTTCTACACGTTGTTGGCCTACTCCACATCGGATTGGATCAGCTTCTATTACGCTGGGTTTCGGCTTTGGTGATGCGGCCATTTTTCTCTTCTTTTTAGAACGCATAAGGTATAGGTTGTTCAAAAGCAAGGTCCTTGTTCTAGTGGGATGAAGGTTGCTTCACACTCTTGTCTGATTATACCAGGATATGGCTGTATAATGCTACGCCCACCAGTGACTCTCGACATTGTACCCAGCCAGGTCGTCCCCAGTCCAAAGTGTCTGGGTTATAGACTTGGAGCAAGTCGGTTCAGTGATCAGTCCATTGTGTACTGGCCTATTACACAAAACAGCGCACGCTACTACAAGGCGGATAGAGAAATTAACAACACGAGCATCTTGTACCATCTTGAACCAAGACTTTACGCCCCCCGCCCCCCCCCCAGGGTCAACTCTAACATGCCTGACTAGACAATAATAAAACGAAAGTCCGACTTGAGTGAAGTTTATGTTTGAATTAAACCGCGGTAGTTTGTGTGTGTGTGAAGGGCAAACCCGCTATAAAAACCAACATTAATCTGCATGTGGGAAACGTGGTAATTTTGTGAGAAGCAGAGGAACACGGTCTTAGCGCAGTCAAAACGAGAATGTCTTGCACCAAAACTAATCAACCATTGCCGGTGTCAGGGAAACCTGTCCGCCGGAGGTTCTGTCCCCCATAATCTTATGGGAAATCAACATGGGCTCACTCAGAAGAAGTTTGTTCACGGAGTGCCGTAATATGGGGGACAGAATTTCCGGGGGACAGCATCTCCTGTTACACGTCGGCACAATTTAGCTTATGCCCTATAAATAAATATAAAACAACTCTCTTCGCCAGTGGCGAAGATACGTGGAGAGAGGTGACTGACTCTACCACTTCATGGACTTGAGAAAGCAATTGAGATTTAAAAGAAACAGTGAAAATGTCGAAGACAAATTCCTACGCATTTTCACAGCAAAGACGCAGGTAGAGAAAGGTCACGGAAAAAGAAACGAAGGGTCAAGGGGGGGGGAGAAAATAAATGACTTTCACGCATTACTGATAATTTGTAAAGAATGCATTCTGTGGGTCATGGTTTCAAGATTTAAAAAAAAAATCAATAATTTTGAAGTAAAACATTGTAGTTTTCAATCTGAAAGATAACTTGGTATTAAACTTAATTCTGTTTCGATCGACGGTTCTGGTGTCGTCTGCTCTCTCGAGAAACAACGACAGCACCTCGAGGCTACCGTAGGAAACCGCCTCTCTGGTTGCATTTTTTATTGGGGAGTTAAGGTGTATTAAACTTACATTAGTCCAACCACTGCTCACAAATCGTCAACACGTCCATCGGGACATTTATGTTAAAATTTTTGCATAAAAGGGTATTACATACACATATTTTTGCGTTTAAGAAGTGAAGTAAAACTCAATTATTTACATTTACAAAGAAAAAAAGAAATACAGTCACCAAAGAGCTACAGTACGACTGAATAAAGTTTATGCTTATAAACCAACCAAGGTCAACAAACGAGTGGGTCAACGCACTTTCATCGCCAATACACAACGTCATTTTGATGACATTTTTTCAACAAAACATACACAATGCTGCTGCTAGTGCAGTACGCAACGACGAACGAGCATAGCCTTCAAACAAGAATAAACTAAAAATCATGAAGTAAAATTGCGATTTTGGATGGATGATTTCTTGTTGTACAGTCAGAGACAATGGGTGACGACGTGGTACTCTTTTCAGTTCTTAAATTATCTGGAAAGTCACTGGATGTGACGCTATCAAGCCGGACTCTGTCGTGGGTTGCGAGCGCTTCATCCAGGGTCAGCGACACCGGGGTTCGTAAGGTGGAGTCCCGCGGTGAGTGAGTTGGAGGGGTGTTCTTGTTGTTGTTTACCACACTCTCTTCCCGATAGCCCAATTAAAAGCGCATATGTACACTCACCCTACAGTCCTAGCCCCATGGCCATAAATAGGGTCAATCCATATCCACCTCGTGTACTTCCAATCCACTCTTCGTATCCTTGGAGGATACGAAGTGGATTGGCCCTTTTTGGGGCTACTTTATTTACTTAGTTTTAACTTCCTCTTTTGCTGGCCTTCTAAGTTTTGTACTGTAGTGTTGTGTAAGCAGATCAAAAGGCACGCTAAAGTTTTACACTAAATATTTATAAAACAATAACATTATCAATGCTCTCTTTTAACATCGGTCTTCTCATACTTAGTTGCCATTATTACAGCCCACCACAGGGCTCGAATTTGGGGAAAAAATCCACAAGACTACAGGGCTTGTAGCTCTAAACTTTTACTGGACCAGAAAAATTGTTACAAGACCGGAATAAAAATGAGAAGAACACTCTACACAGTTTCACATTTGAGCTGTTTTTGTACCAAGCACTAAGAGAAGATTTATCAAGTTTTTCTTGTGGGTAATATTTCAATACTCAATTGATCAGTTTAATAAAAAAATACAGTGACATGTTATTATTCAAAAACACAACACCGCCGGACTTGTACGGTCATAAGTTTACTGGCCCGACACTAAAATCACTGGCCTCGGGCCTGCGGTCCAGTGTCAAATTCGAGCCCTGCACCATCTACATGATCTATACACGTCTAAAACGTTAAGTTTTCGAAGTACGAGCAAGTTGTACTACTTTGATTGCAAAAAATATATAAAAATTGTATTTGTAAACATCCCATACTACTCATCTACTTAATTTTATTCCTTACATTTGAGGAATTACTGTGATACATTGACAGGGACCAAATGATGACTGTCCAGATGAGATGTTTTGAAAATGGCAAAAAAAAAGCACGTGCAAAAATTACATTTATATGATCCGCTGCCTGCTGATCGTGAGAAAATCAATATTTTTTTGGTGACAAATTACCTTTCTCTAAAACTACATTGTATTTGAAGGGTGTCATGTTTAATAACTTTTTATAATATCAACATTTCTCCAGTGCTCTTTGCCAAGTAAGTTTTTATGGTCATTAACCTTTGTTTGAAGGGAATTATTACCATGTATCGGGCTTACCCTCCCTTTATGAGGATATCCTGCAAATAATTTAGCAATGTGTTTTCCCAAACATTATGTTTTTCGGTCAGACAGTGAAAACTAAAAGAGGCATAGGTTAGATAAAGGATCCCAAAGCGAAAGGCACAAGTACAGTAGTAGGCCTACATGTACTACACGCTTACCATGTGTTTGTTGTTGTTAACAGATAAGGTGACTGATGCAACAATTTTAATTCAATTTGAACATATACAAAATGTCATCAGAAATAGTCTTGATCCAGGTCCGATGCAATCTCGAAGGCAACTGCCTCAATGACCCTAGTCATCGCCTTGGTGCTCTTTTAAATGTTCTAATACAAGCACACATATTTACTGAAGAAAAATTTTCCCTGGATACTTATCAGAACAAAGTATCATCAGCGATCGATTCCACAAAGAGCTATGATTGATCTTAACTGTGAATCAATCTTAATTGCTAAGCAAAGTGTGATATCACAATACAAATCACTATGGTCAAATGATGGTGATACTGACAACTCATCTTAAGATGGATCTTTGTGCTTTGTGAAATCCAGCCCAGATCTGTTAACTGTTTACAAACTTTAGTCACTCTTTTTCTCAGTGAATATAGAACAATGACGGTTGTGACAATGTGGTCAGATGTACATGTACCATTCATAATAAACACACTTGAAACTTTACACTATACATGCCAAATTTTGTAATACTTTCGTTTAAAACAATTTTGGTGTTATTGTTGCCTTTTACAAAACAGTTGGTGACCTGCAGATACATACTGGTTTTACATTAAATGAGACCAAGGAAACCAGTGAATGTTCAGGTAGTATCCCTAGTGAGGATTGCAACTTTGTTGGGATCTTTGCAAATATTTGCAAGCCATTTTGGGCCATTTGGTTCCTGTTTGAATTAGTTTCTTTAGTTTTCTTTTTACTGACTTTTATGCTTTTCTTGTCGTTACTTAAGGGGTTTCAATATGTGGCAGCAGTATTCTGTGATCCATAATACAGTGAGCCCTCTAGAGTTCACCCACCCAGGTGAGGCTGTTTTCCCTGTTGACTGAAAAAGATCACACTTACAACTGAGTGCTCTTTCGGCAGCTTGGGACCTTTGAAAATGGCTGAAATGTATGTGAAAAAGATGCACTTAAGCTAAAGGCCTACATGGCTTCAATACCAACCTTGGCTTGCATTACCAACATATGGCTTGCATACCAGCACGGCTTGCTAACACCAGTCTATGGCATGCAACACCAGCCTATGGCTTGTTATTCACCAGCCTATGGCTTGCAAGTTGTTACAACACCACTCTATGGCTTGCAACACCAGCCTATGGTTTGCAATACTAGCCGATGGCTTGCAACACCAACGTACCGATTGCAATGCAACACCAGGGACTGTGTACCACAAGTGTTTGGCTTGCACACCAATGTATGGCTTGCAACACATGTTTGCCATTCAGAAATCTTTGTGTCTTACTTATGGCCAACTTGCTGCTAAACGAAATTCTTGTGTACAACAGTAGTCATTTTACAATACGCAAGCACTGGTTCATTCACAATGTGCCAAAGATTCAAACCTCTAAGTTTAATTACCAAAGTGGATCTGTAGAGTCAGATATTTATTTCTCGTTCTAAAAGCATATAAGCAGCCTTTACCATGCTTACTCTTGCTGATTCACTTTTGGGTTTGCTCAGTTCATTTACTTCTTCTCCTCATTTCCTGTCTCCCCACCCTCCCTGCGTAGGTAGAGGTGACTTGGAGATGATGCTGTCATTGAAACTGACAGCCCTCTTCTTCTCCCTTTGGTTGATAACTGGTGATGACGAGACAGGATTTAGGACTGTTATCCTGTTCTGTACCTCCTCTCTCCCCAAGTCTATCTCCCCTTTTTCATTCCAATTAAATAGTTTAAACTTAGTTCTTCTTGCCGCATGGCTGGCACCTCTTCCTCCCCCAAGGTACATGTACAGCATGTGTTTCTCGACCTGTATTCAAACTGATCTGATCAGGTGTTGTGAGCTTCTTCCACTGTCCAACCAAACCTTCACCCTTCCTCTTGCCCATTCCTGGCTGAAGGGAATTGATTTATGTTGGAAGAGGGTTGCTCTTTCCACCGTCTGAACCTCCTCATTCCGAGTGTCCATTTTGGACTGAACCTTGGGTTGCTCATCCCGTTTCCCATGCCAACCTTTCCTTCCTCATCTTTCGTCTTGCTCCGGGTTATAAAGTGGAAACCATTTGTTGCTCTTGTTGTCGTTTATCCCCCGTTCCTTCCCTGCTGGGTTCATCTCCTTTGCTCTACATTCCAGCGGGAGGTGATTGCAAGATAAAGATGAGCTTTGGGTTGCCGCCTACCTCTCTCCAACTAGCCCCACCCTCTACTGGTGTCTGGGCCTTGCAATTTTTTTTCGATTTCAGATGATTGGATGATGACTGATGAGAAACCATTACATTGAAACTTTCATCTGGAAACAAACCTTCCCCTCTCCTTCATCCCAACCCTTGCCTGCCTCCTTGAAGTGACTGGTTAAAAGTATCATGAATAATGGAATGACCCTTTGACCCTAAGACCTTCCAGGGCCCAATTTCATAGAGCTGCTAAGCACAAAAATTTGCTTAGCATGAAATTTCTTCCTTGATAAAAACAGGATTACCAACCAAATTTCCATTTGTTGCATATTGCTTGTTACTGGTATTCAGCTGTTGTTTGCTCATCCTGAAAATCATGTGGAATTTTGGTTGGTAATCCTGTTTTTATCGAGGCAGAAATTTTATGCTAAGCACATTTTTGTGCTGAGCAGCTCCATGAAATTGGGCCCTAGTATTTATTTTCTTCTCCCACCAGCTTGGCTATCTAGCTTGCTTTCTCTGGAAAGTAGAGCAACATTCTTACAAATTTGCAAATTTTAGATACAACACAAGATCAATCCCCAACCAGTTTAATGTATTAGCCTTATATCAATTAAACATGTTAAAAAAACCACAAGGGAAACTGAGTAGGTAAATTTTATATTTTTTGATACAAAGTCGCATCCCCTTAAGGTGATCCCTCTGCTGCCGCTTTCCAGGTTGTATCGTAAACTTGGGTGTGACCCTGGCTACTACTGTACATGGCAAGTACAAAGTATTTGACAAAATAGGGAGACCGCCAATTTGAAGTTGGAATTTGTTGTATTGGTACATTTTTGTAAAAGGGAATTTTAAAAACATACATGTAATGATAAAAAATAAATGGTCAGAGTTTGTCATTTTGCATGCACTTACTTTCAGCATTTATTTATAGACTCCTTCCAGCTGGTGTTAAACTTGGTTGCATGTGTTTTATTAAATGCAGTTGAGACAGTGACCAATGATGCAGATCTGTTTGTTAGTCTTGCGTCATGCCTTAAATATTAAAAAATAACGGTGCTTGTGAAAGGTAGTGTTTGTGGAACCAGCCGTGAGGTTATAATTAACCACGGCAAACCACAGATGGATGCCCTTCGCTGAATAGCCAGGGCTTACATGGTGCCCTTTTTAAGGTGCCTAATTGCAAGCAGACATTTTCTTCGAACAAGTGTTCCTTGCCTTGGAAAACAACCCAGAGAACTAGGCATCCAGCTTTTGGACAGTGGGAAAAGTACACGTTGGAAACTAGATGAAAGCCTAAAACAAAAACATTTTTATTTTCCCACATCTGTTATACAATTTGTTTACACATTCCTTTGTTTGTGTAAAAACATATTGGGGGCTGTAAGAGTAAATACATATAAGTATGCAATTTATTAAATAAGACATACAAACGGTCATACATGTAATTAGGACCAAAATTTTTAGGGTAAGTGAGATTGGAGGTCGTTAAAAGATGGACGATACAAGATAACTTGACTCTGGTATACTTTGTGGATTCAGAATTTTCCCCTTTTATAAACCACTGTGAGATATTTTCCAAGGAGTGGAGATTTAAGAAAATGTTTTTGGAGCTCCATGAGTTACATGAGCATCACTTAGTGGCGGCTTTGAGCGCTATAGAAGAAGCCACTATTAGTATTATTATTATTGGCAGATGAATGAGTGAGAAAACATTCGGTCAGAATGTTTTTGGTGGCGGGTAAGGGCATGTAGGGACTCTAACCTCATCACATGAGCATGTAGCTAAGCAGCATTCATGTTACTGTTTGCTTTTGGTGGACATTTCAGAAGTACATCATTATCATTTTGTGAAACTGAGCGAGATCATCGGGGTGGAAAGAGACGTTTGCGAGACAGAAGACAACAGCGGCCACGGAACTACGACACCTCATAAGCTGAACAATCAGGACGACTTCACTTTTACAGGTAAAAATCATTGATGTGAAAGCATCATCAATCATATTTTGTACCTTCTACACGTACTGTGTACATTAGGCGCAAATTTTGTGATTATCTCGGGGCTCAAAAAAACCCAACAAGACCACTGGCCTGTGAGTCCGGTAATCTTTTCGAAACCACGGCTTGGGCTTGACATGCTTGAGCGTAGGCTCAGTCAGGTCTTTATATGATGTGCGCTTTCCTCACAGAGTTTTGATCAGGTGGACGGAGCGCAAGCTGCAACCCAGGTTTCAAAAAGTCCCTTTAATAAAAATTGGGCTGGTAATCCCAAAACCCAAGAGGTCCTGTAAAAGAATTTTTTATGAAAATTATGTCTCTGATGTTTACTTAGTGCTGTTAAAGGATCTGTGAGTGTTGCAGCGTACGTACGTACATGTAGTACATTTTTGTGTCCGTGTTTCTTTCAGTTCACTGTATACGAAGGAACAAGCAGGGCAAATGGCGATTACGAGATCTGAAGTTTGAATGTGTGGACCAGGCAACACGCCGGTCTTGGGTGGAAAAACTGCAAGATGGAATATGCAACCAAGGTACTCGGACTTCATTAATAGTCCCTCCAACTGTAGTCTTGTAATTTTCAAACAAAAAATGAGTGTAATGCAAGTGTTCCTGTTTGTTTGAACTTGATTTCAAGTACATCGTAGTAGCAAAGGTTTTGCCAGCAAGACCAGTATTGCACCTTTTTAATGTTTCGACAAAGGTAAGCAGGCAGACACTGTAGCAGCAGATAGTCACAGTAGTAGCAGCCATAACTTCGTAATCCGTGCTCTACTTTATCTTGATTCTAAGAGCGTAAACATACAAATACCAGCTGCATCAGTTTTTTTTTTCAGTACCCCCACCAAGTACATCTACTCAACTACTCCAGGTTACTGATTCTTATATTGTACCCTGTTAATCCAAAGAGAGTGATCATTTCATTATGGTACCATACCTTATCTTGACTGAATGAGAGACAGCAAGTTAGTAGTCTGCAGTGTAGCCAACCGTTATTACCAGAGCTTTACCAATACCCTGTCACACTATCGGGATTTTTTACCAGCATGATCAAAGCTGTACCTTATCTTTACTCACAGACGAAACGTCAGTAATTCATGCATTATTACTGGTTTCCTTTTAAGCAGGTTTACCAACATCAGCAAGATTCATCATCATTACAAGTAAAAGAAAATATTGGCATTAATGACTTGCCCCCTCCCCCCCCCCCCCAATACACCTGTTCTTCTTGTTCTCTCTGTTCAGGTTATGTAAGGCCCAGAAATCTGCTAGTATTCGTCAATCCCTTTGGTGGAAAGAAAGAAGCGGCCACCATCTACAGAACGCACAGTGCCCCGCTCTTTAAGCTTGCCAGAATTAAAACCACAGTGATCTGTAAGTTTTTATAGTTGAATGTGAAATTTTTACATGTTGGTCCAATGGTGTGATTAATATTATACACATATGGACTGGAAATGGGGTCACTAGAGCACGTCTATCTCCCCCACAGGACTGTGAGTGACCAAAAAGAGGGAAATAGGTCCCTCTTCTGGTCACTCACAGGCCCAGGGAGAGAGGGACAGGGTCAGACGTGCACTAGTGACTGAATTTTGCCAGTCCATATATATTTCATAACACCCCTCGGTCTAAAAATATGAAATAAGAAAAGAAACTTGGCAGGGTTTTATAACTAAACTGTTTCAATTCAACAATTAACTCATGAGCAATTAAATCGGGGTTTGAACAAAGAAAAATTGACTGAACCGCCAACATAGGGCTGGATAGCTCAGTTGGTAGAGCGCTGGTACATTAATCCGGAGGTCGTTGGTTCAAGTCCCAATTTTTCTTTGTTCAAACCCAAATTAATTTTAAAATTTACCCAGTCAGTTTCCCTTGTGGTTTATTACTTGAGCAATTGAATCATAAGCAATTCAACAATGAAAGGAACGCTCTTACATGTAGTTTCCCTACATTCAGTTTTTTAGTTGGTGTTCACTGTTCACATCATGAGAGGGCGCTGTAACCAGTCAAAAATTTAAAGTATGTGGCCCGGTTCGGGAACTATTTCCCGCAAATTACGCGCGTGCGATATCTTGACGCGCGTCTTATTCACGGTGGCGCAAATCTCATGCACTAGCTTATATTTGCCACCCCCACGTGACCGTGTTTCAGCCAACTAGAATGCAGAACTAGCAAGAGGTGTGTTACAAGAAGTAACTCACCTTTATACTAAGCACTTAAAAGCAGCCGTTAATAATAGTGAATGCTCTTTGAAAAACTTTCCTGCGAGTGGTATAAATCTCCCGCCTTTTTCTCCCACAGTCACCGAAGCTAAAAATCATGCCCATGATGTCGTGCTGACAAAAGATCTGACGGCCTTTGATGGGTGAGTAGCAGTTGTTCTCGCCTTATGCTGGAAGTAATTACTAATGAGCCAAGGGGAATACAAAGGTCAGGAGAACCTGCTTGAGTGACGTAGGTCATGAGAGTCTCAGGAATGCAACTACTCCTCTGATTTCTCCCTTATTTCCCCTAACTTCAGCGCCATAGAGAGCTGAAGAAACACAGTACAAAGTTTTGTGTATGAAGCAGTTTCCTCTTCCTCTTTTTTGGGTAAAGAACCCTAATCCCCCGGCCCACCCCTGCTTGCCTTCTCTGTGACCATTTCTCATTACTTTCCTGTAGGGTTGTTTGTGTTGGAGGGGATGGTACCTTTGCTGAAGTTGTTAACGGTCTCCTCGTGCGCACACAGCAAGAGGGCGGTGTTGACCATCATGACCCCGAGGCTAGCCCCTCATGTCCCAAGCTCCGGGTTGGGATCATACCTGCAGGTAAGGGTTCTTAGAGATGGGAGGTCTTTTTCTGGAAGTAACATGATTCCCGGAAGGTGGTCATGCAAAGTAAAGGATTAGAGTTAAGGTAATTCCAGGAGGAAGAAGGTTGGGAAGTCATTCCCGGAAGAAGGAGAAGGCTAGGGTGACGGGTTTGAGGTCATTCTTGGGAGTGACAAGAAAAGGAAGAGGGCCACTTTTGGAAGAAGGAGAAACTTAGGGGTGAGAGATTTGCAGTCTTTCCTGGATGGAGGACAAAGTTAAGGGGTGTTGATGTGAGTTTCACTCCTGGGTGCTGGGGGAGGACAAAGTAAGTGTGAGAGAAATGAGGAAGGTGGAAAAAGGTCAGTGTGAGAGATATGAGGTCACTTGTGAAATGAGGACAAACATGACAAAGGTGGGGTAAGGGATGTGTGGTCTCTCCTAGAATGAGGACAAGGTTATTGTGAGAAGAGGACAAGGGTGGGGCGAGAGGTGTAAGGTCACCCTCCTGGAAGGAGGACAAGGTTAGGGTGATTAATGTAAGACCTATTCTGAAAGAAGTAGAAGGGTTAGGGCTGGGAGCATTGCTCCCTTTAAAGTTCAGGGCCCAATTTCATAGAGCTGCTGAAGCAGAAAATATTGCATAACACTTTTCTGCTTCATTAGCAAAAAGTGAACAGGATACCAGTCACAAATGGTGCGTGTGATATGGTACTTTGGCTGGTAACCTTATTCTGGTAAGCATGATTTTGTTGTTGACGCTCAGCTTGATAAGCAGCTCTATGGAACTGAACGTTTATGACAATGGGCTTAATCCAGAAATCTGATCCTTTCCTGTTCCTGGTATTCTGCCATCAGGTTCGACGGATGTCATTGTCTGTGATACAACAGGGGTCAACGACCCAGTGACCTCCACTCTCCAAATCATTCTTGGTGAGTAGAAGATGCTTCAGGATAGTGTTGCATAGTCTTGGCTCAAGGCACTTTTGTTTGTTACCGCTGTAAGCACTATCAACGACACACTAGTCATTGCACACTAAAGACACACATTTTTCTACACTTTTGCCAGCTGTTAAAAGAACCATACATATTAAACTAAAAGTGTGTGCACAGCATTAGTATTAAGATAAAATATTTAAAAAAATGTTTCTGCAGATTTGCACATAACTTAATATAAATGTGTAACTTGGTATAAAGGTAGTTATGGTGGAAAACTTTCTGTGAAATATATCTGCTTGAAATGCTAAACATTATGAGAAATGAGTGAAACGGTTCGTTACGATCTCAAAGTCTAACACCCAATGTTTGCGAAAAGTGAAAACATATAACGGGATTGGTCACTCATGTTTTCTTGTGACTCTGATGATCCAATGAGCTGAAACTTTCACAGGTTTGTAGTTTCAAGTAATAAACCACAAGGGAAACTGACCGGGTAAATTTGTTAAATTAATTTGGGTTTGAACAAAGAAAAATTGACTGGAGCGGGACTTGAACCAACGACCTCCGGATTAACGTACCGGCGCTCTACCAACTGGGGGATCAGGCTGACTCAGTGGTTTCTTTCCTCTGTCGTCTGTGGACCCTGGTTTGAATCCCACCTCAGACCCGGAGCTATGCATGAGGATTGGGTTTTCAGTCCCTACCTGGTTGCGAGTGGGGTTTTCCTCCCACATCTAAAACTGAACATTTCTCCATGTTTCCTAATCATTCTGTTATTGGTGCTAATTACGCTGCTGGATATGTAAGAAATTAATGTTAGCTCAAAATAAAGTGTGGATGCTGGTCTTTGATAATTGTCAATGTTGTCCGAACGCTTTGATAATAGTCAGTAAAATTGAGAATAATTTGGGTTTGAAAAAAGAAAAATTGACTGGAGTGGGGCTTGAACCAGCGACTTCCAGATTAACGTACCGGCGCTCTACCAACTTAGCTATCCAGCCCTATGTTGGCAATATCCCTATCAGTCAATACCATTGTTCGGGGGTGCTAGTCAGAAGTCGATTTTTCTTTGTTCCCAACCCAAAACATTTCAAGTTTTCACAGTCAGTTTCCCTTGTGGTTTATTACTTGATATTTAATGTTAATAATAATGACAATTGTGCTGCACCTGCTCCACACTGATGATGTTCACAGGTGCGGAATTGACAAACCATTATCGCAAGAAGGCTTTGTCACCATGAGAGCTCTCTGTTGATGAAATTGTTGCACCTTGGTTGCATGGTTTAATTACGATAATGTATTACGGTGTTTGGTTTTTAAGGTACCATAAATTCCTCTTTTTTTTTCCTCTTTTTTTTTCTGTTGTACATGTATGTTATTTTTGGCTACTAAATATGCATTTTAAGTTGGCATGCAAAAAGAATTAACCATGATCAGGTTTTTTTATTGTCCATTTTTAAGACTCTATTTAGTCATGTTTAGGGGCAATTTCACACTTGCCAAGTTACAGGTAATCTTTAAGTAGAGGCAGTCATTTCTGTGTAGTCATCACCATACTCCCACACATGGCTAGCATTGTTGATGTATTTGACTCAATTTGTACAGGCATAATATCTGGAAAGGCAATACAAAACAGAAGGGTTTTTTTTGTTAGAGTTGTAGACAATATAGGAGACATTGCAAAATGTGAATTCAGGATGTGACCACCTTTTCCGCTTGAGTAGCAGGTCAAATCTTGCTGCCATCTGTGGCCGATATGAGCATTTTGGTACAAGCAGCTTGTGGTCACTATGGTCTCTCAGGGGTTAATTTTTACCTTCATGGGGATCATAAGGAGATATTAGAAAAAACAATCATAAAATTGTTCCTTTTTGATGCAGTGATGTTGGTTGTTTAAAATAAAACTCACAATGCCGGACGGCCAATTCAAGGTGAGGGCTACACTTAACTGATTGGGGCTGTCAACCCAGATCAACTGTCACCAGGGGCATGTTGCCACCTACTCCTGGAGCTGAAACAGGGTTACCCCCTTCACAGTGCGTAAGGATATAGGCATGGGTATCATCCACTACGAGCCTGAATGCACTACTTTCCCAACTTTTTACAAAGCAATTATGGTTAAGTGCCTTGCTCAAGGGCACAAGTGTCATTACCGGGATTCGAACCCACACTCTGCTGCTGAAAACACCAGAGCTTGGGTCCGATGAACTAAATCGCTCAGCCACGACACGCTCGGCCACGACACGCCACAAAATTGCCTTAAAAAGTTGTATGTTTGATAGGCCTTGCAGGCACTAAGGATTACTATCTCCATTTATTTGTTGCTCTCCAGGTTGTTCGCTGGGACTGGATGTTTGCTCGGTTCACAGCGGGCACCAGTTGCTAAGGTACACAATCTCATTCATGGGGTATGGCTTCTTCGGAGACGTTTTGAAGGAAAGTGAAAACTATCGTTGGCTCGGACCCAGAAGATATGATTTCAGCGGTAAGAATGTGTACTCAACAATGAAGTAGCCATCTTGTTTCCATTCAAATCAATGTGACCAAAATGAGGCTGAAAGGTCAGATAGTCAGGTCAACTTTAAAATGGTGGTTTGCATCCTTGGCTTTTGGAAGAGTACCCCTCGTTCCCCTGGTTTTTACTGAACACGTCATCCATTCACTGTGGAACTATCCTTTCTAATTTGGCTATCTTGTTAGGGATTGTGGAAAGTACTTAAATAATAATAATAATAATAATAACAAAGTCCTATATAGCGCTGGTATCCGCCAATGCAGGCGCTCATGGTGCTTTCTCCAAAATTCTGCACTCTAGTAAGCTGAGCTCCAATTGCACTGCTCGTGATATCTAATTCAATAATTATATAGTTTTAAAATGTTCTGTTTTCTGTAGTCAATTCACATGTCAATATCAAAAATAATGTCAAAGGCAATGATTAGTTCTTCACGTAAACAGATGTGTTTTGAGTGCTGATTTAGTTCAAAGAACATTGAAGGAAACGTGAAAAAAAAAATTATTTGTATGTATATATTTTGTTTTATGAAAAATCGCCTATCACAAGGCCTAAGGGCCCCTCAAGGTGAGGGCTACAACAAGGAAGATATAGAAAAGATTGAAAGGGAGATGGTATCTCGAATAGAGTTCTCTTGAACTCGATTTGATTGTAAGATGTTGGAGAGCAAGATGCTTGGGAGTTCCAAAGTGCAGCAGTTTGAGGGAAAAAGCTAGCGGAATATATCACAATGTTAGCCTTTGGAACAGATACAGGAAACATTTAGAAATAAGGCAAGTGTCCTGCAAGTGAAGGTACATTGCATGTTGAAGGAACAACAAGTGAGATACCTTCTACACACTTCCCAATAAGCTCATACAACAGGTATCAGATCCTAATCATGTCGAAATCATTGGTTAAGCGAGGCACAAAGCATATTATTTGCAAAGTGATGCAAAACTCAAACGCAAATTGACATTCTGGAAACCTGAGACCCTTCTTGCTGATGATCTGACCGCAGTTCTCTCTTTGATCATTTTCTTTTGGCGAATGCCCTTGTCAGGTTTCAAGAAGTACTTCGCTAACAAGTCTTACTCTGGCGAAGTCTCGTTTCTCGTCAGTGCCGATGAAGATCATCACCCGCAGGACAAGACGAAATGCAGGGTCGGGTAAGTCTGAACATGAATCTGGGAAACAAGAAGGAGCTGGATTGTTTTTACAGGAACAATCTACACAGCAAAGTAGATTACTATCACATGGGTGTTAACACAAACCAAATATACATTGATTGATAATAATACAATAAGAATTAGAATAATACAAAGCATTTCTGGCGTGTCGTGGCCGAGCGGATAAGAGCACCGGACTCAGCAGAGGGTGGGTTCGAGTCCCGGTCGTGACACTCGTGTCCTTTAGCAAGACGCTTAGACATGATTGCTTCGTCCTTCGGATGGGACGTAAAGCCGTTGACCCTGTGTGTTGTGTAAATGATTGTAAAAGAACCCCAGTACACTTACATGTATTGAAAAGAGAAGAGGTTTACCCCGGTGTTCCTGGTTTGAGTGGCTGCATATTGCTCCACAGTACCTTGTAAACCATTTCATGGTGCTATGTAAAGGAGTAGATCTCTTACTTGAAACGTAGCCCCACATACCTTGCAGGAAAATACTTAATGTTGAAGCGCCTTATGCGTCACTGACTGACGGATATGAGCGCTATTTAAGAAGCCACTAATATTATTATTACTATAAGGCGCTATACAAAGAACAGAATGCCTAACAAAGGGAGGGAAACAAGTAAAAAAAATATATATATAATTTTTTTTTTTTTTTTAAACCAACGACAAGCCGAGAAATACAAAATGAGGAGCAAGTTAGGATGGTTCTGGGAACAGAAGTATCACGAGGAGGCATTTGAACACAAGCTTCTCTTAGACTCGTTGATACCACCCCATGCAATTCCTCAAAACCTACATGTATAGCTTTATAGAAATGAAAATGATTGTACACCCGTTTTGACCTCTGACCCCCTCTCTCTTTTAAAACACTTGCAGATGTGTGGTATGCCTGAGACGATCGGAATCTCAGATGAGTGACCTACGCGAGTGTTTAGACAGCAATGTGGAAGCAATCGACCTCCAAGAAGGTAAAGAGGGTCAAAGGTCAAAGTTGATGCCTATTTGAAATGGGTAAAGGTTGTCATACTTGATGTAGTGGGAAGATCAAGTTGTTCAGTCAAGTGTTGGAAGCATGTATGTATAGATTATGTCAATTTGTGACAATAAAACATGTAAAAGAGCTACTTTGTGCATTCCAGGGCATTTCCTGGCAGGAAACTCAAGCGTTGTTAAAAAAATAACAGAGGAACCAGTTTTGAGATGTGCCACTTTCTTCAAACCAAACAATGTGCACTTTAATCTTAAAAGAATGCAAAATTTGAATATTTCTTCCATTGAGCTGTGTGCTGGTTATGCTTTCAGGCTTTGTGGCTCGTTTGAAAACATGTGTCAACTGTGACAAAATAGGGAGGACCGCCAACATTGGGCTAGATAGATCAGTTGGTACAGCACTGACACAGTAATTTGGGGGTAGCAGGTCCAAGTCCCGTTTTTTGTAAATTTCTTTGTGTTCAACCCAAAGTTAAATAAGAAATAAACTACATTGTAAAAAGAGGAACAAAATTTAACCCATCCCCTGCACTTGTGAAGGTCAGCCAATCATTCTGCCTTTCCTTTGACCTCAACTAGGGCAGTTTCTGACCATTTTATTCTAAATTAATCAACAATTCTTATTTAAACTGTTGATTTTAGTTAAACAGGAAAAAGAAGTTTGGAAAAAGGTCACAGGTAACTTCTGCGCCGTCAACGCAGCACTTGTGAGTGGTTGCAATCGTCTGTCCCCTACGGGTATAGCGCCCTCATCACATCTAGGTAACGGGTGCCTAGACTTGCTCCTAGTCCACAAATGCTCAAGAATCAATTTTCTGAGACACCTGAATCGACTTGGAAGCTCAGGGAATCATGTAAGTGTAGATGGACATATTCAAGTCCAATAAGTTTTTACATTGCAAGACAACAATCAAAGTAAACTTGAGTTTATAAAACATTTCACCACCAATAGACTGATGGCGCTCTCCAAGTCATGTGACCTATTGTAGGTATGAAACATCAACAAACAAGATGTCTGCCATAGGAAAGTGCTAGTACTGTAAAGTGCGTGATGATTGTTGTATTTGTTTTTTAGATCGAGGCTTGTCTTTCTCAAACTCTGTGAAGAATGTTCTAGAGCTTCTACATCTGTGACCCCAGTTTAGATCCCGGTCCGGAGCCTTGCATGTTGACTGGGATTTCTGTCCCTACATGGACCCAATTTCATGGCTCTGCTTACTGCAGAATTCTGCGCTTGCGATCACCATTCTCCGCTTACTGTGCAAGCGCCGAATTTCTGCGCTAGCTGTGTAAGCGAAGAATGCCCAGTAACGTGGAGTACGCAAGCGCACAAGCAAAAATTCTCTGCTAACCTGTGAAATACGTTTGACGTAAGCGCGGAGCTCCCTGCTTCTGTAAGCGCCGATTCTTTGGTTGCGGTAAGCAGAGCCATGACATTGGGCCCAGGTTGCATGAGTTTTCACTACTTGGGATTTTCTTCCCACATCTAAAAATGACATTTCTCCACCTTCTTCTCTGAACAGGTCTCACTGATCAGTGTTTATGATTCCAGAAGATATCAGTAGATATAATAATAACAAAAATAAGATGATAATAATTGAAAACTATTAGCTAAAGCTGCGTTCACATTGGACTTTTGGGTCTGGTAACTTACCGGGCCGGTAAGTTAACTTACCGGCCCGGTAAGTTAACAGCTGTTCGCACTGGGCTTAATTTGTGTCCGGTAACTTACCAGGAACGCCGCGTAGGTTGACAAATTAGATTTCAAAAGGGCGCACTCCCTGACCGTTAAGTTAACGGCTGGTGCGTATGCATTGGACTTATTGTCCCTGTTATGTTAACATTGTTAAGTTACCGCGACTCGAATCGGCCTGTTAAGTTAATAGCGCTGTGGCGGTAATTTACCACCCCGGTAAGTTACTGGCTGTTCGCACTTGGACTTAATATCGGTAAGTTAACCATTTTAAGTCCAATGCGAACGCGGCTTTAGTGTGTTTTGTTGGTGTTGAACAACTGTGCACAGAACTGTTGGTACATGTACACTATGTAGATGCATAAACCACACGATATTGCGTTACAGGCATTCATCACATGACGTATCATGTTGTGGGTTCGCAAAGTGCATTTATCATTCAAAACCACAGTTGATGATATTGAATGGTCAGACAGTAGGAGGGTTAACTATCTACGCTTTAGGTGCCTTCACCACATGATGTCATATATATTGCATCTATCATTCAACCATGTGGATTGAATAGTCAAACAGTAGGAGGGTTAAAAAGTCGACCCATGTTGATGTGAACAATGGGGACTTTTTTTTTTTTCACTAGCAGTAACAAGCTTTGATGAACTTCTTTCCAAGAAAGCAATGAGTTTTAATGGAGGGGCAATGATTTTCAAACACGGTGCATGGCTCGTAAGTTTACTTATTACGTTCTTGTTCCCATCAGTTCAACTTTGACTTTGTCGAGGTTCACCGCGTTAAAGAATTCCACTTCAAGTCCTTGCCGTACTGGGACGAGAAATCCGCCGGTTACCTGCCCGAACAATCCACATCCAATACATCTCTGGTCAAGCAGCCACAGGCTAGGTACCGGGCAGCGGGGGACACCAACACCAGTACATGGAATATGGATGGCGAGGTTGAGGACATCCCTGATATTAACGTGCAGTAAGTCGGCCATCTTTAGTTGAACATATTCTATTCTTCGTCTCCGTTCTTTCACTGTTCTTTCACCCAGAAACTCAGATTCTATCGCTCCATGTACATGTACTGGTTATAAGTCCTCAGTTTAATTAATAGCTTTATTCAAAGATTTGGAATGCCCATTTTGCCCTCCATAAATATTCTCTGGCATGATTGAATACCAAAACAATAAAAATGCATAAATATACCAATGTTAAAAAACAAGATGAGATGTAACTAATGAACTATCAAGGGAGCCCCTAGAGTTTATCTTTCGGAATGGACTGAGACGAAAAGCTGCTTTGATATGTTTTGTGTTTTGTTTGTTTGTTTGGTGGTATAATTTCGGATCAACTCCATCTCTTTTTCTCAGTGCCCCCCCCCCCCCCTCTTTGAAAAAAACACTTCATACACTACATTTGAGTTACAATTTTCCTTATCTATTTTATTTATCTTTCTATTTTTAATAACATGCTGGTGCTCTGCTATACTTGGCTGTAAGAGGGTGCGCTGTAAAGATTTACAACAAGCGCAATGCACTATCCACTGTCAATCACTGACGTCTTGGACCAAGACTGGTGCTCTACCAACTGAGCTATCTAGCCCAAATGTCTCCCTATTTTGTCAATACCTTTGTTCAGGGATGCCAGTTGGAAGCCATAGACCCTGTAACTGCCCTATAGCCAGTGATCACATCCAGGTTTACAGTACAATCTGGGAATCTGCAGCAGAGGGATGGTCATAAGGGGATGCGACATTATTTCTCTATTTTTATTATTAAGCAAATTACACACAAAGTCACTGAATTCAAATTATTAGCTTGAAAAACCTGTCTCCTACCACCATGTGAATACGGATTATTACCGGGACATTTTTGCCCACCAGCGTGTTAAGTGAAAGAACGCATGATCAACATGCAAAATTGGTCTCTGATGTTTAGTGAGCTTTCCTTTGAATGTTGTTATTTTAGCGTTCATTGCCAATTGGTGAAGATATTTGCCAGAGGACGGGAAGATTTTGGGTCCATGACTGCCACATGCTGCACATCACAAAGTAAGGGAAGGAACAAATCTGCGTGGAGATGAAACCGGCACGTTACCATGGCAATTCTTCACCTCAGATAAGAAGCTTTTAAAACGTATGACGTTAGCCAATTCAAGACAGGCTGAAGTTGTTCTTCCCCCAAAAAGGAATCTGTAATCATAATCTGTACTCCAGGAAGTTGTTGAAATAGTTTTGGAAAGTGTTGGATAGCTTTGGGAAAAAGACGGCCTGATCACTTTAAATTGCAAATATAGCTAATTGTGTGCTTATTTTTCAGCAGTCACATGTTTTATTATCCATATTGTCACAGACTCTAATCTCAGGTGAGTTTGGTGACTGTTTGTATTTTTATTTTGGCAGTACTTTTTAAAAAGTAAATCAAAGATTTATTATATGAGAAAATATAATTTATGTTTATTACCAACAGTAATATATTTGATAACAAATAAAAGTATTCATCAATTTTTCGGAACAAGGATATGTCCCGAGGTCAGAACTTCAGAAACTGCCTAAGGTTTCTTTGTGTTAAAGCAGTTGGATAGTTCAGGGCGTACACAGAGCTGTGTATTGCACCATTTTCGGTCCAAATGCAGCGCAACCCTATGGGCAAACTAGTCTGGCACCCAGTATTCGCCCATGCAGTTTTGCTGTTGACACAAAATGGCTTCTAATCGCAAGTTGTCACAACTCTCTCAATATACGGCTCTGGGGATATACAATCAAGAGCGCCACCAAGAGTCAACTCAATGCACGCAGAAATTTTAAAGCCTCATTTTTAGCAAGATGACTTTGTACACAGCGGACATTTAATGTTGGCTGTCTATAATGCTACCTAATTAGACCAGAATGAACTTCTTGCTATAGAAATTTCAGACACAATCATCAGTCTTATTTTATCATTATGCCAAATAAGTCATGAACTTGGGTTTAGTTTACAAATACCCACAGTGGAAATTGTATTTTTTACAAAGCCTTGTTTTTTCAAACTTGAACTGGAATCTCAAAATTATTATTGTTTTTAATCGGCTAACGCCAACTTTGCAAATAATGCAGATTTATTTTCACATGATGCAGTGTGAAATAGTACGGGCTCTCCAAGGCAAACTCTTAATGGAAAAATCAACCAAATTTTCTTCCATTCGCCTAATACTAAAAAAAAAATTGATGTAGCCATCAAGGACCAAGGATGATGAAATCAAAAGGACCACATTTTATTTCTGACATGAAAAGTAAAGAAGTAGATGCGGCTCTGACTTTTAATCAACTAAATGACATGAACCTTTGAAAGTATAAAGGCCCTATCCGATCTGGCAGCTACGGCTACAGCTACGGCTGTTGCTAAGGGTGTTGCTAAGGACGCCCTTTTTTTCAGCGCATGATGACATGGCAATTCAGCCGCTGCCATAGCCAAAGCCATCAATGCAGACCCGGCCAAAGATTGCCACTGCATTCAGACTATTTTGAAACCTGACTAAAATAGTCTGGCTACCATGATGAGCTTTGCATCCTTAGGCTGTGTCAGAATTGGCGGCTACATCTATGTCATCGATTTCCGCGACTGACATCATGCATTAAAGAATAGTGCGTCCTTAGCAACACCCTTAGCAACAGTCATAGCCAGAGCCGTAGCTGCTAATTTCGAATACGGCCATACAAAACCTTTGTATGTTGTATATGGGGGACATGATCTAAGTCGGCTAACTTTGGAATAAGGCGACTAAAATTGTTCAACTAAACCAAAGATGGTAACTTTTAGCAGTACTTGTATCCAAAAAGAGTTTATAAATGAGATACTGTGCAGTACTATTTTGGACCTGGCTCATTTTTACCAGCCATATTTTACAGTTTCTACTGGCTGCCAAACAAGGGTTGTAATGGCTGACCTTTGGACCTACATTTGGGGCATGTTTGAGCCAACCCTAAACCAGAAAGCCATATGTCATGTATGTATGTGGCCATCGGTTAAGAATTTTTGCAAGTTAGGTTGTGCTGTGATGATATAGGGGACAAATGTGTTTCACAATGGCAAATTTTGCCAGATGTTATTTAAAACTAGGTATAAACCATACAATCATGTGCACATTTAGGGCTTTTTAAAAACATTAACTTTTTAAAAACTTCGGTCCCAAATCCTCTGAAATCTTATTGAGGAAGTTGTTGACCTCGGGGGCTGTGTTACTGTAGGCCCAAATAACAATTGCTCATCATAGAGCCAGGCTCATACCAATCTTATCCAAGGCCAAACATTTGGATATTGAGTTTATTTCCATTTAGTGTAAAGTCTGTGCAGACATTGGGGAGTTAGGATTAATGTAATTTGCACATACAATATTTAATGTCTTTCTGACCTTCAGGTTTTGTTTTGACATTCAGGTCTCAGTTGAGTCTTATCTCTGTGCTTGCCTAAGAGTTTAATTCCAAATCACTGCTTTCAGGAATCTCACAATTAAGACTGCTTGTCGGGTTCCTGTCTAGGAGCCGGTTTAACAAAGAACTATTAAAGACTGTTCTTACTTGTTTATCAATCTTAATTGCTTTACAAAGTGTGATGTCACAATACAAAGTACGATGGCAGTAACAACAACTCGTCTTTAGGCTGTATCACATTTAGCGGCTACAGCGGCGGCTACGACTGTTTCTTATCAGGTCACAAAACTCAGTCACAAAGCTAAATTTCTGGTAACTGGGGTCAAAGGGAGTGAGTTTTCAGTCCCTGGTGACAAGGTTTTTTCCACTTATTTGGGATGTATCACACATCTAAAAGTGAACACTTCTTTATTGTCTTCTTCACAAAGGTATCTCTCCCTATGTCTGTACGTGTTACAGTGCTAGTCCCTTGGTTTTGTTGCCAGAAACATTTGAGATTAGGAATGTATTGCAAGTGAGCCATGTAACTACCCTAATATAGATACATATTCAATTAATAAGAGATAAAATGTACTTTAAATTGTCACTTGTAAATTTACCGTTTGTGGAGTTTATATTGAGCACATAGAATATTTTATTGTAAGTGAAATTTTGCTATAACATATTTAAACAGACAAAGTGGCTGCCGGACTTCAGGGACAATAGAGACATCTTTTGAAGGTTGCATTTCAAAATGTTCACATTTTTCTAAAAGCCATTTTCAGAACAGTCACTTGTTTTTTTTACCTTGATTAGATTTTGCAGAGATTGTATAGATTGGGATGGATGAATCATCTTGATATTAATCACTCAAACCCATCACTAGAAACAAAAAAACTAACAAACAAACAAACACCCCAACAAACAAACAAACAATAAGAAATAACCCAGCTCCCCAGCACATAATTTATTCACTAGTTGTATAAGAGAAAAATGTTTTGTCAAGTGTGCACGTAAACAAGCTACAATTCTATGGTAACCTGTTAAATAGGCTCAATCTTAAAAAAAAAATATAAAATACTCGTACACACATATCTCTGCTGCTGTTAATAAAGCACAACAAATTGCTCCAAGCAAATAGCTTTTGGAAATTGGTTCCTGTGCATTTGGCATGGGAACCAGTTAACATAGGATCTAGGCATACCACCATAGTGGTATTGGACCAGAGGGTCTCTCAAGATGAGGGATACCAGGCAAAAAATAGAGACAAATAATTGGATTTGAAAATAAACCCACGTTAATTTTTCTGGCTGGACAAGTCAACATCTCTGCTGAAAGTGCTACAACTGTCCAATGATACAAAAGCCTGTTTGTTGAGGGTCTGTAAACACTAAGGGGTTAGGATTCATATAATCTTAATTTGCACATGAAATATTTAAAGTCTGTCTGGCCTTCAGTCTTGGTTTTGACTTTCAACATCTCTGCTGAAAGCGCTGCAGTGTCCAATGATACAAAATTTCAATAATGTCAATCAAGTTTTTTTTTACTTGTGTGCATAATTAAAGCACGCCTTTCATTGTTTCATTATAACTTGGTTTACACTTAATAACCACTGGTGTATATTTTATCCATAATTTCTTCAGTTTTTGCCTCTGCATATTTGCATGGAAGTGTGCAATTTTGATTGTAATTTTTACTCTCTTTTAAATGTTGATGTTTTTGAGAGTTTTTGTGTGTTTTACGATGACCTGGTGAAAAGACAGTGTGGCCTGCTAGAGTTTGGGATGGCGCCAAGATTTATGGTGGGCCAGGCTGGGGGTGGGGGGGTTGATAGATCAAACCTTTGACATCTTGATGAAATCAATATTTTTTATAAATATAAGGGGTGGGGGGGAAAAAACGAAGGAAAAAAAAGGAGAGGGTCGCCAAAGAAAGAAATGATGGCAGGTAATTCGGCACGTGGATGAGTGGAGAAACATTGGGTATAAATATCAGCATTATTGATCGAGCAGGGTAATTCAGAATAAATATAAGTAAATTTTGGTGTGTTTTTTTGAACTATCGTAGCATTTATGTAGTCTTTCTAGTTACTAACTTGATTCAATGTTGTACGTTTTAATACAGATACTGTCCCTAAATGGCAGTTGTATCGGTAGCGCAATATAAAATTAATTTCCGAAAACAGTACAAAATTGAAAACCAAAGAGATCTTATGAAAACTGAATTCTCCTTTTAAAAATATTCTAAAGCAAAGATTTATTTGATGTAACAGTTACTGTTTGTGTTGTTTTAATTGCAATTCCTTTTTATAAACTCAAATGTCTTAATGTCTTACAAAGTAAATCTCATTTTATAAGTGACCTGAAATTTTCCACAGGGAATGTTTTGGTTTGGTTTTTTTTTTTTTGGGGGGGGGGATATATAAAAGTTTTTATGGGTGATTTTGGGGTGGGAAAAAGTGTGCAGTGCAAAGATTGTTGGTACTTGTAGTACTTTTCCTTTAAACTCCTTGAATGCCTTTTTTTGTGTGGTTACAATATGGAGGTCCTCTGTTGTGTAACGTCACTTTGATTTTTATCTCCTACGGAGAACAGTTGACCAAAACAATTGAGGGAAAAGCTGAAATAAAACCTTGAAACTATTAGTGGTTAAGTATCTTTTTCTAGAGTTAATTATTGTGTGTACACATCACCTACACTTGAATACGTGCACTTATATAAAAGTTATGAATAAAACAAACTATACATTCACTATTTTAGTGTCATGCGTGTTGGTTTTTCTTTTGTATCAAAAGAGTGATCCAGACTTTTCTCCCTGTTGTTGTAATTTGTTGACCACAATTTTGATGACCACAATTTTGATATTAAACTTTTAAATGAGTTTTGAAAGAGCCATAACCTTGGCAACGTAAATGTCAAAAACTGTATATACTGTATAGACTTTATCCATTTGAAGTTTATTCATTTATTAAATTGAATTGGGTTTTCAAAGGCGTAGGCTACAATGAATATAATGTGAAGGTAATTATTTTATGGAAGTTTTACAATCCTGTTGGTAAGATAAACATTTTTCAGTGACTTCTGGTTGTTTGTAATTTCATGTAATCCCCACCGTTTACCGTCGAACCTTATGACACAAACGAACATCTGTTAGGACCTAGAATCAGCATGATCAGTGACCCAAAATATGTACATAATGTTGAGTAGCCCACCCCCACCCCCAAAAAACAAAAAAAGTATGGTTCCTCCCCCCCCCCTCGTAGTGAAAAGGAAGAATAGGACAACTCAACAATTTTGGGGGTAAATCCTAGAAGAAAAAGTGCTCATTGTCTTTCCTACTGTTGATCGTTGGAGCCAAACTGTGTGATGTGAAAATGCCTTACAGTGGCATTACATTTACTCTTGCATCACACTTCATATTTTTCATATTGCAGAAGTGAAAGACTTTGCCCATTCAAGACCATAACTTTGTCTGGGATGTCTCCCCCCCCCCCCCCCCCAAGATGTTTTCTGGGCCAAATTTGATAGAGTTTGAACGAAATTAACATTATTGTTCTTTTGTTATAGAAAGGTACATGAGGTAAAAATGGTCTTTCATAATTTACAAAAAAAACACACCACATTTTGATCAGTGTCACACTATGAGCTTGGATCCAAACAAGACAATGGAAAATGCATAGCAACGAAGATAAACAAACTTCATCCTTTACATCACAACACGGACGTTTTAACGCTGGTTTTCTGAGGCACTGTTACTTCAGTGTAGATTTCACTTTACATTTGTATGGGTCTTTGCTGGGAACCATGCAGGGCTGCTCCAACAGCAGGAAAAAACACCAGTTCAAAAATTTCAACAGTATTTCGGAGAGGAAAACTTCAAGCTTATGACGAAATAATAACTAAACCCAAAATAAACAAGGACAAATAGTCTAACTATTTTGACGTTTGAGTGATTTCATTTTAGCTGATCTTTAAGCAGACAACTTTATGCTTAACAGTTACCTGCTAGGCAAAATGAAGCAGGATACCAATCCCAGATGGTACATGTGACATGGTATTTTGGCTGGTGACCTTATTCTGGTAAGTATATTTAAGTATATTACATGTAGATACATTTTGTGCTTAAGCAGCTCTTCGAAATTGGACCATGATTGCAGCACCAAGACAGAGAGGGGATGTACATGTAGGTAAACTGACAACTGTAATTAAGATCCCAAATATCCTTTTTATATTTTATTTAAACAACTGACAAGGAATTTGTACAGTTTCTTTCGCCGAATATAACAAGTTTGGAACAAATATCAATCAACGAAACCACATGTATTTGACATACTCTGAAAAAATGTAAACAAATCTTTCTGAAATGCAAAACATTTCAGGGACTTTACAATAGTTTCAATTGAAAGAGTATATTTATTATGCTACAATTAATTAGGTATTTTTCGTTACTTCAAAGCAGAAGGTCTTTACGCAAAAAGCCACAGGATTTGAAACTGCTTTCTTAACACCAAGAAATGTTTGAGAAATAACTTAAATATCCGTAAAATTTGATCTCAGATGTGGGAAGAAAAACTATACGTAAACAGAAACTTTCCAGCTAAATGTCAACTGCAGTAAGTATCACCTCTTCATTAGAATAATTGATACAAATTTGACTTGTACTTCAATCCCATATCGTTGCCAATAGAATTTTCTATAAAATAAACAAATTCACTAGTACTAAAGTACAGGTATAAAAATACTTTGTAAATGTTAATAAACACAATATTTTACCAAAGCTGGCTTCAAAAGTCTACCACCGATCTCGTAACCTGGATGGCACAGTAGCAAACTAGCCATCCATTTACATAGACCAATCTATTTTTTTTTTAATATGTCTTTATATATTTTTTTATTTGCATATATCCTTTAATCAGTTTAACTGTCCTTACTGGGACACATTTAAGCTCACCTACTTATTATAAGCAGGTTTCACCTCATGCCATCCCGGTGCTCTGTATAGTTGCATCGGCATCATTGGACAAGGATACCTGTGATGCTAGAAGAGCACCAGGCGTATTTGTGTTCCCATAATGGCGGACAACACAAATACATGACATCCACAATGGACTGGTCTACACAACTGCAAAGTTTTAAATCCTGTATTTTTGTCGGCCGTTTTCTTGAACCGAATGGGATCAATCATTAAAAATAGCCGACTTCTGGGGTTATTTCTCCAAAGGCTTAGAACCAGCAAGCAGTAAACTCAAACAAAAAAATGATTTGAAAGGATTTGGGGTTGGTTAATTTCCCAAGTTTTAATTAAACCAAACACTTGGAATGTAGTCCTTGTAGACCACACACCAAGCTGATATTTGTCTTGCTTATAGCTGAAGAGCAGATGCTTCAGACAGAAGAAATCATTCACTAATTCATTGCAAATGATCTACCTTATCCGAAACAGCTTCTATAACAAATATCAAGTAATAAACCACAAGGGAAACTGACTGGGTAAATTTTTTTAATTTTGGGGTTTTGAACGAAGAAAAATTGACTGGAGCAGGACTTGACCCAACTACCTCCGGAAAAACGTACCGGCGCTCTACCAACTGAGCTATCCAGCCCTATGTTGGCGGTCTCCCTATTAGTCAATATCTTTGTTCGGGGTGCCAGTCAGAAGCCATTCAACCGCTTCTATAACAACAAACAAAATAGTTTTCTCCCCTAGAGGGATATTCAACACACTCGTCTCTAAAAATTGTATCCAAAAACTTTACGAAGTATAACTATTTTTTGATATGTAGAATTATGTAAAAATGAAAAAAAGAAAAAGAGAAGAAAAATAAAGGGCATTTATGCCTTGGAATGAATGATACAAAATTATTTTAACTCAATTTGCATCACATCATATTTTAATAAAGATACAAAATCTACATCATTCATGGGGTAACGTCATCAAACGTTTCAGGTAAAGGCAGTCTGTCAACCACTGAACTCCTTCAGGATTAGGCAGAAATGACAGCCAAGGAAGCAGGCAGCTAAATAGCAATCAATCCAATTAAAATCTCTACCTAATACAGGTATCCATGTACACCTGGGTGCAAGATAATTCTAGTCAAATTGTCTTTCTTAAGACAAGCGCCACAGCAGAAACTCAAAGCCAAGCCTTGGTAACGTTTCCACTAGAACTTTTGTATAGCACTAGGAACTTTTGTCTAGCACTAGAACTTTTGTCAAGCACTAGAACTTTTGTCAAGCACTAGAACTTTTGTCTAGCACTAGAACTTTTGTCTAGCACTAGAATGTTTGTCTAGCACTAGAATGTTTGTCTAGCACTAGAACTTTTGTCTAGCACTAGAACGTTTGTCTAGCACTAGAACGTTTGTCTAGCACTACAGAATCAAACAAGCACAACCACCCAAACAAAGGGATAAAAGACAACAATTTTTTTGTTCTGCTTATATAATTAGCCATTTTCAAGTTTGGTTTAAATGATGTCTGGTACAATGCCTTGTTCAGTCACACATGAATGCTCAATTTGAAAATCCTCAGACTACATCCAGTGTTTCTATGTCACATGGTTAGGGGCAAGCTTTTTCTTAGTTATTTTAAGAGATGACAAACAATACACAATTCTCAATGAAATGTACAGTGCAAGAACACCAGTCTTTGCAGATCTGGAGGTTGCGACGCAAAAGCCCGCCCCCGACCTCGTTCCCAGGAGTGATCGATCTCGCCGCGCCATTTTTCCCCAGTATACCTTGCTCGATCATAACCCCTGGAATTGGTTCATTAAAATGTGCTAGAATCTAGCACATTTTAATTAGGCCTGAGGCCGATCCATTCTATGTGCGCACTCAAGTACGGTAACCCGTAAAAGAGGCATCAAGTTAAAAAGCAACTGGTCCTCTGTCATTCTTCTTTGATTTTGTGATATGTCTAACTGTATGCAGTTGAGGGTGACCGTGTAAAAACATCATTCATTTGAAATGAAATCGCGTCAAGATACGTGCATTTTTACACGAGCGTACTAAGCGTTATACAAGTCTATACAAGCGCTCGAAATTTTTTAACAAGCGTGCACGCAAAGTAGTCACCCTTGGGAGCCAATCAGCGTTGTTTTCCAGTACATCCCTACCAGGGGTTAGTGACGAGAGGTATCGATACGGCGCGCTGCCCATGGTAGCGAGGCTGGCCCGTCCCCCATTAAAAAAACATAGCCACACTGGATGTAGTCTGAGGAATTCAAATTGAGCATTCACCGGTGAGTAAAGAAGGTGTTGTACTAGACAAGTCTAACTTGCAAACGGCATCCTGTGCAAAGTTCATGGAAAATGAAGTTCTGATTAATTACGTAAGTACATTTGTTGAAAATGCGCGTCTTAAGAATTCTTCCAAGGCTCCGTTTAAAAAGAGTATTGCCCATTGCACATGAAAAGATGACATTTGTGGTATTCTGGAGATATTTTAATAATAAAAGCGGGTTTAATATTTCTTGATAACAAAATAAATATATAGTTTTGAACATCATTTGAGCTAAACAATCTCAAAATTTGCCACGAAAATTATGCATAGTTGCAAAGCTGGCGAGTTTTTTTATTTACAACATGACATTTCACAGTATTTCCATTCTTGTCTTGGACTGAATTTGGACCACCGACCAAAGGCTTTCACATTTCGATGACATTGAAACGCTGACCATGCAGCGCCAAAAAAATAAATCCTGTTCCCTTTGTTTACATAAAAAATATCCTACATGAAATAAAATGTTAACTTGTATGTTTCAGTCAAAATATTAACCATTATTCTTTTATAAGAGATGTTCCACATCAGTAATCTTTCAAAACTTACGGTTTGTTACCCAAGAAAGATGGCAAATCGTTTGGGAAAATTATTTTCACTGACTTCAAAAGTTCAAAAACAAAACCAACCTTTTAAAAAGAGTTCTGAGGTGAAAATTCTATCTCAATTTTAATCTCCAGGAGACTGACATCCCACAGACACCGGTCGGAGTGACTTTAATTTTTTGTCGACCGGCGCCCACCAAGAAAGAAAAAAAAACCATCAAAAATAAGTAACCGGCTTGATTGGACAAAGGGGCTTATCTTAAGATGTATTTGCAACATCACCATTAAGTGACATCCCATGTTACTAAGCAGCTAAGATTGGACTCATCTCAAGTTTAAACATTCAGTACTCTGTGGAAATCCAGACCAGGAAATCACTTCACAACTTTTGAGACACTTTCCATCTTCCCTGTCTGTTTGCTGCTCCTTTCTTTCTTTTTCATCCCCCCAGAACACTCCATAAGGCATTCTACGGGTGAAATGACACTAGGGTTGGGGGGAGGAGGATGGGGGAGGGTCGAATCAGGTCACAATCTACAAGTTAGGGTTGGTCCACTTGTATGTTCCTGTGAAGCGGAAGTTGTTCTTCTCTAGAAGCTGGTCTGCCTCTGGTGGTCCACGGCTGTAAACAGAAATAAGGATCACAAGATCAACATCAACTCATCAAAATAAAGTAGAGAAGAATATGAGATTTCCTCAATCCCTAAAACTAAAAAAACTGCTACAGTTATTAATACGAATAGAAATCAATCAATAGTATATAATAAAATAAGTAATTATTTATATTTGATTACACATCCAACAGCACAATTAGTGCAATAAAAGGATGAATAGGAAACGAGAAGAAATGTTAATTGTGGGAGGTAAAACTCAACGGGGAAAACCAGCGCAATCAGGTAGGGACTGAAAACCCAATCCACACGCAAGGCTCTGGTCTGAGGTGGGATTCAAACCGGGGTCCACAGAGGTGAAAGGCAGCCTGAATCCCTTATAGATTAGCTAATCCCACACGAAAATTATCAATACATTTACTTTATAACTGATCAACACCAGCTGTTAGAATACACAATAAAACTTGCTTATCCCCCCAAAATAACAAAAGAAAATCTGAAAAAACACGTTTACAGCTCTCAAGATACCAGCTGATATAACAAATAATAGATTTGCTCATTCCAATAAATCAATGAGCTATACTTGTATTTAACACAAACACACACAAATCTGATAATACCTCCTGATAACCAAATAACAGACCTTCCTTTATCCAAACATCTAGGTAATCAATACTTAAACCGAACACAAAATAACAGCTACCGGCAATAATAGATTCCTATATCCCAACAAATACATAATCCCAACAAATCCCAACAAATACATAATCAATACTTGAACAATACTTGAACAATATCTGACCAAGCAAATATTAGATAAATTTCTGTCAACAAGATTTTGTATCAAAACGAAAAGGTCAATACATGGATCTTGACTGATTGGTATCAGATAATCTACAAGTAGGTTTTTTATTTGATGATAGTGCGCTAATACCAGATGATTGAAAATTTTTGGGTTTTTTTTTTCGAAAAAGACTTTTATCAAGATGGAGGCATTATGGGCTTCTCTCCCTTTCAAGATAGTTCTACCGAACTCAGGTTCAATCAAGTGAGGTTTGCGGTGACATCAAGTACATCAATCTTGTTTATGAGTAGAGGTGGTTCTGGGAAGAACCGGTAAATTGGATAACTCGACGTTTCAATCAGTATACTCTTGTTGTCTTCAGGAGAATGCTGAACTCTGTTGCTGTATGCTGCTTGAGCACTGCCGGAGTGATTAACTAGTAGGTGGGCTTAGCTCACAGGTGTGCGAAAGCGGAAAGAGATTTATGCACATTGTGTCATGGCAAACCTCACTTGATTGTATTCCCACCCTGCAAAGTTTCAAATCCTACAAACTCAGGTTGGGAGGTAATAAAAAAGGCCCCTTTCATGTCAATTTTGTATGAAGTCAGGGAACATGACGTATTGATAGTCTGTGATTCTTGGTTGCTATCAATCCTATAATGGGTGATGATGGGGGTGAGATTTGGAGCATGGGGTGGGATTATAGCACGGGTGTGGGGGGGGGGGTGGATTTGATATTTGTTTTCACACTGACCTGCCGAAGACATAATCGATTGGTTTGGGTTTATCGTTCTCGATCTGATGAAGGACTGGTGTGAAGATGCGCCATGCCTCCTTCAGCTCGTCACTGAGAAGACAAAAATCATAACTGATTAATCGAACATCGATTCATTGGTTGGCACAGCTTGAGTTTCATGCATCCCTCAACTACACCACAGGTCCTGTGGCTAAGACCTTTTATTAAGCACATTGGTACCACACACAAGAAGACCTAAGACATTTCTTAGGTCTTAGGTCTTAGTACCAATGTGCTTTCATTAAGCACATTAGTACCATACACAAGAAGACCTAAGACATTTCTTAGGTCTTAGGTCTTAGTACCAATGTGCTTTCATTAAGCACATTGGTACCACACACAAGAAGACCTAAGACATTTCTTTTAAATATTTGATGTAAGTCCACAAAAGCATGAAGAAAAACATTGAAACTGCGGGACTTGTTTGGATTGTGTAAGTTACTGGCCAAGAAGTGTACAATTTACTCATGTCTGGCCCAGTGGAACATTTGGTATTGCGAGACCAGATGCACATCGATTAAACACTCTCCTGCCGCAATTGGCTCTTGCCACGAAATTCCACAAGAGACTGCGGAGATATACCCAAGCCATGGGGCTTCTACATACATGTAATACCAGCTGTGCAAACAGAAGAAACCAAACCAATGCTGGCCTAGAAGGTAGGGTTTTCTATTTTCCTGCATACAAGGACCATGGCATTATATGGCGCAATACCCCCACATCGTCAAATCAAGATTCCAGATACGGCACACCGTTAGATAAAACGCAGTGACTTTTTTTTGCCTTTGAAAGTCAGATAAGTGAATCATATACACAGGAAAGTACGGTATTTTGTGGCAGTATAATATGGTACAAGAGTAATTGGGGGCTACTACCACCGAAAGGTGGGGGGGGGGCCTGGAAAACATTCAGCTTCTAAACCCACTAATAGTGTACTCTACAACAAGGGTAGCCCCCCCCCCCAAAGCACTGATGCAACAGACATGACAAGTTGGAGACTCTCAGGCACTAGGTGGCAGCAGACACAAACAGGGAATTTTCCACAGGGAAAGAAAACAAGATCTGCATTTCTCACCTGCGAACGAAGTGAATCTGACTTCCGCAGAAGACGTCCAGGATGAGACGCTCATACGCGTCAGGCATCTTCAGATCCTAGTCATAACAACATCAGGGGAAATTGTCAGATCACGGTTTCGCAAACTAAATAAATGCTATTACTTTGGTTTGACTCATACAAATCACTGTATATCCAGTACTCTAGTGGTGGTCTAGTGGTAAGACATCTACTCTAGCAATGCAAAGGTCGTGAGTCCGAATCCCACCCGAGTGATTGCCTGTGGATTTTTTTCACAGAGCTCGGGAAAGCACTGAGCATACAGAGCTTAATATACATCGGTGTAAGGGAAAAACCAAACAAAAATAATCTGTGAGTTCTTATAATAAAACTAGGCATTTTTTCCCCCTCGAACTTTGTCTTAAAACAATAAAATCACGCTAAGTTTTACCTTGTATCTAGCTCCGTAGGTGAGATCCAACTCGGTCTCCTTTGGGGCGAACGACATTCCTGGAGATTTAGTCATCATTTTGCAGTACACAGCCTCGTTGGGCTGCACACGGATGACCAGCTCATTGCGTTTACAGTCGCCGGAGAATATGTCCCCTGGGACATCCCTGAACTGGATTCGAACCTCTGCCTTGCGTTCGTTGAGTGCTTTACCACATTTCAGGATAAAAGGAACACCTGCAGAAATGAGTTGATAATAAATATTTATTCATCCCTTTTTATTTTTGAAGGCTAATCATCCTCACTCTTAGCTGAGAAGCTGAGTTGCAAAGAACGCCGCTACAACGTGTCAGAGCTGCATGCATGCGAGGGCACCTTTGGCATCCAGCAGCATCGACTAATATAAGGCCATGGAGCACAGCCTGAGGTCGAAAGTGTTAGATTATTCCGGAAGACGGAAAACCAGAGTGCCCGCAGAAACACACTTGTGTCATAGGAGAGAACCAACACACAACTCAACTCACGTCCTTAGCCTGGAATCGAACCAGGGCTGCAGTGGTAAGAGGTGAGTGCTTTACGCACAAGCCAACCATAGTCTCACAATGGCGCCAGCCAAATGAAAACAAACTCAAAATTAACGACAGAAATTAAATCTTTTGAGATTGTTCTTGAACACTTCCTAGAAGGCACTGAGCAGATTTTATGTTGGAGACTGCTCCCAAAGGCAGGGACATGCATGGAATGCCTAACTTTGCTGACCAGGGCAGACTTCATCTAATATAAATACACGGTTTTCATGGTGCATTGGGAAATTAAACAACCAACCCATACATATATCGGTACCCAATTTCATAAACACACGATTTTGCCTACCAATTTTCTGCTACGCACAGCTAAGCAGAACACCAGTCAAAGACGGTATTGTGATATTTTGGCTGGTAACCTTATTCTGTTTGCAAAGTTGTTGTACTTAGCTACTTTTTGTGCTTAACTCTTTCAGTGCCCGCGACATTTCAAAAGTTTAACCCTAAATTGCCAAACTTCGAGCATTTTAAAATTTTATTTTCAACATTCTGTAAAAAACAGAGTCCGAAGAAAAAAAATACAGGCCGTACATGAATAAAAATGCTACCATTAGGAAGAGCGAGAGCGCCCCCTTGTGATAACATGTTTACTCTACCTCGTACATGTACGAGGTTGGCGATTTCAAACTAACAAATGTACCTCGTACATGTACGAGTTGGGCACTGAAAGAGTTAAGCAGCTTTATGAAATTAAGCCCAGATGCTAATCTACAATGTGCCTTACCATCCCATCTCTCATTGTTGATTTTGAAGACTGCAGCAGCAAACGTTGGCGTCACAGAACCTCGGGGCACTGTGGGGTCGTCCAGGTAACCCTCTTTACCCTCTCCTTCTCCTTCCGAGTTGCCAATGTACTGTCCCAGGACCATCTCATTTAGGTTTAGGGGTGAAATGCATTTACTCACTTTCACCTGCAACAAGGGAGTACATGTGACAAGAGTCATACCAGGAGAAGTATGTAACACAAATCATGTCAGGGAGTCACATTAACATGAGTCTTGCCAAAGGATAACAAAACATGTTATGTCAAGGACTGAGGTGAAATGGAAGTCATGCCAGGGAGGGACATATATACCCCACTTATACTTTGTAATGAAAGAGTGTGTCACATGTAACACTAAATAGTAATACAAAACACCAGAAAGGGTAATATGTAACATCAGATGGTAAGGTGTCCCTGGTAGGGTAACAAGACACCAGAGGGTAAAATGTAACAACAGAGGGTCCCATGTGCCACCAGAAGATAACATGTAACACTAGATGTTAAGTTGTAACACCAGGGGTTAACATGAAATACCAGAGGGTATCATGTAAAACTGGAGGGTAATGTGACAATGGAGAGTAAAATGTGACACCAGAGGGTATTATGTAATACTGGAGGGTAACATGGACACCACAGGGTAACAATAACACCTAGGTGACATGTGACACCTGAGGGTTAGAGGTAACACCAGCGAGTAACATATTCATTGTAACATCATATGGTAATATGTGATATCAGAGGATAATATGTAACACCAGAGGGCTACATGTAACACCAGATGGTAACATGTGACACTGTTGGGTAATACGTAGCACCAGAAAGTAACATGTGACACATGTGGATAACAAGTAACAATAGAGGGTAACCTGTAACACTAAAGGGTGACATGTAACACCAGAGGGTAACATGTGACACAAGGGGGTAGCATGTGACTCCTTCGGGTATTCCATGCAACAATATGACCAAAAGTCTACCTTTTCATCTCGCATATCATCCGCACTAGCGCTGGTTGGTTTCTCCATGGCTACCAATGTTAAAATCTGGAACAGATGGTTCTGCATCACATCCCTGAATGAAACAAAAAGGACCGGCTTTTACCCATTTTGTTTCTGTTTGGCAATGGGAAATCAACATGAGAGAAGTTGATAACACATCGAAAATTAACAATAACAAAATGGGTTACCAGCTAAAATGTCATGCAATGTTAACTAGACATTACTGGTTCCCTGTCAATCACATTAAAAACGAATAACTCTAATTTCTTCGCTTTTATTTTGTTGCATTTTTAATCATGGGTGATGATCTCATCCAGAAGCTACAAAAATAACATTTTACCTGATGATTCCAAATTGATCGAAGTAACCTCCACGGCCCCCCGTTCCAATCGGTTCCTTGAATGTAATGACCACACTAGCGATACTGTCACGATTCCACACTGGACCAAATAACCGGTTCCCAAATCTAAACAAATAGATGGAGGAAAGTAGAAAATAAAAAAAAAATTTACTGAGAAAATAGTAAGGCTGTGTCGGAATTGAGTGACTTTAGGAGAACAGACCCTTCTCATGAAATATGTAAATTGCACATTGCTTATTGCACTACCACTGCTGTTGGCAAAATGAGGGATCATGCATACGGGTTTGTGCGTCCGCCTAGTGAACCAGTCTATGATTCTCTGGCCACCAATAGTGTCCTTCGCATGTATGAATTTAATTAGCATTTTTCATGGGAAGGGCAGAAGTAGAAATCTAAGCCAAGGTCAGTATTTTTTAAAAAGGTAATATATAAAAAGAACTAATAAATAATTGAATAAATCAACCCATACGTCGGTCCCAAATCCGCAATCCTCTCCAAGAAGTTTCTAACTTTGTAGGATAATTATAGTACTGCAGGCCCAAATAAGAATTGCGTATCTAGGGTATGGTACTGTAGGCCCAAATAAGAATTGCATATCTAGGTATGGTTCTGCAGGCCCAAATAAGAATTACATATCTAGGTATGGTACTGCAGGCCCAAATAAGAATTGCATATCTAGGTATGGTACTGCAGGCCCAAATAAGAATTGCATATCTAGGTATGGTACTGCAGGCCCAAATAAGAATTGCATATCTAGTTATGGTACTGCAGGCCCAAATAAGAATTGCTTTATTTGTAACTATAGTACTGCAAGGCCCAAATAACAATTGCTTATCTAATTATGTTACTGTAGGTCCAAACATTTGCTTATGGTAATCCAGGCCGAAATAACCATTGTTCATCCAACTATGGTACTACATGCCCAAATAAGAATTGATTATCCAACCATAAAATGCAGGCCCAAAAAACAATTGGTAATCCAACTATAGTACTGCAAGCCCAAATAAGAATTGCTTACCTAATTATGTTACTCCAGGCCCAAGTAACAATTGCTTGTCTAATTATGGTACTGCAGGCCCAAATAACAAATTGCTTAACTAATTGTACTGCGGGCACAAATAACATTTGCTTATCCAAATATGGTACTGCAGGACCGAATAACAATTGCTTACCAACTATGGTACTGCATGCCTAGATAACATTTGCTTATCACTCAGCCAGGCATACCAGTCTAGTTACCCAAGTCCATACATTAGGGTGTGGACTTTAAAACACCATAGAGCATGTAGCATGTGTAGAGTGGAGTACCGGTACTTTGGAGAATATGTTCAAAGACACTATGGGGCTTGAGTTTTAACTACACAGTGCATAGTGCATAGTGCAAGAATTAAATTTGTAAAATTGTGTTATGTTCCATTAACCTTCTGCCACACATCCTTTTTCCCAATATTCATCCCCCCAGCAATGGTTGTAAGCACTCAAATAACTGTACTTTTTATCAATAATTTATAACTAATAGATATTTGTACAATAATTACATTGTCTATACTGGATTTTAATTACATGTACATTATGTACACATGTATATTGACCAGTAACTCTGAAAAATGTTAAAACTTTAAATTGTTAAATATTTTTTCTATACAATTTTGTGCATTAAAAGTTAGTACACAGCCGAGTACTGGCTTACTAAACAGAATATGTGTTTGGGTGTTGAATCATCCAACAATTTGTACATGGGATATCAGGCACACCACACCACAATAATCACCAGTCCAACAATTTGGGTATTGAGTTACTGTACTGTGTTGTGTTTTGTTAGAGTCAAGTGAGGAAGGATCCTGGTAAATCACTCCCTTGGGAGTTTGGGATAAACTGCAGACCAACACATGATTTTATGTCTACATCACCACCCAGCAAAACCTTAAGTCACAGCCATTTTTACGGTTAGTGTTAAAGCTCCAGCACACCTACCTCAGAATCATGATATTCTGCACCATCTCCTTTCCCAAGTAGTGATCGATACGGTACAGCTGATCCTCGGTGAACAGTGCCCCAAGGTGATTCGATAACTCATTAGACGATTCTAAGTCACGGCCAAAAGGCTTCTCGACAATCACTCGGGACCAGCCTCTGGATATGATGGGAAATGCGATAGCCCAGAAAGATCAATTTTTATTTCTCTTAAAGGGTTAGTTCATCGTTGGGTTTTGGAGGAGTCAAATACTTATCATGCTTTAGCTTCCAATTAGCAAACCATCCAACAAACCTGAGAGAATTTCGTCAAATTGGCTGCTCTGATTTCAGTGAAACAAAAAAAGGGAATTGATTTACGTTTTGTCGATGCATTTATGCTTTGTACAGTGCACAAAAGTTGGCACTGGTACAGAACTTATACTTCAATAAGAAAACAAACACCAGCAAATAAAAGGCAAAGAAAAACACGAGCAGACAAATGAAATAACAACTTTAAAAGCATTAAGTCTTGTTCATACTTTCTGCGAATGCGAAAAGTGAAGCAAATTTGACGTCACAACTCTGTTTTCGCTGCAAATGTCCGTTGCGAATTCGTGACATCAAAGTCGCTTTGCATTCTCATTCACAGGAAGTATGAACCGGGCTTTTACTCTATGATAAAACAAAATACTTTTTAAAAAGCTATTCATTTGGAAAAGCCCAAATACACATTAAAAATGAAAAATGTAGGATGTGCCATTTCGATCAGATTACCCACTTGTTTAATGACTTTGAAAGTGCCATTTTAGGTGATGTGTGCATACTGAGACACTTTGCATATCGGCCGCAATTTGAACGGTTTGGCCCGAAACGCTAGCTTGTGCATGGACAGGACCCTGATCTAGCAGGTAACCACATCGGTTCTACAGTGGTGGGAGGGGACAAGGGTAAAACTACAAACAGATAAATATATTAAGGAAAATTGACACTGGCATGTACACCAATGTTTTCACTGATACTCTGGGGGAGGAGAGTGTCTTACATAATAGCACTCTCTGTACAACTCCACAACTTTGGACGATATTTGATGAGCTGTCATTCTCTATTAATCAATCCATTTTTTGTAATTTGCTTAGTCCTGTACCACTCTTACCTGTTACCACAGGGAGGCATCAATTTACACTTGCATACACATGGACTTCAGGCTTTTGCTTGCGACTTTTTTGCACTTTGTCAATATCCTTAGTTGGTGATGCCTGTGATGCGTAACAAAAATAAATGCTGGGTTGATTTGCGTCCCAGTAATGGCGGAAAACACAGGTGCATAATTGGTTCGAAACGAATTTGTAATTAGGGACAATGGTCTTTGAGTTGACTTACTTAGGTGCCATGCAATGTGTCTTGATATGTTTGGTCACGTCCTTGAAAACGCTCGGCGGTAGAGCAAGATAGAAAACTCGGTTCGACCTTTCGTTTTTCTCCAGTCCAGTCAACACCTCGCTGAGATGTTCAAAGGCAGAGTCGTCTGTGTAGGAGCCCTTGACGTAGCGGTTAGCCGCAAAAAATGTATCAAGTTTTTCCTCTTCACCAGGTTTCAGCTAGGATAATAAGAAGAAGAAGAAAAATAATCATAACTAGTTTTAACATACATGTAGTGCGTTTTACAATAACATTTCAATGTGCTTTACATTAGTGCCCTGATCATTTGGCCAATAACAATCCTTTAATCTTTCTCAGCTCCCTGGGGAGTATACAGCCTCGGGCTGCCGACACGCTTTGAAGGCTTTTTTAAAAGACAATATCCACCTCTAACCTCGTAGGTACCCGTTTATACCCCTGGGTGAACAGAAGCAGTTATAGTAAAGCATCTTACTCAAGGGCACAAGTGTCATGACCGGGAATCGAACCCACACCCCAATGACTAACCCACCAGAACTTTAACTCGATACGATAAACGGCTTAGCCATGACACACACTAAAAAATTGTAAGATCAATCATGTCAATACATAGCAGAATACGAAGCTTATTTCAGTCTCCTGAAGATAACTACATGTATAGGGGTTGTACTGTCAAAAATACTGCCGTGTGAACGAACACTGCCACCAAATAAAACTAAGCAAATACAAATAGGCACAAAATTCCTTACCAAACATAAAATAATATATTAATTTGTTTTTCTTCAAAAGTAAGACCAACTTATTGCGAATGGAATATGAGTAAAGATTCACAGGCTGTTTGTATTGTGTGTTTGGTAAAACCAGAGCATTGGATAAGGGACTTTTTCAACAACAACAACAACAACAACAGCAACAACAACAGCAACAAATGGATGTATCAACACCATACAGGGCAGTGGATATGAACTGTCTGATTCTAAGAGTGGAACACCCTTGCTGCAGATGCTGCATGGGTAGCAGGACTTACAATGGCAGGAATAGTCCTGAAACATTCACACTTGACGTAGTTTTAGAAAATTGCACAATAGTATATACAAATATCGGATGCATGAGAGGTGCATTGTTGCAGAATATAATCACAAGGTGAAATCTGGACTATTCCATCTTACAAGGTGTGGCCGAGTGAAATGGGAAAGCCAGATTTCGCCGAGTGACTGACTCTACGATAATGCACGAGCGGAACACACTTGATATTTGTTTTATATAACACACACATATATCCTTGTTCACAATAAACACAAAATAAACAAGGAATTTCATCCACTCCACACTCTGAAAATACAAAAACAAATTATACAGTAAGTAATATGGATGACTCCATGCAGACATGACCTTGTTTCATTAGACGAACTGGTGGGAATGATTATTTTGGAAGCGACGCTACAAAGAATCACTACTAAGTGTCCCAAGCATCCCAGTACTTGTGAAATACGACTCCTAGACACATGGCAAAGTAAGTATGACAGGTGACAAATGTACAACCAATCAATTGACAAGGATTACATGTACGTACACATGTAGGTGCTATATATATATACTGTACGTACCTTCAGGAAAGGCTTGGTTCTGCTCTTGATGTCCGAGATAGCCAGAACCGATCTGGCAAAGCCGACAAACAGAGTCCGTTTTGGAAGGAGCCCATCCTTGTACAGCCACCTAAGACACATGGGAAGGAAACACCATATATCAGACCAGGAATTACTTAAGCCAAGGGACATCTTGCAGAGGACACACTGCGGTGCCATATTTTTATGAAACCCTCCTACTGTCTCACCATTCAATATTGTCCACTGTGGTTTTGAATGGTAGATGATCGATGCAAGCCTGCAATATGAGTTGAATGCATACACAGTGCAGTCAACCCTCCTACTGTCTGACCATTCAATATTGTCCACTGTGATTTTGAATGGTAGATGATCTACATGTATGCAAGCCTGCAATATGAGTTGAATGCATACACAGTCCACAGTTAACCCTCCTACTGTCTGACCATTCAATACTATTTACTGTGGAATTGATGCTCCATATGTCATGTATGTAGGCCAGCCTGCAATATGATATCGTATGGTGAATGCAAATCTACATAGTACACAGTCAACCCTCCTACTGTCTGGCCATTCAATGCTATCCACTGTGGTTTTAAATGAAATATGCTCTATATGTAGGCCAGCGTGCAATATGATATCGAATGGGGAATGCATCAATACAGTACACAGTCAACCCTCCTACTGTCTGACCATTCAATGCTATCCACTGTGGTTTTAAATGAAAGATGCTCTATATGTAGGCCAGCCTGCAATATGATATCGTATGGGGAATGCATCAATACAGTACACAGTCAACCCTCCTACTGTCTGACCATTCAGTACCATCAAGGATAGTTCAGTGCACAGTTGCTTCACAGTTATGTACATGTACATGTATGCAGCTGAATGGTTCCGAATGGTTGGTCAGCTGGGAGCTGGGGGGTTTTGCAGTAACTGTCAGTGAAACCTTGCGGAGTGCCATGGCTAATGGCCGTCTAATGCTAATATTCTTGTGTTCACAGAGTCTGGGTTCAGGTCCAGCTTGTGGCACTTATGTCCATGAACTGAACAATCAACCATGATTACTTTGTTATTTGGCTGGATGAGATAAGGAAGGGGATTCCCCATGGGCAGAAAAACTTTCAGAAATGAGCTGGCCGAAGAGTTGTCCTAAGCTTTAAATTTTTCTTCCTCAAAAAAATACCTACCATAGTGTCGGGTAAATTTTCTTCTTCGCAAGATCACCCTGGAAAACAAATTGAAAATGAACTTATTTTTTATACAGCAACGATGACCTCAGGCTCTACGGACAATTGACTCTTAGAAGACATTTAGAATCAATGTAAAGAAAATATTTCAGTGTGAACTGGAATGAACTGAAAATATTTCAGTGTGAACTGGAATGAACTGAAAATATTTCAGTGTGAACTGGAATGAACTGAAAATATTTCAGTGTGAACTGGAATGAACTGAAAATATTTCAGTGTGAACTCGAATAAACTGAAAGTTGTCCTTGATATACGATAACTGTTCATAATAGGACAGTCATCTGTTAAAAAGGTATTGGAGTCAACGATTGGACGCCAACACTAGTGATTACCGGTGATTAAGTTAATATAATCTGGGAGGTTAATCATCATTACTCGCAGCGGACTGAGAAGCTGAATTGCGAAGGACGCGGCTACAACGTGGTCGAGCCACAGGCATGTAAAGGTGCCTTTGGTCACCAGCCACATCGATCCATTAAGAATTTGATTATAACTTTGGGCGGGCTTACATTGTATACTAGTGAATTAATAAATTTTGGTCTATGTTGATCGCAATCGACATCATCACAAGTTTCATTAGTGCCAATTTTTTTGAAATCTTAAAGTTACAAGTGTCAAATATCTCTCTTCATTTTGTTTGCGTTTGTTATTGAACCAGGCTCACTTCTAAATGCCTGAATTTGCATTATGGTGGTGAGACAAAGTTTAGGTATGTAGTAAACAAATAGACCCCTTGCATTGGCCGCCATCTTTGATGACAAACATGTGTACACGCTGCGCATGACTCTCAGCCAATTATAGATCTTTACGAGTGCACGTTTCATCAGCGATAGTCCCAATGCAAGGGGGTCTATACAGATTTTAAAATTTACACATTAAAAGCATTTGGGTTGCCCTTGATTATGGAATCTAAGGATACTCACTGAGGCACCAAGGATGATGAAGATGTGGAGATCATCACCACACTTTTCATTCATCGTCCCCTGGATGATGCTCAAGCCCTCCTGGCGGACCTGAAGATGAAGATGAGAAACAAAAGGTAAAAACACAAAGTTGGTGATGTGCACAACATTGTAAAATGAAAATATGAATGTTCACCGATCGGCACGGTTTGAAGATGGTCACGGAGGAAAACTTTCTTGAAATGAAGTTAGACATTTACTTTTGATCTCTGCGAGTCCAAAACCCAAAGTTTTAAAAATAGTGTGAGAAAAAAGGATTCTTTTAAAAACTATTTTCACTGAACTCTGATGATTGATTGACCTTAAACTTTCACATGTTTGATTTCATGTTGGTTCTCATTTAGTAAGGATGCTTGGTCTTTGACAGTTACCGATGCATTCTGCGTGCTATGACAAACTGACTGATCATGGCACATTCACAAGCCCTATAAAGTAGCCACAAGCTGCCATTACACGTAATGCTGCGTCATGCATTGTATACATGTAGCACGGTGCAGAGCGCGACATGCGTGTCGGACATGCTAGTGTTGGCTATTACGATAGACAGTTGCTATGGCAGTTAGGCCTTAATGGCTCAGCTTCTTACTTCAAAATGGTTCAACAAGTCAGCTCCTGAAAGTTGTCCATGTCACGAGTTTCATATTATTGCTAACTTTGGCATATAACACTTTTACATTGTAGGGTCAATATTCTCCACTTACAGGGCTATAGTTGTACATTGTAGCATCAAACTTCTGTGCTAATAATTGTTGTTAAGGTTCTGTCATGCCAGCCATGCAGCACATCATGCAAAAGACTTTTCAGTGGTCACAACATTGTACATTGTACGCTATCATCCAAAACCTTTCAAAGTTCATCAACAGCCCTTGCTGGCTTTGTAGGAACACACTCACATTCTAGCAAATGGATCATTCCTAACCTGAACCTGTATAGACCAGGCACATCACTTTTTAAGTGAAGTGTCTAACAGTTCACAGGTTTACGGCCCTCCCATGGCAAAGCAGCCTAACTCGAAAAATAACATTTTGAGAAAAGCAAGTACAGAGATAAGCTGTTTTGCCATAAAAACGGGATGAAGGTGTAAAAAGAGGCCGCGATAAGACAATATGTTATATTCACATCCAAACATAGTATGACTTTGAAACTCTGAAATGGAAAAAGGGCCCTCAATTTACCCAGAAATGATCTTATGTCAAAACCCAACATTTTCAAGTTGTTTTGCCATGGAAGGGCCGTGTACCTGCGGGCATGATGCTATGTTCTTGGAAGGTACAAATTACATAACATGTAGCACCAAGGCAGTTTCTCATAAATTTGTAAAGGGAACCTCTATGAGGAAATTGTAAATTTCTACTGGAACATTTCAAGGGCCACAACGGCAATGACCAGGGGTATTGAGGAAATTGCCTACCCCATGAAGCTCTAGGCCTGTACCTGTAGTAACATATGTGTCCATTTTCATGGAGAGTATACTATTACTAGCTAACCATTCTGTGCATACTGCCAATAATGCTTTACAGCCTGGCGCTGTAAGCTCAAAATAATGTGGTAAGCAGAAACTTGAACTTGTGCCCTTGTCGCCATGCCATACGGATGCCATAACGGTAACATGCATTATACATATGTACGTCATTCATCCTGTCCTCATCTTAGCAGTAAAACGAGGTCACATGTAAATCAATGAAAGCGCACAGCTTCATGTGGACAGGACGGATCAGGAAATGGTACATGCCTGTGACATCATGCCTACAAGGAAAGAGTTCCGATTGCTTATGCGAAATACATGTATGTTCACATAATGTTATCGTACATTCTAACCATCCCCAACCCATCAAACTCCATCATTATGTTTTGTATGTTTCTGTGGGATAAAACTGATCTTAAGTTATAAGATTAAACATCAACAAACATGAGTGCGTCATGCATGGGGTGAACACGTGTAACAGAAACGAGAATACTGCAATTACCACACTGCACAAGTCAAACTACTGTCTCCAAGTCTCTACTTGCACATCAGCATATAGGAGTATCACGATTACACAGGATAACTGAAGAGTAAATCCTCCACTATAATTGCGCTAATCGTACAGGAAAGTGAAGGCAGGATTACTGAAGATTTGAGAGAGTTCCACAACATCCACAATGGAGAGAGAGAGAGAGAGTTGAACATAAACATCCACTACATGTATAAAACTCCACTAGTGATAGTGTTTCAGGAAAAGTTACAACGGAGACCGCATGTACAATGTTCACAGTAAAGTGAAAGAGATGAATTCACAACGACCTATGAAGGCAAGTGCCGTTTCTTGTGGAAACCTAGTATAGTAGATTGTTGTTAACTTCAGGCGAGACTAAAGAAGACTTCAGAGTGTGTGAACAGCATCACTAAAATTCTTCTAGTCTTGTACAGGGTGTGTCCTTGGTGACAAAGTGTAGTTATTTAACAATCAACGTCTAAACCAATCCACTACAATTCCACTCGTCTTCCAGGGAAGGTTATTGAGAATGTTAGAACGACATCCACTAAATGTCCTCTTTTCTTGTCTCAGAACCAGTTCCGTGTCTAATGCTTTCAATCCATACACTTCAGACTGATATACCCTTTCCCAGAGGTTTTATATATATACAGTCACCATCAAATCCTGTTTATGTCATAGGGTATTCACCTAAAGTCATATAACCACCATCCCCCACAGACTCAACAGGATCCTGTCTGCCACTCAATGCAAGGTGTTCGCGCAGCAATAAAAACCACATGTGTCCTAGATGATGTGCTATGTGTGTCCTTTCCATGAATTTTATGCAAACTCATCAGCCTGGTGAACACATGCCATGTGACAATAATTCTCCTGAGTGCTCTAAACATAACACCTTCAATTGTATTAATGCCATTATAAAGTGCAAGAAAATAAAAGGGGGATGCAATATTTACCTTTCAACTTGCAATACAAAAAAATGATCAGTTCACTGTGCAAAAAAGGAAACAAAACCAAAAAATGAGCCTGTGAACTGTATACACAACGGGAAAATAATGACTTAATAAATTGCAGGCATAATTACTCATTCTAATTTTAGACTACATTTGACCCAATTGCTGTTTGGTTTTTTTTGGTAAACAAGATTGCCTGAGAACAAATCATGGGTTCACTGATAACAAAAAAAGTGTACAATTTCTGTCCACACTAAAAAGAGAAGAAGATGCAACATTTAATAGAGTGTATACATTCATCGGAGGACAGAGACCCACGGTACAATCAGTACTTCAAATTTTGTTAAACACGCACAGTGTAATGGTTTGATCACTCTGCTTGCGTGTAATTTGTCTGTTTTTACATTATTTACGTTTAAAGCATTTGTCCGCATGGGGAGTGTCGTGGATGAGCAGTCTTGTACCGGACTCAAGATTTGGTGTTGTCAGAAGGTACACACATGTAGAGGTTCGAGTCCCGGTTATGAGGCACTTGTGTAATTGAGCAAGACACTTGAACTATTTATGATTGCTTCAACCTTTGGAGGGGATGCCCTGGGTCAATGTATTTTGTAATGTGTAACATGTAAAAGAGCCCACTTATTGCTATGAGAAGGGGTTTAATTGCCCTGGTGTTTATGGCATGGTTGGCTACAGATTGCTCTAATCACCTTGCAAACCCATACAAGGTGCTACATACACATGTATATAAATCAGTCTCATAATTTAAAACATGTGTAGCTTTGCACACAAGCCTCTGTCCTTAAAATAATGAGTGTTCACAGATGCTTGTCGGGTGTGATGAAGTGCTACATGTACATGTACATACTTGTAAGAACTGCGTATTACATCGTATTTGTTTTTATTATTAAAAATATTTACATGATGATTACAGTCACACTGGTCTGGGTGAATAACTGGTGTTTTAATTGCAAGTGGTTTCAAGAAGTAAAAAGCTTCTTTTTTTTCAAACAAAAAAGATTGCTCAAGTAACAAATTGCTAAGTACTAAAATAAAAAGGTATAACCAGTCACAGACAGAAGCATGCAGGGCCCGACTTCATCGAGCAATTAAAGCCCAAAAAGCACAAGAAGGATTCAGTCACTGGTCATTCGCTGGTATCCTGCTCATTTTTGCTTTGTTATGAAGCAATATTGCCTGCTTGAGCATGGATCTACAATAACTGCTTACGGTAGCAAAAAATGTAAGCGTTTTCCATTATAGGTGCATTTAATTCACATTATTACGCATTCTTTGTTTACACAGCAAGCACAGAAATGGCTCTACCTCTGGTACATAATGTAAAATTTTGTGAATGATGACAGTTAGTCTGTTAGGTAGACCATGTACATGTACATTGTAGGCCCACAAACCTGTGACATTATATGTTTACAAAAGAGCCACAGAGAGCCTGCTGGCACTATTTGTACACAGCTCAATGGAAGAGAACATTAATCTTAATTTGTAGTTTACGGTGATTGCGACCTTCGATTTTTATCAACTTTTGACATGAAAAAAAGGGGGCACATCTCGAACTTGATCAGCTGTTTCTTTTAAAACTCTTGAATTTATGTGGAAATTATGAAAGAAAAATGTAAAATGTCCCCCATAGGACAACTGCAGCATCTTGCCTGCCAGAAAGGCACTACAATGTAAAGGTCACTCTTTTTGCACATGCAGGTTACATGGTCTGTACTGTACATGTACATTATAATTCTTCTGGTATGCAGAGCCCATGAAATTGGACCCAGGTTTGCCTTGGCAAAAAAAACCCCAAAGGGTTAAATCAGAATACTCAAGGGCAGACTGCAATGTGCAGATAAGACCCACCCCCCCCCCCCCACAACACCCCACCTGCCCAGAACATCAGGTGTGCATTAATCTACCAGTGTGAAATAAATGGATTGATTGAAAATTTACTTGGGCAAAAAAAATAAAACACCCCGAAAACATGACAAAGTTACATTACACAGCACTGTAATGAAATTGAAACTCAAGCACATTCAACTTTGTCCATCCAGGAATAATATCACAGCCAGCATTGCAATTGAGACTATAGGGTCCTCCTAATTAAGTACATTCAATGAAATTGAGCCTACCCGTTTTTTTTTTCTCAAAAATTCTAATCATAATCTTAGGTTGTTGTTGTTGTTTTTTTCTTCTTTCTCTTTTTTTGTGGAAAGTTTGTGTGTTTTTGTAACCAGGTTTACCGAAGTGTTTTGATTATTAAAGAAGAAACTCATAAAGATTAATTTCATACATGTACCACGACAGAAAGCTTAATTCTGTCCATTGACTGCTCCTTTAAATGGTCAAGTGCTTAGTAAACAGAAACCTGCCAGAGTTCCCTTAATTCAGACAGATGTAATCCTATGGTGAAAAGAGCCATTGTTTTTTATTGTCAAACACAAATGTCCAGTTCCTGCTCAGGGTCGGTGTTTCCTGAAATTAGGGGCCACTAGGAGGATACATGTACTCTCCACTGGGGCATGTTTACACATTTGTATTATGTATTTAGCCGGAGATGGATTTTCATTTCCTGCTAACTCACCTGATATCAAGACAGGAAAATTTATCATAATTTAATCTTTGCTGATAAAGAGAATGTCTAGATAACTGTTATCATTGTTTGCAAGTTCCGCTTACACTGTTTTAACAAAATAAACTCCGGAGGTGAAGGGGAAGCAAGTTTCAACAACAAAAACATTATATCTAGAAGAATGTTATTTTATTTTGTTAAATTTTTTTCTTTTTTGCATCATACTATATTTTTCAAGCACAGATTATTATTCTGAGGATGGCTTTGTCTGAGCATGGAGGAAGGAAAAGTCTGTGGAAAATGGATGGGGATGGTGAAAAGGGTAATTGGCAAGGAAGCTCTTTGTCATCATGAGGTGTTTTGGTGTTTTTTATAGGTATGAGATACATGTACATGTATCACCCAACTCACAAGGCCGGATGGCCACTTCAAGGTGAGGTCCTAGTAAATTTAGGTCTTAGGCAGCAGGGTGACAATTTCAGGGGACATCCAAATACAAACCAAGCCCAATTTAGGACCACAGCATGAACTCCGTTAAGTGATTTACTAGGATCCTTCCTCACTCTAACAAAATCCAACACCATAATAAGGCCAAACATTTGTTTTCTTTTGGCGTAACCCGACCTTGAACCCTAACAATACGGTCGACCCTGGGTAATTTTGTTTTTCCAAGGGAAGAAATTTAATAATTTCAAATTATACAAATTAGTTATAAATACATTTGAAACCATTTGCGTCCGTTTCTCTGCAATTGTATGATGATAGCGCGCATGGAACTTTCGAGTGCACAATGTTTTGCACAACGAACATGCGGAAGATTGTACAGGCTTAAAAAATGAAGAAAAAAAACAACTGTCGTTTTCGTTGCTGGGATAAAACAATTTTAAAAAAACGACCTATCCTATTTTGGGCCCGTTACCCCAACATAACATATCTTTTTTAGGCCTTATCCTACATGTAAAATGACCATTCACACTGTTGGATTATGGTGGTAATAATGCCTGATCCCATAATCAGTTTGCTGGTGCAGTCCTCAGTCCAACCCTGTTTGATTTTGAAGGGTGTGGTGTTTAAGCTATGGGGCAGGGAAGCTTTTCTTCCACTTGCAAACAAATTGCAAAAATGTTCAATGTGACACCTCATCTTCATATGGCAGTTTTTGATATTAAAAAAAATAATAATGTCAAACCTGAACACGAACCCTTCACACTTTTTGTCTTCCATTCATAAGACCGCAGGTGGCGACCCTGTTATCAATTTGATTATCGTACATAAACTGTGTGATAACTTTTTTTTTCCCCAAGCGATAAAATTGCAGCAACAAAAATATTGGCACTCGGAGATGAAGGTCAGAATCTCAGGCTGTAAAAATAGAGAACCATGACCTTTAAAAAGAAGTTAACCACTTACTCTCACGATGGGACTCACATTTATTGATAGCACTGCACATGTGAACATCAAAGTATCCGTACAGCCCAGTACGTATACGTTTTTTAAAAACCAGTTAGATTCAATTTGAAGGCTCACTGATTATAAAGATCGTATCAGCATGGAGGATTGGTACTTGGTCAATTGGTAGGGATCATGAAGGAAGGAAAAATCATTCCTGGTACCATTACAAATCCTCCAGGAAACATTTCCATCAGAAATACTGTCAGAGTCAAGATACCAGCGTTTAAACACCCCCTAAAAGAATGAATAATAATAATAAATACTAAAATACATAAAAAATTGTATGTTTTCAAATTAAAAAATAAATAAATAAATAAATAAAAACATCAATCAATCAATCAATCAATAGGCCAAAATGAAAAACAATAATACACAATTTTGTTTTATTAAAATAAATAAATAGGCATAATGAATAAAAAATAAATAAACAAACCAGCAAACTAAGCAAATAATTTTGTTTAATTAACTAAAATAAATGGTGAAAATGAAATATAAACGCTTAAAATCATGGTTGCTTTTTGAAGAAAAAACAAAAACAAGTGGGCCACATTTTTCGTACAACTTAATTTCAGCAGTAAGCACTGCATAAAAATCCCCTGACAACGCATGAGGCCTACATGTACAGTACATTACTGTTTACAGTACCAGCTGTCGATTTCACCAAACTCTTCCTAACTTAGGATTAATCTTAGGACTAAGGACGAGTCCCAGCCTTGCACTGTAACATGTAAACCTTCAGATTAATCCTAGGTTAGGACTAGTTACTCGTCCTAACTCGAGATAGGATTAATCCTAGCGTTTCGTGAAATCGGCTGCTGGTTCTCTTCCTCTTTGTGAAATATTACCACTGAATTTGATTTTTGACAGATTGTTTTTATGGTATGTTTATTGAGCTACATTGTAGAATACTGGTACTGTGCGTGTATGAATTTACTCTTTCACAATCAAAGGGTAATTGCAAGCGCCCAAGCACAGGTGCACAGAGCACACTGACCATTCCTCTTTCTTTTCCTTGCTCCCTTTAATTTAATTCCTTTCTTCAAAAAATGTGTAATCTTGTTTTGACCTTGAGTGGCCTTATGATGGAAACGTATTTTAGACTGTGTTTTGTTACGTGCACACTGCATGCTAATATTGAGTAGCATAACAGAATACGTTTTGAGTAGCATTTCTCTATTGCACAAGGGAAAAACTTCGAGACGACTTCAGGGGCCCAGGCTTGGCCCAATTTCATAAAAGTCACTACAGTTGGCACCCAAATTCACTTAGAACACTATTTCTGGCTCGGCTAAAACAAATTTAAATGCAGTTTTTATTTTTTTTACTGCAATGACATTTTGCCCTTTGTAGAAGATCATAAATTTCCCACTGGTACACTGTACATGGAGCCCTGTGCTAGTAGTGACTTGCATTTTTGCTGTTGGCTGTGTACATAAATAAAATTGATCAGGGATATTAACGGCCAGCCAAGATTTTAAATTACCCCCAGTCATTCATCCACCACAATTTCCATGGGTTTCCTGCATGTTCAATACACTTTTGCTGCGGTTCCCCGAAGTGCCCTGGAGCATTCAAATTAAAAAATGAAAAATAATATGAAAAAATTAAAAAGCTAAGTTCAACGGTTGAACGTCTGCATAATGAGTGGCAGACCTCTGCAGAATGCTCTCAAAATTTTAATGTGGGGCATTTTATGTAAGTAACGGATTGCGAAAACCTTTGGGTGAGACAAATATCACTAGGGTGATCTGATATCCAGGCTGTAAAGTAAGTATGAATACAGTTTATGCCTCCGAGACTCTGTGAAGACACATGGATGAGGTGCAACAGCCACTGCAGGTAGATCTTTTACCTCACCACAATTCCTGGGGCTTATCAACACCTTGATTATAGGGTATTGGGTGACTTTAGTTTTGATCTCTCCACTTCAACAATTTACATCTATAGTGTTATCGTTGGCTCAGGGTGTTATTTCTTTTGAAACATGTTGAAAACCCACTCCAGTCCATGCTCTTCAACTGTGAAGAATGGGGCTTGAATTTCAAGGAAAAACTCCAATAAGGCCTAAATGTCGCTTACCATTTTTACCAAACCAAAAACACTTTTGCAAAAAGTTGTTTTCAAACGAATCTGCATTCTGCAAGAAACCACTGGGACACTGGGTTACCTCTGTCAACAGGCTTACCATAATAAGAATGGACGCCAGGGGCTACATCCGGAAAAATAAGTATCGAGGAAGTTCCTGGTTTGACAATTTGTCAAAATACAACTCTGAAATGTAGCACTGCCTACGTCTCTGATGGGAATTCAAACTGAAGGGAGTGGGAATTAACCTTAAATCTGTTTTTTTTTCAATGAAAATTTGGTTGTGTGCCTGGACATGCTGGAAGATGGATGCAAAGAATTACTGGAGAAAGGGCATTTAAGCATTAATGTGCAAAATTTGTGTTTCAAGACAGCTCAGTGTGAAAGTTTGATCGATTTTCTGCCCGTCATTGGTCGTCAACCTGCACTGGAATTGAAAAACCTCTTAATTTGGCCAGACACTAGGGCCCTATTGCTTACGACCTTTTGTTGATGAAATGTACTTTGTGTGCCTGGAAAAACCTTGGCAATTTAAGCCATATTCCCCACAACTTAGACTGGGCGAAGAAGTCTACCATTTTTAAAGCATCACCGGTCAACTTCCTCTGGAGCTATCTGGTTACCTATGACAGTGTATTCTTTTCTTACATTGTAAATGTTTTTAGAATGACCTTTCTGTATTAATTTGGAGTTTGGAATTTGTTCTTTAGTGTTATTTTTTAATAATGACTGGGCACCCCTTACATTTTTTACAAAGTTTTCATTAATATGTTCAGCCTAGACATTCCTTCAAAACCAGAAATGTAAATCAATGCACTCTAAAAATCGGTGTTCTAAAGAGGAAAAAAAATGCAATAAAACAAAATTGATTTGCTCATACATACAGTTGTGTAGTCACTGTAGTTGTGTAGTCACTCAAGAAATTCTTTTGAGTTTTAGGAAAACATGAACGTAAAATGTAATTTACCTCATGGATTGATTAAGGCCTAGCAATCCATCAAAAAAAATATATTAAAAAAACATGTCAGGCTCATCGTTTTAATTAGAACGCGGTGTACAGGCCTAATGCTTCACAGCCGGGAGGCAACGGCAATTGCCTTGGCGCCCCATTAAACATTCCAATAGAAATTTCAAATTTCCTCATCTATAGAGACGCCCTTTACAAAGGAGAAAAATGCCTTGGTGCCCTTGTCCTTTCACGAATAAAACATCGCCTGGGTAAATACACGGAAACCGCTGTTTGTTTTTATCTTGATCAAAGTTACAACTTGTAAGAATCAGTCAGTAATCAAGATCAATTTTAAAGACTGGCTACAGGGCAGGCTACAGGCCCTACAACAGATTGTTCAGATACATCATCAATCATCGCAGAGCACGAAAGCAATTCATGTCATGTACATGTATGTATTATGTACACCGTATCATTGGATACTGTCACACAACCTCGCCTAGTCATTGCATATGGATGAGCAAGGGATAACACAACAGTGCACGACTGTTCAGTTTGTTGACACTGGGCTGATGAATGCATGATACAGCATAATCTGCCATTACACACTGGTAACGAACACCACTGTCACACCACATAGAAATGTTACTACCCAGTACTACATGTAAAATAAAAATAGGCATCCCTACTCCAACCCCCCCCCCACGTACATTCACCAAACCCTAAAATGAAAAACAAAGCTAAGGCTGCCCTGCTCCTCAACGGTCCATAGCTGCCCCCCCCCCCGGCCCAAAGTCCTTCTGTAGTGCTCTACCTCTAGCCCCCTCCCCTGCCACTCCCCCATCACACCCACCGTGTCCATCCATGCATGGTGAACCCGTGAACCCAGGAGGTAGACATTTAAGCATTGAAAAAAGCACAAACCACAAACAAGAATAGCAGTTTGTACACACAAATTGTTAGAAACAGACATCCCATTTAATTTGCAAAAAACCCCAAACCAAAACAGAAAACCCCAAAACATGTACATGTACATACCTCTTTCCCATTACTTGCCATGTCTAAGTAAAAGTTCGCCGTGCCTTCCTGTTAAAAATTGTGCAAGTCACGGTGACCTATTTAATAAACGCCGGTGCTGTTGCCAAACGAAACGAACGACTGACTGCGAGCGCCAGCAGCAAGCATCAGCCTTTTCAGTCACGTTAGAAAAATTAGCTCCTCTCAACTCGAAGATGATCAAATTAACTTGAGACAAAGATCTCCTCCGATCGATATTTAAAAATGACTGCAGAGAAATGCAGCTAGTCTCTCGTACTGGAGGTGGTCACAGCGGGATTTCTACCTGCAGGTACTTCCTTGTGTGAGGTTTCGCCCTTCTGAGGCCTTGGAAATGCATTGTTATTATCCAATCCCATACGAAAAAAAAAATTCACAGTTGCGTGTGAGGGCCTCTTTTACATACGCTGATCGTTCGATGTGCGTACAGTACACACAGTACGGATAACGCTAAAGGCCATCGGTACTTTTCCCCAGGAAACGTCAAAAGGGTTATTGATGGCTTTGCCCAAGAAATTTATGGGGGGGGGGAGACAAAAAAGTAAAGATCGCACTTCACTTTAAAACAATTTGTTCAAAGTTATTTTTTTCTTCTAGTAGGCATCAATCTCTCTCTCTTAGTTAAAAATGTGGAAATTGGCATTTACAATTTTTATGTTTTAAATATTTTGTTTTTATTCCTTGAGACTATTCCAATATTGATGACTCTCCTTTTCGTTTGGTAATCACTCTTAAAAATTAATGGCAGCTTTATATAAAGCATTTTGAAAATCATTTCACTTTGACGTATGGAAAAATATATCAGTTTTTGTCCCCCCCCCCCAATTTAAATCTGAGAAAGGTTACTGTCAGCAACGTTTCTCAGATTGTGTATTCCAATTACGGATTTTTCTTCCTGCGTGGACATAACTGCCCCTTGATTTTCGGCAACATCTAAAAAATGCGACCACCTTTTGAAACGAAATGTTCACATGTTGGTTTTATTGTATATCTACATTTAAATATAGGATTAAAACAACCGAACGGTTCTTAAAAACCAAAGGATACTTTTATAAATTTATTGGAAGTTGTTCAAGACTGATAAAGAAAAAAGCAGAGAAAAGAGTTACAGACTTGTCTGCCTAGTTGAGCCTTATTTCAGCGTCAGCCCTCGGCAGCTCAAAGTCCTCTAGCATTCGACCTTGTTTATTAATAGCACGCCAGATCGACAGCGGCTCGTCGTGGGTTAATTATTTATTCATTTATCTATTTATTTCCCAGCGTTTCCCCTTTTGCGATTCAGTTCTGAGCTTTACATAATGGAATAAGTTGGGTGGTAGTTCGTCTACGTCTTGGAAAATCTGGAAGTCTTTGGGGCAGCTCTTACAGCACGTTTTTTGCCAATAACCGTTAAACGGTGTATCTTGCATGCTACAGCTAACGTGTCGATAAGATTGTGTTTTCATAAGAGTTTCGTGGTTTCAAGCATGAATATATTCTACTGTATATGCTTTCGTCAAGTTGACGGGTGTCAACGTCCTTTTGCCGCAAACGGATTGAGGAATGAGCCCCAAATGGATCTACGGTTTCGGCGGTATCACTGAACTTTTATTTGAAATGGCCGCGAGGTGGGGCTATTCAACACGCACGGACGGATCCTGTGGGAGGTTGTCACGGAAATAATACCCTCAAACACACACAACAATCGAAAACGCGATGCAACACTGAATGACTAGGTATAGGAGATTGGGAGGTATCCAAAACATTATTTTCAGAATTCACGACTTGGAATGGATTGCAAAATTTGGTGCAGATTATGCAAGAAGCACCATTCAAACAATGCCTTTATGGAAAACGTGTTGGCGTGAGACATACAATGTTTAGGGGGAAATTATCGTAAAGGGAAACACTTAAAGAAATTTATTGGATTGTTCAAGAAAAGGGCAAAGGAGACTCGAATCAACAGTTAACTGCAGTTGTGTGAGGGAATGCAGAAGTAATGGAATTTCATCCTATAGGACAGGTTAGGTGAGAAGGTTCCGTGGAGGAAAATGAACAGCATTGACAAGGCAGTCAGGATAAATGCGTTTAATAATGATTGGATGATTCAAAATGCCCGCTGTTCTTTTCACACACACACAAAAATGTTATTGATGAAGTTTTCACATGATTTGGGGTGTACTTGTGAAAACTTACGAATGGAAATTAAGTCATCAAAACATTAGGTAGGCTATACTAATTGTACTACTATCAGTGAGATGGAAAAAACACGAAATGGGGCTTTGGGACTTTTTAAGTAATAAAACTTCACCCCGAAGAAAAACTTTTGGAGAGTTCTTATAAAGGGCCTTATGTAAATACTTGAAAAGAATTGAATTGAAGAGACGTATTTGCAGCACCAACCTCCCTGGTTGGGGAGGATAGATATGACAGAGTTTGTGGGGTGGGGGTGGGGGAATAAACTGGTTAAGTGCCGCAGATTCGTAATACCATGGAGCAATAAACTCATAGGCCTTGCCTTCTACTTCGTTCCTTGGCAAAGTCCATACGTCCGTGGTCAATAGAAAATGAGCAACTTTCAGTGTCCTGCTCAATGTCAAGGACTTGAGTGCCAGGACTGATATTCGAATCCACGGAGGAAACGATTTAGCCATACGGCAAACTTGTGCGCTAGAATGACCACACGAAAGAGCTTGGAAGTAGAACGAAAGGAGAGTGAAAGTAGACCAATGGATCTAACCATACGGGCTTATACAAAAATATAAAAACAAAGTAAACCCGACCGCATCTGAGCGGACTGCGGAAGAATAATTCTCGAGAAGACTAGGCGGGGCGTGAGTGCTAATGTAGTGTTCATTGTGGATTTGAAGCGTACGCAGTCGGTGCGACTAGAAAGATAATTATGGGCCTATAATTTACCTTTTCTGTATCTACTTCAGATTGACGTTCTCCATTCTGTTGTGTGGCCATTTTATCCACCCTCTCGTCTGGTTTGGTTGCTATTATTACAGCAGGCTGTGAAGATTGCTTCGCACCACTAATCACGACTGCTACTTCTGGCGATGTTTTTGCAACTTGTTGCTTGTTCTTGTTCTTGTTGGCAGAAGCGCTGTTGCCCATAGGGGGCATTGGATAAAGATGATTGTTTGTTCACCTCCTCGTCGGTGACGAAAGAACCGCTTCAATGTATGGTAGGACTACAGCTCCTCAATCGTACCCAAAAATTTCCTGCGACAACTTACAAGTTAATTGTCCTGGCAAGTCTGCGAGAACTGCTCTAAACGCACGGTGGGTGTGCAAAACAGGGGTTCTCTGGGACAGCAACCTTGAGTGTAGTGGTGACCATGCATTACCCCCTTCTTACTTTGTTTGTACAGTGCACTGGGAAGCAACATACAAATCAAGTCAAGCCTTACAATACATTATCAGCTTCAAAGGCTTTTCCATGCATGGCCGCGCTTGAACGTTCCTATTGTGTGGTGGCTTTAAAGGGCATCAAGCACAATAATATAGGCACGTAAATATATACGTAAATATTCACGATTTTGTGCCCCCAGAGTATTCACGTAAATATGTACGTGAATGTAGCGGCAATTGGGGCAGAAGTCCCGTGTCGTGTTAATATCCGTTAATCGTAATTATTTACGTTTTACGTGAATTGCGATTTAAAGGCGCAAACATCGTGAATATTATGCCATATACGTTAATGTTCAATGTCCTTTTAAAGCCACCATGCCATTGTTTAAACAACTGAAACAAACACAACCTTATTAGGTTATCACTCAGCTGTGTGTCAATAATTCAGCAGTGTGAAACAAAAGGAGCAATGATCATTTGTAGTAGGTCTCGACTTTCCCATCATGAAGAAACAAAATATGTGTCACTGTGGCCGCGCCCCTTCAGCTTTTGCACCACAGCCTGTCCTCCCCTATTACACATTTTTTTAAAATCTGATCATGGAAATGATTTCGTATTCAAACTAAGAGATCAAACTAAGCCAAAAATGAAACCGTAGGGCAGAAAGTGTACACAAGTCACAAGATCTTTCAAATCGTTAGGCTCGCTGCTCTCTTTTTAAAAGATGAGTGGTGGGCACAGCCTTTTTCATCGGGTCTTGGAAATTGGACAAAACTACTATATTTTTTAGATAGATGTGTATAGGCTCCTATGGGGCAGTGTAAAAAACAATTATTATAAAACAAAGCTACACGGATTAACCTGTTTACAGACTATTTGCACACAACTTTTTACAAGATCCATGGTGAAAAACATCCAATTTATGAAGCATTATACCACGAAGTATACTAAAATGCTAGGAGAAATGAACAAATAATTGTTTTTTTTAACTCGATCGAAGTCCAAACCCCAAAGTGATTGAAACAGTGAAATTATACTATAATGTGTTTTCCCCACTGTTTTCTAGTGACTCCGATGAGCTTACAATTTTACGGGTTTTTAAAATTGGGTCACAAAAAGTGCAGATAGGCCTACTTTGTCCATGGAGGTAGCTACCTCCATACATGCTTTATCAATGTTGTCCGCGTGCTTTTGAGGGCGAAGTAGCCTATCTCAGTCTTTTCTATGTTTTTATTAATTTTTTGTGGGGGATAACTGTCTCTAAACAACTGAAAATATTGCCTAACGCAGATCTTTTCATATCCGCACACAGTGAACACAATCATGCAGAAGTATTCTTTTTGATTTTGGTCCTACGGCTATCCCCTTGCAATTTGCCCGCATCCAGAAGTCCACTAAGTAATATTGAGGGCGCTATTTATAGGTAACGTGGGCTTTGTTATGCAAGTCATGTGGCGTAAGTCCATTGGCTGGTAGCCTAAATTCTAAACAAAATGGCAGCGCCCATGTAATGATCCGATCCGAGAAAGCCGGCTCGTCGTCCTGTACGTAGCATTTTGTTCTTACTTCTGTTCTACTACACTAGAACTAGGGTTAGTTGGGTCAGCTGTATTTATCAACCTATTCACCGGTGAGTATTGGCGATAAAATAATGGATATTTCATACAAATTGTGTGGAAGTTTTATTTTTGAGAGAGTGTCGCGTGAAAAATACCAGACACCATTTCGAGTTTGCTATGCTGAGTCTTTGTTTTGCGACGTCTGTCTGATCATGGAGGTAGGAAGGTCTGAATCTGATCATCCTTGCTGTAGTATGACTATGGAACACGGTCTGATCCGATCCGTCAAATCGTTGTGTTGACGTACCTTACATTTGTTTTCAACCATATCATAGTGCCATGCTGGGTACTACTGCTGGCATTGACTGGCTGTATTAAAATGATGACAGTCACTTTCGATATTAGGTGTGGAATGGAATCTACTGGCTGCCTGTCAACACTAATAATTATGTCCATTGACTGAGACCTTTATTAGTTCAAGATTAATAATAATTAAAAATAAAGAATCAAAGATGTCTACTTTCTGCTTGCCACTATTGTGCCTGCAACTAGTAGTAGTATTAAATAATTTTGTATTAATCCTAGTGTGGAGATTGTTGCAGTATTGACAGATACAGATAAAGTATATTATATTACTACAGTCCCTACACTCAGATACTTGACTATTTAGACTTAGAGAGTACATTTTTAATTACTCTACTAAACATTTTTATTTGCAGAGCATAGTGAGGAAAAAACTTTCGGATCAGACTGCCTCATCTTTATTCTAACATGTCTAAAAAGAAAAATAAATTTTAAAAAATAAATAAAATAAAAACATTAAAAATAAGGTAGTGTTGGTGAATGTTTAGGCCTGGGACTATTGGTCACAAGTGGAGTAGCGTCTGTGTGACCAGAGCATAAGAGGGTCCTAGACCTTTTTCTGTCAGGTCAGCCCATGCCCATGGTCAGCCACAGTCCCTCAGGCCAGGGTGCATACAATGTAGCTGTGCAACCAATAGTGACCTCAATAGTGACCTCATAATGTAATGTCGGCTACTTGTGTGCGCGTCAAAGAGGGCGCTGTACAAGTTGCCGGTGATATACTGCATTTTGGAAGACTTCTATTACCCTCGCTGGTAAATATCCACTACCTTTTTATAGTTACACCAATCACTGGATTTCCCAATTAAGATGTTTCATTGAGCTTAAAACAATTATTATGAATTGATGACCATGGCACAGAATGACAGTACACCGTACACTGTAGATTCAATTTAAACTTTGTGAGTGTTACTGTACTCATTTGCTTATGTCTGCAAAACATTTAAGCAGAAGTTTCCTGCTTAGTGGGTACCCAATATTTAAGTCAAATGCCCTTTTCATAAACTAAATTATATAACATTTGAACTCTTTAAAACTTGTTATTTTCAGAAGCATCTTTAGACAGCTAAGCTGTGGATCAAGGTGAAACCGATAAAAAAAAAAAAACTTTAAATTAGAAGGCATTTTTGGCACCATTCCTTCGGACAGCTACACTAGTGGAGTCACATGTGGACTAGCTTGAGTCCTGTGTTCAAACATGGCCTCAATAAAGAACTTAACTTTCCATGTAGCCATTGTCTTTCTACTCCTTGTGGTTGGCAATCTCGCAAGCAAGAAGAAAAATGAGGAAATCAAGAAGAAATGTGACACATGTAGTGAACTGGTCAAGTCTTTCAAAGAGGTAAGTTGTGGGTGATTTGGCTTTTAAAGAAAAATCTTGCTGCTTTTCTCGATGTTAGAGTTTCATTTTTTGTGTGAAAAGGTTGTAACTTGTGTCATCCAGCACACTGAGTGACCACTGCATTGAACCAATGGGGGACTTTTGGGACGCTAGGCTGCAGCAGACCTACCAGGTAAATCCCTTATTCTCGGTACTGTGCACATGCTAAGAACTACGTAAACAATGGAAGTTTACCTGGTAAGTCTGCTGCCACCTACTGTTCCAAAGTCTCCCATTGCATAAATGCAACCATTTATTGCTCTGATTAATATTCATTCCTTGGTGGAAACACTTTATCTGATTCGTAGCTGCTTGAAACGCAAAAAGTAGCAACGCACAACAAAATTATGCACATCAGAATAAGGTTACCAGCCAAAATACCATGCCTTATGTACAGTTTGGACTGGTATCCTGCTTATTTTGCTTAGCAGAAAATTTTAAGCATTAATTTCTGCTTAAACAGCTATGAAATTGGACCCAGGATACATTCTGTTGTCTCTTTTGACCCCCCCCCCAAGTAAACAAGTGTAAAAAATAACAAATAAATAAAATACAATAAAATAACTCAATAAATAAATTAGTAAATGCAAACAAAATTTGATACATAAAATTAATTAGACGTTGTTATAATTAACTTACACTCTAAGACTCATTTCTTAAAATCCAGTTACACATGCTGTAGTTCCCGAACTACACCCTCCCTACACAGACCTTGTGCTTCAAAGCTTTTTATAAACCAGCCCTCCATTCTCGTAAACTGTATGTTTTACCATGGTTTTACTGATACTATCCCCCAGGACATTTTAGTAAAGTAGCCCAAGCAGGGCTCGAATTTGACGCTGGACCGCAGGCCAGTAAACTTTTGACCGTACAAGTCCGGCGGTCTTGTGTCTTTTGATAATTACACATCACTGTATTTTTTAAATTAAACCGATCAATTGAGTATTGAAGTATTACCCACATAAGAAAAACTTGATAAATCTTCTCTTAGTCACTACACTAGCTTGGTACAAAAAACAGCTCAAATATGAAACTGTGTAGAGTGTTCTTCTCATTTTGATTCCGGTCTTGTAACAAATTTGTCTGGTCCAGTAAAAGGTTTGAGCTACAAGCCCTGCAGTCTTGTGGATTTTTTCCCCCAAATTCGAGCCCTGCCAAGTCTGATGTACTTATGGTAGCAATCACAGCTATTTTCAATGGTCAAATAAAGTTACATTCACACACTCAATACTGCCAATGCTGAGGAGGTGGGAGAGTTTGATGAGGTTGAGGAAGTGCAAGAGGAGGCTTCAGACATAAACTCAGTCACTATCTGAACATTCATCGTCAAATCAATGCCTCTAAGAAATATTTTACCATCACATTTGGCCAAACTAGCAAATCTTTAAGATTTTTTTCACATCTGAGAAGGAAGAAATTAATGTTGGGCATTTTAAACAAGTAGGTTGCACAGTTTTTAGTAGCCCAAAGGTTGACTGGGCAAGTTGAGAAGCCGTGTTTACTAGCCCATAGCAGTTTTTACTTGACATTGACGGCCGTGCTAGTGTTGACGGTGAGCCCCAAAGGGCCAACAAATTTTAAATATAAAAATATGTTGAGAAATTATACAACAAAATGAGGAAAAATAGTAACTTTTACTAGGAAGATGGAGAGAAATAAATTGTTTACTTTGTGTGCAGTTTTGAGTTGAAAGAATTAAAAAAGAAAAACTACATAAAAAAGTATTTAAAAAAAATTATATGAACAAATAATTATTTACATTACATTGATTTCCTGATAGCTGCAGTAATCTTGCTGAATTCTTTACAACTGACTGACCGTATATTTTTGCCCTGCAGGGGATGGAGCGTACGGCGCGTTACAATTTCGCTGGTGGCGACACGGACTGGGAGGAGAAAAAGCTAGGCAAATATTCCACAAGGTAGTTAAGGGAAATTAGTTGTGAATTTAGAATGCATGAGGCTGACTTAAGTTATGAACATTATGCTTATTAAACCAAATTATAAAACAAATAATAAATAACAAACTGCTAATGGACTTAATTTGTTAATTTGCTGATTTTTTCTCAGAATATAGGGGGCCTATTGATTATCAACCCTTACTCTTTAATCATAACAAACGAAGCTTTTATCAGTTTTTTGTGGTCGCCCTATTGTGGAAACAGCAAAAAAATAGTTTATGGTATATTTGGCTTATTCTAATTGGCATGATTGTGGCAATTGAAATACTGTAAGCAACAGTGATTTGTGTGGGTTTTTTTCTTCATGCATTTCAAGGATTTCCATGCATTGTTACAGGCACTGTCCATGGAATATGCGAAAGTTTGTATGTTTTGGTTATTGAACAAAATCATTCAGAGAAATTGGACCATGCAATTTAAACAATCTCAACAGCTATCAACTTATCAAAACCTTTAAAATATCCTGAATATAAATGCCCATTCTGTTAGACAGATGGTCTCAAATGTTTCAGTACCAGCAGAAATCTCACCTGATTTACAAATACCCCATACTTGATGGCAGAAGATAATCATTGATTAATTCGTATGTGAGGGGAAACAATGGGCAGGCAACCACTAGGCGTTATGCAATAAATCAATAGTTGGCTGGGGATGAAGCACAGAGCATACTCTCCAAAATGAGGAGTCTCTACTCTAGTTAGAGCCGTACATAAAAAAAATTCAAAAGAGAGTAATTCACTTGACATGCTTGGTGGCTCCACAAACCTAATCCGTGTTTAAATCAATATATGAATACATGCTCCAGCTCCCACTTATCATTAGAGAAGCTGGTTCGCCCAATGTTTTAAAGAAACTGTTAACAAAATATCTGTTTTACAGTTTAACTTGTCTCTTGTTCTATAGTTATTTTTCACATCATTTCCTGCTCTGTGACAGCAGTCTGTCATGGCGCTTAAAGCCATTCGTGTCTAAGCACAGTATCAATGTTCATATTCGGGAGAAAAAGAGTTGTGAATCCAATTTTAGAGTTTTACAAATCTCCTATTTGCATTGGATCACCCCCAAGTCCTTCAAAATCCATTTGTCTGCTGTGCTTCCCCTACTCACTCCTTGCTTGAGGCCATGCATAATAATCTTATCGCAGTCCAAATATTTGGGTGCTTCATTACCCATCTACATGTAAAGACGGTATACCGCACAGGAGGTCTCTAGTATAAGACACATGGGACAGTTCAACCTGCGACACAATGGGAAAGCCTGGACTTCGTGTAGGCACAAAACACAGTGCACTAGAGACAAAACCAAACCTTTTATTGTGGTGATGTCCCCGTCCGATTCTTACCAACTTTTCAAACAAAGCGGAGGCCTCTCAAAATGTGTTCAACGGTTATTTTTACAAGTCTAGATTTTATGTGGTGATTATGGTACAAAATTCAAAATTTCTTATGACAAGTGAAGTATCTTGCCTGTCCGGAAATGCCCTAGAATGTCCTCGATCTAAAAGGAGGAAGGGGTTGTGTACTTACTTATTTAGTGGTCAAACAACCAGGTCAAAGGTCACAGTGGGTGACATTCAGATATTCCTCTGTTGTCTCTGTGGAAAGGTAATGTAGAAATTGTGATCTTGGGTTAAGCCGTATTCAGTAAAAAAAAGAAAAAGTTCTGATCAATTTTTTACAAGACAAATACAATAAATTACTTATAGATTTGATATAATATAAATTTGTCACAAGACTATGCCAAATTTATGTAGAATGTTGACTGAATTGTTCACTTGAATGACAGAATGAATGCACTAAAAACAAAATATCGCAAAGCAGCATTTTTTCAAACCTAGCCGATGTTGTACCTTATCTTGATTCAAAGCATCAAAGAGACTAAGCGAAGCAGCATATTTGCAAACCTTACCATTGCTGTATCTTGATGCAAAGAGAGTCAGCAAAACAGTTTGTTTTGTCATTATTAGTACTGCTGTACATTCTCTTTATTCAAAGAAAGCAAGCAGATGAAAAATGAACAGAGGTAGTTTGTAGTTGATTCAAAGAGAGTACCAGGCAGGTACTGTAGTCATGTTTCCCAAAATCTGCAATAGTTTGTTGTACCTTAGCGTTGATTCAAAGAGAGTTTAAAAGCATATTTACCAAAGTCTGCAGTTTTGCCAACATTACATGTATCTTGATTCTTAGGGAATGAAACCATCTAAAGCAGCGGTTTGCTGTACCTTATCTTGAATCAAAGACAGTAAGCACACCAATAGTAGCAGTCTGTGAAATGTTGCGCTTACATAAGTCAGTGTATGTCCAAAGTGTGCAGTCAGAGCATGCAGAGTGGGGGATCAGATTTGCAATCTTACATTCTCATATTCTGCAATGAGTTCCTAAGGTAAACTGCAATATGTTTTTTGAACCAATAGGCTTATACATTCTATACCACCGGATCTATTTAATAATTCCAGTGCTATGATTTTTTACAACATGTTACTGGTATCATAAGTAATAAAACAACCTTGTTTTATTTGCTGGCATGCAGACTTTTTTTATACAGATTTGTAAAGAGAATTTAAAGGGTTGTAATGGCCAGTACAGTTATATTTTCTTAATCCAACTTCTTAATCCTACTTCCTTTCTTTTTATGTAGGATAATCAAGTTTTACTGATGCACGTGGTCAAATTGCGAGCTGATTCCCAATTATTTATTTATTGATTCTTTTTAATAGATTTAAAATCAAATTCACAACAATCATAAACTAAAACCATTTTAAATCACAGTTGAGCTAACAAAACCAACTAAACATAAATTTAAAAAACAATTCTGTGGGCCCTCGTTTCTATTCAGAGTGCTTCAGCCAAACTTGCCAAATTTGAGGCCCAGAGTTCCCCACAGCTTTGAAAAGTCCCTGCATCCATGGCATCCCTGATTATTGTTTAGCACTTTTAGGTGTTTTATAAATCCATTATTTTAGTATTATCACTTTTATTATTATTATTACTTTTCATAACATTTTCCCCAACATGCCCAACCAATCAACACCACCAACTGCATGGGTTGTGGATCCGCATTTAGAAGTTCACTGCTAGTGTTTAACGTTTATTTTTGCCCTTTTTTATGTAGTGAAACGAGGCTGATTGAAATTGTGGAGCAGTTATGCACCAAAGACAAACATGAGGTGAGAGTAGACCTTTCATCACACTGCAGCAATCTTTAATGTCTTACTTCCCGTATACACAATGGCACTGATAGTTGTAATTGTCCATTTATGAAAAGGCGACAGACCATTTTCCCTTTCAGCCTCGGTTTGGTTTACATTAGTGTGAATGAAAGGAAAACAAGATGGCTGCCCATCATAAAAGTCTAATGACTATTTGCAATTTGGGGCCTTCAAATGCTGTTTTCGGAACTTTGAAATTATTTCAGACAAAGTTGGTTTGCTGGAGGATTGCTATTGATTTGAACTTGTGATCTGGGCCATTTTCACAGCTGCGTTTAAAGAGCTGAGCACAACAAAGTTTTGCTCCTCGGAATGAGGTTACCAGCCGAAATACCATGTCAAATGAACCATCCGTCACTGGTAGCAGCAATTTATCAAGTCAAATTTTCTACTGCTCAGGCAGCTCTAGAAAATAGGGCCCAGGAGCTTCTCAGATCAAAACTGCAAAAAAGCAAGTTTACAAGTCACCAACACTATAATTTGTCTTGAAGTCACCAACACTATTATTTGTCTTGAATATTAATACAAAACATTAAGATAGGCTGATCGTTTTGCATGTTCCAAAGATTTGTTGACATTTTAGAAGTGTTCAATTCAATGTTTTATTACAGATTGTTTTACAGGTGTTTACTTTGTCATTGTGTAATGTTTGTATTGCTGTCTCTGTACACAAGCTGAGACCCATAGGAGACCAGCATAAATGGTCCACCCATTTGAAATGATATACAAACAAATAAATGGGTTGTTTATTTACAGTGCAATACAATGCTCGAACACAATGAGGAAACAATAGAGACATGGTGGACACAACATCAAACGGAGCATCCAGATTTACTACAATGGTTTTGTATAGATACACTCGAAAGTAAGTGGCGTTCTTTTTTTCCCAGCATTCTCCCCATGTACTTTTCTATTCCTAAATAGTTAAACTGAACTTGTGACTTCTGGTTAACTGGTCAACCGTTTCAACCAATTTCATTCTGAACTATGAGCCAACCTGTACGAGAAACAAATGTCAACACTTTCTAGGATAGAACACTTTAGCCAGTCTACGAGGATTAATTTGTAATGTGTAATTTTTTTTCTAAATTCGTTTTACAGTTTGCTGCCCTGAAAATAGATTTGGTCCGAATTGCGAAGGTAAGGAAACCATAATTATTACCAGTTATTAATTTGGGAATTATGATACACTCTTTTTATCTATTTGCGACTGTCCTCACGTATTTCACACCTGAAACAACATCCCTCCCTAATGTGAATGCCTTTTTTTTAATACCCTTTTGCTTGCCTATTTCGGCAAGGATAATGGCTCTCCAACTTTCAGTTGTCCCACACGACTCGCATAAAAACGGACTCACACTAGAACGTGTATGGACATTCATTTTGTCCATGGTTGGGGTTCACACAAGTGTGACTTAACCCAGGTAATGTCGGAGAAGCTATTCAAACGCATCAGGCCACTTTAACGAGTTTGTCATCATTTCTTGATTTCGGACTTTATTTTTATTTTATAGAATGTCTAGGAGGGCTGGAGAGACCATGTAAAAACAATGGAAAGTGCTCGGTAAGTTCACTCCAAACCTCAACTTCCTTTATGGGGGGTTAAATTGAAGGAAAACTTGCCTTCTTGCAAATTAGTCTTAAAGGTAGAGCCTGACTTTGGTAATGACCCCCCCAAAAAATTGTAATTTCTATCTGAAATATGACTTGTTATAAAGATTGTAATAGTAGTAAGCATCCTGTGAATTTTTTTCATCTGAAAGACCCCCATTGATAAGAAATCAATAAAAACATTTGAATCTGAGAAACGATTCATGCATGAATCGTTTCTCAGATTTCTGAGGGTTGAGGGTGTCCGTTTGCGAATGCCAGAGATGCTGTTGTCTGTCTGTCATCTCACTAAATAGGATGGATTTGGTGTTCTTGTGAAAACAGCGCGATAGTTTTTTGCTGTTTTCTCAGCAAGTAGACATTTTATTCAGCTAACACTTTCATATGTGACTTTTATTGTATCTTTCTTTATAATTTTGCCAATAAATCATCAATACGTTGACAAAAACCAATTTATGACCCTACCTTAACAGGAAAGGAAGACAACAATGTGGTTCTAAAAAAAGACATGGGTCTTTTTTTTTGTCAGGGTATAAACGTGTTTTTGTTCAGTATGAATAAATAATAATATTAATATATGGAGCCTGTAAAACAACAAGTTTAAATTTGTTTTATTTTAGTCCCTAAAAGTAATTTTTTTGTTTCCATAAATAAAAGTTTTTTTTTTTTTTTCCATGACATGTTACTTTGAGGGGACAGGAATTTTTCAAGGGAACACAATGTTATTCAGAGGGAAACAAAATAATATTTTGGGAGAACGAAATATAAAAAAATACGTTGTCTTTTACGGGCTCCTGTGCCCGTTATCTATTTGAGTGCTGTAATTCCAACTGTATGGAGTACACAAGAAAAACTGTTAAAAAAAAATTAAATCTGAAAAAAGTGGTTGTTTTTCCCCGAAAAAAATCAGGCCATTCGACTGCTTCCGTAATTGCTCAAAAAATCTGTCCCTTTATTAAAACTTATCATTATGCTGGTTTACTAAAAATGTTGTTTTTACAGGGCGGTGGAACCCGGGGTGGTACGGGAAAATGTAAATGCAATGGAGGGTACAAGGGAGAATTTTGCGACATTTGTAAAAATGGTTTCTTCACAGAGATGAGTAATGAGACACATACTGTCTGCACAGGTACGTAAGTCTTCAAGAAAATGTAAAGTTCCTTAAAGATGTGCAGAGTGGCTGAAGGTACATTATGAGCTAGGCACTCTGTGAATGTGACATTCTTTCACAGTGCCCATTAACAGATTCCTGACCATTTATGGATTCCTGCTCATGTATGGATTCCTGCCCATTTATGGATACCTGCCCGTTGGCAGATTCCTGCCTATACAGGGATTTATGCCCATTTAGTGATCCCTGCCTATACGTGGATTCATGTCCATTTAATGATCCCTGCCTATTAACGTACTCCTGCCCATGTATAGATTCCTAATTGGTCAAAGAAACTCACCATGATAACTTCATAAATGCTGCTACAGGCATCAGTAGTTTTCATGCAAAAAGTCGAGGGCTTTGTCGAAAGTGCAAGTTCCAAAACAATGGCTTAAATATAATGTAAATAGTTGTCAAACTTTTAGTGAATGTATTCTGAACTGGGCACCATTTACTACAATTTGGACATTCTGGCGTCATGCGTGGAGTGCTTTGCTTATAGGCATTACCGTACACAGATTCAGGGCTCTTCCAGACAATTTCATGTTGTGATCTCAAAAGTCGGACTTGTTTGCATTTTTAGGATGTGATGAATCATGTGCCTCAACATGTACCCACGGGGGACCTACAGGATGCAAGAAATGCAAAGGAGGATACAATATGGTGGAAGAGAAGGGCTGTCAAGGTAACTCAACTACTCTCTTCTTGGAATTGATGTCTTGAGTTGTGCTACCATTGACAATTGTTATAAGAATTTATTTTTTATTTTTCTCGACTTTGTTCCATGAGCACAAATACCCTTTGCCTTCTGACCATTTAGAACCTGCTGCGTGGTTTTGAATTGGAGTTACTAATCTGGTCTGCAACATGATATTATGGCTCACAGTCAACCCTCCTACTGGCTGAACATTCAATATCAGCCTCTCTGGTTTTTGAATGGTTGATACAAACTATGCCAGCCTACAATATAATATCATGGGGTGAATGTTTCTACACAAGTTTACAGAGTTTTGTGCGCAGTTGCTGGGCCAGACACAACCCATGCAGTTGAACAGTTTCAATTTGGTGGTCAACACTGAGACGCATAACACAAAGACACAGCGCACCTTTTACAACATACATTCTAGAGTACATGTTACACACACACATGGCTTTAGTAGAGACTGGTTCCAAAGTTTTTCTGATGCTTCAGTACTCTGCTGTGCTACTCATTTTTGGAATTCAAAATTGGCATCTCTACATACGGATAGGAAAAGAGTACCAGTTTAAAAACACACTTCCCATGTTTTTTCATTAAAAAAACCCCCCAGATATAGACGAGTGTAACCAGGACCACCCTCCCTGTGAGTCCAGCCAATTCTGTGACAACTCCCCGGGTTCTTTCAAGTGTGTGGAGTGCCACATGGCATGCGAGACTTGTATAGGCAAGGGGCCGGAGAGCTGTGTGAAATGCAAAGCAGGTTTCATCATGGAGGAGACAATGTGCAAAGGTGAGTTTCAACTAATGACTCGGGAATTTCTCTTGTCTGTTGAATTGTCAATAATTTCGCTCATTTTTTATGGTGAGGTTTATGCTTAATGAGTTAAGGCACCTCTTCTTCCTTGGTTACTACCAGTGCTGTGAGAGAGATGTAAGTTTGTCAAGGATTATTTGAAGGGGCACAAGGCAAAGACCAGGGGTCATGGAAGCAGTTGCCTCAACTGCCTCCTCGGTTTTATTTACTACATGTATTTGTGGCAAGTTTAACGCCCGACTTATAAATCAAAGTTACCCAGTATGGACCTCTGGACCTTGGCTTCATTTTCGCTTTGTCTTTTCCTTTTGTTTATCTCAGATATTAATGAGTGTGACACCGACGAGACGTGTAAAAAAGATCACATGTTCTGTAAAAACGTGCCCGGCAGTTTTATGTGCGAGTGCGAGGACGGATACTTGCAGGGTACAGACGGCTGTGTCGAGAAATCTATACGTAAGTCAACTTTTCAAGCTGTTGTCCTTGGACTGGATGGAGTGCCCAAGGAAAAAAGCTAAGCGTTAAGAAATATCCGAAGTGAAAATACCTGGGCCCAGTTTCATAGCCCTGCTAACTGAGAACGGTTGTGAGCTTATACCACCATGTAAAGCACACCACCTGATTGCAGTACAGAATTCACTGTAAGCAGTAAAACGAAATTAGGTAGTGGCGAAATTAGGTACATTTGGGGAAAAACAAATACAAAAATGAGCAGGCTACTCGGGTTGGATTCGAGCCCCGGCCCCCCACATTCTAGAACAGGGCCCAACTTCAAGGCAATGCTTATCACAGATTTGTTGTGCTTACCAATGTTGCATAGAAACCAAAATAGTATTCTTTATCCTTGATCTAATTTGAAATAGGTGCAGCACCTACTGCTATGGATTTGAACTGGCCTCTTATCAGTACTCATGCTCGTATAGTCTTACTGATGATGCAGTAGAAACATAAATATTATTTGTTATCCTCGACGCAATTATTTTATCAAATGAAATGTTTGCGGTACATGCTGCTAATGACAGCATTTGAACTGGCCACTCATCAGCAGTCAGGCTTGAAAGTTTTGCAGTAGAAACCAACTCGGGGCAGTACTTGTAAATTTTGTGGTTATCAGGGGCCTAAAAATTTGACCCCTATGTCGTAGCTGCCTGAATATCCAGGATGACTGCTTATGAGCGGCTAGTTCAAATCATGTAGTAAGCAATTATCACATCAAGTTTGCAGAATCCTATTTATACTCATGTTTCTTCTTTGTTTGTTTTCCCCTCTTAAAAAACAGTGGACGGAAAAGACAATCTGCTTGAGCCAACCCTGGGTCTGAAAGGTGAAATTCTTCTCTATCTTCTCTATTTTTTCATATTCATTGGTTCTGTGCTGGCCTCTAGAGGGAGCCCTATAATGGCCGTCATCTTCGGTTTGGGTTTTGGGGTGTGGTACATGTTGAGAATGTTTGCACTGGACGCAGAGAGCAGGAGTTGAGACTTTGTTGACGAGGAAAGGATACAAGTCAATTTATGCAAGATCTTTTTTTTTATGATGGGTTGTAAAAAAAAAAAAAACCAAAAGTCACTGACAAAATATCCTGGCCAAGATTGTTTTTTGGGGGTATGTTTTTGATTTTTTTTTTGGTGAAAAGGGTATCCCAAACATTGGGGTTGACTAAATGTTTTGAATCTCATCATCAGTTATATGATAACTGTATGAGGTATTTAAACTGTTAAGGCCATAGTTTCATGTAGAAGAGCTGGACAATATTTCACTGGACACACACTCCAACATGTAGAAATTCATTTGATGGCAAATCTACATTCACACAAAGCACAAGCAATGTTTCAAATATTGGCATTTATGAGAGTCTGTCAGATTGTTTCACGGAAAGTGACCCTTGCCTGCAGAAGCTCCAAAATTGTTTTTATGGCATATTTTGTGGGGGCAGGTCTTCCACATTCATGTGTTTTTCTTAGTTTTTGTGTGTGCAAGTAACAACAAAATGCAATAGTCCATAAACTCCTGCAAAAGTTACCAAATTACCTCCAGTGTTAAAATTCACCCAGGTCCTTATTATATAGCTGCCAAAGTATGACATTTACTTCATTTACTTCAGCAGAAACAAGCGTGGTGCTGAGCAGGTGATGGTTACCAGCCCAAAATGGCATGTCATGTGTATCGTTTTTGACTGGTTTCCTGCTGTTGTATGCATAGCAGCAAAATAGTTGTGAATTACAATCTTCTGTTGTAAAGCTCTGTGGAAAATTTTTCCCTTTTGTGAGTTAAAAGTCAAACCAAGAAGTGGGGATGGGGGGGGGGGCAACCTGTATATATTATATACTTTAGTGTGTGTGACATGTTATTTGGTTCTAATGATATCATACTTTGTGTATGATTATTTATTTATCTTGTTACTATAAATTCTGTACATTTCCACCATTATGACATTTTAACCTTCCATTGTATTTGTTTGTGCCTGCGAATTGTTGACATTAATAGTTTCTGTATTATGAAATACTTCTTGACAGTCTGAGGGAATTGTGGTTACAATTTCCACATGACTTTTTTCCTTTTGGGAGGGTATAAGATAGTTGTTAATTGGACGTGGATTATTTGTAGCTGTTGACGTTTATATATTTTAAAAACTTGTTGCATTCTGTATTCATCGATGTGTCAGGGTTTGGATTTTGAATTATTTATACTTTCACATTTTTTGTGGGAAATCGGAATGTGCTTCATAATCAAATTCCATAAGCAACATTGACCATGAGTTATAATTCTTGTAGTTTGATTAACCCTCCTACTGTGTGACCAGTCACTCTGGTTGGGAGTGAACGATACATGATGTAAACAATGCGAGCGTGCAATCGGTTAACATTTAACAAGCGTTTTTACAGTACACGATAAACAGAATACTTCGCAAATACTTTTTACGAGTGCGTTAGCCGTGGAATGAGGTGCATGCTGGTCTAGTTAGTGACAAATTATTGTCACTAAGCTGTACCAGCATGCACTTTATTCCAACACTAACGCGCTTTATCTATACAGTTAGTTCTGTCAGCAAAGACAGAGACTGTATGGTTCTGTGAACGATTGTGGCACCAAAGACAACCTATGCAGTTGAATGATTTCAAATGGTTGGTCAACTCACTGGAAATTAAGACTTGACAGCCTCTTGACCACGAACAGAGTATATACTGTCTGAAATGTTGAGTCCAGTGGTTCCTTTCGGAACCACACATACCCATAAGAGAGATTTAACTACCTGGTGCCACCGCAAACTTCTTTATTATAGTGGAAAATGCTGCCAAGAGTAGGAGGGTTACAGAATGCTGTTTACTGAAGACACGCAGGGTGGTTAGGGCCAAGCAAATATAAACTTTATATTATAGTGTTTGATAGTGTATTTATTCCTCATATTTATGAAAAATCATGTTCCTTAACCCTTGAGTGATTTACTAGGATCCTTCCACACTTTTTCAACAAAATCCAGCACCATATGGTCACTCAAGACCCACACTGTTGGACTGGTTGTTGTGGTATGCCTGATTCCATGTAAAACATGATCAGTTTACAAGTGCAGTCCTCAGTCCAACACCATTCAGTAACTCAACACCCAAACTGTTGGACTCTGATTATGGTGGTATGCCTGATCCCATGTAAAGCATGATCAGTTTACAAGTGCAGTTCTCAGTCCAACACCATTCAGTAACTCAACACCCAAACTGTTGGACTTTGATTTTGGTGGTATGCCTGATCCAATGTTTTATTTGTGCAGTACTAATTTCAACAGAATCAAAGAAACATGCAAGTGGATTTTAATGGGTCAGGGATGGTTAGGGATCATCAGTTTTTGACAAAGCGTGGTGTCGGTGGAATAAATGTTAAAATATATTTATAGTGAAAAATCTAAAGATTTTTGCAGAATACTGTTTTTATTTTGGCTGTTTTCGTTTTGCACAAAATCATGATTATGTGATCGAGCAAAAATAAACAAATCCAAAAACATCAATGTGTGTTTAATTTTTCAGAAAATGAAACAAGAAATTGGTTTATAAATGTTATTTTTGCATCGAGATAAAGAATGGTTATTTAGTTTTTGCCCTGATGTACTTTTGTATAATGGCAAAAATCAATAATATAAGAAATTGGTTGGAAAACCCCCCCACATTTCAGAGACACTTTACTCCAATAGCTACCAGTACTGCTTAGTCATGATGGATGCCGCCATCTTTATTTCACAAATCCACCTCAGAAATTATATTGATTAGTGAACAAACTCCAACGATCAAATCAATCAAGATTAAGATCTGTGAAAAAACAAACACTCCCTGGGATAGGTTTGATGAAATGCTAAGACTCATTCCAAGGCGAGTTTGTACCGTTTTCATTTCAGTCTGTTTGGTGACTTTAGTGGTCAGGACTGAAGCAATGGCTAATTCGCCTCATTCAGTTGATTTAAAATTTAGGCTGCATTTTGAGAAAAAACAAAAACAAACGAACCCTCTTCTCTGCCCCACCAAAATGTGGTAGTTATTTGAGCAACATGATTTCATTCTCTCAGAGTTATTTATAAGAACTACAGAGTACAAAAACCATGGAACATGGCCCAACAAAGCACTTTTGCCCATCAAGAAAAATGGCGCTGACCCAGACCTTAATATTACACAGGTCATGCATCAGTTCACACAGCCATCAATTGCTAAATGGACGTTCAGGTGCAATTTATCCACAGAGTTTGGTGACCAGAGTGGGACTGCACAGTTGCGTGTGGACTAGTCAGTGCTCCCTCTAGTTCTACTATATGTCATTCCTGACAAATAATGAAGTTCTGGGCCCACTTTTTTGGAGTGGCTGCTGCGCAAAAAAGTAGCCAAGCACAGCAGAATTGTGCTTGCCAGAATCAGGCTACCAGCCAAAACACTATGTTGGATGTACCATCTGCAACTGGTTTCCTGCATATTTCTGCAAAAATAGTCTGATAACCATGATGAGCTTGTAACAGAGCCCGTGTACAGGGAATAAGACCTGATATGGTAAACTCATTTTAACAAGGCAGATAACTCGTCTTAGAATGAATCTTGGTGGCTTTTGAAATCCTGGCTTGAGCTTGGGCTCCAGCTTAAGCTATGTCTGCCTGTTTAAAGTCATCATCTTTAGACAGTCGCAACCGAGATCCGTTCACAATGTCAGTTATCCCACATAACTGTTTGAAGTCCTATAATGAAATTACACATTTTCAAAATAACTGATGTAGCCCAACCGGAACCAAGGCCGGAGCTTAAGCCGAAGCCCAAACCGAAGCCTTGGTTTTAAAAAGGGTCAGAGTCCTTTTTGAAATAGGACCCTCCATGGTAGATTACAGTACGTAAGTTTTTAACCTGAGAAATCCCACTCTTCCACATTTACTTTCCTGAGAAATTTTAAAGTGGATATGAAGAACACTTACATGAAATAAATCATTTTCATACAGTCATCTCTATCTTGTGTCCATTTTTCTCGTTTCTGTCTTTGTATGACATCATAAATGGTTACCATGGTGATGATACAACTGTCAAAGAGAAATTGGAGTCTCCATAATTTGTTTAATCAAACAACATTACATTGTGTATTTTATGTACTTAGATTTGGTGCACTTTATACATAGGTCAGTGGTCCAACACTGTTAGCAAGTCAATTTGTCTCAAATTTAATGCTACTTCTTGCACCCAAGTTTGTTTGAAATTTAGTTTGAATCACCCATTTTTTTTTCCTACCAAAGTATTTCTCATAAAAAAGAAATTGATTATATCTGAGAAGTCTTCGTAACATTTCAAAAAATGCAATTGGCAACTCCGACAGTTTTTTTTGTTTAAATAAATCCTTAAGGAAAATCTTGCTCAGTGTATTTCCTAGTGACTTCAATCGTCATCAGTTTCAGTTTGTGTGAACTGGGTATCATTTGCAGTGCAGTTAAGGCCCAATTTCATTTACAGTGCGAGCCACTCACATTACAACACAATAGCTTTTTACTTCTGGGAAAGGTTTTTCTGCACTTAGCAAAAATGTGTGCTTAGCAGCTTTATACAAATTGGGCCCAGAAGGCAACCGGAGATTTCTTGTCAGTTACACCTGGAGATTGTGTCGAGGTATCCAAGAATTGAGACGTGTGGCAAGAGCTTGAAGATGAAGCAGCCCTGAGATGTAGTCATTGCGGACTTCAGAGAGAGTACATCCTGGCACCTTTTTGATGTCTCAGGCAACCTCCATCATGTAATCTGCTTTCTTTATTGTGTGATTGTGGTTTGGAGTTTTGTACACTTTGTGAATTGCATGTGTTGTGATTGAAGGAAAGGTACTCCATTTGGTGTTCGATATGTGGCATGGTGTACCTCCTTTCCCCTGTCTTCATTGTGTTCTGGGAATCTCAGGAACTTGTTAAAGGATTTTATTGGGTACACCTGTACAAGAGGAAAAGAGTGCGTTCCAGTATGTGATTTTTTAAAACTTTGTTTTATTTTTATACACCCTCTGCCACACATTGGGCATGGTTTAAGTTACTCTGCATCAGCTCAGCACGGAGGCCTACCATGAGGGCATCCCTCGAACCCACACACTGAAAATAGTAGGGTCAAGTTTCATGCCTATTAAGTAGGAAATAATTGCTTAGCAAAATACAGTTAGGGCACCAGTCGCAACAAGGAAAACAAAACACACAACATTTTGGCTGGTAACAATTCTTTCTGCTCAGCAAAATCTTTCTGTGCTTAGCATTATTAGTTTTTACCAGCTTTCTGAAATTATGCCATGAAGTTTAGTAAATTATGCCACGAACTTAATAAATTATGCCACGAACTTTAGTCGCTAGGTCACGACCTTCCAAAGTTCATGAATGGTTTAGCTCTTTTCACACTGTATCTCTCATCTCCGTGGAATACAGCCCTGGGGAGGCCCTGGGAGTGTTTTTACCCCACTGTTACCCCGGCGCACTTTCACACTATGTCCCAATTCCACAGGGTTCCGGTTGCATGTTTCGAAAATACCACTGGATATTACCGCTTACCCGTACTCCAGAGCAGGGGTATGCCCATTTGCCGGGGCAGATCAGGGGTAAAGCGATCCAAGTGTGAAAGGACTGGCCATCATTCCCCGGGTTGCCCCCGGGGAATAGAGCAGTGTGAAAAGGGTTTTTGTTCATTGAAAACACAGCATTGACTCTACAGCACCTGTAGCTCAATTTTTAGAAGATTTTCTTTATTGACACAGTTATTTGAAACAGGGTCGACTCTTGAAAGTCTTTCAGTTGTACCAAATTTGTAACTTATCAACAACCCCTAACCACACTGAATTCATAAATCAACCAACCAGGCCCAATTTCAATGTCTGCTCAGTCAAAATCAAGCAGCATACATGACATAATGTATTTTGGGCTGAACGCCATTGTCTGGTAAGCAACATCTTGTGTGCTTAGCTAATGTTTATTCTTAAGCAGAGCTTTGACATTGTGCCCTGGGCAGAATTTCTTAGAGCTGCTTAAGCAGAAAGAAAAAAATTTTCCGATCAGCAAAAATAAGCAAGAAACCAGTCACATATGTTACATGTGACATGGTATTTTGGCTGGTAACTGTATTCTGGTGAGCATATTTTTAGTTGTGCTTTGCTACTTCTTAGCAGCTGTATGAATTCGGACCCGGGGTGTGATTGAGTTTGGAATATTATGCACACAAACAGTACTCCCTGATACCTGAATGTGTTTTGCATGGATGACTTATGAGTTATGTTCATTTGAAAATATTTGCATTTTTATAAATTTAATATGTATCAACTATCATACTGACATACAGTGTTTGTCTTAGTTTTATGTTTTTAACATGTTTAACAAAATGGGTTACTGTGTTAATGTCACTTTCACTTTTTTCAGTTATAAAGTTGAGTTACATCTACCTGTTTTTGTTTAATGCATTGGGAGCCATGTTGTCATACTAGTCTTGTCACAAAGTTGGCAATGTTGTCATGTTTTTGCCACTTGTCATTTTCACTTGTGGGACGCCATTTTAAACTTGCATGCAATTCGTTATCTTCATTATCACTATCAGATCAAATCAAACAGCATTTAAAACAAAGTTTTTAGATATTAAAACAGTATTGCCATTATTGCTGACTACATTTATGGAATTCTGCGATACTCACAGAAAACAAAAACTAGGTGGAGCAGCAGTTGTTTTTCTTGAAAGTCATTGCCAAAAAACCGAAAGTCAATGAAGGGTGTACTTACGTGTTCATACCGAAGGATTCGCTCGGCCCCAGCGGCCTATCCAGAGGGCTGGGATGGGCTAATCAGCTTGCACAGATTCTTGTTCAGGAAGTACGTCATGCGTGCAGTGCTTGCAGTGTGAGTGTGATGCATGATGGGACTGAGCATTAACCAATGAGCGTGCTTGATACGTTTGCCCATCCCAGCGCCTTTGGTTTGAAGGCAAGGCGCAGTGGGGACGAGCGAATTGGTTTTAAGGCAAGGCGCTGGGGACGAGCGAAACCGAAGGAATGCAAACATTTCCGAGTCAATGTATTGGCAAAGAAAAGTAACGGTAAGGAAACCGGTTTCAGCAGTGTTAATTGTGTAGCGTTTTTGGCAGGTATCCTGCTCTGGTAAACCACTTTGTCTTTGCTTGGTTGTTTACAAGCACACTGCACAATTATAGAAGGAAGGTTAGTTGGCATTTGTTGTTGTTGTTGTTGTTGTTGTTGTTTTTCTCAATGGGGAGGGATGCATTGTACGATCTTTGAACAAAGGAACAACTAAACTGTTGACTTAAAAAATTCATTTGTTGTGCTGCCCCTCCTTTTGCAGATGGTGATGCTTTACCTGATGAAGAAAAACAAAAGGAAGCAGATCGTACCACTACCATTGGAGGGGAGGCTGACAATATCAGTGACGAATCGCAAATATTAACCAAGACCGATGAAACTAACGGTTCGGAAAATGTTCAAAGAAAAGATTCCGAGTTTACAGGTGGGAAGGCTGTTGAGGAGGAACAAGTTCGAGAGGAATTATGATAGCGGATAAGTGTGATTTCTCAGACTTATACAAAAAACAAATTAATATTTATGAAACATGTTCATTTTTTGGGTTTATATATAGATTAAAAGGTCACATTGATTCACAGTTTTAAAAGTCAACTTTAACTTGTGACATTTACGAGGCAATTTCTAAGGTACTATGTTGGTTTTGTCTTTTGGAAGTACATGTATTTATTTAGTTTTTTTTTCAGTTAACCCTAGCAGTCCCAAATCCTAAACAAAAATGTTAACCTGACTGTTGGATGGTACTGCCGGGCCAAAAAACACTTGCTTATATCATTGGGCCATGTATACTGTACCAGTTTTATCCAATTCCTAACAGTTGGGTGTTAAGTTATCATAGAGGGAAGTACTCCGGGAGGATGGATGGTCTCTCGCAAAGGACCCATTAGGGGATGGTGTTAATTGACATTGACATAACCTCAGCCTTCTATACCTCACCAGTTAATGTATTATCAAGTTACAATCAAAATCGAGCATCTGTTCTTTTAAATCTTTGGAACTAAAATGATTTTGAAAATTCACAGATTAAAACAAAAATTGTAAAAAGACTAAACGGTAAAGAAGATAAAGTGATATAAAAAAACGACAAGTGAATTCGTCAAAAAACAAAAAAAGCAAAACACACCATTTTGTTTGATAACTTTTTAATGAGGTTGTATTGTGCTCTACTAAATGTATATGAAACGACCAGAGCCCAATATCATAACGACTGTAAGCACAAAACTTGCTAAGCAAATAAAAAACGTGCTGAGCAGAAATGGTTTACCAGCCAAAATGTCATGAAGTTTACATCGTTGCAACTGGTACCTCACTCATTTTTAGCTTGGCAAAGAACTCTGCTTTATATAGCAGTATTTTCTGCTAAACAGACTTATGAAATTGGGCCACGAGATGTTGGTGTGTTTGAGGCCATTTTTGTCTTGTACCCTGTGTGCAATAACAATAATAGACACACATTCCTACACTGATATGATGGGGTCAAACTATTCTGCCCTCCAAGCCTCGGTTTTGTTGCATGAATTTGATCGGGAAGGTCACTGCCGTGAAACAATAGTCTTAGAACAAGTTGTTTTATTCCATAACTATTGATGAATCATTCCTCTATGATATGTTTCTTCGAGGATTGAAATGAGTGTTCTCTTCCAAAAAACAAACAAACCATGACGACCCATCCGTTGTTACGTTTCTCAAAGACTGGAGGATTGGAATGAATGTTCTCTTTTAAAAATCCATGATGGCCCATCCCTTCAAGCTTGACCAAACAGTGTTCTGTACTTTCATCATTTCTTGAAAACTAGACGATCCGACCAAGTGGACGCTCACAATGCATAAATAAATAAATGAAAAGTATTAGTAAATAAAATAACGTTTAACAAAGTCGTTTTTCCTGCGGCTGAATGTTTACAAAAGTACTAAGTGTTGGTCGAATTAGGACCTGAAATAAAACATAAAAAGGAAACAATAGAAATATCGAAATTACATTTGTTTTATTACAGTGCGTTTAACGTGAATTGCAAAATGGCATAATGCAGAATTGGTAATCAATCATGCTGGGTTTTTTTTAATCGGAAAGTTAAGTAGTTAAATGCTGATACCGATTCTCCTGCAAATTGCATTCTAAAGAATTGGGTAAATAATAAATGCCACATATAAATACACGGTGTTATAACTGACACTGTTGTGATAATAACAACATTAATAGTATAATAATAATAGTAAGCACTATAACAGCGCGCTTGTTACACTAATTATGTGTCGTAGCACAACGTAGAAAGGCGGGGAAAGAATCAAGCACTCAAGCAAAATCTGTTAAATTAAGCATTTGGAAGCCATTAGCCATTTTGAAGCTATTATTTGGAAGCCATTAACCATTTGAAAGCTTTTAAACGATTGGAAGCCATTAACCCTTGTGGAAGCCATTAATCATTTGGAGCCATTGACCGTTTGGAAGCCACCGTTTGGAAGCCATTAACCATTTGGAAGCCATTACCCCTTTGGTGGCCATTAACCATTTGGAGCCAATGACCGTTTGGAAGCAACCGTTTGGAAGTGTTTAACTATTTAAAAGCCATTAAACAATGGAAGCCGTTAACCCTTGTGGAAGTCATTAATCATTTGGAAGCCATCAACCATTTGGAGCCATTGACCGTTTGGAAGCCACCGTTTGGAAGCCATTACCCATTTGGAAGCCATTACCCATTTGGAAGCCATTACTCCTTTGGAGGCCATTAACCATTTGGAGCCATTGACCGTTTGGAAGCCACCGTTTGGAAGCCATTACCCATTTGGAAGCCATTACTCCTTCGGAGGCCATTAACCATTTGGAGCCATTGACCGTTTGGAAGCCACCGTTTGGTACTTGCTTTTAACCATTTGGAAGCCATTATTCCTTGTGGAAGCCATTAAGTGGAACCCATTAACCATTATGGAGCCGTTCACCATTTTGAAGCCATTAACCTTTGTGGAAGCCATTAACCATCTTGGAAACCATGACTTATTGATTTGGCTGATTTTCACGGTTCTTAACTTGCCATTTCAATTTAGCACTATTTCAAGCTGGTTAGCACACATTATTTGATAGCACAGAAAAGTTTAACTTACCAGAAGCGGATAAGCAACCATAAAAATGCTATGTTTTTCAAACAGTGACAACCCCCTTTTAAATATTATTGTTATTGTTTTGCTAAGCAAAGTAAACAATGCCTTGATAACGAGATATTTATGGTCACTGTGGCATCTAAGGGTTGACTTAAATTTCCGTTATTATTACATGTATTACATTAAAAAAATAGTGTACGTGAAACCATAACTGAGCCTTCTCAAATGGATGACAGCAGTCAGGTATTTACAAATTACTGTGGAGTGAAAAGCAAGGGGCAGAGAGCAGACACAAGATCTAAAAAGATAACAAAGAAAATGTTTGGGTTTTTTTTCAATTACACTTTTATACTTCTCAATAAAATTGGACTTAAAGGCACACCTTTGTCTTTTGGAACAGTTCGATTGTTTTAATCCTAAATAAATGGAGATAGGCATATATACAATAAAACTAACCTGTGAAAATTTCATTTCAAGAGGCGGTAGCGTTTTTGAGATACCGCCGAAAATCTGGAGCGATAATGGTCAACGCAGGGAAGAATAATCCGTAGTTGGAATACACAATCTGAGAAACGTTTCATGCAGAAACGTTTCCCAAATTAAAACTTTTTGGAATCCCTCTCTCTAAAACCACATTTCTTTTTAAGGAAATTGTTTCTCAAAATGTTATAGAATATCAACAGCTGCAGTGCTTCTTACCAAGTAAGTTTTTGGAGCAATTACAAAAGGTATACCTACATATATATCTTAAAACCAGTGGATGGAAACATGTGGATTGGGAAATAAATGGAGCATCAAAAGGATAAAATATGTCATGCAACAAATGCTCTATAACTCATTTAAACGCCATTGTTCATAAGTTTTGGTTTTTGAACGAAGATCTAGGTCCAAAGAATTGTTTCCAGTAGATCTACGGTCATGTGTAGTCCAATATCCCACTCTTTAAGAGCTTCGACTTTTGTATGCAGTTTATAAAATAAAAAGTAACAACGGTTCGTTGGAATACAAACTCGCTGAGCATTTAAACTAAAAAATAAGCAAATATCAGTTGATTTATTCTGTAGAGTTGTGAGTTATTGGTTGGAGTTGACAAGTGAAGCAAAAATACTGTTGGGATTTGCGAGGAGTTTTTCTGGCGTGTCATACTCTACCACCTTCCCGTCACTCAGCGTCAAGATGGTGTCCGAATCCAAAATGGTTGCCACTCGATGCTGGTACAAAAAAGTATGTGTATATACAAAAATAAATAAACTGAAATACATAAATATATAGTTGAATCAGTTGTTTGATATTTTTTCAAATGAAGAAAGAACATGAAATATTTTGGCAAATTCTCGCTAACAGATACACAATTAGGCCTGTAAATGCAATGGGGCAAACGCAATCGCAATACCTTAGATCACAGTCTGCAGTTATAGCCTAATTTGACAGTATTCAATTTTAAATTAAGCCTACAGTGTTTCATTTTAATTAACAAAACAAATATTATGGCAAAGTCTTTGGGAAATTATTCCAAAAACTTTAAAATCATGCTACTTTTCTCCTTTAAGGATTACCGTAAGAAATCAAGAAGGGCCTATGTTTGCGCACTGTAGTAATACTCAATATTTTCAACAGTTTTTAAATTTAAAACAATCCTGTTTTCTTGTTAAGTATCAGAGTATAAGAGCTGAAGATTTGCGAAACAACCATAATTGAAAATTTCCCCAATTGAAAACGAACATGCCGGTGAAACTTACCGCTATAGTCAGAACTGTGCAATCGGCAAAAACAGTTGCCACGACTTCTTGAAGAATCTTATCCTGTGAATAAATACACAACTCGTTTACAAGTCACACAGATGAAACGGGACATAGTGGGAACCCTTGCCGGTAACACAACTCTATTTTTCTTGGAGATAGATGAAGACTTCCCAATACTGACACAAAAGAAAAGTAGTTAGCGAGGAAAGTGTTAGTTTTAATATATGATTAGAAAAGTTCTTCCACCAATCCTTTAGAGAAATATTTCCGTCTAAAAACTGTCATTTGAGGGAATGGCACTTGAAAACCCCACAAAACAGTTGCTTATTTCATTTTTGCTGTATTTGGCACGTTTTGTGATTTTTCTTAAATTAAAAAATTGGTGGAATTGAGTTATTGCCCCATCCAATGACAAAAATTAATATATGGAATAAATGTTGCAGGGCTACACTGCTGTGTGACAAGCTTTCCCTAATATGTGAAATAAATTCCACAGACCTTGGGCGTGATTCTAACCCTTGCCCCCTCCCCCAGATAAAAAAAAAAAAAAAAAAAAAAAATGCCGATTTTCAAATTAAATAGCCCCACCCCCCCAAAAATGTCGTTATCCCCCCTCCATGAAAATGTTTGATTGCACAATCGGTAATCAGTGAGTACTCATTTAAATAATCAAATTTCCCTGGATGATAACCAATCCCGTATTGTGTACTTAAGGACATTTTAATAGAGTTGTTGCAGTCGGTACATTTCCTTCTTACCGTCTCCATATCTATGGATGCCGTAGCCTCATCCATGATGAGGATCCGAGAACGTCTCAAGAAAGCACGAGCCAAGCAGAAGAGCTGCCGCTGACCGACGCTGAAATTCTCCCCACCCTCCGATACCTCCGATTCTGAAATGTTAATTGCACCAAAAGGTTCATTGTTTAGTTTCGTTCTGGTTTGCTTGTTTGCCGATGGTTTGAAAGGCCAATGAAATTCTATCAGAAGTCTTAAAAACCGATTGCATAACCACTTTTCTACCTGACTGCATGTGTACACGAATAAACTTGAATTGCAGTGATGTCATTTAGCTTATAACTAAGAGCCTCTCTGCCAGGGTAAGACCACTGGAGCCATTTTTCGTATTACTCCACGGGCTATTTTTCTAGGTAGATCTTAAGCAATTTGCAACAGCTTTTTTCGTATTGAACACAAATGGACTTGTTGGACCAACTCCTTCCTCCACTGGTTCTTTGTTTTAAATATCTCTTTGTCACAGCCGCAGCTGTACCCATCCACATCCATGGCTATTAGCCATAGCCAAAGCCACATTAGTAGCCGGAGCCTTTTAAGATTCATAGACTTTCTCACCTAGTCCCTCTGGCATCCTCTTCACTGTTTCCTTGAGCTGGGAGATCTCCAAACTGTTCCAGAGGTCGTTTTCTGATCTCCTGTTTTCAGGATCAAGATTGTATCTGTCGTTAAGAAGAGACAATAGATATGCAGAGAATTAGACTTTATTCGATTCGGTATTTACACAAAAGGCTTCATTCGAATACAATAATCTATTCAAACGGAATGTATCACATTTCAAAAACTTGTGCAAAAAAATTGCATTGGCTTACAAGTTTTTGATCTATACTATCCACACGCAGCTTTCATTGAGAGGTGGTTCTTAGGAACGTCTTCATTCCAGAACAATGTATATTACCTGATTGTGCCGTTGAATAAGATGGGATCTTGTGGGATGATTGCTATGCGTTGTCTTAGAGTGCTAAGAGGAACGTTGTTGATGTCCACGTCATCAATGAGAATACGACCTAGGATGAAATGAGAAAGACATCCCGAATCAGACTCTTCTAACAGCCACTTCTGATTACCAACTTATCCCATTTAATCCCACATCACCCCAAACAAACCCCAACGAAGATAACCCAAATCAACCAAAACTGACCAAACCCAACCAGACCCAACCAAATTGACCACCCATATCAACCCACACGCACCCATCCCAACCAAATTCAAACCAACTCAAACAAACTCATTCAACCCAACCAAACCTAACACATAGATCAACAATGGGCGACGTTTCGAACACGTCACATTTACCTTTGTAAGTGTCAATAATTCTGAATAGTGCTAACGTGAGTGACGACTTTCCACTGCCCGTGCGACCACAAATTCCGACCTAAACAATAAATAAAAAATCAGCAAAACCAAATCAAGATTGACAAAGGATCTCAAACATAACTGCAAATACTGGACAAAGACTAGAAGAACTTGTGAAGACGCACCTTTTCTCCGGAGCGGAACGTGAGTGATACATTTTTGAGGACGGGTTCAAGCTCTGCAGCGTATCGCACTGAGATTCCTTGCATCGTGATTGCACCGTGCTGTGGCCAGTCGAGGGCGGGCTCCGTTCCTGTCGAGAAGAATGCAACAAACGGTCAAAATTATCTGAAGAAAAATACATCTTCAAAAAAGTTTTTCGATCTTGTCTTGAACCATGACTGTCTACGTTGAAGTAATAATGTTTACAGGTCGATAAGTGTGTGGTGTAAACTATAGGAGTGACAATGTTGGTTCTTTAACAATAACAACAACGTTTTATCCTGTGAAAGGAGTTTGTTGGCATATACTTTGTTATATCGCGCGTATTCAGGGACCAAGTTGGTCCAAACCATTAGAGTTTTACGTGCGGTTCTATTTCTTCAAACACTTTAGTTTACCGTTAGGCCCAGTTAATAGCTATAAAAACTATATCGTATTGGTGGGAAAATAAAAATTAGCCATACACTATGATATAAAAGTAAAACAATTTGAACAAATCAACTATTGAAATCCGAGAGTAAAACTTAACCACCGTTTTCGCTTACTAACAACTAAGAATATTGTGCCCTACTGGAGTTCGTATTGGCGACCCCGAACATGCTAGAGCTTTGGTCATTGGTCGAGCGTTTTCGCGTGTTCGGTTGAACTGCAGTGACGTAACTGCTTCCATCAAACCGTAAACCGACCTGTTGGCTCAGTTAGGCTTGGTTTCAAGATGGCGGACTCTAAGACCTATTGGAATATATCAATGGAATTCATTTAAAAATGAAATACACTGAAGCATAACAACCTGTTATTTAAGTTAAATAGTGTTTATAAAATTACAAAGACTATAAGTTCCATATTATTTGAAAATAAAATGAAGGTTGTAGTTTAATAACATGAATTTCCAAGAGATGGTTACCGACCCGTTTTCGCGTAGCTCTCGGATTTTTTTCGGTCAGTGATTTTTACGTCAGAAACTTTCTCCCAGTCATGGTCGCCAGAACACGCCCCTGACATCCACGTTGTCATTAAACCCAATGGTCGCACAAATTCAGGCGTAATTGGCAAATGAAAAAACCCAAAACATCTTAGTCCCAATGGTAATTTTAACAGATTGCCTGTAGGCATACTATATACAAAAATGAAACTGTATGTATACAATTTGCTATTGAGTAAAGAATAAAGCCATCGTTCAAGTTTCTTTCTCGTTCTCGATATAAGCACAAGACTTGCTCAGTCTCTTCCGACAGAGCGACTAAGACTGGTATGGGAAATGGGCACCATTGTGAAACCTGGGATATTTTTGTAATTATTTTTGTCTTGATAATGCTTTGTTTACTTGTTTGTATATAAGTCATATTTGTCTGTCTTGTGTGTATAGTCTCTTGTTGAAGTCCCGCCTCGTTTACGCATTTACTCGTCTACCCGTCAAAGCGCTGGTTTTGTTTTTACAAGTTTTGACTTACAATATCCCCATTTTTAATTACTATTACTGTCGTCATTTGTTTATATTAATGTGTAATTTCCCGGCTGTCTGAATGATTTTGATGTAAGTATTGTGAGAGTGTGCATGTCCGACAATTGGAGACTTTTTGGAACTCAATGTTGCATAGACTTACCAGGTAAATCTATTGTTCTTGGGAATGTGAGCATACTCGGCATGACGTAGCCTAAATAATGGAAATTTACCTGGTAAGTCTACTGCCACCTAACGTTCAAAAGTCTCCCATTGAGCAATGGTTTCCAATTCTTCTGCAAAGTGGTGAGCAAACTGTGATGTCATCAGTGTTAAGGTATGACATGTTTTATTGATTCATTTTACCTGCGTAGGATTCATTTGATACTCCAATGTACTCCTTGATGCGCTCAATTGCATTCATAAACATTTCGGTTTCGGCGGCAAAACGGATGGCAAGATTCATGTAAGCGCCGATCTGTAAAGCAATGATAAAAAGGAACCAGTAACTGATAAACCTCTTTATTTAGATCAAGTATCTGAGAGAAACTTAACTTTTAAATTTGAAAGAAAAGAAAAACAAACAAATAAACAAACAAAAACCACAACAAACAACGAACGAAAAACAAACAAACACTCCAAACGACTATTCAACTGGCTATTCAACTTTAAAACTAGCATCCTTTATATTTAAAGACTTACCTCTATTATATACGTAATAGCTAGACCGACCTTGCTCGGTTCAGTGGAACCGTTCATGGAACTAATAATGGTTCCGATCGCTGCGATCAGCATACCGATCGTTCCAATCATCTCCTAAAATGCAAACACAAAGATGAACATATAGTCTCGAACAAAACAATCTTATATTTATTGGACGATACCTATACATGAACTTATAGTTGTCCAATCAGAGAGCAGATAGACAGTAACTGGATGTTAATTATGAAAATCACAAACACTCAATATTCATAAGCCTATTCTCTGAACGACCCTTGCCCAATCAAAACGCAGGTGGTCATAACATGATGAAATGCATAACATGTTTGCGTATTAAAAGGCATCGCTCGAAAAAAAAAAATTAAAAAAAAGAAAGATTACAAGCCCTTAGCTTTAAGCCTTTACCACTAATAGACTTACAAGTGCAACGTGATAAATATACATGATCCTCCTAAGCATTATAGATGAATTACACTCAACATTCATATGCTCCAGCTTTGACCAACCATAGAACAAAGTCGGCGCACACCAAACTACTGAATATGCATTACCTAATCACTCAATATTCAAAGATTATCTTTAATTAAATAAGTTTAACTTTACCAGTCGAAGACCATTCCATCTATGCGTTGATTGAAGGTACAGGAACGTCATATTGTTCACGTTTAATTTCTTCATGAGGGCATAGTAGAACCGATCCTGGTCTCTAGAATTTGAATAAATTAGCATGAAATTATAACGATTTAAAAATACAAAGTACGGGATTTGTAGTTGAAAAACCCTTAATATTAACTAATATTACGAAGTTCACACCAGAACCATTGCGCCACAGTCACGCCGAGAAAATACTTTTTTGTTAATGACACCACATTTTAAAGCAAAACTATTTTCTTACTACGGGAAAATCCGCATGGATGACAAAGACTTTATTTTTTTTCTTTGTACCTCTCTAAAAGTGATATGAGATGGGAAACATAATAAATTTATATCACATTAAGAAGAATGAGATGCTCTTTATATTCCAACGGTATACAGTTTGTTGGGGTATGTTTATTTGCAAAGCGATATGCAGCAATAAGCATTACTTGGGCTTTGGCAGGAACAGTGTTAACGTACTGTGACTAGTCAGACGGATATGGGCTAACGTGCACGTAATCCCTGAAAATATTTGTAACAATTATGTTTGGGTTATGTAGGGTGTGTGTATTGAAAACTAGAGGATTAGAATTAGTTTCTCCTTCCAAAAGCATCAACGTAAGATAGGGCTTTACTTTTCAGTAAAAGTGTTGGTATTTTGACTGGTAGTGCTCAAAGTAAATTGTAAAAATAATGCTTCATTGCATCAGTATTCAAAAGTCAAAAGGGTTATTCAATTTCAACGCCTTAGCATTCACTTATCAACTGAGATCATTAGGACACAATCACAAAAGCCAACAGCAAGATGCTTGTCAACTATTCGATTTCATTAGTAAGTAGGGGAAATTAAACCGAAAAGTGGTGAAATGAAATAAAGAACTGAAACGAAACTAACTGAGAAAAAGAAATCTTGACTGCACGAAAACTTAATTAAATTCATTAGAAGCTTAAAAGAAACCCTAGTTTGAATGAATTAAGGAAACATGCGTGAATTAGAATTCGTGTTAGTAAAACTAAACTGTTCTAAAATTGACCGGGCAAACCTATTAAATAACTTCAGAAGCTCTTGGGAAAAAAATGTGGCACACCTGTATTTTGTATTAAAAAAAAAGTTGATATACATGATAGTTAACAACGCTTTTTCATTCGAAATGTTGATGCAAAATAAACATTTAAACTCACATTACTATAGAAAATGTAAATAAAGAAATCAAATATGTAATATGCTAGATTCTATACCTGTAAGCACGTATTGTTGGTAGACCGCTCAGAGTCTCCGAGAAGTGGGCGAATATTGGAGACTTGGTTACGCTGTCTAGACGCTGCAGGGATCTGGAAACATGAGAATACACCAAAGTTCTTATAGAGCGCCTAAACGGGGGTATTAGAGCGCTCATTAGTTTATGGCAGAAATGTCGCGCTTTAAATTGTGAGACCTTTACATGACCAAGGTTCGATTTGTGGCCAATTTCACGTCATAATTAGATTGAAATTTCTAAATAGCTATTTTTAACAGTTTCGACAAATTTACAAGCTTTCATCGAACCTTGACGTTGTAACGTAGAACGTGGCCAGAAGAAACCCGCATAGCAGCAGCGGAACGGCAAAGAGAATGAAGATCGGCAAGACGATACAGTTCACCACAACACCACTTAGGTACCCAATGCTGAAGAAGATCGTTGTGTCTATGCTTTGAAAAAGTTTCTAGCAATAAAGCGGGAAAAATACAAAGCCTTGAATTTACAAGTAACGCAAAGTGTAGGCCTACGGTGCATGGTTGTCTAATGGTAATGAAAAGGCCTAGTTACCAGTGTTGACCTAAAGTTGAAAAATGTATGTTATAATAAATACAATGTATACAGATACATTTACCAAGATATTTAATTCGGGTAGTGCAGACAACTTTAAATATGAAGGAAATATGTAAATATTGTTTGATCTATTGTAGGCCTATTTAGAGTTCTTTCAATTTTGAATTTCATTTTAGCTTCAAAACATCTTGAGGTCTCATCCACATTATTCTTGTCTACTACTTTCTACAAAATTTCAACATAAACCAATTACTCCTTTTTCTGTTCCACTTCTTTGACAAGCAATTTCAGGAATCTTATTTTATTTAGTTTATTTTTTGGTAGATTGTTCTTGTTTGGTGAAATTATTGTGTGTGCACTTAAAAAGAAGAAGATTAAAGTAGATTAGATTAGAACTTACATTGTCAACGTCAATGCCATGGCTCTGTGGTGTGTGACCTTTGTACAACATCAATTATGCAAAAGATTCAATAACATTTTCCCTAAAAATATATTTTATCTCCTTTTGTTTATAACAACTAACTAAAATTGTGGCACATCCTTCCAAGATATAAAAAAAAAAATATATATATACACCACAGAAATTTCAACCATGTGTTCTTACCATGTCCATGATGTTTGTGTCACTTGATAAGCGATTGAGAATGCGTCCCAACGGTGTAGTGTCAAAAAACCTGCAAAGGAAATTTCAAACCAATTGATAGGCGAGTACATAAAACATCTCTAATGCATTAAAAAGAAGTATTTTTCTTTAAAACAAATGTGTGGGGCTAAAATTAATGTTTCACCCACAGAATTTGTAGAAATTGCAAAGACTACATGGAGGAAAAGGGAGAGGAAAAGAGAGAAGTAAGAGTTGGAAAATTAAAGAAGAAAGTAGACAAGACAATGATAATCTGTGTTAAACATTTAAGAAAAATTTAATACAATTAATAGCTACATGAGTTACTGTATAGGTCATGGTGTACATCCGGAATAAATGCTATTAGTGTCGCTAAGCCGATGTCTATTATAAATAGAACAGAAATACATAAACAGTGTGAATGAACACGATGCAAGAACAAAATGGGGTTACACATCTAAAACATAATAATAATGGCTTCATAGCGCTCATATCTGTCACTCAGTGACACTCAAGGCACTTCAACATTGAGTATGGGGGCTACGTTTGAAGTATGAAACCTACTTTTGTACAAAGCACCATGTAATGGTTTACAAGGTGCTGTGGCGCAATATGCTGCCAATCAAACCAGGAACACCGGGGCGAACCCCCTTCTCTTTTCGATAAGTGCACTGGGTACTTTTACGTGCGTTACACAACACACGGGACCAAGGGCTTTACGTCCCATTCGAAGGACGAAGCAATTATGGTTAAGTGACTATTTTACCTCATAGAGCAACGTGTTACGTTTTGTAGCATGGTTATGTGCAGTTTCTTGGACGCAATGTACGCACCGACTGCAATGGACACATTTCCCACAAAAATAGAAATTACGCCCGCAAGAGAGAGACCAGCGTAGCCTGCTATGTAGTAGGATAGTGGTTCCTTCGTAGACTGGTATCCGGCAAAAAAAGACAACATAAAGGTTAGGCAGAACTTGAAACTTTGCATGACAGATATCAAGACTTTTTCGGTATAACACCATGTTCATATAGCGGTACATAAATTAATTAATCTCTTTAATGAGTTGTGTCTCTGAAGACGATTGGAACGTACTGGTTGAAACGTAAAGTTTTTACATCATCTTTTCAGAACATCACAACTCATGGAGAGATTTTTTCAGGTCACCGCAAACCAGAGAAAGGTTGCGACGTTTTCCTTTATGTCAACAATCCATCATTTTAGCTTTTCTGTCAACCAAAAATATCAGGCAAAAAGTTCGCAAGGTTAGGTTCTTCGGTTGCCGATGCCGACAGAATCAGAGGGTTCAAGGAAACATACCTTAGAGGTTGGGATATCATCTCAAATTCAATATGAAGGATTTACAATAAAGGGCGCCACCAAGACTTTACACGGAGAAATCATTCTTTAGCAAAACAACGGTCGACATACAGGTTTTTGCAACGATAAAGGCATTTGGAAATATTGCAGAGCAATTTGGAGTTACCAAGAAGCTCGTACAAAACAACATTTTAAGTTAAAGTCACTCTCACAAATTTAAATTGTTCGGCTAATGTTTTGTTTTTGATTGTTGCAAAGAATGTAGACTTTTTCTATGACTATTACAAAAAGGCCTCCCCATTACAAACACTTGGTGGCGCACTTTACTATACATTACACATGAATTATTTTTTCAGATAATTGTTATTGATCAGTTTATTTACGTTGTCTGTAGAGATGCCCGCCTCGGACCAAGACGACAGCCAGAAATTGGTGCCAGCCGTGAGAGAGCCATGCGCAATGTAGCCGACCACGGACGACATCGACATGAACCAGGTCATGGCATTAAAGTAGAATAAATACATCTTGTACGAAACGGAACCTTTCTCCATCTCCTCTTGCTCGATCAATTTGGCTCCTTTTGGCACTGACACTAACACAAAATGGCAAAAACAGTATTGGAATTCTTTGAATCGTTAGAAAGGTGACCCCCCCCCCAAAAAAAAAAAAAAAAAAAAAAAAAAAAAAAAAAAACACCAAAATGCTCCCCCCAAACCAACCAAACAAACCAACAAAACCCGGGTCCAATTTTAATGTGGTGATACTTAAAAAGCGGAATTCTACTCTACCACAGAATACCGCGGAAAGGTGTGCTTTGAAATTAGCCATGCATAAAGCCTTTCAAAATGAATTAATAAATAAATAAAACAAAAACAGATGATTCTACATGTCTCACTCTGAAGTTCAAACTCGGTCAGTTAGATGCAAGTTTGTTTCAGCCTTTAGAGAACTTGTAAAATATTTAAGGAAGGTCAATCATGATTATAATTATACTGTGTGGGTTAAGTTTTTTAAAATGGTAAACATTTCAATGAAAACACACCGAAGGGAAAAGAAACAATGTACGCTACTAATAATTCGTTTTCCCTTTTGAAACTACGACATAGATGAAGGCCTACTTCAAGCTAAACCAGTCGGTTACTTCACTGCCTGATACAAACGGGTGTAACTTCATAACAACGGCTCTTATAGCGCAATTCTAGAGATGATCATTCGGCTTACGCCGCATCACTTTATCCTAAATCTTCATAGTAATTTCCATAACCAAGACTGTGGAGTTATTAAAAATGCCAGACTGGGGCATCTGATAGGCCTGCTGAAACCACATAAATAATGGGTCGCTTTACGCCAAAATCAAGCACTTCTCTGGAATAGTAAAAGTGGGGACAAACGAAACACCAACCTTGATACCAATGTGATATCTATTGATTTTCCACCTGTGACGTCATGCTATTGTTCCATAAAGTCAGATAAATACATTTCATTTTAACCAGTATTTATTAAGATGCAAAATGCAAAATGCTCAACTGATCATGACAAGCCATGAGTCAGAAAGTGCCTTTTGAGTCAGAAAGTGCCTGGTTCCGGCATAGAGCTTCATAAAAATAACCATCTCACCTGATTCTTTTGACAGTTCTCGCGAGATCTGCTTCCGAAACACAGTTTTCCTCTCGTCTTCTGACAGTCCACGGAGGTTCTCTTCAATTTCCGTTTCGGACTCAGTCGCCGTCTTGACAGCTTGTTGATATTCGCTGTAAAGATCCGGAGTCTCATCCACAATGTCCTGAAGGGTCCCCTGGTGAGCTATCTTGCCCTCTTTCATCACGATGATCTGGTGGGGGGGGGGAATGATACAAGTAACACTAATCACAAAAATTAATTAAAACAAACAAATTAGTAATAAAAAGCCTTAACAAGATTACAACATGTTGTTTCTTCTGATCAGTTTACCCCGGAAGTGGAAGTACACTCGAAAAATCTTACCTTCTTGGCATGGTGGAGATATTGTAGCTGATGAGTCACCAAGACAACGGTTTGCTTCTTGCGTAGCAAAGTACCCACAATAGCTTTCTGGAAGACATGCGATCCAACATGGACGTCTAAAGCAGACAGTGGATCATCCTGTTATTTATACAAGAGATATTACAAACAATACGCAAGGGCATTCTTCAGTTCATTGTAATAAGAAACATTGGACTCTTAAAGTGCCATGACCAGCTCCAACAGAAAGAAGGTGAAGTTGGAAACCGTTTCTTAGTTGTTGCCAATTGTGCATTTCCGATTCACACTTGAATTGTAACAAGTTTCAGGGACATTGTTATAGATTAGCGAGTGAGTGTTGTATACCATAAATAATTTCCAGGTGTCATGAATGTACAATGGTGGTACAGTAAACAAATGCTTCAATTCCATGTATAGTTTTACCGAAATTTGAAAAACAGCTTGGTTCCCTTTTACAATATGAAAATAATAGACTAGTTCCCTGTGGAAATACTAAATGTTACCGTCGAGTGATTTGTATGGAGCAGATAACACGAAGATGAGGCTTTAAAATATGAAAACGAGGTTGTTTTCAAACGCTCATTGATTAAGATGAGTATGACCCACCAAGATGATGATATCTCTGCCCGAGTAGACCGTCCTAGCCACGCTAATCCTCTGCTTCTGTCCACCGCTCAGGTTGATCCCCTTCTCTCCAATCTCAGTCTGGTCTCCTCCTGGCAAGATATCAATGTCTGGTTTCATGGCACACACATCAATGGTCTTCTTGTATCTGAAAGGGGAAGAAGTCAAGTTACAATTATTAATATCTCTACTAATATCATACATTTTTGGTTATGAAACAAGGATATCTATCATCGAATATCATGAAAGGTAACTAGCACTGAGCCCACGACCTCCACGTTCCAGTGCAGCCGTCGTGACCGCTATTGTACTATACCGAGTATGCCAGTTGACGAAAACAAAACAGATTGTCAACCTCGTGCCCATGGTTTACTTTATTTCCAACCATGTTTAAGTCAACCTGGTACTGCTCGACACACCCTGGGAACGAGGTTGGATTGAAGTGTACTGCAAGCCTTACGGGCCGATTGGCCAGAATGGGGAGATGCGTGTTTTCATACCTTTCCATTTGTCACCTCGCATAAAGAGAAAAAGAAAAAAAAAGAAACAAAAGAAGAAAGAAAACAAGAAGGATGGAACTAAAGTCAAGATCTTACTTTTTTGTGACCAAACGTTCACCGAACAGGACGTTGTCTTGTAACGTTGCGTTGATCAGCCATGCTTTCTGCGCTGCGTATGCGATGGACTTTTTGGTCCTGCAAAAAAGTATAATATTTACAAAAATGAACATTATTTAAAAACAAAACAAAAATGCTGGCAGAACTTAAAAAACGATTACATGCATATGAAGTTTTTATCTTTGTGAACAAACGACTGCAGAAAAAACACCAAATCGGGCCAAATCGCGAGGTTTCGGCAACACGCCTGTATGATGAAGAATACATCTGTATTTAGCAGCCTATGGTCAAAGCTGATCGAGACTGCCAATTCGGACATTTGTACTCAAAGTATTGAGGGCGCTGTTCTGTAGCTGCCACTTTAAATTTTTCTCTGCCATCTTTGCTTAGTTTTTGCCATCATCTTTTTATTTATTGTTGACGTGTTTGGTAAGCTTTTTGTGCTTCTTTGTAATACATTTTGGTGCTTTATCCGGTACGTATTGCTTGTTATTTGGATGTTTTTGATGTGTTTTTTATCTCCAGTCGTGTGCACTATATTGTAGTGTGTATATTCACCATGGCTGTTGCCATTAGTGCCCGTGCTAGTCTGTTGGTGTTTTTACATCTGGTTTTTATTATACATAAGTCGCAACAGGTTCTATTTTTTGCTGATGCTGAGACTATCAGAAATGAGCATTTTGTATCTTCAAATCTGTTCATGTGTCTGACTAATTTTGTTGTTCCAATCACACCCTGTCATGGGGTAACATTACAGCTGTGCCGAACTGGATTCAATTTCTCGAAAGTTCCAATAGTCAAATGGTCCAAACATGGTCAAACTTCTCTAGTTATTCCTGGTCATGACCCTCTACAGGATATAACAATATTTATGGATATTTTTGTTAACCCAGGCCCTCGTATTGGATGCACTAGCAATGACGAGTTGCATTTTATACATACAGATAATTCGCCTTCTCACATGCCTAATACAACTAGAATGTACTCCCGTAGTCAGCTTTTTAACATCCGTAAGACTTTTTACCATTCCATTCAGTCTGGATTGTTTTCTATTCTGAAAGCGAATGGAATTTTTCGGTTCAGGGGTAGAAGAGCGGGTCATTGTAACTATGTGTGTAAAATTCCAGTTCACATTGGTCACCGGCTTGATTACGTTCATAATAGGTTAGCTTTGGAAAACCGTACTCCTGTCCTTAAACATATTGTTGTAAATCCTGGCGATTCCTCTGATGATCTATTTAAACTTTGTTGCTTAAATACCAGATCTCTTAAAAATAAAACAGCTGATTTTGTTTCTTATGCTATTAATAGCAAGGCTGATTTGTTTGCCCTTACAGAGACTTGGTTTACTAATATGGATGTTGCCCACAAAGTTGAAGCAACTCCACCTGGTTTTATTGTCTGATCATCCCCGGAAAAATCGTTTGGGGGGATGCACTGCTTTGTTGTTTCGTGATCATTTGCATGTAAAGAAAATTGCTGGAGATGAAATAGATTCATTTGAGTTTTCAGAATGGTCTGTGGGGATTAATTCGTTTAAATTACGACTTGTAATCATTTACAGGCCACCATACTCAGCTAGCCACCCTTGTACAGTTAATCAGTTTATCACTGATTTTGCCGACTATTTAGAATCCATTATTTTATCTTCTGAACCAGTTTTAATAACTGGTGATTTTAACATCCATGTTGACATATCTGAGGATCCAAACACTAAACTTTTTTTAGCACTTCTTGAATCCATGGGTCTCCAGCAACATGTTAACAAGCCAACACATGAGATGGGTCACACACTAGATCTTGTCATTACCCGGAACTCCGAGACGGTTCTTAACAGCCCTCCGACACCTCACCATCTTTTCTCTGATCATTTTTCTGTTATTTGCAACTTGAAACAAAACAAATCTTCTTTTCCTGTTAAACAAATTGTTTATAGGGATATTAAATCCATTAACATTAACTGCTTGCAAAGTGACTTAGTCTCTTCTAGGCTGTGCAGGGACATCCCTCAAGGTCTTGAGGAGCTTACGAAAGCGTACAACACTACACTAGCTGGCACCTTCAACACACATGCCCCATTAAAGTCCAAGATGGTCACCGCTAGGTCCCGTCTACCTTGGTTTAATAAAGAAATCAACTCTGCCTTAAGGATGAGGAGACGTGCAGAAAAGAAGTGGCGACGAACTAACATGGCCTCTGATCTTTCAGATTTTAAGCTTATAAGAAATTAGGTAACCTTTCTTCTCAACAAAGCTCGCTGTAATTTTTACAAAGCTTTTATCGAAAGTAATAGTTCCGACCAGAGGAAATTATTCAGAGCATCTAAAAAGCTGCTTGGGCATAGTGATGACGTCCTCTTTCCACCTTTTAAAGATAAACTGACTCTTGCTAATGATATGGGTAGCTTTTTTGTAAAGAACATATCTAATATTCATGCTAAACTTGATGACTTGGAAGTTTCAACCTCTGTTGACAGAACATTCTCTTTTACATCTGAAACATTGTCTAGTGGCATCTTGTTTGATAGTTTCATACCATTGACCGAGTCACAGGTAAAACAGCTTGTTGTCAATTCTTCTAAGGGATCATGAGCTCTGGATCCCATGCCTACTAACCTTGTGGGTGAGTGCCTTGATGTTTTGCTTCCTGTACTTACTAAAATTATAAACTCATCTTTAGTATCTGGCACATTTCCTGACGACTGGAAAGAAGCTTTAATATGCCCTTAATTAAAAAAAGACAATCTCGATATGAAATTAGAAAACTACCGACCAATCAGTATAACTTACAATTTATTTCTAAATTAACTGAGAGGGCTGTTCTTGACCAACTTTATTGTCACATGTCAAAACATTCCATGTTCCCGGTTTTCCAATCATCTTACCGGAAGCATCACAGTACAGAGACGGCTCTTATAAAGGTTAAAAATGATTTATTGATGAGGATGAATTCCCAGCATGTTATTCTGCTTGACCTTTTAGACCTGAGTGCAGCGTTCGATACTGTTGATCACGTCATTTTGTTGAAACGTCTGCAGTCTAAATTTGGAATCACTGGCAAGGCCCTTGACTAGTTTTCGTCTTATTTGTCAGATAGAAGTCAACGCGTATCTATTCAAGGTACCGTATCAGACAAATTCAATACCACTTGTGGTGTTCCTCAGGGATCCTGCTTAGGACCATTTTTATTCATTGTCTATGCCTCTGAATTGTTTGACATCATTGAGCATCATCTGCCTGATGTTCATTGTTATGACGATGACACTCAGCTATATCTATCTTTTAGACCTGACGAGATATCTTGTCAAGCTGCTGTAACTGTAATGGAAAATTGCATCAGGGACATCAGGCAATGGATGTTGCACGACCGGCTTCTGATTAATGATGCTAAGAGTGAATGTTAGATCATCGGATCAAAGCAGCAGTTGAAGAAAGTTAAAATTTCCAACATCATGATTGGCGATGCTAAAGTTCTTCCTACAACATGTGTTCGTAATTTTGGGTCATGGTTTGATTCTGAACTTACAATGAACACCCACATCAACAAGGCTTGCTCAGCAGCTTTCTTCCATATTCACAACATCAGACGCATTAGTCGATTCCTAACACAATACTCTCGTTTAAAACTAGTTCATGCATTTGTGACCAGTCGCCTTGATTATTGTAATAGCCTTTTATATGGTCTGCCAAAGTCACAAATAGCTAAATTACAAAGGGTTCAAAATGCCGCAGCCAGAATTGTTACTAATACACACCGGTTTGAGCACATTACACCTGTACTTCGTCAATTACATTGGCTGCCTGTTACATACAGGATTAATTTTAAAATCCTTTTGTTGACATTTAAAGCTCTTCATGGCCTTTCTCCAAAGTACTTACAGGATCTTGTTTCCATCCGGAAAGTACCTACATATCAACTTAGGTCTGGGAATAATGGTCTACTCTTAGATTATCCCACTGGTAAAATGTTGGCTACATTTGGTGATAGGGCTTTTTCTGTGGCAGCCCCTAAGCTTTGGAATGCGCTACCGTTGCATATACGTAGCGAACGGAAACTTACCTCTTTTAAATGTAATATAAAAACCCATCTTTTTAAAGCCGCTTTTTAGTGTGTTTTTTGGTCTTGTTCTTTTGTGTCTTTTGTTTGTCTTTCTTCTATGGTTGCCTTGCCAGTTAGTTTAGATTTTTTACAAAGGTAGGGTTAGAGGCGTCTGTCTCCTGAAAAGATCCAAACATTACCGATGCCAGCAGGGATAGGCCTATATGTAATTGTAATAAGTAACTTTTAGTTCTCTGTTGGCGGGACAGACGTATCCCCATACTGTAGTTTGGGCACTGGCCTGGTGACCAGTCTTTATTCTTTGTCTTTTTCTTCCATTCTGTGCATTTTAACATTTGTTATGCGCCTTTGATCATTTTGTATGTAAGGGGCGCAATATAAATTTTAATTATTATTATTAAAGTCTCCACTGACCTACTGAACTGGACACTGCCGGACAATGTGGTCATCTCGCCCTGCATAGCGGACACCAGGGACGACTTGCCGCTTCCAACGGCCCCAATGATCATTGTCAACTCACCTAAGGAAAGGGTTACAAACATTATACACTATGGATTTTTTTCTCTACTATAATTTTTGCTCTACAAAATTCTACTGTAGACTTTCGCATCTCTGCAACATTTGCGGATACAATAGTGACAACAAATTATTACTCCGTATGTGTCATAGGCCCCTTTCGAGACTATGACTTACGGGCTTGGGAGCCGGTGTGGCAGGAGATTCCCCCCCCCCAGCGATTCTGTGCCCCCCCCCCCACCCATGGCGAACTGCGTACAAACTTCTTCTGATAGCTTCCTCTTTTGAATTAACCTCCTCCAGCCGATGTTGAATTCCCAAATGGGAGACAGAATCTCCGGCGGACAGATTTTCCCATGACACCGGCTTAGGCTCCGCCCACCCGTTGAAGCCCCGCACCGAAAGCACGGGCTTTCAAAAATACTGACGAGGCCCATGCCGTGGATTCGAAAAGGGGAGTAATAACGATATAGAAGGAGTTTAAGTTTTCAGTAGTAAGGGGTTTGGGTCTTATTCTCTATATACGTCAGTACAGCACTGCACTGACAACCAGCACCCCAATGGGCCAACATTTTTATCATAGCAGCCTCATGCTGACTAGTCTTGTAGGAGAAAATCTACAGCCGCTTAATACTTTTACCTGCCGGTATGTCAACGTTGATGTTTGAAAGGATTGGCCTCTTGCTATTCTTGTCCCAGGTGAAGTTGCCATCTGTAATCTGGAGATACAAACAAGTGGGCGTTGTTCTTTATCAAATAACAGTCATTGGGGGGAGTGTGCCCGAATACATTTGGGTCACTTGGGAAGGTTTTGGTATAGTTAATTTACGAATTTGTACAACTTACAACTTACAGGAAATCTAGAAATTTCAGATATGAGAACGACGAGCATTATTGTGCTAAAGACATCTCCGGAAAGTAGTTAACTAGCCCGATATACTTCAAAATACAGAAAAAGCAAAAAAAAAAAAAAAAAAAAAAAATTAATAAATAAATAAAATAAATAAATAACAAACCAATTACAAATAAATAAATAATCGAAATGTACAGTTTTTACCTTAATGGTAACAGACCGAGGCACATGACTGAGTTTGGTTGTGTGCGTAATCCCATATTTAATGGAACGCTTGGATACTACCACCTTTGGTAATATACTCGACGTTTCATCTACTTCATCGATGTGGTCATCATCATAACCGTTTTCGTGTGCGTTGGGACGACCAACCTATGAAATGACGATGCAAGAGCTAGTTATGATCATTTAGAACCAACATTGCTAGCCAGTAATATCAGTCGTGGTTTTGGAGAATGGCCATACTTTCACCGGATGCAATTTGGGTTTTTTCAAGACTTGTGTAAGTGACATGTGGTTTCACATAGGCCTATGTTAGGTTTATTACTGAAGCCAAAGACAAACACATTATGACAACAGCTAGTCACGGATAAAGGGTGATTTTAGTGCAGATCTGCAAAGATAATAAACAAAAGAACTGTTTCCACTTACTTTCGGTCACTAGGTTGATATGTTTCGAATTAACTTACATGGATACGTACATATATTCACTCTCCATATAACAGTCCATAATATGTTCAGGTTTGATTGGGTATCGAGACTCAGCTGCACGGGTTGCGTTTGGTACAACAGTTACTGCACACCATTTCTTAACACGAACTGTGTGTACATGCTTTTGCCACATGATTACAGACTGCATCCATCATTCATTGTTTCCTTTTATTCTATGCATACTAAAAGAATTTTAAGCTGTCCACTAACAACCTGTTGCGTCATAAAGGCAAACATCTTTTCATTGTAGGGTCAGTTACCTTATCTGTTCCAAACACTGCGAATTCCATTTACAACGGAAACAAAAATGAATGACACAAAACACACATACTTTGACGCAGGGGTGAGCAGAAGTTATGCTTGGAATGAATCCAAACATAGAGGGACAACGAGTCACAATTGGGACATGTGTAGTGTTAAAAATCTTCCTAGAGACCCCCTCAAATATACAAATCTTGAATTACAAACAATACTTTTATGTTGAAATGAAGCTACTCACATAATCATTATCGATGCCGTGGGCAGTGCTTCTATAGTCTCTTTCCCGCCAATCGTTTCCCGCACTTTGATTCTCCACCTCCTGCGCCATAAGGAATCGCTGCAGTCGTCCGGTGCTGATTATGCCATTAACGAGGTGTGTAGTTATCATTGGTAACATGAAGAGGGGACCAGTCATTAGGTTGAACAACGCCAGGGCGGAGAAAGACTTATCGGGTGTAAGATCTTCACCGCTAAAGGCGGGGTAGGTCCCAAATGTCTGCCTCGGTAAAAAATAAATAAATAAATAAATAAATAAATAAAAAATAAAATACACACAAACGTAACAAGTATAAAAAACGCTGTCTGGTAAAATTGTGTAATCTTAATGTCTACGTTTTGTTCTCATACTTTGATTTTAAAGATTAAACTTGCTTTGAAATCAGCGATCGTAAAGTTTGTATTTTCTTAATGACAACTTTTACTAAATCAAAGTTTATTTTAGGCCTAAACCATGAAAGGTTTTTCGCCTTTATCGTTTACACCAAGAATACAAAACCTATTCTCAAAAAATGATTTGCACTAACCAGGAGTGTGACCCAGAGTGGGGCCGCTGACACGATGAATCCTGTGAATTGTGAAAAAAAAATTCAATTGAAACAAGAACTAGATTAACAAAGAACAACTACAAAGACGACAACAACAACGGCAACAACAACAACAACAACAACAGCAACAACAACAAAACCCAACAACAACAACGACAATAACGACAGCAACAACAGCAACAGCAACAACGACGACGACAACAACAACGATGATGGCGACGGCGACGGCGACGACGACGACGACGACGACGGCTGCGGCGAGGGCGACGGCAGCGGCGCTGAGAGCGACGGCGACGGCGACGACATGTATGTATCTAGTGTGGTGTGTAGATTGTTCACTTACCTTACTATTTATTCTACTGCGGCGGAGTAGATTTCATAAATCGAGAAACTGTTTAGTTTTGAAAAGAGACCACACCACAGCAGCAGCAGCAGCAGCAGCAGCAACAGCAACAGCTACAGCAACATCAACATCAGCAACAACATCAACAAAAACATATATACAACAACATCAACAACAACAAACAAGCACAACCACCTATACCGTCAATAATACCTATAACTCCATAACCGACGTTCATCCTCAGTATATGACCCAACTCTTTGAGTCGTATCTTCTCGACGACTTTCACATAGAGTTGCTCCCATCCGTAAGATTTCAGCAGCTTGATTCCTTGCAAGATCTCGTTGGAATGTTTCAGTCTTTCATCTGCTAAATGCTGAACAGAGAGAAACAATGGACATCGTGAAATGAGTTTGTCATCTTGCACGAAGTGACTGCCTTATACTCACACAGCTTTAATAATCAGTTGAAATTAAATCGTAGAGGGCTGTGCAGGCCTCCTCTCATATAAGTTTTGCACTTTTTGAACCTATAGCACCAACATAGCGGCTGAGTTTAGTAGTTCAGCTTGCTGTTAGGTGTGATACAAATACATTTCTAAAATTATTTAAGGATTGTTGTTGATATTACCAGGGCACACTTTTACTGAACGGAGAGAAACGATTCCACGAAGTGACTGCCAATATCTTTCATCCTCAGTTGAAACGTTTAGTCGTTGGTTCCGTGTACTGTGTGGTATAGGCAGGGCACTTAACGGTCCAAAAACTCTTGTAGCAGTTGAGTGAGATGTAATACAAATTCAGTGTTCTAAAATATTTAATATAAGGGATTGTTGCTGATATTTACCAGGGCACTCTTCTGGTGCTTGGCCATGAAGCCAGCAATCCATAACTGAACGGGAATAACTAGTATGTAAACCGCAGAACCAAGCAGAGCCGCAGTACCAAGTTGCATGTACAGAAGGTACAGAACAAGTGCAATCTAGAAACAAAATGGAAGTCAATAATTTAAAGATTGTTAATCACACAACGAGTACTTAAAGCATATTTATTATAAACAATGGAAAACATAGACATATAGATCTCGAAAAAAGACCGCTGATTAACTTTGTTTAATATTATCATCATATCTTGTTGATGCAGTCATCTAAGAATCGGCACGTAATAACAGCATTGGGAGCATTTGAGTGTGTTGTAACAGAATATGATCACGAGGTGAAATCTAGACTATTCCATTTCACTCGGCTGCGCCTCTTGACGACTCCACGCAGAACGACTCCGTGTAGTCACTAACCTTTTTCGCCGTGACAGGAGATTGCCTCGTTTGGACAAAAGGGCGGGAACGATTATTTTGGGAGCAACGCTAAGAAGCGTCCACTAACTATCCACATTGGACCCCTATGTTAAATTTTTGAGCGTCGCGGCAGTATACATGATTGCTAAATAAAGGATGGCGCATGACGCGTGTACCACCAATCAAATGACAAGAATCTCTATGTGCGGTAAGGTAAATGGTGGTCGCGCTGTCCAAGACAGTGACACTTCACATTGACTTAAAATACACAATTGAATGGTCGTTTTACATGTTTCATTGTTTGGGTCCGTGTCTATATTTGGGAGTAGTGTACATTTTTGAATGTTATATTTTGTAGTTCTGTTGTTTTGCCTGCTGCAGTCACAGGGTTTTGACAAAGTAAGATTTTGAGTTTAACTCTTACCAAGAAAGGAACGGTCCATAGAAAATGAAAATACTGGAACATGTAAAGCAGGTTCATTGGGTCCGTAGACATGTGGTTGGTAATCTGACCGACGGTCATGTCGCCCCCAGTCGTAGCAAACGTTGACAAGCTCAGTGATTTCTCGTATACCATCGACTATATTTAGACACAGACAAAAACTTAATTGGTTCTTATGAGTCTTATTTGTAAGTTAGTCTTGTTGTGCTGTACTCCATAACTACATTCATCTAAGTCGTAGACAGTGACAGTTTTAATCTACATATCATGAAATGGACCTGGCTATATTTTGCTTCAAGCCTCGGCTTGGTTTACATTGGGTCGAACAGAAGAAAAGCAAGATGGTCACACCATAGCAAAAGGTCAACTGTGTCCGTTTGCATGGAGCTAGGGCTATATTAAACCCCTTCTTATGCATAATGTGACAAGGTTATAAAAAGTGACGTCACCCCGATAAGAACAAGAACACATTTCGGCATTTTGGATAGAATTTCCTCATAAAAACTTCGACGGTTTGCATGACGACCAGGACTTAGAAATTCACCTTTTATGGACTGTTTTGAGAAAATTATGAATCCATACTGTTAAAATCTCAAACTATACGCACACAGTGCTGACATTCAGGCCTTTGACAGGTGGTTCAGCCTTTTGACATGTGAAAATAATAAGTGTCAGTGGTAGGTCATTAAGATGGGAAGAGAATTAATAAGGACAACATTCTCTCTCGAGGGCTTGGCTGGGGAGGGGTATGATTGAAACGAACGTCGGTAATACAGTGGCCATCCCGCTTCCATTTCAAGAACTTTTTAGACCGCAATTACCCACAAATTTTACTTTTTACTCAAATACCTGTATGGTTGACCGTAGACACATCCCATAATACGTGGAGTAATAAAATGACAAATGCCCAGCAGTGAACTGGAATGTTTCCGCAATGTAGGACACGACTGCAAGCACGAACCCGTTGGCCATGAATTCGGTTACGCTGACAAAATGAGGCATAACCTTCGAAAATAGATTTGCAGAGACAACAATGAGAGGTTAATCACAGCATAGTAAAATGAAAGATTTGACCTCATGATTCTGAGCTTTACCGGTGAACATCAACGCTTTTGGAATGAGTGATAGAAACTGCCATCCTCTAGATTTTAATACACAGTTTAGTCATGGTGAAGTAACAACATATTTCGGTAGTCGTGTTTTTGAGAAAAATACCCATTAACCATTGATTAAAGTTTATCAAAGATACTTTTGTTTATGTTATACGATATATCGAAATGAGGACTGAACGTTTGGAACAATTTCTCGTACATTGTAAGATTTAGGAGCGGAAGAAATCTCAGGAAAATGCAGCAACTTGTTTAGTTTATTTTTAATAAAAGGTAAGTTTTTATATTTAAAAACGTCAATTAATGTCTTTATATCTTTCCAAATTATGTACACACCATAAGGGATATTATCATGGTAACCAAAGTGTGGTTTCCATGGGTTCAGATTGGTGCATACAGTAGATTTTGAGACCCAGTAGGTGACACCAGACAAACCAGATATTACATCCTATTGCTTAAGTAGTTCTGATAAGTCTGCTGGCACGTCCTATTGTCCTAAAACAAAAATCAAATCCTATTATCCTTGGAACTGTATAAAATATAGAATCACCTCATCTTGCCGATCAGTCTTGTAGTAAAAATCTGCCACGTACAAGACAATCCCGGAGACGCAGACTGGGCCGACCAGACCAGCAAGATCACTGAGCAGTTTTAGGATTCCCGCCAACGCCATTCGTACAAAGTAGATGCGGATGATGACTTTTCCCAGTGACGGCTGGCGGCCTTTAGACTCAGCCTGTTGCTATTTTGAATTAACCGAAAATATAACCGAAAATATTATACATATTCATTTTTACACAAACAAAAGTTTCAAAGTTTTGGTTGAAATATCCCGCCAAAAATGTAATACAATACCCTGATACCAACAGTAAAAATTACTCTTGACTCCACTATGTTCAAAATCGAAGTATACCTTCTCCTTTTCATACTCGTCCTTGAACTGCTGGTGTAATGTCTCTGCACTTAGACTCCCCGGCAACCTTCCCAAATCCGGAACATCCAATGGCCTCTTGTAGCCGAGGAAGAAGATCCAATTCAGCCACCAGAAAGTCACTTGCGATGCGAGGTTGACGTAGTATGCTCGAAATAGTGGCTCCGGGGATGTCAAGTCGTCGGCAATGTCACTGTATGGGTTTGGATTGCTACGGAAGACCTAAAATGTGCAGGAACAATCAATGCGTATTTTGCTTATCATTGTTAGCTGGTTCTATCCTTCAACAACAACAAACGGGAAAAAAACGAAAAAGACAAAGAAAAAGACAGACGCTTTAACCAGCTGGTATAGGCCTGATGATTCATATGACGTAAAACAGACGAGAGGCAATGCTGATGGGAAACTCTATTTAAGAAAAAAAAAATGAAACTAAGCACAGGAATGGAAATGAGGTTGCTGTACGATGTGGGGTTCGAACCAGTTTACACAGACATGAAAACCACGGAGTTGGTTAGAGGTATGCCACCAAGCAATCAGTTTGTTTATTTTAAGTCCACTTAGATACAGCAATACAACGACCTTGTATAGTGAAAATAAATTTTTTTAAAGGTTTAACACCAAATTATGGATTAGGTTTTAATTTTGTTAACAGCGTTAGGTCGAGTTGTCCTAGAGCTGTCCTAAATTAAAGATCTCTTCATATTGTATGGTAGAGTAACTTTTAATCCAACGACAGTCATAAATTGCAGTAAACACCAATGACTTGCCGTAGCTACCACTTCGGACACGGCCTTACCATCTGTACACATTGTCTAAGTGTAGTAACTAATCATCCAACCACTGTTTAGTAAAACTTTGATCCATTAAACGCTACATACCTTACATCTAATAATATTGAGGTCCAATAAAAAGAGAAGCGAGTAACAAATCAGTTGCAGGATTGAGAGATCAAACCGTGCTATTTCAACCGAGCTCTGGTTTGCTTCATGTAAGTTGACGAGCGTCCCGATCTCTCCCAGCGCTGCCGTCGCAAAGTAGAGCAGAGAGACGAAGGCCATACCACCAGCTTGCCAGACTTCCTCGTGGTGGTGATAAACAAGGGAAATGATGCAAGCCACCAGGGCAGTGATGGGCGGTATGTAAAGATGAGGCTGACTGCCTCCAAGACTCTGAATATAAGTCTCATCGGTGAGGATGCCTTCTGCTAAAGAGGCTAAGAGACAAATGAACAGGAAGATGGAGATAAACCATCTCATGAGATGGCCGGGGAAACGTAGGATAAAATCAGATCTCCAGCTGTTTTTGAACCTGACAAAACATGCAAGTGCCAGGAGAACAGTTGCAGACGTTAAAATGAACCACAGATGTGGCAGTGTATCAAGAAGATCAACAAAACAAGTGTTGTCAGACACTTTGCCGAGTACAAAACTTCCACTCCTATCCAGATCGGTCGAGTTGACCCCACAGAGCCAATGCCAACCAGTGTTCTCATGTGCCATGGTCGATCTATGCGTTACCAGCACCCAAGGTTTCAGTACATTGCCAGAATCATTGGCAAAGGAACCCTCCTTTGCGAATCATCTTAAGTTCTGAAGTTAATTGTTCTTTATAAGTAAACCTCCATTACAGTGTAACTCACTTTGACCTGCCTTCGTTTTGATATACCGTATAGCAAATCATGACACGGTAAATTTAGAAACAACGGCAAAAGTTTACCCGAACTTTGAACAGAGCTCATGATTTAACTATTTTTCAGCTCAGTACTCAACACTTACTGAACGCTTTGATCATCATACGAATGAAGGGTTGGAATTTGTAGACTTTGGTCACTTGTTGTATTTACGCGTAGAGTCGAGGGTTCTTTCACGAGATAACACTGAATCAGAAAAATAGTATCTATTTAGCCTCGAGCAGGGCGCGACCACAAGCAGAAATCTGTTCACTGTATCGGCACGTGGCCTCACGTCACGTGAAGCGCCGTATAGTATCAAGAACAGAATCAGCAATAGCTAAAACAACAATACCAAAGAATACGTCAGCAATAACAAAAATGTTTTCTTTGCTTCTTTTTTTCCTGCTAACATATCAGTTTATCCTTGTCACTATTATTGCGATGTTAATATATAATTAATTCGAATAAATCATGTAGTTATCTTTGTGGACATTCAAATGGCTGCAACTTGCTTACAATTCGCGGGCCAGAGCGCACAACTATTTAAATTTGTGTTTATTTTTAGAGAGGGGGGAGGGGGGTGGAGGGGCACAAGCGGTTGCCCCGATTTTTTAGGAGGCACTTCTAGCCAATTAAAACTGGGTTTTTTTCTGTGGCCTTTTCAAACAAGCCTCTTTTCAGCGCCCAAGCTATTATTTGTTTGCTTGTATAAGCTAATCTGACGTGAAGGTAAAAACAAATACGTTGTCGGCTTTTTATTGGAAAAATCGTTTTTAAACTTTTGAAATTGCTATATTGTGGGCCTAGGCTTGTAAACAATAACATTTTATTCCGGAAATGTAAACCTCAAAAGTCAAGATTTCAAACGGGGCACGGGGGGGGGGGGGGGGGGGGTCACCTACATCCAATAGGAGGGGGCACGTGCCACCCCATCGCCCCCGTTTACACCGCTGCTTGCTGGGCACTGTCTGTGACTCCCAGGGCCCCAAGGCTAACCGCCAGCCATGCCACCATCGCGGTACCAACCCATGGGACCCTGCGATGGGGTCAAACTATCTTGCCCCCAAGCCTCAGAGTGGTTGCATGAATTTGGACGGGAGTGTCACTGCCGTTATAAAGGTCTATGTAGCTTTAGAAGAAGTAACCTATTTCCCCCAAACTATTGATGAACATGGCTCTATGGTAGTATGTCTTGACACAGTGTGATTGAGTTTTCTCTTCAAAATAACCAAGATGACCCATTCCTTTGTATGTTTGTTGATATTTGGAGAATTGGAATGAATGTTCCGTTATTTAACACAACAATGACCCCAACCCTTTAAGCTCGTCTAAACAGTGTTCTGCCCTTTCATTATTTCTTGAAAAGGAAAGGATTCAGATTATTGCCCTTACAAAAAAACAAAAAACTATTTATTAATGAAATAACTTTTAACACAGAATATAATTCGCCTGCAGGTGAATTGTTAACAAAAGGACTAAATGTTGGTCGAAACATGACTTGAAATAAGCTGATACAAGAAGTAAAGAAATTATTTTGGTTGGTGTCTTTAATGTGAATTCTTAAAAGGCACTATACAGAATTGGTTTAGGTTTGTTTATGTTTAAATTTGAGAGTAAGTTAATGCTGATAAAACACTGATTATCTAAAATGTTGTTAATTACAAGAGGAGTGCAATGCACAAATAGTACAATTATATGCGTAGTGTGGGTTCGTTGTCACAGCATACAATCACGAGGTAAAATCTAGACTGTAGTAAAATGAAACAACCGGATTTTACTGAGTGATTGTGCGACAATGCACAATCGAAATGCTATAAATATTTGTTTTATATAAATCACACACAGATCCATATCTTTTGACATTAATTTGCTCAAAATAAATACAGAATAGACAGAGCAGCTCGTCCACCCCACACTATGAAAACTCTTGAAAAATAAACAACAACTCGACAACAACTTCTTAACAATGTGGACGACTCCATGTGAACACGGACCTTTGTCTGCCATTACACGAACTTGCCTCGTTTGGACGAACGGGCGGGGAACGATTATTTTGGAACAAACGACGCTGCGGGCGTTTTATAAATAAAAAAATCAAAATTGTGCAGCGTCGCGGCAATAAATACAGGGCCAAAAAAAAAAAAAAAGGATGACACGTGACGCATGTTCCACCAATAAAATGACAAGGATCTCTGTGTGTGAAATATAATTAGTGTTATGATGTTTTTAACCATTTCATAGTGTTGATAATAAGCATGATCAGAGTGCTTTATACACTTAAAGGTGATGCAGCATTTTACATGAGAACAAAGAGAAAAGCAAGACGCACTAGATCCAAATTCAAGGAAAATAAGTTTAAGTAACCATTTGGAAGCCATTAATCATTTGGAAGTCATCAATCATTTGGAAGCCATTAATCATTTGGAAGCCATCAATCAGTTGGAAGCCATTAATCATTTGGAAGCCATTAATCATTTGGAAGCCATTAATCATTTAGAAGCCATCAATCATTTGGAAGCCATTAATCATTTGGAAACCATTAATCATTTGGAAGTCATTAATCATTTGGAAGCCATTAACCACTTGGTAAATGAACAATTGGAAGACTTGACTTATATAGCTCAAGTTCATGCAGGACTAACGGTTAATTAGTGGTTGTTTAATGACATACGTAGAGCATGCGCACAGAGATTGAAGTGCAAACGACTCTAGTCATGTCATGTCAACGCGACTGGCGACTACATACGTTATCATTTCTATAACTGGTCCACTGTGCTAGGAAAACAGCTATTGCTATTACCAGCGATGCGACCATGCCCATTAGGCTGGTTCCAAGTACATTGTAGTCGACTATCAGTGTAGTTCAATTATCGCCGAATAGACAAAGTTCAGGCGAACGAAGTCAACGATAGTCCTCGCACGAAACGGGGCCATAAATTAGGCTAATTTTCATTGTTGCTTACATATTTTCTTAAGCTTCAGTTGTTAAGCACATATTTGATAAACACAGACATATCTTGCTTAGCACAACCAGCCCGAAGGCTAGTTATAACTAATATTATCCCAAATGATGCCCACCCAACCTTTTGGCTCAGCAAAGTAAATATTTTTGCCGTGCATCGTTTTTGGTACAAGCTGTTTCTGGTCACATGGTATCAAAGGGTTGACTTCAGGGTATCTATATTCCGTTAGTAATATCACATGCACAAAAGCACACTAGGAAGTTCCATTTCTTAAAAATTGCCTTATGGCTACGAACTTACACACCAGAGTCTATCTCAAAGGCTAAACGACAACACAACGCACACATTACAGTTGTTGTAGAGTGTAGAGCAAGGAGCAGAGTGCAGAGAGGATAAGAATTTGAACAAAGAAAAGTGATTCAAATCAAATCAAAATTGTATATTTTTTTTAATGGAGATTGCTCAAGTTAAATTTAAGATATTTGGCTCTTTAAACCAGTGGACTGAAGAATAAATATACTCACCCAAGAACCAGTTTTAGATCTATCCCACCGAGAGATTTATTTCTAAAACTCATTTCAACGCCCCTCTTTTCAAAAATGTTGGTTTGGTACTCAAGATCCATTGGTGTGAAAGTTCCCCTTTTTTAGAAATTTAAACTTTTCGTGTGCATACTAGGTCCCTTAAATCGACATATTGTCTGCGCGTTTACGCACATGCGTCGTATGCGCGTGCACGCGGCACCATCTGTCCTTGCCAGTCTTGCCAGTTTGCAGAGCTGGTCTTTATATCACATGTTAATACACCCCACGTGACCAGTCTTCGACCATTCGGAGTGCTAAAACAACCATCATGCAAATTCTGTAGAGTTGTGAGTTATTGGTTGGAGTTGACAAGTGAAGCAAAAATACTGTTGGGATTTGCGAGGAGGTTTTCTGGCGTGTCATACTCCACTACCTTCCCGTCACTCAGCGTCAAGATGGTGTCCGAATCCAAAATGGTTGCCACTCGATGCTGGTACAACAAATAAATACATAACTGTATATTTAGATGTAAACAAATACAAATAAAATACATCGTAACCGGTATCCAATAAAAGCAGATGATTGTTTGAAATAATAGTTATTTGTTGTTTGATATTGAAGTTTTTACATGAAGATAGAATTGGCAAAATATTCTCGTCAACAGAAACGCAATTACAGAATGCAAAGGTGCATAAGCAATAGTTACAGATATTTTTTACCAGTAACTGCTTCAATATTAAATAGCTATAGAGTGTTTGAATTTTTTTACGTTTTGACGATTCTTTTGAAGAAAAAAAATAACTTGAATGCTATTTAAACTTGAATTTTCGTAATTGGCCCAAATCTAAAGGTTGTGAAAAAGTACAAGAACTTCTGCCGTTGACGACACGCGTCAGAATAACAATACTTTGACGTCATGTTTGGGATGCTGCTTTGTTATACCTCCATGGTGCAACAAAGCAGCTATACAAAACGGAGCTCCCACATATGACGTAACATGAGTGATGACGTAACAGGGCTTCGTCAATCTTTCTGAAAATCACCGCGAAGGGCATTCAAAATCATTTTTAAAATCTGTTTAATCTCATGTGAACTAGATTACCTTATTAAGTGAACATACTTTATTATCTGAATTTCAGTTAAGATCACTTGTGTTGCCGTTTATGTTCAAGTAGGTTTGAACAAAATACCGCAAAAAGATGAAAGCAATTTTTACTCAGCGTATACTTTGTTTCCTAACAATCCTGTTTTGTTATCAACTATCAGAGTATATAGAGAGAAAAGCGTAAGCTGATTGTTTGCGAAACAACCAAAATGGCAGTTTGCAATTAAAGCTGGTGTAAGCCATTCGCTTACCGCTATGGTCAGAACTGTGCAATCGGCAAAAACAGTTGCCACGACTTCTTGAAGAATCTTATCCTGTAAGTAAGATGCAAACTCATATCAGATTGAAAGATAAACAGGTAATGGCTTAGCGTATTGGGACGTCATTTCTGTACTGTTGGGGGCCCTTATATATGGTGGCCCTGAAGGGACATCGCATGTCGCATGTCGCATACATTTGCGATGTGGATAGTATGCGGAACATTTCAAGACATCTCATACGTATGAGCGCATTCGCAATAAGCGGTGTCCCTTCAGAGCCACTTTCATATACCATTAACAATAATATTGCGTTTATTCTCCGATGTGAGACATTAAATTAAAACTTTATAAACATAAACACAGTTGGGTAATTATTGTCTGAAATACTGTCTAGGGTTAGAAACTGGTATCTTGAGGACCTCAAGAATCACCCTTGCTTCAAATTGTTTAGAAAAGTGACTATGTTTATTGAGAATTAAAGGTAGTTAGTGATTCGTTCCAATAATGATGTTCTATTTTTGTGTATTTAGGATCTTTCTGGGTGTTTTAAAATTAACAATAGTTCATTGTACGGAGCCTCTTAATGGAAAGGTAAAAACAAAAAGGTTGAAAAGGTAAAAATGAAGAAGACAAAAAGGGGAAAAAAGTACCAACATTATTCCGTTTTCTCGAAATATTTTTTCGAGGTAACAAAATATTATTTGTGATAGAACACATTTAATACTTTTCACCCTCCGTATCATTGTCTTGTTTTCTGGTTTTTGTTTTTTGGACAAACTAAAATCAGTCAAATAATTTAGTTTTCAAAAAACAAAAAACAAACAAAAAATACAACTAGCCTGTGAAGTTTCATCGACTTTAATGGTCTCGTTTACATGTTTAGACTGAGTAATGTATTCCTGCATTATGTTAATGATTATGTTAATGAGCTGAAGTTTGAGCTTGCGTACTGCATAGCTTATAAATAAAGAGCTCACAATACTGGCATGTACTGCCACACTTGTTCGTTGGTGTGGTTGTCCATAGTATTATACTGTTGGTTTTTGCTCGTTCTTGCTGGAATTATTTTAGTTGTTGTAGTCAAATTAGGCAACAAGTAACTTGGGGACTTTGGAATAATTATTTTTTTCCAACTTTGACAGCATTTCAGACAGATTTGTTTCTCTGGAGGATTGGTTCTGATATGAACTTTATAATTAGTGAGCACTCTTTAAAAATGATCAAATTTCCTTCGATGATAACCAATCCTGTATTGTGTACTAAAGGACATTTTAGTAGAAATGTTGCGGTCGCTACACCTCCTTCTTACCGTCTCCATATCTATGGATGCCGTAGCCTCATCCATGATGAGGATCCGAGAACGTCTCAAGAAAGCACGAGCCAAGCAGAAGAGCTGCCGCTGACCGACGCTGAAATTCTCCCCACCCTCCGATACCTCCGAATCTAAAATTGCATCAACAACAGTATTGGTTCTGGTTTGCTTGTTTGACGGTGGTTCGCCAGACTATGAAATTCTAACAGAAAGTCTTAAAAACCAACTTCCTAGCAACTTTAACCCGACTCAATCTTTACACAATGCACTTGCATCGTGTTTGTTGTGTTGTCATTTAACTTTAAAAACACGTGGACAACATTTTCATAGACCAGTATCCACACTTAAAGTGAGCCTGTATGAAACAACCAATATGTGAAGAATAAAAGCTCAATACTTCTTCGGAGTCACTAGAAAAAATAAAGCCCTTACATGTTTTCATTGTTTTCAAATATCAAGTTTAGGTCTCGCGAGATGTATTGTATCACTGTTTTTTTCTCACTCAAAAATTAAAGCATTTCAAGCGAACTTATTCCAAGGGAAGTTTTCTATTATGACCATTTTTTATAGCATGAAAGTTATGCGCAATTCTGTGAACATTAATATGTTGTTAATCTTACAAATGTTATGCACGCCCTGCCTGGGTCCGGCCAGACCAACGAATTATCGCAGGTCTTTTTTCTTTCAGCGACAGTACTTAAAAATATGTTTGCAATGGCTTTTTCGTATTAAAAACCAGTTGGAGCGCCTTCCTCTCCACTGCCTCTTTGCGGGTCTTGTTTCTTTCAGCAGCTGCAGCCACGTCAGCAATAGCCACAGCCCATATCCGTAGCCGGTACTATAGTAGATTCACAGACTGTCTCACCTAGTCCCTCTGGCATTCTCTTCACTGTTTCCTTGAGCTGGGAGATCTCCAAACTGTCCCAGAGATCGTTTTCTGATCTCCTGTTCTCAGGATCAAGATTGTATCTGTCGTTGACAAGAGACAACAGACATGTAAAGTTATATTTGGATTTTATTTGATTTTTGATTTTCACAACACTTCATTTGAACACAGCAACGAAAGTTTATTAAGAACACCAAATGTATGAAACATGATGAAAATAATACAATGTGTAACAAATACTGATCTATATTATTAATTATACAACTTTCATTGAATCACTAGTAAGAGATGGTATGAGGAAGCGGTTGAAAAATGTATATCACCTGATTGTGCCGTTGAATAAGATGGGATCTTGTGGGATGATGGCTATGCGTTGTCTTAGAGTGCTAAGAGGAACGTTGTTGATGTCTACGTCATCAATGAGAATACGACCTGGGATGAAATGAGAAAGACATTCCGGATCAGATTCTTCTTACAGCCACTTCTGGTTACCAACTTATCCCATTCAATCCCACATCACCCCAAACAAACCCCAACGAAGATAACCCAAATCAACCAAAACTGACCAAACCCAATCAGACCCAACCAAATCGACCACCCGATCAACCCAAACGAAATCATCCAAACCAAATTCAAACCAACTCAAACAAACTCATTCACCCTCAACCCAACCCAACCCAACCCAACCAAATCGACCACCCATATCAACTCACACGAACCCATCCCAGCCAAATTCAAACCAACTCAAACAAACCCATTCAACCCAACCAAACCTAATTAACACAACCGGATCCATCCCAAGTCAACCCCAAACGCCCTTTTTGTTTTATAAAATAGATCAACAATGGGCGACGTTTCGAACACGTTACATTTACCTTTGTAAGTGTCGATAATTCTGAATAGTGCTAACGTGAGTGACGACTTTCCACTACCCGTGCGACCACAAATTCCAACCTAAACAACAAATAAAAAATCAACAAAACAAATCAAGATTGACAAAGGAATTCAAACATAACTGCAAATATTGGACAAAGATTGAACTTGTGAAGACGCACCTTTTCTCCGGAGCGGAACGTGAGTGATACATTTTTGAGGACGGGTTCAAGCGCTGCTGCGTATCGCACTGAGATTCCTTGCATCGTGATTGCACCGTGCTGTGGCCAATCGAGGGCGGGCTCCATTCCTGTCGAGAGGAAATTTTACGGGTTTAAGCTTACATTAAGCATTCAATCTTTTCTTTCAACTATGATGTCCTTATTATTTATATTAATTTTACATGGGATCTTGTGATAGGGTAGCAGTTAAAGTTGAACTGAATAATTATGTCACTTTACCCTCGTAGCGTTCATTCGGTACTGCAATGTACTCCTTGATGCGCTCAATTGCATTCATAAGCATTTCGGTTTCGGCGCCATAACGGATGGCAAAATTCATGAAAGTGCCGATCTGTAGAGGAATGATTACATAATTATTAAACGAAATAGTAACTGGTAAACTCTTTAACACCCTATTTTATACTTATTGTTAGAAAACATTCCATAAAATATCTCAGGAGAGAAGGAATTAAATTTAATTTAAAAAAAACCACACAAACAAACAAAAACCAAAAAACCCCCAAAACATACAAACAGACAAACAGACAGACAAAGAGACAAAGAGACAAAGAGACAAAGAGACAAAGAGACAAACAGAAAAACAGACAAACAAAGGCAGGCAGGCAGGCAGGCAGAGAGACAGACAGGCAGTCAGACAGACAGACAGACATACACACAAACAAACGAACCCAAATCTGGCTATAATAAACTTTTAAACCATAACTTATTTTATAACATATAAACATTTACCCCCATTGTATACGTAATAGCTAATCCGACTTTGCTCGGTTCAATGGAACCGTTCACAGAACTAATGATGGTTCCAATCCCAGCAATCAGCATACCGATCGTCCCGATCATCTCCTAAAAATGCAAACGGAAAAATGAACATCTAGTTTCGGAAAAGCACGTACATTAATTAAACAATACATTTAAATGAACTTACTGTTGCCCAATCTGCGAGCAGATCAACATAAAATCTTTTTTAAATATGAACACCACAAGCACTAAATATCCATAAGCCTGTCTCTGAACGACCCTTGCCCGATCAAAACGCGGGTGGGCATAACGTGTTGAATATGCATGTCACTTGCACTCATTATGCATAAGCCTGATGTCTGAACAAAATTGTTTCGCAATAAAAAGCAGAATTATGAACATTAAATTTGTTGTTCTTTTACAAGCCCATAGCTTAAGCCTGAACGAAAGACTATGCAAGTCCCGCGCGTACTGGAACATTAGGAGCCGCAAAATGAGCAGGATACCGGTCACAGATAGTACATGTGACATGGTATTTTGACTGGGTAATGTTTTTCTGGTAAGTGACACCTAATTGTGCTTAGCTACTTTGTTGTACTTACGCAGCTCTATGAAATTAGGCCCTGAGCATTAGGGATAAACACACACTCAATATTCATAAGTTTCAGCTTTGACCAATCATAAAACAGAGTTAGCGCATCAAACTACTGAATATGCATCACATAGTCACTAAATATTCAAAGATAATCTGCAATTAAAGTAGCTTAGCTTTACCAGTCGAAGACCATTCCATCTATGCGTTGCTTGAAGGTACAGGAACGTCATATTGTTCACGTTTAATTTCTTCACAAGGGCGTGGTAGAATCGATCCTGGTCTCTAAAATGTGAAAAAAATTAGCATGCTATTATAACGATATAAAAGTACAAAGTACTGGATTTGTATTATGCAAATACCAACACAAATAATTCAATTTGAATACTAATAATAATTTTGAAATACACAGCAGAACCAATGCGCGACAGAAATAACAATGCGAGAAAATATCTCACAGTTTGAAGACACCCCATTCGAAGCCTAACTGTAAACGTGCAATTGTTTTGTTTGATTAGAATTTTTAGTTGAATGGTGTGTGTGTTGCAAACTACAGGATGGGAATTAATGTCTCCTCCCAAAATCGTTAAGATGATAATATACCCGTTCAGCGAAATTACTGCATTAGGAATGCATATATTTTTTTACTGGTGGAAACCCTGGGTTAAGAAACACTTTATAAATAATAAACTGAGTTGAACAAAGACACAAATTTATTCTAGGAAGGCACATAAACCTGCGACCTTCGAATTAACGTGCCAGTGCTTTACAAACTGAGATACCTAGCCCCAATATTGGCAGTCTACCTACCGCCAACTTTGTGGCTAGATGGCTCAGTTTGCAGAGCGCCAGCACGTTAATATTACGGAGGTACGGAAGTTTAAGTCCCTCTCTGGTCATTTTTGCCTTCGTTCACCCCAAATTATTTACTGTAGCATTTTGACTGGTAATGCACAATGATTGTAGAAAAATACAACACCATTAATTTTATGTTTTTTTCTGGCCAATTTCAACAAAATATGCAGTGAATTCAACGTTCGGCTCATAACATTTAGTTTGAAAATGAATGCTCCGTTGGATCAGCATTCAACATTCGAAAGGAGTAAGTCAATTTCAACAGTTTAGCTTTCACTGGTCAATAAGATCACTCAAATTCATTAGGTCGCAAAGATCATTCAATTTCGATAACGCCAACGAGAGGCTCGATAACCATTCACTTTCATATTATGGTAAAAATAGGTATACATTCAATTGAAAAATTGTAAAAATGTTGCCTTGAATGCCTTTTAATGCAGTAAATTAACTAAAACGAGCCCGAATGAGAAGAAACAAGTCATGTGTAAACGAAAAACTAAAATGACAGCAAATATTTTAAAAGAATCCAATGAATGAAACAAACATATTTGAATTTGAAAAAGTGTTAATGAAACTGATTACTTTTTGCTGAAGTTGACCGGGAAAACCTTCAAAGGCCTATAACAGACAAAACTGGGGAATTTAAACAATATTTGGAAACGTTATACAGGTAAAATTCGTAAGACGCATTTCCATTCAAAATGTCAAAAACAAGAAACAAAAAATTTAATAAAAAAACTACACTGAACATTTATACTCACATTAAAAATTAAGTAAAATAAGAAAGTAAATTAATAAAAATGCTAAATCCTATACCTGTAAGCCCGTATAGTTGGTAGACCGCTCAGAGTTTCCGAGAAGTGGCCGAATATTGGAGATTTGGTTACGCTGTCTAGACGCTGCAGGGATCTGGAAATATGAAAAGAATACGCCAAAGTTCTTATGGAGCGCATAAACGGGCATACCAAAGCGCTCATTAGTTTATGGCAGATAATGCAGAGCTGTGTTTAAGACCCATGAAAGATGGTAGGTCCAAATTATAGCTGATTTGAACAAAACATTTAGATTTAAATTTTAAAAATTAATTTAATTTTGTTTATAGACTAAAGAACGTTACCAGCTTTGATTTAATATATCGCACGAAAAAATCCCCCTATGCTTAGTGATAAACTAATTTAGAACATAAAAAGAAATACTGTCAGGATTATGATAACATCTCACGTCCAACAGCCATGCACAAACAATTTTGCATGTTACATGTGTTTTGTGCATTGTCCTTGGCATATGCGAAATGTTGTAATATGTTTTTGGTTTTGTCACAGAAACATCTGTCAAAGTTCGTTCTTATTTCGGCGAAACTCGGTCAATGGGCCTTGCAATGGTTGGCAGACTGATACGGTGCACTCTGCAGACAACCACACACTAAACAGAATTTACCCAGATACCGTGTCCCAGGAAGGCCAGACCCAATTCGGAAAGGATTTTTCACTTAGATTCTGCATTCTTTTAACCCAAGTCTTGGTCATTTTGACACAGATTCCGGGTCACACTGACCCAGGGTCCGGATCAATTCTGACCCTGAAGTTTGTAAAGTGAACTCCCACAACCAGAAGTTTACTTTACACTGCAGTGGGCAACCTGTCTCGGACTCACAATAATTGTTTTGATTGAAATGAAAAACCTGTATCTTTTTAAATTAAATTGCCCAAAACAGCTAAGAGTTAAAAATTCAATGAAGCTGTGAGGCCAAAACAAATTGCTAACAAAGTGATTGGCTCAGGAAAAATGACAGGACACCACTTCGGCTTATTGAATATCTCATGACATTTCACTGGTAACCTGTATTCGGTAAGAATAATATTTCGCACATAATATTGTGACTGAGATTGATTGGGAGGAGGGAGGGTCTTCATCCAACCTACCTTGAGGTTGTGACGTAGAATTTGGCCAGAAAAAACCCAAACGCCAGCATCGGAACAGCAAAGAGAATGAAGATCGGCAAGACGATACAGTTCACCACAACGCTACTGAAATACCCAACGGTGAAGAAAATCGTGGTATCCATGCTTTGAAAAAGTTTCTAGAAAAAAAGGGACGAAGGCAAGATCTTTATGGAATAATTATTATAGTCACGCAAAGTGGTCTTCGTGTATGAATTTTTCCTTTTCGTAGTTTTTTTTATTTTACTTCAAAATATATCGACGTACTCATCCATCGCCCATACATGCACTCTGGAATTACCAACTTGTATATATTCTACCTGAGTCCCCACTTTGTAAAACATGTTCTTCCTTTTCCTTTTCCGCTTCGTTGTCGAGCAATTTTTCTGAAACGCTTTTTATTGTAGTTTTACAGTGTTCTGTGTTTATTATAATATGTTGTGCACTTAAACAACAACTGATTTGATCAGATAAAATTGTAATAGACATTGTCGTGGCTTTTTGGTAGGTTGACTTAATTACAATTTAATATGAAAACAAATTCACCTATATCTAAACATAGATTGTAGCTCCTTTTATGTAAATGGAAACTAACTTTTTGGCACATCCTTCCGAGGCAGAAACAAATCTACCACGGAAGTTTCAACACTGTGTTCTTACCATGTCCATGATATTTGTGTCACTTGATAAGCGATTGAGAATGCGTCCTAAAGGTGTGGTGTCAAAAAACCTGCCAAGGAAATTTCAAACCACTTGATAGGTAAGTAAAGAAGACATAAGCATTTCTTCAAACAGTTCTGATGAATACGCATTAAAAAGAAGTATTTCTAATTGACTGTTAGAGAAGTTTTTATATTAATTGTTTGTATAAAATTAATGTTACATCCGCAGAATTTATATACATTGCACAGGCAAAAACTAGACATGTGTTTGTAAAGTAACAAACACTGGGGGTTTCGGTTATTATCCATATCCAAATAAAAATATTGGTCAAAAACCGTGAAAAACTTTTCGAACTTGCTGTTTGGACCATAAAAAAAGTAAAGAAATTGTCAAAGTGGGACCATGACAGGAGATTTGGTAAAAGTAATTCGTTGATTTAACGTGGAGTAAAGCCATTAACCCTGCGCTGCAGTATGATACAGTTTCAGACTACGCACCATGGTCGTACATCCGTCGACTGTACCGTTTACAAATTACGTGCAAAACTGATTTTGGCTGCTCACAAGCTCTTCCAATTCTTCTAACATGGTATCAATAGACTTACACAGGTTCACTAAATCGAAAGAACCCACAAAAGGCAAAAAAAAAAATTCAATGTGTGCATCATGCCAATATACACAGGCGGTCACTTGATTGCGCTGTTTCTTACTGTGCATGTGAATAGCGTGTTATATAACTTTGTTTAGGCGAACCATGGAGTCTTTTTTCTTCCTCCATGAGTCAAAACTCCTTCCAAAACATCAGCAGCTGACATCCTGCTCGATAAAGCCATCGTGATAGAGTGAACTCAAATAAAATATTGCTGTGTGTTCATATGGGTGAGCACACACAGTCGCTTCAAAAAGAAAAAAAAGTTACTAAAATCCAACTTTTTTTTACATTTGACTGCACTGCTTACCAGTCTTTTGAGAAACAAGCTATATTATTTACTTGGCCTACCCTGAAACCACAGCTTGGTCGCCATACAGTAAACAGCTGGGGTCTGCATGATGTCTGCAATAGCAAAGCCAGTGACAGAATGATTGGTTGTTTAGTGGTACTGCGGTAACAGAGGCTAAGATCTTTGACCTTAGAGTGTATCAATAGTCAATGTATTCTCTAAGGGGCTTCGAAGTTAAAGGTGACTGTAGGTCGAAGACTCACCCCAAGCTAATTCCACTGGTATTAGTGTTATCCGGCTATGTTCCATTAGGGATCTTGCGAAATTTCGCGATTTTTGAGTGTACCGTTAATGACTAAACACAATTTGTTTACAACGGTACAGTCACGGAGTGTACGACGCCACAATGCAGGGTTAAATATATCCCTCAGACGCCTTTTTAGTTAATCATTTTAATTGTTCACACTTCCGTAATGGTTTTTGTGTGAACTCTCCACGAAAGGGCGCTATACAAGTTATGTGTGAGACACAATCGCAAAGTGGTTTACGGACCATATGTGACATCCAGTGAGCTTTACGTGTAATGTACACAGTCATAGCGATAGTGTTTGTTCCACGGTACATTCACGGTAGTTTTTAAATCGGTAATATCGTCATCAAAAAAGGGAATTAGAAAAAAAATATAAAAAAATAAATTAAAAAAAAACACCCCCCAAAAAACCCAAACAAACTGTTGTTGGATCTAAGAAGAACAAAGGCTTTTATTTGATGTATTGTTTATGTGCCTTTCTCGAAGGCTAAATGAGAAAACTACAAACATAAACAGGTACATGCATAAATAGATCAGCATCATCTATTTCCACTTGACTGATTTTTTTACATCAGTAATGTATACATGTACCTGTTTATGTTTGTAGTCTTGTCATTTAGCCTTCGAGAAAGACTCTGCTATGGCCGAAACGTCAGGCCACTTACTATTTTTTTGCATTTATACCATAGGTCCTTTTGGTTGGTAAGCAGTTTGCAACAGCTAATTCTATTTTTCGTATTGTTTATGTCTTAACTGTATTTGCTACCAATAACAAATTTTACGTGTAAATGTAACCAGAGTTTTTCTCGGCAAGAAGTACGATAAGATGAAAACAATAATAAATCTGGGCGAAACAAAGGTGGTTTCGGCGGAGGGCGGAAACCCCCAAATATTTAAATGAGTTACCATGGATCGTTTTTTACGTCCACAAGAAATGCACAAGTTTTTAATAATAACGTAGCTATACGGATAGCTATCAAAGATTAAAGTACATATCCAAAAGAAATAATCTTATAAATGTCAATGTGAATTAAAATGATTTAGCAACCAACAGGGGTATGACATCTTTAACATTACCAATTTACCTCATAGAGCAACGTGTTACGTTTTGCAGCATGGCTATGTGCAGTTTCTTGGACGCAATGTATGCACCGACTGCAATGAACACGCAACCCACTAAAATGGACATCACGCCGGCAAGAGAGAGACCAGCGTAGCCTGCTATGTAGTAGGAAAGTGGTTCCTTCGTGGACTAGTATCCGGTAAAAACAGACAACATAATGGTTGGGCAGAATTTGTAACTTTTTGCAGGGCAGATATACAATGGGGACTTTTGAGACGGTAGGTGGCAGCAGACTTACCAGGTAAATCCAAGTTTTCGGTAATGTGCACTTGTTCAGAACTACGTAAACAATGGAAAATTTATTTGGTAAGTCTGCTGCCACCTAGCGGTTTTACCGCGCCAGGTGCATGGAACTATAATGTCTGCACGAGTTGTGTTGGTTCTGAAGAGAATGAGATCATTATGATCGAAAAGTCCAGTTGAATCACCAGCAATAAAGGAGGACTTTTTTCATGAATTGCCAACGCAAATCTTACGTGGGAAAGATGATGAGATCGACGCAGGTCCAAAGTTAGATTTACAGCCAAACGGGTTTGGTTCTTCAGTTACCAATGTAGGCAGATTAAAAAAGGTTTCATATACACATACCTTAGAGGTTAGGACATTTCTTCAATGCAATATGATGGATTCACAATAAAGGGCGCCACCAAGACTTTGCCCCCTGAGAAATTGTTAAAAATCTGTTTACAAATAAATAAATAATATTTTAGAAAATGGACGAAAATGAAATAAATTGAACAAAATAATCGACGCAGAGGGTCCACATTCAAAAGGGCTTTTCAAAACATTGCATACAAACATTGTAGTTACCGTAGAAGCACGTATAGGCCTAGAACAATTCATAAGAACAAGCTTTAGTTTCGAGGCTGAAATTCGTCTTTGCTTGTCTAATGTGGACTTTTGTATGATGTTACAAACATTGTAGACTTTTTCTATGACAAACTGTTACAGAACGACCTTCCTGTTGCAAAAACTTGGTGGCGCACTTAATTGGGCATTGTGCAGAGTATTTTTTTTCCAAATGATTATTGATTTGTTTATTTACATTGTCTGTGGAGATACCCGCCTCGGACCAAGACGACAGCCAGAAATTGGTGCCTGCCGTGAAGGCGCCATGTGCAACGTAGCCGCCAACGGACGACATCGACATGAACCAGGTCATGGCGCTAAAGTAGAATAAATACACCTTGTAAGAAACGGACCCTTGCTCCATCTCCTCTTGATCGATCAGTTTGGCTCCCTTTGGCATAGACACTAACACAAAGTAGTAAAAACAATTTTGAAATTCAGTAAATTGGTAGAAAAGTAAATAAAATAAACTGGGTCCAAACTTCATGCGGTGATACTTACCAGGGAATTTCGCTCTAACGCAGAATACAGCGGTACGGTCCGCCTTGAAACGTGTAACAAAATTTTCCTTTTGGAATATAAATAAATGATACCACAAACAAATGATGTCTCACTGTTGAACAAACGACGTCTCGGCCTAAAGGTCAAACTCAGTCAATGGAGCAATTGTCTTGGGAAGATGGTGATTTATTTTTAGTTCGTATTTTTTTTTTTACAGGTTAGAAAGTAGATAATATATGGCTGCATAATATTGGCGGTAGAAACAAAAACAAAATAAACATTGCATGTTAAAAAAAAACCCACTTATTTTAATACATCGATGAAATAAAACTACTGCATGATCTGTCAGTGGTGTTAAGCCCTAGTTCGTTCACTGCGTTGTTCTACCTTGCCACATGACTTTAATATCCCAAATCTTCCTGTAAAAGCATCCACACATCGAGGCGGGGGGAGGAGGGGGTATTCCGAAAGCCGGCTGGGGCTTAAGATGGACCCGCTGAAACCGTAAAATCGATGAACTTCTCAGAAATAGTGAACTGACATTATAAAAGTAGGTCAGTTGAAACAGTAGCCTTGATACCAATGTGATGTGCTGTTTTAAAAAATCTGTATGTTGATTACATACATTACATTGATCGAATTATTTGCTAGTTTAAAAGCTCTTGTCTTTATAATTAGCAAATATCTCACTTTCGAGATTTGTCAAGAAGTCCCTGGTTTGGGGAACAGAGCGTCATAACAAATAATGTTCTCACCTGATTCTCTAACTAGTTCCCGCGAGATCTGCTTCCGAAACACAGTTCTCCTCTCGTCTTCCGACAGTCCGCGGAGGCTCTCTTCAATTTCCGTTTCGGATTCGGTTGCCGTCTTAACTGCTCGTTGATATTCGCTGTAAAGATCTGGAGTCTCATCCACAATGTCCTGAAGGGTCCCCTGGTGAGCTATCTTGCCCTCTTTCATCACGATGATCTGGAATGCAAATAGAAACAACCAAATTAGTAAAATAGTCTTACGGGATGACTACCGTTTGTGTCTTCTTATCAATTTACTAATTGGAAGTAAACTTGACAAAATATTACCTTCTGGGCGTGGTGGAGATATTGTAGCTGGTGCGTTACCAAGACGACGGTTCGCTTCTTACGTAGCAAAGTACCCGCAATAGCTTTCTGGAAGACATGTGATCCAACATGGACGTCTAAAGCAGACAGTGGATCATCCTATTCTTCATAAAAGAGGTGGTATTACAAACAGCAGGCAATACCATACTTCAATTATTCATTAATTAGATATTCTCCTATTTAAAAAAAATTATGACCAGGGGTCATTTAGTCCGAAGATTTAAGAATAAATAAATAAATAAATAAATCAGACAAATGCACACTGTACTCTTTAAATCGAAACATTTTAATGACCAGCTCCGAAAAGAGAACGAAGTTGGAAATCATGTCTCAGTTTTTGCTTTGTGCTTTATGACTGAAGCGTGATTTTTTATAAGATTTTACTACAGATCAGTGGGTGTGTTTTTCCAAAAGTAATTTCAATTATTGTTGTCATACCTTGTGTTGGTACGATCAACATTGTGTTTCATTTCCGTTTCACTTGAAGGAAAATAAATAATAGACTGGTTCCTCTTTGTAAGATGATTGCGTTTACAGGAAATAATTTAATTACGACTGTGGGAAAAATATCAACGGGACCCCAGGCTATTACACGAAATTTGAGGTTGAAAAAAATCATGGCTGTGCTACGCTCATTGAATAGAAGATGACTATATGGCCCACCAAGATGATGATATCTCTGCCCGAGTAGACTGTCCTAGCCACGCTAATCCTCTGCTTCTGTCCACCGCTCAGGTTGATCCCCTTCTCTCCAATCTCAGTCTGGTCTCCTCCTGGTAAGATATCAATGTCTGGTTTCATGGCACACACATCAATGGTCTTCTTATATCTGAAAGGAGTGGTCGTCAAGATATCATTATTACTTTATCTTTATATTTACATATATTTTTGCTTATGAAATAAAGATATCGTTCATCAAAAGCGAGTAGCACTGAACCCTTAAGATGCGAAGATTCATGTAAAGATGTGGCAGGATAAACTCCCAAATGGTGAATACCCACCTTATTTGAAAACGCCATCAACATGTGAAGTTCTAATCTGTGGCGAGGTTTGAACCGGGTTGCACAGAGGTGAAAGGCAGGGAAGATTTTAAATATCTATTCTCTAATCAATGTTATAATCTGTAGGAAGTATACAACCAACATTATGCTTTGCTTTTACCCTTACACCGATGTATGTTTGCTTTTAGTGCTTTCCGAGCACCGAGGGAGAAAAATCCTACACATGCTAGCCTTGGTTGGGATTCGAACCCACGATCCTTACATTCCAGTGCAGCCGGCTTGACTGCGTGCGCCAGGTGACGAAAACAAAACAAACTTAGAAGAGACTGCACTGCAGCCTAATGGGCCACTAGACCAGAACGGGCGAGGTGTTGTTTTTCCTCTCCCACCTTGCATACGAAAATAACATGAATGAAATAAAAGGCAACATCTTACTTGTTTGGGTCCAAGCTTTCACCGAACAGGACATTGTCTTGTAATGTTGCGTTGATCAGCCATGCTTTCTGTGCTGCGTATGCGATAGAGCGATTGGTCCTGCAAACAAAATTACGATATTTACAATCAGTGAGCATCACTAAATAAAACAAAAAAGTGTTGGCATAATTTTAAAGACACATAAATGCATATGAAGTTATCTTTGTGGTTAAAACTTAATGATTTCAGAAAAAACACAGCTACATCTATGAAACCTAAATCGGGCCAAGTCGAAAGGTGTCGGCAACATGCCTGTATGAAGAATAACTGTGTATTAATTTAGCAGCCTTAGTATTAGCCACTTACACGGTCAGCCATTTGCGTGTAGCGCCTCGAATTGGGACAGCAGTGAATAGAAGCATTAAAATAGTTATGTATTGTCACGGCAATGTAATGACACTTTCATCCAAAAAGATATACAAATACAATACAAATGAAGCATGAAGTCGAGGCTCTACACGCACATGGCGGATCCGTGCAGATAGCGACTGGTCAAAGCTGAGACCGCCATTCCGACAAAGCCTAACGTAAAAGTCTCCACTGACCTACTGAACTGGACACTCCCGGACAATGTGGTCATCTCGCCCTGCATAGCGGACACAAGGGACGACTTGCCGCTCCCAACGGCTCCAATGATTATTGTCAACTCACCTGGGGAAGAAATCTTGTATATAACTATTTACACATGCTTTTTGGGGAGAAATTCAGATGTTCAATATTTTCTTGAAGACCCTCGTCTTAATCCTATTATTAACTTCTCGCACTGCGCCCAGCGTACTTACACGCGCCTATCCTGTCCGCCATTTTGGGAGACAAAATATACACAAAGGACTTGACTCCCAAAATGGTGGAAATTGTGGACGAGCATTGTGCGCAGGTCATTCCGCGTAGTGCAAGCAGTCAATCGGCCAATACATCACTGGAAATCGGCACTCCTGTTGACGAATAAATTTTACCAGGCAGCCTCGTTTTTGTCAGTATTGGTCTTTCTCCCCTGGGGGGGGGGGACAGCTGTAGTATTGTATTACTATTACCTGCCGGTATGTCAACGTTGATGTTTGAAAGGATCGGCCTCTTGTTATTCTTGTCCCAGGTGAAGTTGCCATCTGTAATCTGGAGGTACAAACAAGCGGTAGTTCTTTGTAAATTCATTAATACCCGCACCAGTCGTTGGAGGGTGTCCCAATACATTTGCGTCGTTCAGCATGGGAGAGGTTTTGGTATAGTTAATTTACAGTTGCTAAACTTTTATAGCTTGTTTAAGTTCAAGGTTTTTGTACTAAGATATCTAAGATATCTAATACTCTAGAATCTAGAAAGACGAGTATTATTGTGCTTGAAAGCAGCCATGCCAACTAACTCGATTTACTTCAAAAGACAGAAAAAAGCAAATTAAAAAGAGTTTTAAATTTTTACCTTAATTGCAACAGACCGAGGTACATGGCTGAGTTTGGTTGTGTGCGTAATCCCATATTTAATGGAACGCTTAGATACAACCACCTTAGGTAATATGCGCGACGTTTCATCTACCTCATCTATGTGGCTATCATCGTAACCGTTCTCGTGTGCGTTGTGAAGACCAACCTATGTAATGACAAAAGCTGAATCAGAATCAACCTTGCGAGTTGGTCAGTTTTTTCAAAGTGAGTTGAACATGGATGTGTCTTTATTTTCACTTGATGCAAATTGTGCTAATTCTACATGCTATGGTCAGTTATCTTACGTTCCTAACACACCGAATTCCTTCACAAAGGAGACAAAAATGGATAACGCACAAAGCATGCGCGTACTTTGACACGGGGGTGAGCAGAAGTTATGCGTGGAATGAATCTAAATAGTACAGACAAAGAGTCACATTCTGGTCGTCAGACCAGACAAAAATGGGAGTTCAGGTTTAGCTTTAGAAACAGAATAGGGAGAAATGTTGAGTTTACACAGTAAGTGCTCGATATGGGGCATGGTGAACCCCCATTGTGCCTTCAACGTGTGCTTGGGACCTAAAGAAATCGTTTGGGTTTTTTTAGGGGGTAGGCCTACTTCTGTACAAGGGAAAAATTGTGTTCAAAATTGGGAACATTGGGGGATACAATCTGCCCCATCGGGCATGGTCTAATGAGTTTTGTGTGAAACAACAATGTTTTGCCATTGCAACCAACGGACTCACGCATAGCTACAGTCTCACATTTGGGACATGTGTGGTGTTAAGATCTTCCGTGAGACCCCCTCAAATATACCAATCATGAATCACTATCAATATTTTACTGATGAAATGAAGCTACTTACATAATCTTTATCGATGCCGTGGTCAGTGCTCCTATAATCTCTTTCCCGCCAATCGTTTCCCTCGATTGGCATCTCCACCTCCTGCGCCATAAGGAATCGCTGCAGTCGTCTGGTGCTGATTATACCATTAACAAGGTGTGTGGTTATCATTGGTAACATGAAGAGGGGAGCAGTCATTAGGTTGAACAACGCCAGAGCTGAGAAAGACTTATCGGGTGTAAGATCTTCACCGCTGAGGGCGGGGTAGGTTCCAAATGTCTGCCGCGGTAAAAAATAATTAAAAAAAATATATAAAAAATCCCCACAAGAAAAGATAAACAATGCTCTCTAGTAAAATCTTGTGAAAAATTGCACTTTCATGCTAATCACCAAAACTTTTTTTCTTAAATTCAAAGTTAAATTTTAGGCTTAATCCATACAAGCTTTTGCGCACTTGTCTTTTTAATTAGTTGATGACTTTTTTACACCATGAAATAAAAAGATACTTATATATAAAAAAAGAAAATGATTTGCACTAACCATGAGTGTGACAATTAGTGGTGCGGCCGACACGATAAACCCTGTAAAGTGTGAGAAACAAATTACAATTTAACAGTATTAAGAACAAGGAGAGTAACAGCAACACCAGCAAGAACAACACGATAAACAGCAACAGAAACAAAAAGCAGCAGCAGCAGCAACAACAACAACAACGGCAACGACAACAACAACAACAGCAGCAGCAGCAGCAGCAGCAGCAGCAGCAGCAGGCAACAACAACAGCAGCAACAGCAGGCAGCAACAACATGAGCAACAGCAACAGCAGTAAGAGCAAAACAACAGCACAACAACAGCAGCATTATTACCACCACCGACACCATAAATATCAGCAGCAGCAGCACCAACAGCAAAAGCAACAACAACAACATCACCACAAACAACAGCAGCAAGAGCAACAACAGCAGCAACAACAACAGCAGTAACAACAAAACAGCAGCATCATCACCACCACCATCACCATAACCAACAGCAGCAAGCAATAACAACAGTAGCAGCAATATCACCAGCAACAGCTCTAGCAACAGCAACAGCATCAGCTTAATCACCACCACCACCATAACCGTTAATAACAGCAGGAAAAGGAATATAATACCTATAACTCCATAACCGACGTTCATCCTCAGTATATGACCCAACTCTTTGAGTCGTATCTTCTCGACGACTTTCACATAGAGTTGCTCCCATCCGTAAGATTTCAGCAGCTTGATTCCTTGCAAGATCTCGTTGGAATGTTTCAGTCTTTCATCTGCTAAATGCTGAACAGAGAGACACAATTGGACATTGTGAAATGAGTTTGCACGAAGTGACTGCCTTACAGTCACACAGCTTTCATTATCAGTTGAAATTAAATCGTAGAGGGATGTGCATGCCTACTCTAATATACGTTTTGCACTTTTTGAATTCCCTATAGCTCCAATATAGCGATTGATTTTAACAGTTCAACTTGCTGCTAAATGTGATACAAATACATTTCTAAAACTAGACATAAATTTTTGTTGCATAACAAAAACAAGGTGTTCGGTGTAGACATTCTCGAGTTAGCAGAGGTAGTGTTTTCAAAGAGAAAACCGAAAAAACATAACTTAGTACGACAGATAAAATTTCAGAGCGGGATAAAAGCATGAACAGATGTTTGTTAAAATGTCAAGACAAGGTCACCAACATTTTCATTTTTGTGAAGTATGTGGAGCCCATGTTGAAACAATTATAAAAACTCTGCCAAAGGCTTCTAATAAAACTGTATTTTGAACTGTTTTTAACCTGCCGCCAGTTGGCGCTCTTAATTTTTTTGTAACTAGACCCTTGTCAGACTGCAACATCGTTAAAATCAACTCCAAAAAAGTTGCCACTTTTAATTACAATGCACTTTCGGTTTTAACTGGAAGTAGAGGACACGTAATTTCATGCAAACAATTAAAATCGAAGACCTATATTACCTTTGTATAATCCCGCAAAAAGCAACCCAGGGTCTCTTATCCTCGAATTGATGGGAATTTTCAAAGATTTTAACATTTAAATGACGTAGATTTCCGAGGCAGCATCTGTCACAGAGCGAGCAAATAATAAAATACCAGAGCGGGATAAAAGCATGAACAGTTGTTTGGTATAGCGCCACCCCCCGCTTGTGGAATGTTTCCGTTACGTGGGACTGTACACACAGGCTTCGTGGACTTTGAACCTTACGAGTTTCCATTACGTGGGACTGTACACACAGGCTTCGTGTTGCACACACAGGCTTCGTGGACTTTGAACCTTATGATTCATGGTGCTGAACAGTCGGCTACAGCGCTTTTCTATGTACAAAGATTAAATGCGCGTTAATACTAACGTTGGCTGTAACACCCAGAAGTTAAGGTCATATTGGCATCATTTCTGTGCAAAAGTTTCGGAAGGATCACAGAACTACAATCTGATGTAAAAATTGTGATAAAATGATCAGTAGTTTTTGAGATATGAATTTTTTAAATATTCAACTTCCGGTTTGAACCGGAAGTCAAGGTCAAATGAGGTCGCGTTCAGTGTAGCGTTTATAGAGTCATACCAGGCCTATCCGATGATGTATAGATTGTGAAAATCCATTATGTAGTTTTGGAGTTATGATTTTTTCAAATATTAAACTTTTATTTAACGTTACTCGACACCTGATGACGTCATCATGACATCACTAAGGCGGTGTCTTCTACCCATACATATCTAATTATGTGTGAAGTTTAAAGGTTGTGGGAGACTGGAAAGTGCAACTTTGTTAGGGGACAATCGCGGGGGATAAGAAGAAGAAGAAGTATTAAAAAAAAAAAAAAAAACTAGACATAATTTTGTGTTCCATAACAAAAACAAGGTGTGCGGTATAGACATTTTCGAGTTAGCAGAGGTAGTATTTTCAAAGCAAAAACCGAAAAAACTTAGTACGACAAATTGATACGTAAAGTGAATGGTAGAAGATTTCGTATTTGAAATAAAAAACTTTGATAAATTAAAAAACTGATGAAATCATTCCGTTTTCATAGCTCATTTTATTATCAAAACATTGAGATTCATAGTTATTGTTTTGCTGGAATTGACAGTCCTATGGGTAAAACTGTATTCGATATACATGTAGAGGGACCATCTGATTTCAAGATCATATTGTTTGCAGGCCTCAAAACGAAGACCGGGAGTGATTATTTTCACTTAAGCTCTCAGTTTTGACCAGAATTGAAGCTCACAGGGAGACACAGTTTGTGTAATCATTGGGGATGGTGCAAGTTATGTATATAAAAATTTTGGTTCTCCGGATAAAGGTTAATTTAATGTAAGGACGCCATCGAGTCGTAATCATCCCGAAAATAACTGCGGTTTCATCTACACACTCGGGTCTAAGTATGTAAAGTTTTAGGTCTCAACCCTTTTTTGGTTAATGGGATATGAAGTTTTTAAGTATGGAATAAGCATCTTTCAGTTTCGACCAGAAGTAAAGGTCACAGAGCTGCATAGGGTCACACTTTGTGTAAAATTAAAAAAATACACTCTGTGGTCTTTCACATGGACCAAAGATCTGGTATGTAGCAATTATAGTTTTCCAGATATGTTTTTTTGTAAAAATTAAACATTGATTCAATGTTATGACGTCATTGATGACGTAATCATGCCGAAAACCTATGTGGTTTCATTGACACACTAAGGTCTAAGTACATGGTTTAGCATAAAGTCAAAACCCTTTTTGGTTCACGAGTTATGTTTTTTTCAATACACAGTACATATACATAATATACCTGAGCGGGGATTAGCATCAATTCAATCCGATAGTTGAAAATTAAACCATGACAAAAATAATGATTTTTGAAAGTAAAAAAACAAAATAAAAAACACTAGGCAAGTTCATGGATATCAACATTATTGTAGACAAAAAAGGAATGCCCCCTCTTTTTAACGGTGATTTTGAAATAAAGCTTACCATTTTAATCACCGTGTCTGAAGGGCATACCCAGAGGGCCTAGAGCGCCTTTGGCAGGCATGGTCACGTCGATCAACGTGACGTGGTCTCGGTGTTTGATGAGAAACAAACCAATGTCGTTCTTTTTCAGTTGAAGTTTTTGTCATTTAGTCAAAGTCATACAAATCCCTAAAGCAGGTGGACATCTCAGTAAAACCTCCTCTTTTATTCCTTGTTTTCCATTAAGCCATCAGACGAGCACAGCGGAACTAAAATCACACTGAACTTTGAATGAGTTTGAGTTTTTTATGTGCGGGACACGTGTTGTTACAACGTACAAGAATAAGCAACGCAATGATACATTTCCGTTGTGTGGAACTATATGCACAGGCTTCGTGGACTTTGAACCTTATGAATAATGGAGCGGACAGTCAGTTACAGCGCTTTTCTCTATACACACATAAACTGCGGTTAATACTAATTTTGGCTGTAACACCCATTTAGGACCAGAAGTTAAGGTCATATTGGCATCATTTCTGTGCAAAAGTTTCGGAAGGATCATAGATCTACAATCTGATGTAAAAATTGTGACGAAACGATCAGTAGTTTTTGAGATATGAATTTTTTAAATATTCAACTTCCGGTTTGAACCGGAAGTCAAGGTCAAATGAGGTCGCGTTTAGTGTAGCGTTTTTAGAGTCATACCAGGCCTATCCGATGATGTATAGATTGTGAAAATCCATTGTGTAGTTTTGGAGTTATGATTTTTTCAAATATTAAACTTTGATTTAACGTAACTCAACACCTGATGACGTCATCATGACGTAACTGAAGCGGTTTCATCTCCTAAAAAATATCTAACTAAATATGAAGTTTCAAGTTCATATGAGCTTGGAAAGGGTGCTTTTGTTAGCGGACAAGGGACGCTGAGAAGAAGAAGAAGAACTAGACATAAGTTTTTGTTGTATAACAAAAACAAGGTGTTCGGTGTAGACATTTTCGAGTTAGCTGAGGTAGTGTTTTCGAAGAGAAAACCGAAAAAACATAACTTAGTACGACAAATTGATACATAAAGTGAATGGTAGATTTCGTATTTGAAATAAAAAACTTTGATAAATTAAAAAACTGATGAAATATTTCCGTTTTTATAGCTCATTTTACTATCAAGACATTGAGATTCATAAGTATCAGCTAAGTTTTTGAAATTGTTACAGGCTTTTAGTTATTGTATTGCTGGAATTGACAGTCCTATGGGTAAAGTTATATTCAATATAGAGGGACCACCTGATTTCAAGATCATATTGTTTGCAGGCCTCAAAACGAGGACCGGGAGTGTTTATTTTCACTTAAGCTCTCAGTTTTGACCAGAATCGAAGCACACAGGGAGACACAGTTTGTGTAATCATTGGGGATGGTGCAAGTTATGTATATAACAAAATGTTGGTTCTCCGGATAAAAATTGTTTACATATTAAAGGTTAATTTAATGTAAGGATGCCATCGAGACGTCATCATCCCGAAAATGCGGTTTCATCTACACACTCAGGTCTAAGGGTGTAACGTTTAAGGTCTCAACCCTCTTTTGGTTAATGGGATCTGAGGTTTTTAAGTATCGAATAAGCATCTTTCAGTTTCGACCAGAAGTAAAGGTCACAGAGGGTCACACTTTGTGTAAAATAATAAAAATACACTCAGGGTCTTTCACATGGACCAAAGATCTGGTATGTAGCAGTTATAGTTTTCCAGATGTTTTTATGTAAAAATTAAAACACTGATTTAATGTTATGACGTCATTGATGACGTAATCATGCCGAAAACATCTGTGGTTTCATTGACACACTTAGGTCTAAGTACATGGTTAGCTTAAAGTCAAAACCCTTTTTGGTTCACGAGTAATGAACATACATATTATACATATTATACCTGAGCGGGGATTAGCATCAATTCAATCCGATAGTTGAAAATTAAACCATGACAAAATAATGATTTTTTAAAGTAAAAACAAAACAAAAGAACCACTAGGAAAGTTCATGGATGAAACATATCAACATTATTGTAGACAAAAAAGGAATGCCCCCTCTTTTTAACGGTGATTTTGAAATAAAGCTTACCATTTTAATCACCGTATCTGAAGGGCATACTCAGAGGGCCTAGAGCGCCGTTGGCAGGCACGGTCACGTCGATCAACGTGACGTGGGTCTAGGTTTTTGATGAGAAACAAACCAATGTCGTTCTTTTTCAGTTGAAGTTTTTGTCATTTAGTCAAAGTCTTACAAATCCCTAAAGCAGGTGGACATCTCAGTAAAACCTCCTCTTTTATTCCTTGTTTTCCATTAAGCCATCAGACGAGCACAACAGAACTAAATTCACACTGAACTTTGAATGAGTTTGGGTTAAGCGCGGGACAACGTGTTGTTAGTGTACATGTACATACACGAATAAACAACGCAATGATATTCAATGGGCTTTCCAGGATTTGCACACAATGTATATTATGGCTGCATGCTGCACGTTGTGCGGTTTTGTGTGCACGTCATACTGGATTGGATGCCACACTGTGCGCTCGGTATTGGTCTAGATTTCAATATTTTAACGCTCGTTTTCACCTAGAAATACATCTTAAAATGTATTTATTCCCATGTACGAAATGATTAGTATCCAATGTTCTTTGGATTCAAGAAAAAAGAAAGAATTGAAAGTCCGCGGTCTTTGAGTTATGTTTGTTGAAAAATTAATTACTTTTAATTACCTAATAAATCATCAGAGGACGTCATCATTACGTGAAAACTTCTGTTTCATCCACTAATAATGTGTAAAATGGTTGCCAAGTTTCATGACCATACGAGCTTTGGAAAAAGCAAAACATTAGCGGACAACGTTTGTGTGTATTTTTTTTAGAACAAACATAAGAATACACTAGACATAAGTTTTTGTTCCGTAACGAAAACAAGGTGTTCGGTGTTGACATTTTCGAGTTAGCGGGGGTAATGTTTTCAAAGAGAAAACCGAAAAAAACATAACTTAGTACGACATATAATATTTCAGAGCGGGATAAAAGCATGAACAGTTGTTTGTTAAAATGTCAAGACAAGGTCACCAACATATTCATTTCTGTGAAGTATGTGAAGCCCATGTTGAAATAATTATAAAAACTCTGCCGAAGGCTTCTAGTAAAAGTGTATTTTGAACTGTTTTTAACCCACCGCAAGATGGCGATCTTAATTTTGCTTTTAACCAGACCCTTGTCAGACTGCAACATCGTTAAAATCAACTCCAAAAAGTTGTCACTTTTAATTAGAATGCACTTGGAAGTAGAGGACACGTAATGTCATGCAAACAATTAAATTCGAAGACCTAAATTACCTTTGTATAATCCCGCAAAAAAGCAACCCAGGGTCTCTTACCCATTTAACATTTAAATGACGTAAATTTCCGAGGCAGCATCTGTCACAAAGCGTGCAAATAATACAATTCCAGAGCGGGATAAAAGCATTAACAGTTGTTTGGTATAGCGCCATCCTGTGGAATGTTTCCGTTACGTGGGACTGTACACACAGGCTTCGTGGACTTTGAACCTTATGGTTTTCATTACGTGGGACTGTACATACAGGCTTCGTGTTGCACACACACGCTTCGTGGACTTTGAACCTTATGAATAATGAGCGGACAGTCAGTTAAGGCGCTTTTCTCTATACACGAATTAACTGTGGTTAATACTAGCATTGGCTGTAACACCCATTTAGGACCAGAAGTTAAGGTCATATTGGCATCATTTCTGTGCAAAAGTTTCGGAAGGATAACAGAACTACAATCTGATGTAAAAATTATGATGACATAATCAGTGGTTTTTGAGATATGAATTTTTTAAATATTCAACTTCCGGTTTGAACCGGAAGTCAAGGTCAAATGAGGTCGCGTTCAGTGTAGCGTTTTTAGAGTCATACCAGGCCTATCCGATGATGTATAGATTGTGAAAATCCATTGTGTTGTTTTGGAGTTATGATTTTTTCAAATATTAAACTTTGATTTAACGTAACTCGACACCTGATGACGTCATCATGACGAAACCAGAAATGGTTTCATCTACTAATGAATATCTAACTATGTTTAAAGTTTCAAGTTTATGTGAGCTTAGGAAGTGTGTCTTTGTTAGCGGACAATCGACGGCGAGAAGAAGCTGAAGAAGTAAAAAAAAAACTAGACTTAAATTTTTGTTGCATAACAAAAACAAGGTGTTCGGTGTAGACATTTTCGAGTTAGCAGAGGTAGTGTTTTCAAAGAGAAAACCGAAAAAACATAACTTAGTACGACAGATAAAATTTCAGAGCGGGATAAAAGCATGAACAGATGTTTGTTAAAATGTCAAGACAAGGTCACCAACATTTTCATTTTTGTGAAGTATGTGGAGCCCATGTTGAAACAATTATAAAAACTCTGCCAAAGGCTTCTAATAAAACTGTATTTTGAACTGTTTTTAACCTGCCGCCAGATGGCGCTCTTATTTTTTTTTTAACCAGACCCTTGTCAGACTGCAACATCGTTAAAATCAACTCCAAAAAAATTGCCACTTTTAATTACAATGCACTTTCGGTTTTAACTGGAAGTAGAGGACACGTTATTTCATGCAAACAATTAAAATCGAAGACCTATATTACCTTTGTATAATCCCGCAAAAAGCAACCCAGGGTCTCTTATCCTCGAATTGATGGGATATTTCAAAGATTTAACATTTAAATGACGTATATTTCCGAGGCAGCATCTGTCACAGAGCGAGCAAATAATAAAATACCAGAGCGGGATAAAAGCATGAACAGTTGTTTGGTATAGCGCCACCCCCCGCTTGTGGAATGTTTCCGTTACGTGGGACTGTACACACAGGCTTCGTGGACTTTGAACCTTATGAGTTTCCATTACGTGGGACTGTACACACAGGCTTCGTGTTGCACACACAGGCTTCGTGGACTTTGAACCTTATGATTCATGGTGCTGAACAGTCGTCTACAGCGCTTTTCTATGTACAAAGATTAAATGCGCGTTAATACTAACGTTGGCTGTAACACCCAGAAGTTAAGGTCATATTGGCATCATTTCTGTGCAAAAGTTTCGGAAGGATCACAGAACTACAATCTGATGTAAAAATTGTGATAAAATGATCAGTAGTTTTTGAGATATGAATTTTTTAAATATTCAACTTCCGGTTTGAACCGGAAGTCAAGGTCAAATGAGGTCGCGTTCAGTGTAGCGTTCTTAGAGTCATACCAGGCCTATCCGATGATGTATAGATTGTGAAAATCCATTATGTAGTTTTCGAGTTACGATTTTTTCAAATATTAAACTTTGATTTAATGTAACTCGACACCAGATGACGTCATCATGACATCACTACGGCGGTGTCTTCTACTCATACATATCTAACTATGTGTCAAGTTTAAAGGTTGTGTGAGCTTGGAAAGTGCGTCTTTGTTGGCGGACAATCGCGGGGGATAAGAAGAAGAACAAGAAGAAGTATTAAACTAGAGATTGAGAGTTTGTGTACAAACTCACGGTGTTCGGCTTGAACGTAGTGACTGCGTAGTTGAAAATAAGTTCACTATTGCGCGCAGGTATTTTGTCTCCTTGTGCTGTGCTGACGGGCAAAATATTTACTTGTAGCTTTTGTTAATCTTTATGCAAGATCATAGCATGAAGGTTTGTCATATGAAACTTCAACTTCCGGTTTTGACAGGAACTAAAGGTCAACTGAGGTCACACTTTGTACAAGATATCAAGAATTGCCAAAAAGCTTTCATTATTTTCAAAAAATTGCATTATTTTCACAAAAAAGACTGCATCACAAATTTCAAGTTTCAACAACGTAAAAGGTTATATTTACGCATTTTATTAGTAGTATACAAGCAGGGTTCTCCACAGGGTGAACAATGTACAATAATAATATCTCTCATGATAGCGCGGGGTTGAATTAATTATTGAGTCTTGGAGACAAGTTTCCGTTCATCGACTAAAAATGTAGTCAGGATGCCCTGCGACACAGAGAAAAAGGCACGCGAAATGCCGTTACGAAATAGCCGACTTCTGGGTACCAGTCGCTGCACACTATTAACGGTGGCTTGTGCATGTGTACAGTCGTGATTCTGTTGCGCGGGCGCTCGACGATTTTGTCCGGGCACTACATTTTTTGAACGGGCGCATTTGGTATTTTGAGAATTTTGGACGGACGCTGTTTTTTAGTACGCATGGTATGTGAGACAGATGTAGGGAAATCTCAGAAGTTTGTGTACCCAATATAGCAAGATCACTAGCATTAAGAACTACATACACACTTGTTATATTGCAATTACATCGTTGAAGAAGCTTACTACGAGAAAATAATGAGTAATGAAAAATGAAAAAAAGCCTCATGTCATTTCAAAAATGCCCGGACGCAAATCTATAACTTTCATTCTCATGGCCTAATGATTATTAATGTACCACGTTTCATTTATAAGATACACATTTTTATATGTGCAAACTTACACTTCCGGTTTGGACCGGAAGTGAAGGTCAAATGGGGTCACACATTGTAAACATTTGTAGAATCGTCTAAGGGTTTTAAAATCACGTAATTATATTAACAAAAACATTTAAGTAAATGAGATACGATTTTTTACTTACAAAATTTCAACTTCCGGTTTCGACCGGAAGTAAAGGTCAAATGGGGTCATACTGTGTGTAAGAAGTGTTTTATACCTCAAGAGCTTTTATATGGTACAATTATCATGTATGTAGCATATATGGTTCTTGAGATATGATTATTTTAACATAAAACTTCAATTTAATGTAATGACGTCATCGATGACGTCATCATTCCAAAAATTGTTTTTTGTCATGTACACACTGTGGTCTAGGTAATTGGTAAGTTTCAAGTCGGTACAAGCTTTAGTTTTGGAGATAGCAAAATAATTTTTTTTTCGACCTCGTCTACGATTTTCGTTGTGACGTAGCTATGACGTCACGTATTATATTTCTAGAATGCTCATAAGCTAAACAAAATATTACTCATTGAAAGTTTTTTCATATTTTGCTTCACTTAGGCTCCAGAGCCCCAAATAACATAATTTGTACCTTTAACTTCCGGTTTCGACCGGAAGTAAATGTCAAATGAGGTCACGATTTGCATACAATTTGTACAACGTTACAAGACCATTCATATGCATTAAAGATCTTGTATGTAGCATCTATGGTTCTCAAGATATGAAGTTTTCAAATTATTTAAGGTTTTTTAACGTAATGACGTCATCAATGACGTCATTATTCCAAAAAAGTTGCGGTTTCATCTACTCACTAAGATCTTTAAACATGGTAAGTTTCAAGTTTCAAATCATTTTCATTATTGAGTTAATCGACCGACAATTTTCGAAGGAAGAAGACGACGAAAAAAAAAAAAAAGAAACGGAACAATTACAATAGTTGTTCGGCTGGCGGCCGAACACCTAAAAAAAAAAAAAAAACGGAACAAAAACAAGAGGTGTTCCGGGCGGATTGCCCGAACACCTAAAAAACCGAACAATAAGAAGAGGTCTTCGGACTTTTGTCCGAACACCTAACTAGACATAAGAATTTGTTTGATAACAAATTCGAGGTGTTCGGATTCAAGTAAAGCTGACTGGAGTGATCGTGAGCTGTGCTGTTTGTTATTGTGAAAACAGAATGAATAGCTATCAAATAATGTTTTTTAAAGCGTTTTACAGAACTTCCAGTTTAGACAAGTTAAAAGGTCAAGACAAGGTCACCAACATATTCATTTTTGTGAAGTATGTGGAGCCCATGTTGAAACAATTATACAAACTCTGCAAAAGGCTTCTAATAAAACTGTATTTTGAACTGTTTTAACCTGCCGCCAGATGGCGCTTTTAAATCTTATTTTGTTTTAACCAGACCCTTGTCAGACTACAACATCGTTAAAATCAACTCCAAAAAAGTTGCACACTTTTTGGTTCACGATTTATGTTTTTTTCCATACACAGTACATATTCATAATATACCTGAGCGGGGATTAGCATCAATTCAATCCGATAGTTGAAAATTAAACCATGACAAAATAATGATTTTTGAAAGTAAAAAACAAAACAAAAAACACTAGGCAAGTTCATGGTTGAAACATATCAACATTATTGTAGACAAAAAGGGAATGCCCCCTCTTTTTTACGGTGATTTTGATATAAAGCTTACCATTTTAATCACCGTGTCTGAAGGGCATACTCAGAGGGCCTAGAGCGCCTTTGGCAGGCATGGTCACGTCGATCAACGTGACGTGGGTCTCGGTGTTTGATGAGAAACAAACCAGTGTCATTCTTTTTCAGTTGAAGTTTTTGTCATTTAGTCAAAGTCATACAAATCCCTAAAGCAGGTGGACAACTCAGTAAAACCTCCTCTTTTATTCCTTGTTTTCCATTAAGCCAACAGACGAGCACAGCGGAACTAAATTCACACTGAACTTTGATTGAGTTTGAGTTTTTTTATGTGCGGGACACGTGTTGTTACAACGTACAAGAATAAGCAACGCAATGATACATTTCCGTTGTGTGGGACTGTACACGCAGGCTTCGTGGACTTTGAACCTTATGGTTTTCATTACGTGGGACTGTACACACAGGCTTCGTGTTGCACACACAGGCTTCGTGGACTTTGAACCTTATGAATAATGGAGCGGACAATCCGTTACAGCGCTTTTCTCCATACACAAATTAACTGCGGTTAATACTAACTGGGGCTGTAACACCCATTTAGGACCAGAAGTTAAGGTCATATTGGCATCATTTCTGTGCAAAAGTTTCGGAAGGATCACAGATCTACAATCTGATGTAAAAATTGTGATGAAATGATCAGTAGTTTTTGAGATATGAATTTTTCAAATATTCAACTTCCGGTTTGAACCGGAAGTCAAGGTCAAATGAGGTCGCGTTCAGTGTAGCGTTTCTAGAGTCATACCAGGCCTATCCGATGATGTATAGATTGTGAAAATCCATTATGTAGTTTTCGAGTTACGATTTTTTCAAATATTAAACTTTGATTTAATGTAACTCGACACCAGATGACGTCATCATGACATCACTACGGCGGTGTCTTCTACTCATACATATCTAACTATGTGTCAAGTTTAAAGGTTGTGTGAGCTTGGAAAGTGCGTCTTTGTTGGCGGACAATCGCGGGGGATAAGAAGAAGAAGAACAAGAAGAAGTATTAAAAAAAAACTAGAAATAAGAATTTGTTTGATAACAAATTCGAGGTGTTCGGATTCAAGTAAAGCTGACTGGAGTGATCGTTAGCTGTGCCGTTTGTTATTGTGAAAACAGAATGAATAGCTATTAAATAATGTTTTTTAAAGCATTTTACAGAACTTCCAGTTTAGACAGGTTAAAAGGTCAAGACAAGGTCACCAACATATTCATTTTTGTGAAGTATGTGGAGCCCATGTTGAAACAATTATAAAAACTCTGCAAAAGGCTTCTATTAAAACTGTATTTTGAACTGTTTTAACCTGCCGCCAGATGGCGCTCTTAAATCTTATTTTGTTTTAACCAGACCCTTGTCAGACTACAACATCGTTAAAATCAACTCCAAAAAAGTTGCACACTTTTTGGTTCACGAGTGGTTTTTTTCCATACACAGTACATATTCATAATTATACCTGAGCGGGGATTAGCATCAATTCAATCTGATAGTTGAAAATTAAACCATGACAAAATAATGATTTTTGAAAGTAAAAAACAAAACAAAAAACACTAGGCAAGTTCATGAATGAAACATATCAACATTATTGTAGACAAAAAAGGAATGCCCCCTCTTTTTTACGGTGATTTTGATATAAAGCTTACCATTTTAATCACCGTGTCTGAAGGGCATACTCAGAGGGCCTAGAGCGCCTTTGGCAGGCATGGTCACGTTGATCAACGTGACGTGGGTCTCGGTGTTTGATGAGAAACAAACCAATGTCGTTCTTTTTCAGTTGAAGTTTTTGTCATTTAGTCAAAGTCATACAAATCCCTAAAGCAGGTGGACATCTCAGTAAAACCTCCTCTTTTATTCCTTGTTTTCCATTAAGCCATCAGACGAGCACAGCGGAACTAAATTCACACTGAACTTTGAATGAGTTTGAGTTTTTTATGTGCGGGACACGTGTTGTTACAACGTACAAGAATAAGCAACGCAATGATACATTTCCGTTGTGTGGGACTGTGTGCACAGGCTTCGTGGACTTTGAACCTTATGAATAATGGAGCGGACAGTCAGTTACAGCGCTTTTCTCCATACACACATAAACTGCGGTTAATACTAATTTTGGCTGTAACACCCATTTAGTACCAGAAGTTAAGGTCATATTGGCATCATTTCTGTGCAAAAGTTTCGGAAGGATCATAGATCTACAATCTGATGTGAAAATTGTGACGAAACGATCAGTAGTTTTTGAGATATGAATTTTTTAAATATTCAACTTCCGGTTTGAACCGGAAGTCAAGGTCAAACGAGGTCGCGTTCAGTGTAGCGTTTTTAGAGTCATACCAGGCCTATCCGATGATGTATAGATTGTGAAAATCCATTGTGTAGTTTTGGAGTTATGATTTTTTCAAATATTAAACTTTGATTTAACGTAACTCAACACCTGATGACGTCATCATGACGTAACTAAAGCGGTTTCATCTCCTAATAAATATCTAACTATATGTGAAGTTTCAAGTTCATATGAGCTTAGAAAGGGTGTTTTTGTTAGCGGACAAGGGACGCTGAGAAGAAGAAGAAGAAGAAGAAGTATTAAGAAAAACTAGAAATAAGAATTTGTTTGATAACAAATTCGAGGTGTTCGGATTCAAGTAAAGCTGACTGGAGTGATCGTTAGCTGTGCCGTTTGTTATTGTGAAAACAGAATGAATAGCTATTAAATAATGTTTTTTAAAGCATTTTACAGAACTTCCAGTTTAGACAGGTTAAAAGGTCAAGACAAGGTCACCAACATATTCATTTTTGTGAAGTATGTGGAGCCCATGTTGAAACAATTATAAAAACTCTGCAAAAGGCTTCTATTAAAACTGTATTTTGAACTGTTTTAACCTGCCGCCAGATGGCGCTCTTAAATCTTATTTTGTTTTAACCAGACCCTTGTCAGACTACAACATCGTTAAAATCAACTCCAAAAAAGTTGCACACTTTTTGGTTCACGAGTGGTTTTTTTCCATACACAGTACATATTCATAATTATACCTGAGCGGGGATTAGCATCAATTCAATCTGATAGTTGAAAATTAAACCATGACAAAATAATGATTTTTGAAAGTAAAAAACAAAACAAAAAACACTAGGCAAGTTCATGAATGAAACATATCAACATTATTGTAGACAAAAAAGGAATGCCCCCTCTTTTTTACGGTGATTTTGATATAAAGCTTACCATTTTAATCACCGTGTCTGAAGGGCATACTCAGAGGGCCTAGAGCGCCTTTGGCAGGCATGGTCACGTTGATCAACGTGACGTGGGTCTCGGTGTTTGATGAGAAACAAACCAATGTCGTTCTTTTTCAGTTGAAGTTTTTGTCATTTAGTCAAAGTCATACAAATCCCTAAAGCAGGTGGACATCTCAGTAAAACCTCCTCTTTTATTCCTTGTTTTCCATTAAGCCATCAGACGAGCACAGCGGAACTAAATTCACACTGAACTTTGAATGAGTTTGAGTTTTTTATGTGCGGGACACGTGTTGTTACAACGTACAAGAATAAGCAACGCAATGATACATTTCCGTTGTGTGGGACTGTGTGCACAGGCTTCGTGGACTTTGAACCTTATGAATAATGGAGCGGACAGTCAGTTACAGCGCTTTTCTCCATACACACATAAACTGCGGTTAATACTAATTTTGGCTGTAACACCCATTTAGTACCAGAAGTTAAGGTCATATTGGCATCATTTCTGTGCAAAAGTTTCGGAAGGATCATAGATCTACAATCTGATGTGAAAATTGTGACGAAACGATCAGTAGTTTTTGAGATATGAATTTTTTAAATATTCAACTTCCGGTTTGAACCGGAAGTCAAGGTCAAACGAGGTCGCGTTCAGTGTAGCGTTTTTAGAGTCATACCAGGCCTATCCGATGATGTATAGATTGTGAAAATCCATTGTGTAGTTTTGGAGTTATGATTTTTTCAAATATTAAACTTTGATTTAACGTAACTCAACACCTGATGACGTCATCATGACGTAACTAAAGCGGTTTCATCTCCTAATAAATATCTAACTATATGTGAAGTTTCAAGTTCATATGAGCTTAGAAAGGGTGTTTTTGTTAGCGGACAAGGGACGCTGAGAAGAAGAAGAAGAAGAACTAGACATAAGTTTTTGTTGCATAACAAAAACAAGGTGTTCGGTGTAGACATTTTCGAGTTAGCTGAGGTAGTGTTTTCGAAGCGAAAACCGAAAAAACATAACTTAGTACGACAAATTGATACGTAAAGTGAATGGTAGAAGATTTCGTATTTGAAATAAAAAACTTTTATAAATTTAAAAACCGATGAAATCATTCCGTTTTCATAGCTCATTTTTTTATCAAGACGTTGAGATTCATAAGTATCTTCTAAGTTTTTGAAATTGTCACAGGCTTTTAGTTATTATTTTGCTGGAATTGAAAGTCCTATGGGTAAATTGTATATGATATAGAGGGACCATCTGAGTTCAAGATCATATTGTTTGCAGGCCTCAAAACGAGGACCGGGAGTGATTATGTTCACTTAAGCTCTCAGTTTTGACCAGAATTGAAGCTCACAGGGAGACACAGTTTGTGTAATCATTGGGAATGGTGCAAGTTATGTATATAAAAATGTTGGTTCTCCGGATAAAAAAAGGTTAATTTAATGTAAGGACGCCATCGAGTCGTCATCATCCCGAAAACCAGAAGTAAAGGTCACAGAGGGTCACACTTTGTGTAAAAAAAAAAAAAAAATACAATGTCGTTCTTTTTCAGTTGAAGTTTTTGTCATTTAGTCAAAGTCATACAAATCCCTAAAGCAGGTGGACATCTCAGTAAAACCTCCTCTTTTATTCCTTGTTTTCCATTAAGCTATCAGGCGAGCACAACGGAACTAAAGTCACATTGAACTTTGAATGAGTTTGGGTTTAAGTGCAGGACAACGTGTTGTTAGTACATGTACATACACGAATAAACAACGAAATGATATTCAATGGGCTTTCCAGGATTTGCACACAATGTATATTATGGCTGCATGCTGCACGTTGTGCGGTTTTGTGTGCACGTCATACTGGATTGGATGCCACACTGTGCGCTCGGTATTGGTCTAGATTCCAATATTTTAACGCTCGTTTTCACCTAGAAATACATCTTAAAATGTATTCATTCCCATGTACCAAATGATTAGTATCTAATGTTCTTTAGATTCAAGAAAAAAGAAAGAATTGAAAGTCCGCAGTCTTTGAGTTATGTTTGTTGTTAGAAAAAGGTGGAACTTTGAGAAAAATTAATTGCCTTTAATTACCTAATAAATCATTAAATGACGTCATCATTACGTGAAAACTGCTGTTTCATCCACTAGTCATGTGTAAAAGGGTTGCCAAGTTTCATGACCCTACGAACTTGGGAAAGAGCAAAACATTAGCGGACAACGTTTGTGTGTATTTTTTTTTAGAACAAACATAAGAATACACTAGACATAAGTTTTTGTTCCGTAACAAAAACAAGGTGTTCGGTGTAGACATTTTCGAGTAAGCAGAGGTAGTGTTTTCAAAGAGAAAACCGAAATAACATAACTTAATACGTCAGATAATATTTCAGAGCGGGATAAAAGCATGAACAGTTGTTTGTTAAAATGTCAAGACAAGGTCACCAACATATTCTTTTCTGTGAAGTATGTGAAGCCCATGTTGAATTTTTTTTATAAAAACTCTGCCAAAGGCTTCTAGTAAAACTGTATTTTGAACTGTTTTTAACCCACCGCAAGATGGCGGTCTTAATTTTGTTTTTAACCAGACCCTTGTCAGACTGCAACATTGTTAAAATCAACTCCAAAAAAGTTGCCACTTTTAATTACAATGCACTTTCGGTTTTAACTGGAAGTAAAAGACACGTAATTTCATGCAAACAATTAAAATCGAAGACCTATATTACCTTTGTAAAATCCCGCAAAAAAAGCAACCCAGGGTCTCTTACCCATTTAACATTTAAATGACGTAGATTTCCGAGGCAGCATCTGTCACAGAGCGAGCAAATAATAAAATTCCAGAGCGGGACAAAAGCATTAACAGTTGTTTGGTATAGCGCCATCCTCTGAAATGTTTCCGTTATGTGGGACTGTACACACAGGCTTCGTGGACTTTGAACCTTATGGTTTTCATTACGTGGGACTGTACACACAGGCTTCGTGTTGCACACACAGGCTTCGTGGACTTTGAACCTTATGAATAATGGAGCGGACAGTCAGTTACAGCGCTTTTCTCCATACACGAATTAACTGCGGTTAATACTAGCATTGGCTGTAACACCCATTTAGGACCAGAAGTTAAGGTCATATTGGCATCATTTCTGTGCAAAAGTTTCGGAAGGATGACAGAACTACAATCTGATGTAAAATTTATGATGAAATGATCAGTAGTTTTTGAGATATGAATTTTTTTAATATTCAACTTCCGGTTTGAACCGGAAGTCAAGGTCAAATGAGGTCGCGTTCAGTGTAGCGTTTTTAGAGTCATACCAGGCATATCCGATGATGTATAGATTGTGAAAATCCATTGTGTTGTTTTGGAGTTATGATTTTTTCAAATATTAAACTTTGATTTAACGTAACTCGACACCTGATGACGTCATCATGACGAAACCAAAAATGGTTTCATCTACTAATGAATATCTAACTATGTGTAAAGTTTCAAGTTTATGTGAGCTTAGGAAGTGTGTCTTTGTTAGCGGACAATCGACGGCGAGAAGAAGAAGACGAAGTAAAAAAAAAAAAAAAAACCGAACAATAACAAGAGGTCTTCGGACTTTTGTCCGAACACCTAAGAAGTATTAAGAAAAAAAAAAAACCGAACAAAAATAAGAGGTGTTCGGGGCTGAATGCCCGAACACCTAAAAAAACCGGAACAAAAACAAGAGGTGTTCCGGGCGGATTGCCCGAACACCTAAAAAACCGAACAATAAGAAGAGGTCTTCGGACTTTTGTCCGAACACCTAACTAGACATAAGAATTTGTTTGATAACAAATTCGAGGTGTTCGGATTCAAGTAAAGCTGACTGGAGTGATCGTGAGCTGTGCTGTTTGTTATTGTGAAAACAGAATGAATAGCTATCAAATAATGTTTTTTAAAGCGTTTTACAGAACTTCCAGTTTAGACAAGTTAAAAGGTCAAGACAAGGTCACCAACATATTCATTTTTGTGAAGTATGTGGAGCCCATGTTGAAACAATTATACAAACTCTGCAAAAGGCTTCTAATAAAACTGTATTTTGAACTGTTTTAACCTGCCGCCAGATGGCGCTTTTAAATCTTATTTTGTTTTAACCAGACCCTTGTCAGACTACAACATCGTTAAAATCAACTCCAAAAAAGTTGCACACTTTTTGGTTCACGATTTATGTTTTTTTCCATACACAGTACATATTCATAATATACCTGAGCGGGGATAAGCATCAATTCAATCCGATAGTTGAAAATTAAACCATGACAAAATAATGATTTTTGAAAGTAAAAAACAAAACAAAAAACACTAGGCAAGTTCATGGATGAAACATATCAACATTATTGTAGACAAAAAGGGAATGCCCCCTCTTTTTTACGGTGATTTTGATATAAAGCTTACCATTTTAATCACCGTGTCTGAAGGGCATACTCAGAGGGCCTAGAGCGCCTTTGGCAGGCATGGTCACGTCGATCAACGTGACGTGGGTCTCGGTGTTTGATGAGAAACAAACCAGTGTCATTCTTTTTCAGTTGAAGTTTTTGTCATTTAGTCAAAGTCATACAAATCCCTAAAGCAGGTGGACATCTCAGTAAAACCTCCTCTTTTATTCCTTGTTTTCCATTAAGCCAACAGACGAGCACAGCGGAACTAAATTCACACTGAACTTTGATTGAGTTTGAGTTTTTTTATGTGCGGGACACGTGTTGTTACAACGTACAAGAATAAGCAACGCAATGATACATTTCCGTTGTGTGGGACTGTACACGCAGGCTTCGTGGACTTTGAACCTTATGGTTTTCATTACGTGGGACTGTACACACAGGCTTCGTGTTGCACACACAGGCTTCGTGGACTTTGAACCTTATGAATAATGGAGCGGACAATCCGTTACAGCGCTTTTCTCCATACACAAATTAACTGCGGTTAATACTAACTGGGGCTGTAACACCCATTTAGGACCAGAAGTTAAGGTCATATTGGCATCATTTCTGTGCAAAAGTTTCGGAAGGATCACAGATCTACAATCTGATGTAAAAATTGTGATGAAATGATCAGTAGTTTTTGAGATATGAATTTTTCAAATATTCAACTTCCGGTTTGAACCGGAAGTCAAGGTCAAATGAGGTCGCGTTCAGTGTAGCGTTTCTAGAGTCATACCAGGCCTATCCGATGATGTATAGATTGTGAAAATCCATTCTGTTGTTTTGGAGTTATGATTTTTTCAAATATTAAACTTTGATTTAACGTAACTCAACACCTGATGACGTCATCATGACATCACTAAGACTGTGTCTTCTACTCATATATATCTAACTATGTGTGAAGTTTAAAGGTTGTTTGAGCTTGGAAAACGCGTCTTTGTTGGCGGACAATCGCGGGGGATAAGAAGAAAAAGAAGAAGTATTAAAACTAGACTTAAGTTTTTGTTCCGTAACAAAAACAAGGTGTTCGGTGTAGACATTTTCGAGTAAGCAGAGGTAGTGTTTTCAAAGAGAAAACCGAAAAAACATAACTTAATACGTCAGATAATATTTCAGAGCGGGATAAAAGCATGAACAGTTGTTTGTTAAAATGTCAAGACAAGGTCACCAACATATTCATTTCTGTGAAGTATGTGAAGCCCATGTTGAAAAAATTATAAAAACTCTGCCAAAGGCTTCTAGTAAAACTGTATTTTGAACTGTTTTTAACCCACCGCAAGATGGCGATCTTAATTTTGTTTTTAACCAGACCCTTGTCAGACTGCAACATTGTTAAAATCAACTCCAAAAAAGTTGCCACTTTTAATTACAATGCACTTTCGGTTTTAACTGGAAGTAAAAGACACGTAATTTCATGCAAACAATTAAAATCGAAGACCTATATTACCTTTGTATAATCCCGCAAATTAGCAACCCAGGGTCTCTTACCCATTTAACATTTAAATGACGTAGATTTCCGAGGCAGCATCTGTCACAGAGCGAGCAAATAATAAAATCCCAGAGCGGGATAAAAGCATGAACAGTTGTTTGGTATAGCGCCACCCCCGCTATGGAATGTTTCCGTTACGTGGGACTATACACACAGGCTTCGTGGACTTGGAACCTTATGGTTTTTATTACGTGGGACTGTACACACAGGCTTCGTGTTGCACACACACTCACACAGGCTTCGTGGACTTTGAACCTTATGATTCATGGCGCTGAACAGTCGGCTACAGTGCTTTTATGTACAAAGATTAAATGCGCGTTAATACTAACGTTGGCTGTAACACCCATAAGTTAAGGTCATATTGGCATCATTTCTGTGCAAAAGTTTCGGAAGGATCACAGAACTGCAATCTGATGTAAAAATTGTGATAAATGATCAGTAGTTTTTGAGATATGAATTTTTCAAATATTCAACTTCCGGTTTGAACCGGAAGTCAAGGTCAAATGAGGTCGCGTTCAGTGTAGCGTTTTTAGAGTCATACCAGGCCTATCCGATAATGTATAGATTGTGAAAATCCACTGTGTAGTTTTGGAGTTATGATTTTTTCAAATATTAACCTTTGAATTAATGTAACTCGACAACCGATGACGTCATCATGACGAAACTAAAAATGGTTTCATCTACTAATGAATATCTAACTATGTGTGAAGTTTCAAGTTTATGTAAGCTTAGGAAGTGTGTCTTTGTTAGCGGACAATCGACGCCGAGAAGAAGAAGAAGAAGTAAAAAAAAAAAAAAAAAAAAAAAAAAACGAACAATAAGAAGAGGTCTTCGGACTTTTGTCCGAACACCTAAAAAAAAAAAAACCGGAACAAAAATAAGAGGTGTTCCGGGCGGATTGCCCGAACACCTAAGAAGAAGAAGAAGTATTAAGGAAAAAAAAAAAAACCGAACAATAATAAGAGGTGTTCCGGGCTGAATGCCCGAACACCTAAAAAAACCCCGGAACAATAATAAGAGGTGTTCCGGGCAGATTGCCCGAACACCTAATTATGTAAAAATTGTTGTGCATACTTACCAGGGCACTCTTCTGGTGTTTGGCCATGAAATTAGCAATCCATAACTGGACAGGAATGACAAGTATAACGACCACTGAACCAAGCAGAGCCGCTGTACCGAGTTGCATGTATAGCAGGTACAAATCAAGTGAAATCTGGAAACAAGATGGAGGTCAATAATAGCAAGATTTTAAATGACCCACCCGGCATTGATATAGCTAACGTATTAACTTACGTCCTGATAAGAGATTGCAGAGTCATTTTGCTTATAACTATCGTTGCCTACTGCAGTCGTCAACGGGTTCGACAGTTTTGTTATTTTTGCCTACTGCAGTCGTCACTGTTTGGAGATAAACACATTTTGAGTTTGTCTCTTACCAAGAAAGGAACGGTCCATAGAAAATGAAAAAACTGGAACATGTAAAGCAGGTTCATTGGGTCTGTAGACATGTGGTTGGTGATCTGACCGACGGTCATGTCGCCCCCAGTCGTAGCAAACGTGGACAGGCTCAGTGATTTCTCGTATACCATCGACTATATTTAGACACAGGCAAAGATTTACTTGGTACTTATTTATTTTACTGTTGATTAGGTCTTGTTGTGGATAACTCCATAAGTACATACATTTGAGTCCTAACCTAATAATATATCGTTATCATGCTGGGGTCATAATATGTGTCAGGTAACCATACAACAGTCACAGTGACAATTTTAATTCTCATATCATGAAAAGAGACCAGACTATTCTGCTTCCAGCCACGGTCAAGTTACATTTGGTCAAATAGAAGAAAAGAAAGATGGACGCACTATGATTCAGGTGGTAACTAAGGGAATAGATGTGCACGTGGGCACTTACCCCTCCCTATTGATGTCCGGGCCACCGGATGCCCCCATTTAAATTCTTGATGTTTGAGATTAACATTTACCAGAAAAATGATACATGACTGTTTAAGCTTTATAATAGAGAGTAGTAATTTCAATGTTTGTAAAACTGTTTTTCTATTTACAGGGATTTGCAACAAAGGAATTGCTCTGTTTTTCCAGCAAATATTGCAGTGATAGTTTAACAACTTCCAGAACAAAAACTATTTTGGCTTTAAAAGTACGCTTTGAAACTTGAACCATGACACGACTGATAAGTTTAAACATTGAAACTATTATACAAATGTAACTGTTTGCAGCATAGGGCTAGAAAGCAGATAATGAAATTGTTTTTACACATAGTAATCAGATTATTTTATCAAAAATAGTTAAAGTAAATTGTATAAGAAGAAAAAACAAACAAACGGGAACTACAGGTCGATAACATGAGACCAGGTAGGGCTATCAGATCCACTTAAGCATAACAATGTCACAAGGTTACAAAAAGTGTAGTAGGCGTTTCCCAGATAAGAACATAAAAACATAATTTTGGCATTTGGGATATAATTTTGCACAAGAAAAACTTTATTGACGGCTACCACGCCTTTTAATTTGACCCTTTTTTTTATGGATTAAAGGTAGAGCTGGCGTTCAGCCTTTTGACGGGGTAACCTCATTTTCCCTAAATGCAATTACTGATATTTAGTGTCATAAATAGTGGGTCTATGTGCTGGGGAGGGAACAGGAATCTTAAGTTGACAAAGAACCACCAAAATCTGTCTAGAGGGCAGGATGGGGGAGGGGTGTGAGGCGCACAAGGCATTAATCGGCATCAGTTACTCCCAAGTTTTACTTACACTAAAAAGAAACCCCAAATGTATATACCTGTATGGTTGACCGTAGACACATCCCGTAATATGTTGAGTAATACAATGACGTATGCGCAGCAATGAACTGAAATGTTCCCGCAATGAACGAAACGACTACAAGCACGAACCCGTTGGCCATGAATTCGGTTACGCTGACAAAGTGTGGGGTAACCTCCAAAAGTGAGTTTAGAAAAACAAAAATGAGCGGTTAATCACAGCAAGATGAACTGAAGGACTTGACATAATAATTATAAACTTAACTGGTGAAACATATAACGGTTTTTAAGTAAGTAAGAGCAAGAGAGACTGTGAGATTTGAATACATGAACCAATCGTAGTGAAGTTGTCACAACAATTAGGTAGCCATGTTGTTTGAAAAATATACGCAGTAATAATGATGTATGTTAATCACAGACAATTCTGTTCATATTATAGGAGAATATGTCAAGATAAATTCATCAAAATGAGGACTGATAGTATATCAGAAAAAGCTATCTTACATTGTAAGATCTTTAGGAGCGGAAGAAATCTAAGGAAAATAATACCACTGGTCAGTTTATATTAGATGTGTTGTATCGCGGTAACCAAAGTGTGGTTTCATTGGATTTGGATTGGTGCATACAGAAGATTTTGAGAACCAGTTGGTGGCGCCAGACATACCAGGCAATCAGATCGCTTCAGTAGTTCTGAGCGTGCACATAATTGTTCCCCCTCCCACTATTGTGTCTTTATTATGTGCTTGGAATTTCAGGAGATCTTATGGGATCTTAGAGGTTTCTAAGGGGTACTTCTGTAAAAGAAAATAAATATTGTGCAAAAGTCTGCCCCATATCGGACGTAGTATAATCCGTTAAAAGTCTGCTGGCACATAGGGTCCTAAAAAAGTCTCCTATTGTATTGGACAGTATTAAATAACTAAAAAGAGAATCACCTCATCTTGCCGATCAATCTTGTAGTATAAATCTGCTGCGTACAAGACAATCCCGGAGACGCAGACTGGGCCGACCAGACCAGCAAGATCACCGAGCAGTTTTAGGATTCCCGTCAACGCCATTCGTACAAAGTAGATGCGGACGATGACCTTTCCCAGTGAGGGCTGGCGGCCTTTAGATGCAGCCTGTTGCTATTTTGTTATAATCGAAACGATATTTTATAAACAGAAAATATTATATTCATTGCTATATAAATAAAAGAAGGTTGCCTTTAACGGGAAAATAAATTAAGTATAAATAAACAAGTACCAAAATCTTTTGTAAACGTTGGACATGTTTCAAAAGTAATCAAAGCAGCAGTGTAAATAAGTGAGGGGCACGTGCCTTCATTAAACGTCATGTACCCTCGCCCCATATTTTGGAATCTGGACTTTTTAGATTAAAAATTACTATATGAAAAAGGGTTAGATTTGAAAAACTTCAATACTTTTAAAACTAGTTTTTCTATAAACACGCAGACAATGTATTTGTTTTTACCTTAACGTCAGATTATCTTGTACAAAAATTGTACATGGCATAACAAGAGCCCTGAAAAGAGACTTGTTGAAGGAAAAAGCAAACGGAAAACTACAATTTCAATTGGACAAGACTGCCCCACCCCTAAAATGTTACCCTGGTTTCCTTGCGAACTGTTCAGCTGCATGAAAAGTTCGCTCTGATGATTTTGAAACATGTCCACTGCCAAATATATGATACGAGCTGTTCTTGACGTCCTGACAGATTTAACTAACTTGAGGTGCTTATCACTCATAAAGGCAACCCGTTCGATTGTAGGTGTGTTTAATGCTGCCATTTTTATGGTGGTTGCAGGACGACCCTCTGGATATCTGTCGAGGAAGTGTCTTTTGCAAATATCCTCGAAGTTCTCCGACACCATTATTGCCTTTGTTCGTCTTAGAATATCACCCTTCATTCAACCTAATCATTCAATTTCAATTTGGTAAAAATATCCAGCCAAAGATTTAGTCAACTACCCTGATAGTTTAATGATTCTTGACTCCACGTTCGCAAGAGTGACGTTTTTCAGAATAAAATGTATACCTTCTCCTTTTCATATTCGTCCTTGAACTGCTGGTGTAATGTCTCTGCACTTAGACTCCCCGGCAACCTTCCCAAATCCGGAACATCCAATGGCCTCTTGTAGCCGAGGAAGAAGATCCGATTCAACCACCAGAAAGTCACCTGCGAGGCGAGGTTGACGTAGTATGCTCGGAATAGTGGCTCCGGGGATGTCAAGTCGTCGACAATTTCACCGGCAGGGTTTGGATTGCTACGGATGACCTAAAATGTGCGGGGATGATCAAGGTATATTTTTGTAAATATCATGGTTTTATAGGTCTTTCCAGTTCTGCAAACAAAGTATTCCTTTAAAGAAGGACAGACTCTTTAACCAGTATAGGCCTGAAAAAATACATGTAACCAAAAAAGCAATGAAGGCAATATGGTTGGAAAACCCTAAATGGGTAAACACCGAACGACAGGACAAGAGTGAAATCGAGGTTCAGCGAGATCGTTAACAATCAGTCTTTATTATTTACCTCACTCATTGTTTTTATACAACAATACAGCTGCCTTGTTCTAGCAATATAAATTAATTTGTTAATTACAAGTATTTTAAGGGATCTTAAAATCAAATTTCAAAACTTGAACTTGTTCAAGGTACCATTAATTGCTCAGCGAATGCAAGCTGATGTCTAAGAATTTAATGTCAAATTAAGGCTTAATGTAGAAAATCATTTCAGTTGGTCTGTGTACCAGTGGAAAAAATTAGGTTTGTATCTGTGTTTAACAAGAGGTTTTCATAACTTTATTATTCAATATGGTTAGGTCGAGTTGTCCTCTTTTCAACAGACTGAAGACATTGTCTAAGTGGAGTAACTGTTAATCCAGCCACTGTTTAGTAAAACTTTGATTCGTCAAACGCTACATACCTTACATCTGATAATATTGATGTCCAAGAAAAACAGAAGCGAGAAACAAATCAGCTGCAGAATTGAGAGATCAAACCGTGCTATTCCAACCGAGCTCTGGCTTGTATCATATAAGTTGATGAGCTTCCCGATCTCTCCTAGCGCTGCCGTTGCATAGTAGAGCAGAGACACGAAGGCCATACCACCAGCTTGCCAGACTTCCATGTGGTGGTGATAAACAAGGGAAATGATGCAAGCCACCAGGGCAGTGATGGGCGGTATGTAAAGATGAGGCTGACTGCCTCCAAGACTCTGAATATAAGTCTCATCGGTGAGGATGCCTTCTGCTAAAGAGGCTAAGAGACAAATGAACAGGAAGATGGAGATAAACCATCTCATGAGATGGCCGGGGAAACGTAGAATAAAATCAGATCTCCAGCTGTGTTTGAACCTGACAAAACATGCAAGTGCCAAGAGAACAGTTGCAGCCGTTAAAATGAACCACAGATGTGGCAGTGTATCCAGAAGATCAACAAAACAAGTATTGTCAGACACTTTGCCGAGTAGAAAGTTTCCACTCCTATCCAGATCGGTCGTGTTGACCCCACAGAGCCAATGCCAACCAGTGTTCCGAGGTGCCATGGTCGATCTATGAGTTACCAGCACCCTAGGCTTTAGTTCATTGCTAGATTCGTTGGCAAAGGAGCCCTCCTATGCGAATCATCTTAATTAAGTTCTGAAGTTATTTGTTCTTCATAAGTAGACCACCATTGCATTTAACTCACTTTGACCTGCCTTCGTTTTCTTGTAGCAAATCATGACACAGTAAATTTAGAAACAACGGCAAAGGTTTACTGAACGTTGAACAGAGCTCATGATTTAACTATTTTCCAGCTCAGTTCTCAACACTTAATGAATGTTTTGATTGTTATACAAATGAAGGGTTTGGGTTTGTAGACTTTGATCACTTGTTGTATTTAAGCGTAGAGTCGAAGGTTCTTTCAAGAGATAACATTGAACTTGTAAAATAGTATGTGGCCTTGATCAGGTAGCGACCACAAATAGAAATCTGTTCACTCGGGGTATCGGCACGTGGCCTCACGTCACGTGACGCACCGTATAGTATCCAGAACAGAATCAGCAATAGCTAAAACAACAATACCAAAGACTACCTCAACAATAACAAGAACGTTTTCTTTTTTTTTCTCTCTCTCTCTCTTTTGTTCTGCTTACATATCTGTTTATCCTTTTCGCTATTATTTTTGTTGTGGTTTTAATGTATAACCAATTAAGGTAAATCATATAGTTATCTTTGTGCACATAGTAGGGGCCGCATTTTGCTTGCAAATCGCGGACCAGAGCGCACAGCGGCGAGAAGGCAGTAAAAAAAAAAATAAAAAAATTGCCAATTAAAACTGTTATTTGTCTGTGTGGATTTTTCCTAAACAAGCCTCTTTTCAGCGCTTTTGCTATATTCGTTTGCTTTAAAGCTAATCTGACGTGGAGGTAAAAACAAATAGGCCCTACTTTGTCGAAAAATCGTTTACAAATCTTTGAAATTGCTATAATGTGGGCCGGAAATGTTAACCCTAAAAGTTCAGATTTCAAACAGGGACACGGGGGGGGGGGGGCACGTGCCCTCCCATTGCCACCTCTCCCCCCGTTAATATACCGCTGCTTGCTGGGCACTGTCTGCGACTCCCAGGGCCCCAAGGCTAACCGCCAGCCATGCCACTATCTGGGTATCAACCCATGGGACGATGTGATGGGGTCAAAGCCTCAGAATAGTTGCATGGATTTGAAAAAGAGTGTCACTGCCAATATAAAGGTTAATGTAGGTTTAGAAGAATTTATCTAATTTCCAAAACTATTGATGAATTATGGCTCCATGATAATATAATGTTTCTTCAAGACAGAAACATTTGATTGAATTTTCTCTTCCAAATAACCATGGTGACCCATCCCTTTGTAAGTTCATTGATGTCTGGAAAATTTAAATGAATGTTCTGTTCTTTTAAGACTAGAAGTATAAAGGGTTGAGGCATTATTGTAAAACAACAATAACAACAACAACAACGAAACAAAAGCATTTATGACAAATCCCTTAAGCTTGACCAAACAGTGTTCTGCACTTTCTTTATGTTTTCTTGAAAACGAGATAGTTATGCTAAAAGCCCTTTTACAATGAACAAATAAAAACTACTCATAATTAAAAATAACTGTTAACGCAGAAAGCAATTCTCCTACGGCTGAATTGTTTACAAAACTACTAAATACTGGTAGAAACAGGACTTGAAATAAACAGATACAAGAAGTATATACATTTTCTCTTTTCATTTTCTTGTTTTAAATGTGAATTCCTAAATGCACAATACAAAAATGGTTTAGGTTTGTTGTTGTTTTAAAGTGAAGCAAAATAATGCTGATGCTGAGAATTGCTTTCTTAAATGTTGTTAATAACAAAAGGGGTGCCATGCACACAATCACGAGGTGAAATCTGGACTATAGCATGGAATAACCGGATTTTACCGAGTGATTCTGCGACAATGCACGATCAAAATGCTATAAATATTTGTTTTATATAAATCACACATTAGATCCATGCCATTTGAAATTTGCTCACTTTAAATTAAAAAAAGACACAAAAGCCTGTCCCCCCACACTCTGAAAATTCTTGAAAAATAAACAACTTCTTAACAATGTGGACGACTCCATGTAAACACAAACATGTGTGCTATTACACGAACTTGCCTCGTTTGGACGAACGGGCGGAGAACGATTATTTTGGAAACGACGCTGCGAGCGTCCAATAAAAAACAACCAAATTGTGCAGCGTCGCGGCAGTAAATACAGGGGAAAATAATGGATGACACGTGACGCATGTTCCACCAATCAAATGACAAGGATCTATGTCTGTGTGTGTCATACATAAGCTGTGTTTTGATGCATTTAACACATTCAAGTTGATAATAAGCATGATCAGAGTACTGTTTACACTAAAGGTTGATGCATTTTACAAAAAGAAAAGCAAGACGCAGAAAGATCCAAGTTCAAGAAAAATCAGTTAAAAGTCCATTTGGAAACCATTAAACATTTGGAAGCCATTAACCACCTGGAATAACCCAGTGGTTGTTTATAGTGACATACGTAGTGCATGCGCACAGAAGTTGAAGTGCGAACGACTCTTATAGTCATGTAATGTCAACGGGATTGACGACTACATACGTTATCATTTTCTGGTAACTGGTCCACTGTGCTAGGAAAACAGCTATTGCTAACCAGCGATGCGACCATGCCCGGTAGGCTGGTTCCAAGTACATTGTAGTCGACTATCAGTGTAGTCCAACTATTGCCGAACAGACAGAGTTCGGGCTGACGTAGTCAAACTATAGTCAAAGATAGCCCTTGCACCAAATAGGGCCACACATTCTGCTGATTTTTATTGTTGTTAAAGTACCTTTTTCCATTAAGCTTCATGCCAGTTGTTAAGGTACTTGATACAATCATCAACCATTCTGTATTGTAGCTATCAGAGGAAGCCTGTGTGAGACTGGTTGACCTTTATCAAGGTAACAGACACCATGCTAACCCAAACATCCACATGTGTGTCTGGGGGGGGGGGGAGGGGAGGGGTAGTAGATTTCCCAAAAACCTTCTATAAACTATAGTTAGTGTCACGCAATACAGTATGCATTCGGAAGTATGCATTAGGCCTGTATTTAGCAAAATATTTTACCAAAAATAACATTGGAAATGATTTTTTTAAAACAAATATTATGACTGACAACATCTACAAACCCTCTGAAAGGTCTTGGGGTTAATAATAATGGGTTTATAGCTTTATCCCTGGGTATGGTAAAATTTCACCAAACCTACTACAAACTGTAGTCACTCTTGTCATACTAGCATATATTACGTAATTCGCATCCTCGAGGGTTAAGCATATACAGACATATCTTGCTTAGCACAACTAGCCCAAAGGCTATGTAATAGTTAATATTATTCCAAATGGTGCCCACCCAACCTTTTTATTTTTGGCTTAGCAAAGTAAATATTTCTACCGTGCATCGTTGTTGTACAAGCTGTTTCTGGTATCAAAGGGTTGACATGGGTATCTATATTCCGTTAGCAATATCACATGCATAAAAGCACACTAGGAAGTTCCATTTCTTAAAAATTGCCTTCTGGTTACGAACTTACACCAGAGTCTATCTCAAAGGCTTAACGACAACACAACGCACACATACAAGTAGCAGTCAGAAAATCTTTACAAATTGTTGTAGGGCGAAGATCACGGAGCAGAGTACAGACACAGGATTATAATGTGAACAAAGAAGAGTGATAAAAACAATCTAAATTGTATAATTTGTTCAATCGAGATTGCTCAAATTGAATTTAAGATATCTGGTTTATCGAACCAGTGGACTGAAGAATAAATTGTCACGCGTACCACTAAGTGACCTATCGTGTTCACAGCACCCCCCCCCCAAGACGTGTTTGGAGACAATCGCGATTGAAGTTGCACTATTTTTCAAATTGCCGTTTCAGAGTCTGCTTACTAGGCCCTATTTGTGTTTTATTTCTCAAGAAAAAAAAGGAAACAAGAAAAGAAAAGCTGAATACTTTATTCGTTCATTACTATCAGAGAGTTTTTATTCCTGCAACTATTTTAATTAGTACTTAATTTCTTAACACATACATCACTTTATGAAAATGAGAAAGAAAACAAGGATTGCCCGCAGAGCGCTGTCTACAAACACATTGAATATTGAGACCTATCGCGAGAGGTCACTTCGTGAAAACACTACGCTTCCAGATAGGTCACTTCGTGAAAATGCAAATGTCACACACGCGCGCCTAAACTGTGTCGTAGCGCTTTGCAAATCATTGGTACTCAAATATAGTGGCGCATTGAAAAAGGTCACTTCGTGAAAATACAAAACTGCAAATCTAGTGACACGTCGTTTTTACCAATTAGTGTAATAACAAAACTATTACGTATTAGGTATCAAACTTGCTGAGAATGATGACAGTACTGAGTATATTACTAATTTGTGTAAAGCCCGATTTGCAAAAAAAATATTATTTTGGACAAATAGGTCAATTCGTGGTACGCGTGACGAAATGTACCCACCCAAGAACCAGTTTTATATTCATCCCACCGAGAGACTCTAAAATCCATTTTAACGCCCCTTTTTCACAAATGTTGATTTAGGTACTCAAAATCCATTCCTCAAGAATTTCGTATCTTTTATGCATTATTGTAAATTATAAAGCTGAAAAAGCATTAAAAACACATTTGTGGCTCATTGGTATACCAGCTTGCTGATCACTGAAGCTAAAACAAATATCAGTAAAAGTATGTAGAGTTGCGAGTTATTGGTCGGAGTTGACAAGTGAAGCAAAAATGCTATTAGGATTTGCGAGGAGGTTTTCTGGCGTATCATACTCCACCACCTTCCCGTCATTCAGCGTCAAGATGGTGTCCGAGTCCAAAATGGTTGCCACTCGATGCTGGTACAAAATATGTTTACAAAAATGTTAAATATAAACTAGTATATTAGTTTTGGTTTTACCCTTACACCGATGTGTGTTAGCACTGTATACTCAGTACTTTCTCGAGTTCTGTGAAAAAATCACAGGCATATTACTCGGGTGAGATTCGAACCCACGACCTTTGCAATTCTAGAGCAGTGTCTCACCAACTAGACCACCGAGATTGCCCGGTAGCTAGAGGCAGTTCGAATCCTATACTTTAGCAGCGGGTTCCGCAACGATTTAATAGATGTTAATTTTGCATCGGGGATCAAGAATATTATTTTTGGTTTTACCCTTACACCGATGTGTGTTAGCACTGTATACTCGTACTTTCCCGAGTTCTGTGAAGAAGAAATAAAGAACTCGGGAAAGTACTGGGTATACAGTGCTAACACACATCGGTGAAAGGGTAAAACCAAAATTTCTATTCTTTATCCCCGATGCAAAATTAACATCTATTAAATATAAACAAGTACAAATAAAACACATCAAAACCGGTGTCCAATAAAAGCAAATAACTGTTTGAAAAAAATTGTGGTTTGATAAAAATATAAAGATAGAAATATTCTCGTCAACATAAACACAATTACAGAATGTAAAGGTGCATAAGCAATAGTTCCAGATACCTTAGTTTTCATTCTGCACTAAAACAATTGTAACTAGGTCTGCAGTGTTAATTTTATTTTATTAATATAGCAAACATTTTTGAACTTTTTTCCAAAACCGTAAAAGTATGCGAGCGAATTTAATTTAAAGTATTTTACTAAATAATTTGTTTTAATTTATAGCAATCCTATTTTTGTCAACAACAAAAACTGAAGTTTGCAACTAAAGCTAAAAATTCATTCGCTTACCGCTATGGTCAGAACTGTACAATCGGCAAAAACAGTTGCCACGACTTCTTGAAGAATCTTATCCTGTAAGTAAGATGCAAACTCATATCAGATTGAAAGATAAACAGGTAATGGCTTAGCGTATTGGGACATCATTTCTGTACTGTTGGGGCCCTTATATACGGTGACTCTGAAGGGACATCGTATATTGCAAGTATGTGCAAATACGTATGCGATGCGTAAACTTGTTTGGAAATATTATTAAATATTTGCGAAATATTTCACGAAATTTCACACGTATGCTCAAATTTGCGATGTGCGATGTCCCTTCAGGGCCACCATATTCATGCCATTAACAATTATCGCATCTATTTTCTGGTGTGAGATATTATATGAAAACTTAACGCTAAAGTCGAACACAGATAAGTAGTTTTCGTCTGAAATACTGTCAAATGTTATAAATCGTCACTGTTTTCACGAAGAGGCAATTTGCTCCAGCAGCCAAACTTTCATGTTTGGAGAAAATCGCGTTTGAAGTTAAACTATTTTTGAAATAATTGTTTCGGACACTGTTTGCCATTTAAACGTTGACATTCTTTCAAGCATGAAAGCGGAGATTCTAAACCGTGCAACTATGTTGTTATTTTCATTACAGTAAGTTTAATTAATGAGTAATTAACTGTTTAACACGAGTTTCCCTTAGTGAAAACTGCGAGGTCTGTGTGCAGCGCGTCCTGTACAAACCAATGCGTAAACGACCTGTTCATGAACTAAATTAATCATGGTAACACAAATCGCCTCTTCGTGAAAACTCAAGATGCAGAGTAGTCGTTTTTGGCACGGCGCCAGCGCTATGTAGTTCAATGTAAAAAAAATCTAAATGTGGCTATTCATGAAAACGCAAAAGTGGGAGTTGGTAAAATGGTCCTTGTGCTAGTTAGCGTATTTAGAAAAATATAACGATTTAGCACTTGAAACTTGGGGAAAATGTTCCGTTTTTTAAAGATTTTTTTAGATCCTTTAGATGTTTCAACAGAAACAAGTTTATTATTATTTTGTTTTAGGTCAAAATAAGTTAAGTCAAATAATCATTAGTATTTAATAAAAACACATACCAACAGCCTTCATAGTTTGTGTAATGTATTCGCACATTATGTTAATAGTTCTGTTAATGATCTGAGGTTTGAGCATGCGTACTGCATAGCTTATAATAAAGAGCTCACGACACTGCCAAGTACTACCACACTTCATTTAGTTGTCCAGAAAATTACATTATTTTGTATTATTATTTTTTTTTTGCTAGTTCTTGTTTGGATTATTTTAGTTGTTGTAATCAAAATAAACAACTAGTAATTTGCAGCCCTTTGAAATACTATGACTTCTAAATTTGACAGCATTTCAGACATACTTTTTCTTCTGGAGGATTGGTTCTGGTATGAGTTTTATAGAAAGTGAGCACTCATTAAAATTAGTAAAATTTCCTTCGATGGTTAACCAATCCCGTATCGTATATTTAATGACATTGTAATATAAATGTTGCGGTCGGTACATTTCCTTCTTACCGTCTCAATATCTACGGATGCCGTAGCCTCATCCATGATGAGAATACGAGAACGTCTCAAGAAAGCACGAGCCAAGCAGAAGAGCTGCCGCTGACCGACGCTGAAATTCTCCCCACCCTCAGAAACCTCCGAATCTGAAATGCACCAACAACTAGGTCACTATTTGTAATGGTTTTCTTGTTTGACGGTGTACAATATTTTCAAAGGCCAGTATCCACACTTAAAAAGGAGGGGATCCCTTTGGTAAATGCTCCAAAAATTAATAGCCATAAAAACTTAACTGGTGAAGAGCATTGGTGAGCTGTTGATAGTATAAAGCTATATCTGAAACTAAGTAAGGCTTGCGGTAACACCATGTGGAAATCTCTTTTGAGTAGTGTAGGTTCTGAAAAGAACCGGTGGTTAACGACTCAACGTTTCGATCAGTATGCTCTGATCGTCTTCAGGGCATACTGATCGAAACGTTGAGTCGTTAACCACCGGTTCTTTTCAGAACCTACACTACTCAAAAGAGATTTCCACATGGTGTTACCGCAAGCCTTACTTAGTTATACTTCCACCATGCAAAGTTTCGAATCCTACTTATATCAGAAACGAAACCCTTTGAAGTAATGTAGTTGTATAAATTAAAGTAATTTTTCACAAAGGAATTTGAATCTGAGAAAAGCTTCAGGCAAGAAGCTTTTCTCAGGTCAGGCATCTGAAAGCACACAATTCTATGCAACAATGGTAGTTTATTTTGTCATTATTTCTTTCAACTTCGATGATCAATTGAGCCCAAATTTTCACAGGTTGATTGATTTATACATATGTTGGAGTACACCAACGAGCGGTTTTATTAGTACATCGGACCCAAGTTCTGGTGTTGTCAGCAGCAGAGTGTGGGTTCGAATCCCGGTCGTGACACTTGTATCCTTGAGCAAGGCACTTATCCATAATTGCTTCGTAAAAAGTTGGGAAGGTAGTGCACTCTGCTCTGTCAATCAGGCTCCTAGTGGATGATACCTTTGCCTACATCCTAACGGACTGTGACAGGGGTAACCTTGTCACAGCCCCAGGAGTAGGTGGCAACGTGCCCATGGTGACAGTTGATCTGGGTCGACAGCCCAAACCAGTTAAGTGTAGCCCTCACCCTGAAGTGGCCGTCCGGCATTGTGAGTTTGGCGATATCTCATAAAAAGTATATTTAAAAAAAAAGTGAGGACACTGGTATTTGACAAGAACCTATAAGTATACACAACTTGCCTAGGTAAGCCTACATGAAATAAGAAACCTGCGTAAATTAAAAGCTAAGTTGGTTTTCGGAGTCACAAGAAAAACCCTCAAAACGAATAGATGTTTTTATTAATTCCAAATATCAAGTTTAGGTCTCTCAAGATTAAAACTATTTGTTTTACTCATTTCTCAATAATTTTTTAACATGTGAAAATGGTTCCAATGGCTTTTTCTTATAATCAGTTGGAGTGCCCTCCTCCACTGGTTCTTTGCTGATCTTGGTCTTGTCACAGCCGCAGCTGACCTATCCACCTCCATGGATGTTAGCCATAGCCAAAGCCACATCAGTAGCCGGTACTATAGCAGATTCATAAACTTTCTCACCTAGTCCCTCTGGCATCCTATTCACTGTCTCCTTGAGCTGGGAGATCTCCAAACTGTTCCAGAGATCGTTTTCTGATCTCCTGTTTTCAGGATCAAGATTGTATCTGTCGTCAACAAAAGACGACAGATATATAAAGTTATATTAATATTTTATTTGATTTAGGATTTTCACAAAATAATAAATTATTTGAATGCTTCATTTGAATACAGAAACGAAAGTCTATAAAAAACTTCAATGATCCAAACAAAATTAAACAAGATAAAAATAGTGCATTGTCTAATAAATAATGATCTCTATTATTGAGTATACAATTTTCATTGAACCTCTAATAAGAGGTGGGGATGGAGAAGTGGTTCTTACGTTAAAGAACGTTTTCATTTCAGAACAATGTATATTACCTGATCGTGGCGTTGAATAAGATGGGATCTTGTGGGATGATTGCTAAGCGTTGTCTTAGAGTGCTAAGAGGAACGTTGTTGATGTCTACGTCATCAATGAGAATACGACCTGGGATGAAATGAGAAAGACATCCCGGATCAGATTCTACTTACAGCCACTTCTGATTACCAACTTATCCCATTCATTCCCACATCACCCCAAACCAACCCAAAGGCGCATAACCCAACGTACCCAAACCAACCCAACTTACCCCAGTCCCAACCAAACCAGACTCACCCATCCCAACTTCGCCTATCCAAACCAACTAAAAATTGTTCAACCCAACATAACCGCACCAAATCGATCGCCCATATCACCCTAAACGAACTCATTCCAACCCCCCTCAAACCAACTCAAACAAGCCCATTCAACCCAACCAAACCTAACAAAGCCGGACCCATCCTAAGTCAACCCGAAACCCTATGTTTTTACCAGGGACAAAACAGGTCGGCAGATAGATGGCTTAAAGGGTTGCAAGAAAATATATCAACATTGGGTGACGCTTCATACACGTAACATTTACCTTTGTAAGTATCAATAATTCTGAATAGTGCTAATGTGAGTGACGACTTCCCACTACCCGTGCGACCACAAATTCCGACCTAAAGAAACAACAGCAACAAAAACCAACAAAAACAAAACAGCAAATCAAATCAAATAAATCAAATCAAATCAAAATTGACAAAGTAATTAAAACAAAACTGCAAATATTCGACAAGGGATAGAAGAACTTGTGATAACGCACTTTCTCTCCGGAGCGGAACGTAAGTGATACATTTTTGAGGACGGGTTCAAGCTCTGCTGCGTATCGCACTGAGATTCCTTGCATCGTGATTGCACCGTGATGTGGCCAGTCGAGGGCGGGCTCCGTTCCTGCCGGGAAGAAATTCAAGAGTTTTCACTTCATATACAGCCTCCATACTCTTCTTTCAATTAAATATGTATTCATGTTTATAATGGTTGAATATTTTCCTTGCATTCTGACTCGTTTATTGATGAAATTGTGTGTGAGTGTGGCAAGAGGCCCCTAATCTGATGACGTCATGGTTTGTTCTTGGTACTGCATTTCCAACAGTTGAGCAATGATTTCCCATTCTTCTGCAAAAATCGTGAAAAAACTGTGACGTCTTCGGTTTAAAGGCACATTTATGTTTTATTGAATCGAGTTATTATGGCACTTTACCTGCGTAGGATTCATTTGGTACTCCAATGTACTCCTTGATGCGCTCAATTGCATTCATAAGCATTTCAGTTTCGGCGGCAAATTGGATGGACAAATTCATGTAAGAGCCGATCTGTAAAGAAATAATTATATAATGAATCAGTATTACTGATAAACTCTTACATATACCATGGTTTAATACTTGTTTTTTTTTAAAGTATGAATTAAAAATAGAAAAAATGTAAAATACAAAATTCAGCTTTAGGCCTATTCAACTGTTAAATCGTAATATTTTGTATAAAGCTTTACCTCTATTATGTACGCAATGGCTAGCCCGACTTTACTCGGTTCAATGGAACCGTTCATAGAACTGACGATGGTTCCAATCCCTGCGATCAGCATACCGATTGTTCCAATCATCTCCTAAAATGCAAACACAAAGATGAAAAGAAAGTCTCAGAAAAACACCTATATTAATTGGCCAATATTTGTTATTATATGCATTTACCCAATCAGCGAGCAGATAGACACAGAACCTGATGTAAGTGTGAAAACCACAAGCATTTATTATTCATAAGCCTATCTCTAAACGATCCTTGTCCAATCAAAAACGCAGGTGGGCATAACCTGATGAAAATGCATGACACTTGCACTCCATACGCATAAGCCTGATGTCTGAACAAAATTATTTCGCATTAAAAAGCAGAATGATGAACGTAGTTCTCAATATAACATTCACAATTGTTTTTGTTTTTTTTTCAATTAAAAGTCCAAGGCTCTACCCTTTACTAAAGACTGTGCAAGTCTCGCGCGTATACCAACATTGGGACCCGTGAAGCGCAAGTTTGTTTCCTTCACGTATTAAAGCAATGTACGTGGGATCAAAGTGGTCCCCAAAACTTTCAAATAGGCGCGACATTTGCACGTCTATAAAGACTTATAAATAAGCTCAATATGATTTTATAGAGATACTTAAGCACAAAAGAGTAGCTAAGCACAACAAAACTCCACTTACTAGAATAAGGTTACCCAGTAAAAACACAATGCCACATGTAATCTACCATCTGTGACTGGTATCCTGCTCATTTTCGGTTATCAGAAAATTGTCAGGCATTATTTTTCTGCTTTAAGCAGCTCTATGAAATTAGACCCCGAGCATTAGGCCTAGAGATAAACACTTACTCAATTTGTAATGCTTTAGCTTCGACCAATCAACAAACAGAGTGAGCGCATCGAACTACTGAATGTGCATCACCTTATCACTTAATATTCAAAAATTATCTGCAATAGGCCTAGTAGTTTAGCTTTACCAGTCGAAGACTGTTCCATATATGCGTTGCTTGAAGGTACAGAAACGTCATATTGTTTACGTTTAATTTCTTCAGAAGGGCACGGTGGAATCGATCCTGGTCTCTAGAATTTGAAAAATTTAGCATGCTATTATAACGATAGAAAATACAAAGTACTGGCTCTGTATTATGCAAATACCAATAGAAATAGTTGAGTTTGAGTACTAATAATAACTGTGAAGTTCAAAACTGGGTCATTTCGGGATAGAAATAACAATGGGAGAAATATATGACAATTAAAAGACACCCCAATTGAAACCTGTAAAATTGCAATTCTTTCGTTTGATTACGTGTTTTATAGCTGAATGTTATGTATTGCAAACTATAGGATAGGAATTAAAGTCTCCTTCCAAAATCGTTAAGGAGATTTATTTTTACCAATTTAGCGAAAGTACTGCATTATGGCTGCATATATTCCGCGAGTAACCTTTATTAGTGGAAACCTTGGGTTATGACAAGAAGTCGTTTATAAGAAATAAGCCGAAGGGAAACTGACCGGGTAAATGTTAAAAAGTTTTGAGTTGAACACAGAAACAATAACTAGGGCGGGACTTAAACCTGCTACCTTTGGATTAACGTGCCGGTGCTAAACCAAGTGAGGTATCTAGCCCCAATAATTATTGGCAGTCTACCGACCGCCAACAATGGGGCTAGATGACTCAGTTTGCAGTGTGCTTGCACGTTAATAATACGGAGGTTGCAGGTTTATGTTTCTCTCCGGTCATTTTTTCTTCGTTCAACCCAACATTCTAAATACGTCATTTACTATGGCATTTCGAATGGTAATACACATTAATGTGGAAAAATGCAACACCATTAAAATTGGTTTTCCGGCCAATTTTATCAAAATATGCAAAGTTGCTATAGGTATAAATGTTTAGACGCATTTTCATTGAAAATGTAAAAAACAAGAAACAAAATCACGCACAAATACAGAGCGCTTTAGGAGATCATTCTTGCCAAACTCCAGGTATCTTTTTAATTCTAAGTTCTATAGTTCTAAGATCTTAATTCTAATTCTATAGCGAGACGGTTTATTGATTTATCGCTGTATCACTTTTTTGCTTGTCGGGTGTATTTTATGTTCTTTTAGCGATGTCCTTGTTTTTAAAAAACGGGATATGGAATTTCATGTTTTGTTTTATATATTGATGACGAATAAAATACGAAATGATTTAAATGAATCAATGAAGGATGAAAAATTTAACTGAACAAATTATATTCACATCAACAAAAAGATAAAGTGAAATAAGAAAGTAAATAAGAAAAAAAACCCGCTAGATCGTCTACCTGTAAGCCCGTATTGTTGGTAGACCGCTCAGAGTTTCCGAGAAGTGGGCGAATATTGGAGATTTGGTTACGCTGTCTAGACGCTGCAGGGATCTGGAAATATGAGAAGAATACGCCAAAGTTCTTTTACTATAAACGGCCGTATCAAAGCGCTCATTGGTTTATGGCAGATATGCAGAGCTATCTTTAAGGGTACATAAAAGATGGTAGCAATAATTGTTTTGATTAAATTGAATTTTTTGTTTACCTTTTTAAGTTGCCATTTGAAAATAACAAACTCAAAGTTTAAAAACAAAATTACAAAAACAAAGTGCTCGTGAATGCTGTTATCTTCAACTTCCGGTTTGAATGGGAAGTCAATGTCAAATGGGGCCACACTACTCTGTTTAGCGTTTTCTAAGTTTTGGAAGAAAATTTCCAAGATTTGAGGAGGAGGAGGAGGAGGAGGAGGAGGAGGAGGAGGAGGAGGAGGAGGAGGAGGAGGAGAAGAAGAAGAAGAAGATGGAGAACAATAACAGGAGGTCTTCGTGCAGGGGGTGGGTATTTGTCCAACCGACCTTGAGGTTGTGATGTAGAACTTCGCCAGAACAGACCCACACACCAGCATTGGAACAGCAAAAAGAATAAAGATCGGCAAGACGATACAGTTCACCACAACGCCACTGAAATACCCAACAGCGCAGAACATCGTGAAACCCATGCTTTGAAACAGTTTCTAGAAATAGAGGGACAATAAAAATGGATCTTATAGTCACGCAAAGTGGTCTTTGTGCATGAATTTTTCCTTGCTGTTGTTACATTTTATTGTGACTTATTTGATTAGATAAGATTATAGTCTTTGTCGTAGCCTTTTTGTACACAATATTATTTCAGAGAAAATCCCTTCTATCTAAGAATAGATTTTAGCTCTTTTTGTTAAATAAAACTAACTTTGTGGCACATCCTTTCTAACACAAACAAAAATTTACCACAGAAGTTTAAACCATGTGTTCTTACCATGTCCATGATGTTTGTGTCACTTGATAAGCGGTTGAGAATGCGTCCCAACGGTGTAGTGTCCAAAAACCTGCCAAGAAAATATCAAACCAACTAAAAGGCGAGTAACGAATACATAAAGCATTTCTAATTCTCGAAACAGCTTCAAAAATGAGTATATATTAAGCAGATATATTTCTCATTGGTTGTTACAAAAGGTTTTGTAATTGCAAGTATACTCCGGAGGAGGTTTCTGCACAGTACAGGAAGATGATGATAATTTATTTATACAACATTAATGTTACGTCAGCAGAATTTATATATATTGCACAGGCAACAATGTAGGGACGGGTGCAGTGAAGGTTCAAAAATTGAAGACAAGTTGAGACAACTGAAGTTAGAGTAAAACAAACAAAACAGTCGTGGAGAACGAAACGAAAAATAGTTATATAAATATTGAAATAAGTTATCCAGGTCATTGTCTCATTTTCTACATCATGAAGAACTGAACAAGCTTTTAATATAGCGTAGCTATACAGAGAGCTTTCAGAAAGTACTGTTCATACCCAAAAGAATCAGTAGTACACCGATGTCAATGTGAATTTAAAAATGATGAAGCAACAAAATGAGGTTTGACATCTTTAACATGACCAATTTACCTCATAGAGCAACGTGTTACGTTTTGCAGCATGGTTATGTGCAGTTTCTTCGACCCATTGTACACACTGGCTGCAACTAACACGGAACCTACTAAAATGGACATCATGCTGGCAAGAGAGAGACCAGCATAACCTGCTATGTAGTAGGATAGTGGTTCCTTCGTGGACTGGTATCCGGCAAAAACAGACAACATAAAAGTTAGGCAGAGTTTGAAACTTTTTGCAGGGTGGATATTCAATGGGAACTTTTGGAACGGTAGGTGGCAGCAGACTTACCAGGTAAATCCAACCTTATCGGTAATGTGCACATGCTCAGAACTACGTAATCAATGGAAATTTACCTAGTAAGTCTGCTGCCACCTAGCGGTTTCACCAGGTGCACGGAATTATAATGTCTGCACGAGTTGTGTTGGTTCTGAAGAGGATCAGATAACTCCGATTGAAAAGTCGAGTTGAATCACCATTACTATTGCAAATCTTATCTGAAAAAGATAATGACATCGACGCATGTCAAAATTCCCTTAAGTTAGTTTTACGGTCAAGCAGGTTTGTTTCTTCAGTTACCAATGCAGAAAGATTCATATGGTTCGAAGTACACAAACCTTAGAGGTTAGGATTTTTCCTCAATAGGAAGGATTCACAATTAAGGGTGCCACCAAGACTTTGCCCCCTGATAAATCGTTAAAAATCTTCTCTTAAATAATAAGTTATGAATTAAAAAATGGTCGTCGTAGAGGATCCACATTAAAAAAAGGCATTTCAAAACACTGCATACAGATATTTTAATTACCATAGAAGAACATATATGCCTAGAATAATTCATACGAACTAAGCTTTATTTCTGAAAGTTTAAATCCCCATAGGAACAACTATAGTTGTTCGCCTATCATAGACTTCTGTATGATGTTACAAACAATGTATACTTTTTCTATGATAAATTGTTACAAAATTACCTCTCCATTGCAAACACTTAGTGGCACGGCTTATTGGGTATTGTACAGACTATTTGTTTCAAATTGTTTTTGAATCATTTGTTTACATTATCTGTGGAGATGCCCGCCTCTGACCAAGACGACAGCCAGAAATTGGAGCCTGCCGTGAGGGCGCCATGCACAATGTAGCCGCCAATGGACGACATCGACATGAACCAGGTCATGGCGCTAAAGTAGAAAAAATACACCTTGTAAGAAACGGACCCTTGCTTCATCTCCTCTTCCTCGATCACTTTGGCTCCTTTTGGCGTTGACACTAACACAAAACAGAAAAACAATGTTGGAATTAAGTGACTTAGTATAAATTTAAATAAAAGTAAACATTCATTTGTTTTTACTACAAAAACAAGGTGTTTGTGATTAATGTCATAAAATTACGATTGAATGACATTTTACTTTATCAGGAGTGGTTCAGGAGTAAAATTCTGTTCAATACAAAACTCCAAATTCCGGTTTGAACTAGAAGTTAAGGTCAATTGAAGTCTTACTGTGTAGCGTTTGATAAGTCCGAGGAGCCCCTTCTAATGACGTGTAGATGATATAAATCTAATGTGTGGTTTAGGAGTTCAGTTGTATGTACTTTCACAATGATGGAGATTGTAACGTCCGATATGTGGTTCAGAAGTTAATATAGCTAATATTTGTTGAAACACTCAATTTTATCTTCCGGGTTGAGCCGGAAGTTAATGTCAAACGGGGTTTGTGTACAGCGTGTGATTTAGGAGCTATTTTTCAAATCTACACGGACTATACATTTTTGGGTGTGCAATCTACAATGAAACAGCGAGTGACGCCAAATAATGTCCCACATGTAGCTGTACAGTTCTCAATACAGTATGCGCAATGTGAGACAACAGACACGTGCGCTTTGACGTCCGGTATTGACCAGATACAACAATTAAACAATGTTATTATCTCCGTGCAAAAGTTTGAGCAGGATCACTCATCTTTAATCTGATGCAAAAATCATGTTGAAATATTACGTAGTTTTAAGATATGATTTTTTGAAATTGTCAACTTTCGGTTAGAACCGGAAGTCAAGGTCAAATGGGGTCACGTTTTGTGTAGCGTTTGGTGACCTTTAGAAATCCAGCATGTGGTTCATTATTTGTTATTTTTTACAGTTATTAAATTCTGATTTAATATTTTTCAATACCAATTGGCGTCCAAAGAATGGTACAGGAGTTATGATTATTTCAAAAACGTTACTTCAATTTCTGGTTTGAACCTCAAGTCAAGGTCAAACAAGGTCATACTGCGCAATGTTTGTTAAGTCTTTTGAGCCCTTTCTGATGACGTATAGGTGACAACAATCCAATGTGTGGTGCAGGGGTTATAATTATTTCAAACATTAAATTTCGTCTTCTGGTTTGAACCGGAAGTCAAAGTCAAATTTGGTCCAATCTGTGTAACATTTCTTAAGTTGTTTCATACTTTCCGAATGATGTATAGATTGTAAAAAAATTTTTTAAAATGTGTGGTTCAGAAGTTATGATTTTTTTAAACATGAAATGTTAACTTGCGGTTTGAACCGGAAGTCAAGGCTAAATGAGGTCACACTGTGTATAGTTTCTTAAGTTGTAGGAGCCAGTTCTGATAACGTATAGTTGACAAAAATCTAAACTGTTGGGCCACATTCTGTATAGCGTTTGTTAAGTTTTGGAATGAACCGGAAGTCGAAGTCAAATTGGATCATTCTTTGTGTAGTGTATGTTGACTTTTAATAGACCTCAACAATTGTGTATAAGTCGAAAAAAACAATGTGTGGTTTGGGAGATATGGTTTTTTTCACATACGGCCTATGAAACTTCAACTTCCGATTTAAACTGGAAGTCATAATCAAAAGGGTTACATTTTGTGTTGCGCTTGTTGAGATTTTAAAGACCTTTCTAACAGGAAGTGGTACAGGAGTCATGATTTTTTTCAAATATTTAACTTCAATTTTCGGTTTTAACTTCAATTTCCGGTTTGAACCTAATTCAAGGTCAAAGAGGTCATTTGAGCCCTTTCAAATGACATAAAGTTCACATATTACGGGCGTCTAATGTAGTCCTTGTGAAAAAAAGACGGCACCAAAAGGTTCTGCGTCGACTACCGCCGCCTTAACAGCGTAAACATTAAGGACGCCTATCCAATCCCCCGAATAGAGGATTCTCTAGACACCTCGTCAGGTTCGAAGTGGTTTTCCACTTTGGACCTGGCATCGGGCTATTGGCAGGTGGAGTTGGACGAAGAAGCGAAGAAAAAAGCAGCTTTCGTGGTGCGTGGAGGGCTGTTTTCATGGCGTGTAATTCCTTTCGGGCTCTGCAACGCCCCTTCCACATTCGAAAGGTTGATGGAGAGGCTTCTAGCAGGGCTTCATTGGGAAACGCTTCGTGCATATCTCGATGATGTAATTGTCTTTGCTAAAACGGTAGAGGAAGAACACACCCGCCTAGAGACAGTGTTTCAGCGCCTCAGAGGAGCAGGGCTGAAGCTTAAGCCAAAGAAGTGCGAGCGGTTTAAGAAGAGTGTCCTGTATTTGGGGCATATAGTGTCTGGCGATGGGATAACAACGGATCCTGCAAAAATTTGTGCGGTAAAAGAGTGGCCTGCGCCTAAAACCGTAAAGGAAGTCCAGAGCTTCCTAGGCCTATCGTCGTACTATCGACATAAACATCATAGGTTTTGCGGATGTGGCCCGCCCACTACATCGTCTGACCGAGATAGGGATTTTGAATGGAACGAAGAGACAGAGAGATCATTAATTCAAGAACTAAAGACGTGCCTACAAGAAGCGCCTATTCTGGCTTATCCAGACCCAGATGGAGACTATATACTCGACACCGATGCGAGTGGTGTTGGCATAGGTGCCGTGCTTTCCCAAGTATTGGAAGAACAGGAAAGGTGATCGCCTACGCTAGTAGAACTTTGAGTAAACCGGAGCGAAAATACTGTGTGACCCGGCGAGAGCTTCTAGCAGTGGTCGTATTCCTGAAAGAGTTGAGGCAGTACCTATATGGGCGGAATATCACCATTAGAACAGATCACGGTGCCCTTAGATGGCTTACCAATTTCCAAGAACCCGATGGGCAAATGGCCAGGTGGCTACAGGTGATAAGTGATTATGACTTCACAGTTACACATCATGCCGGCCGTTCATATGGAAACGCGGACGGGTTATCACGAAAGCCGTGCACAGTGCGGGAGGACAGATCAGGTACCTGAGCCTAAGAAGGAGCCTACCATTACCAGAGATAAGCGGAGAGATGTGCAGAGTAGCGATAATTCTATCAATTGGGTACTACAGATCAAAGAGCAGTCAGAGATTAGGCCAGTTTGGAACGCTTTTTCCTCCTGTTCTTCTGCAAATAAATCATACTGGCTGTTGTGGGGACCAACTAGAGGTCTGAGATGGAGTCCTATCTAGGCGTTGGGAATTTGACGATGGTCGTCAAGTTAGATGGAAGGTGGCTCTACCGAGCGCCTACCGTAAGGAGTTAGTTTTGGAACTGCATGAAGGAAAGTCCAGCGGACACCTCGGGATGAAGAAGACTTTGGCGAAGGTTTACCAAAGATTTGATTGGGCAGGCATGGGAGCTGATGTACGGTCCGCAGTTAGGCAGTGTAATGTCTGTGCCAGTAAAAAGTATCCTGTGAGGAAACGAAGGGCACCTCTGCAGCAAGTAATAGTAGGTGCACCAATGGAGAGAATTGCCCTGGACATAGTCGGGCCACTTCCAGAGACAGAAGGAGGGAATCGGTATATTCTTGTTGTGGGCGACTACTTCAGCAAATGGTTGGAAGCGTACCCGATAACAGACGAGAAGGCCGTGACAGCGGCAGGGAAGTTAGTAAAAGAGTTTGTGTGCCGATTCGGGGTTCCTCAGATGTTGCATTCGGATCAGGGGAGGAACTTCGAGTCCGAGGTTTTCACCCAGATGTGCAGCATCCTTGGGATTGAAAAACACGCACAACACCTTACAATCCCAAGTCCAATGGAATGATAGAGAGGTTTAATCGAACCTTGTTAACCATGATCTCCTTGATGATAGAGTCACATAGGCGCCAACGTGATTGGGATACAATCCACAGGCGAATCACCCAATATGCTGATGCTAGGCCGCGAGATTAAGATGCCAATTGATTTGACAACTGAACTACCTACTGAGGAGAATAAAAGAATCACAACCGACTATGCTTTGGGGCTAAGGGAGAACATCCGTTCCGCTCACGATCGAGCAAGAGACTGTCTCAAACAAAGCGCTAGGTGCCAGAAGAGGAACTACGACAGGCGTGTAGTTGAGGGAAAACTTTCTAGGGGGCAGTTCATCTGGCTGCACAATCCAGCGAAAACTAAAGGTCTGTCACCTAAGCTACAGCGTAGATGGGAGGGACCGTACCTAATTGTAGACAAATTGTCCGACGTAGTATTCCGAATCCAGAGTAAGCCACGGGGCCGGATGAAAGTGATCCATTACGATCGTCCGAAACCGTACGAGGGTGAGGCCTTAGAATCATGGATTGTCTCTGAAGAACCTGAACCTGAGACTGTTCTGCCTATGAGTGAAGTGAGGTCTGAAGAGGAGGATAGAGACGTTAGAACATCCAGTGCAGGTGTTGGATAAGTGACACTATCTCAGTCAACCGTCTCCTCCGCACGACAGGAAGGTGAAACAGCCTAGAACGAAATGGAGAAACCTGCTCCTGTGCAGGAGCCTTCAGCCACGGAGGATTTACCAGAAGTTGCAGGACAGCATGACGATGTGCACACGTCGCACTCACCACGACGAAACCCAGGAAGACGGCGGAGAAAGCTGCAGCGTTTCCTGCAGTAGGAGATAGTTATATAGAAGGCGGTAGTTAGACCCGCCAATCAGTATAGGCGGAGCTAGTGTACACAATATATAGGAGTATATAGCAGTTGGAGTATCAAGTAGAAGTAGCAGTGAAGTAACTCGAGCCTTTTTGTGTGTTGTATTTCTCACAGGCAGAGACATGGGGAGAGACGAGAAGAAGAAGACTGGATCGGAGCCCAAGGAAGTGAAGGTGGAGTGTCCCAAATGTCAGATGCTGATGCTTAAGAAGTGCCTGGACCGTCACGGAAGGGAGAACATGGCTACCGGTGCCTTCGGTGTCCAAACAGATACAACAGAAAGGACAATCTTCGAGTACACTACCGAGAACGCCACTCAGATAAAGTGGAAGAGATGGAAGCACATTAAAGGTGAGACATATGAAGAGCGGGACCACAAAAGGCGCAGTGATAGTGGTACACGAAGAGAGCACCCAGGTCACCTAGGTCCCCGGAGAGAAGCAGGAAGAAAAGAGAATTTCCACCTAAGAAGGCGTCATTAACTAGGAAGCCGATGAAGGATGATGTACAGTGTAGAGAGTCAAAGAAACGTGGTCTGAATGCTGCCGAAGGTGATCGAGCAAAGATAGAAAAAGTCAAGAAACCTGCACCTTGTACAGTGTCTCGAGCGCCTGAGGATCTACCGTTGGATTTGTCCTCCTCTAGGAAGAAGGCACCTAGACAGGTGGTGACTGGCACGCAAGAGATGCCTGAGGAATTGTCTGCGAATGACGACCTGATTGTGGACACCCAGAAGCTGCAGGAGAGGAAGAGGTACTCTCAGCGAAAGATGAAGTCCTGCTTGAAGTAGAGGGGCAACGTGAGGAAATAGCTGTGTTAGATCTGTCCCCTACACCTATGGATTGGGACCTGGAGGGCATACCTACAGACAAGGCACCTAGAAAGGTGGTGAGTGGAAAAGCACTGGGCATGATGGAGATGCTGCGGGGCAGGAACAAGGGTCCGGTTGAGTCCGAGGGGGACAACGAATCTTCACCGGGAGAGAAGCCCATCCCGGCCTGGCTACAACCATTGCTCCCTGAGAAGCTCCTACCTGGGCAGACGGTTTGCATAAAAGAGATACGAGAAACCTACCTGTATGGTGAGGAAGGGAAGACCATCTGCGGTGAGATAAAGCGAGACTACGAGGTAGTGTTCCTGCGTCCCATACCAGTAGAGAAACCAAAGGAGTCTGGTGCAGTACCCGAAGTAAGCCGTATTCGTCGCCTGGTTCGATGTCCAGATGATGATGGAGTGGTAGCTGCCGGGCAACCTCCAACTCAGGAGCAACTAGAAAGAGCTATGCTTGGATGAATCAGCAAGGTAACAGAGACCGCCTCCAGGTGTGTTTACAAGGATGTGATGAAGCTGACCAAGGACAAGACAAAACGCACCTTTGATGTTAACTTTTTGATGGGGATGACCGATGAGTGTTAGGAAGCACCTGCCGTGGCGAAGAGTGCCGGAGCCTTAGAAGTCCGTTGTACGCGTTTACTTAAAGTTTATATATTGTTCTTCCTAAGATTTGTATACTGTTTTTGAGTAAAAGGTTACTTATTGTTTAAGCAAAGGCTATTCATTGTTGTATTAAAGCTCATGTTACGCCTGTTTAGGTGAAGTAAGAGAAAATTTATGTAAAGTTGTAGATGACGCCTAAAGTTAAAGATGGTATAAAAGATTTTTGTATTAAAGTTTGTATGTTGTATTTCGACTTTATAGGATATCAGATTAAAGGTCAGGGACTGACTAATCTTGGAGCGTGGCTATGTAGCGAAACATAGGACGCCCTCTTTCTTTAGATCATATCCCACAGTAGTTACTTGAGCGGTTACCGGACGTCTTCCACTGTTGGGTTTGTTCTTGCAAGTTACTTCCACAAGTAGTAATTATTTACCAATGAACAATCAACCCTATTGTATTAACGTGTAATCACCTGACTAGGAGTAATTATACCTATATAGGCGTCATCCTTATTTAAAGGTTCCTTATTTAAAGGTTCCTTCTGGTAGGGAACAAAGGAAGTAAAAGTTACAACTCTTGTGTGTTTATAATATTTAATCGTGTCAACCCCGTCATCGGTCCCACTGGGTGCAAGGAAGTGTGTTAGGTGTGTAGGTTAGGGTGGAGCTTAGAGCGCCTGGTGGTAGACTGCCCCAAAACGGACCTGACTCCGAGGTTTTATTCAGCTGCCGCTCGTTGAGTCGACTGAGGGCAAGCCGGGTGTGCCGTCGAGAGTGAGACCGCCACAATATGTTCATGAGTTATTAGTTTTTACAAATATTAAACTTTGATTTATTGTAATTCGATACATGGTGTCATCATGACATCATCAAGTTTGTGTCATCTTGATTAGGTTCGTATGTCTGATAAGTTTCAATGTTCAGTTCACTTTTAATCTAGTTGTATCGTATATAAGCCCTGACTTTTCAAATGCATCAGTCTTGATGTGGCTGATGCCCAACTATGAACTTCTTAACTTTCAAATTCAACGAAATACAGCGAATAACAAATGACAATTTCCAACTTTAAAAACCTTGTAATTCGACAGCTGATGACGTCATCATGACGTCATAACAAATGTTCCGTTTTCATTTTGAGACGAAAAAACAGAACAAAAACAATAGGTGTTCGGCTGTTACCAAAACACCTAATATCAAGAGGTAATCGTGCACATGTTGCACGAACACCTAAAAAAAAGATGTGTTCGTGCTTGAATTGCACGAACACCTAAAAACGGAACAAAAACAACAGGTACTCGCACACATGTTGCAAGAACAACTAAGAAGAAGATGGAGACGGAAAAAAAGAACAAAGACCAGGTGCATTTTCGTGTACATTTTGCACAAAAACCTAACAAACCGGGTCCAAACTTCATAAGGTGATTTTTACCACGGAATTCTGCTCAACACTCGGTCAGTGGAGCAATTGGGGAAATTGGTGATTTATTTTTAGTTCAATATTTGTTTACAAGTTTGAACGTAGTTAGTATAAATTTTCATATTAATACTGACGGCAGAAAAAAATGCATCAAAACACACCAAGGGTAAAGGAGGCAGTGCGGGCTAAAAACACTTCTTTTAAACGACGAAATCCATGAAACAAAACTACTGTAAGATCTGTCAGTGGCGTTAAGCCCAAGTGCGTTCACTGCGTTGTAAAAACGGGTACTAAATTGCCATACAACTTTATCCCAAATCCTCCCTTAGAAGCATCCATAAATCAAAAATGGGGCGGTTATTTCAAACGCCGACAAAGACTTCAGGTGGGCCCGCTGAAACCATCAAATTGATGTGACGCAGTTATATAATGAATTGACATTAAAAAAGGAGGCGTACTGAAACATCAGCCTTGATGTCAATGTGATGGGCTGTCTTGAACATTCTATAATGTTGATTATTTTGAGATTTGTCAGGAAGTGCCTGGTTTGGTGCACAGAGCTTCGTAACAATGCACGTTCTCACCTGATTCTCTGACTAGTTCTCTAGAAATCTGCTTCCGGAACACAGTTCTCCTCTCGTCTTCCGACAGTCCGCGGAGGCTCTCTTCAATTTCCGTTTCGGGTTCAGTCGCCGTCTTGACAGCTTGTTGATATTTGCTGTAAAGATCTGGAGTCTCATCCACAATGTCCTGAAGGGTCCCCTGGTGAGTTATCTTGCCCTCTTTCATCACGATGATCTGGAATCCAAATAGAAACAACCAAATTAGTAAAAAAAAGTATTACAGGAAGACTACCTTTTGTGTCTTCTTATCAATTTACTAAGTGGAAGTAGACTTGACAAAATCTTACCTTCTGGGCGTGGTGGAGATATTGTAGCTGATGCGTTACCAAGACGACGGTTTGTTTCTCACGTAGCAAAGTACCTACAATAGCTTTCTGGAAGACATGCGATCCAACATGGACGTCTAAAGCAGACAGTGGATCGTCCTGTGACAGCATACAAGAAAATGTATTACAAACAGCACGCAGGAACTTTCTTCTATGTATAGATTTTGATTTCCAAAGCCAGTTTTAAGATAGCTTTGTAATGTTTGTTTGTTTGTTTGTTTGTAATGTTGGTTTGTCTGTTTGTAATGTTTGTTTGTCTGTTTGTAATGTTTGTTTTTCTGTTTGTAATGTTTGTTTGTCTGTTGGTAATGTTTGCTTCTCTGTTTGTAATGTTTTGTTGTGTTTGTAATGTTTGTTTGTCTGTTAGTTATGTCTGTTTATCTGTTTGTAATGTTTGGTTTTAATGTTTGTTTGTTCGCTTGCTTGCTCGCTCGCTCGCTCGCTCGCGTCCCTCCGTCCCTCCGTCCCTTCGTTCGTTCATTGGTTTGTTTAGTTCAATATATAAACAAGAAAAAAAAAGACTAAGGCGCATTTGACTCTCGCTTCAAACGAAACATTTTAACGACCAGCTCCGAAAAGAGAATGAAGTTAAAAATCATGTCTCAGTTTTTGCTTTGTGCATTTTTGATTCAAGCATGAAATTTTCATAAGATTCAGATTTTTATAAAGTTTAGATCAATGTGTGTGTTTTTCCTTAGGTAATTGAAATTACTTTATAACCACACCCTTATGACGGTACAGGCAAAATTGTTTTTCGATTCCGTGAAAAGTGTGTACAGGGAATCATATACGTCGACTTTGAGAAAAATATTAAAGTCACCCTCAGAAGATTTTTTTCCATGAAACAGATTAAACGAAGATGGAGCTTTTAAACGATCATTGATTAAGATGACTATGACCCACCAAGATGATGATATCTCTGCCCGAGTAGACCGTCCTAGCCACGCTAATCCTCTGCTTCTGTCCACCGCTCAGGGTGATCCCCTTCTCTCCAATCTCAGTCTGGTCTCCTCCTGGCAAGATATCAATGTCTGGTTTCATGGCACACACATCAATGGTCTTCTTGTATCTGAAAGGGAAGGAAGCGAATATAGCATTATTAATATCTCTATTTATATTTCAATCGTCAACAGCGAAGATGCATGTAAAGATGTGGCAGGATAAACTCCCAAAAGGTGAATACCCACTTTATTTGAAAATGCCATCAACATGTGAAGCTCTAATCTGTGGTGAGGTTTGAACCGGGTTCAAATAATCAATATTATAATCTGTAGGAATTATACAACCAACATTATGTTTTGCTTTTACCCTTACACCGATGTATGTATGCTCATATTGTAGTGCTTTCCAAGCACCGAGGGAGAAAAATCCTCCACATGCTAGCCTCGAGTGGGATTCGAACCCACGATCCTTACATTCTAGTGCAGCCGGCTTTAATGCGTGCGCCAGGTGACGAAAACAAAACAGACTGAAGAGAGAACAAAACAGACTGAAGAGAGTGCAGTGCGGCTTAAGGGTGGGCCACTAGGCCAGAATTGGTGAGGTGTTGTTTTCCATCTCCCACCCCGCATACCAAAAAAAAACATAAACGAAATAAAAGTCAACATCTTACTTGTTTGGGTCCAAGCTTTCACCGAACAGGACATTGTCTTGTAATGTTGTGTTGATCAGCCACGCTTTCTGTGCTGCGTACGCGATAGAGCAATTGGTCCTGCAAAAAATTATTACGTCAGTTACAATATTAAGTGAGCATCACTAAAAAAAAAGCCAGTGTTGTTATAATATGAAAAACAAATAACTGCATATGAAGTAATCTTTGTGTTAAATTAATGATTTCAGAATAAACACAGCTATGAAACCTGAATCGGGCCAAGTCGAGAGTTGTCGGCAACATGCCTGTATAAAGAATAGATGTGCATTGATTTAGCAGCCTTAGTATTAGCCCATTGCACGGTCAGCCATTAGCGTGTAGAGACTCGAATTGAGGACAGCATTGAATAGAAGCATTATATAACTCTGTATTGTCACGGTAATGTAATGACACTTTCATCCAATCAGATAAACAAATACAATACAAATGAAGCGTGAAGTCGAGGCTCTACACGCACATGGCGGATCCGTGCAGATAGCGACTGGTCAAAGCTGAGACCGCCATTTCGACAAAGCCTAACGTAAAAGTCTCCACTGACCTACTGAACTGGACACTCCCGGACAATGTGGTCATCTCGCCCTGCATAGCGGACACCAGGGACGACTTGCCGCTTCCAACTGGTCCAATAATTATTGTCAACTCACCTGGGGAAGAAATCTTTATATAACTAAATACACATGCTTTTAAAAAATAAAAATGTTGATATTCACTATTTTCTCAAAGATCTTAGTCTTATTCCCATTGTTGACCCCTTGAACAATGCCCAGCGCACTTACACGCACCTATCCTGTCCGCCATTTTGGGAGGCAAAAAGTACAAAAAGGAATTGACTCTCAAAATGGTGGAAATGGTGAACGAACATAGTACGCAGGTACGTTCCACGTAGTGCAAGGGGGTCAATAAGTCAATACATCGGCACTCCTGTGCTGGACCAGTATATTTTACCAGGCAACCTCGTTTTCTTCAGTGTTAGTCTTCCTCCCCTGGAAGGAGAACAGCTGTAGTTTTGTATTACTTTTACCTGCCGGTATGTCAACGTTGATGTTTGAAAGGATTGGCCTCTTGCTATTTTTGTCCCAGGTAAAGTTGCCATCTGTAATCTGGAGGTACAAACGAGCAGGAGTTGTTGTTTGTACATTCATTAATACAAAAACCAGTCTTGGAGGTTGTCCTAATACATTTGGGTCGTTCAGCATGGGAGAGTATTGGTATAGTTAATGTACTGTTGTTTAACTTTTCAAGTTTGTTAAAGTTCAAGGTTTTTGTACTTTCTAAGAAATCTAGAACTTTATAAATCTAGAGGAAAAAAAGCATTATTGTGCATCAGCCTAATAACCCGATATACTGTAAAAGACAGAAAGAGGCAAATTAATAAAGTTTAAGTAGTTTACCTTAATGGCAACCGTCCGAGGCACATGACTGAGTTTGGTTGTGTGCTTAATCCTATATTTAATGGAACGCTTTGATATCACCACTTCAGGTAATATACTCGACGTTTCATCATCCTCATCTATGTGGCTATTATCACAACCCTTCTCGTGTGCGCTGTGACGACCAACCTATGTAATGATATAAGACAGAACTGCATCTGTGATCATAGAATCAACCTTGCGAGTTGTTCAGTTTATTCATGGTTAGTTGAACATGCATGTGTGTTTATTTTCACTTGATGCAAATTGTGCTAATTTTACACTCTATTTAATCAGTTAAATTACGTTCCAAACACACCGAATTCATTTAACAACAAAGACAAAACTGGATCAGACACCTGGAGCAGAAGTGCTTAATACCCCTGTGTCAAAGTGTGTTGAATGAAACTTAAAAGAAAAAGACAAAGAGTCACATTCTGATTGTCAGACCAGACAAAAGAGGGATTGAGGTTTAGAAACTGAGGAGGGAGAAATGTTGAGTTTCCACATTTAGTGCTCGATATGGGGCATGGTGTACCCCAATTATGCCTTCAATGTGTGCTTGGATTCGAAGGAAACCTTTAGAGGATTTTGTTTTACGGGGTAGGCCTACTTCTGTACATGAGAACAAAAGTGTTCAAGTTTTAGAACATTGGGGGATACACTCTGCCCCATCGGGCAGGGTATAATGAGTTTTGTGTTAAACAAGAATGTTTTGCCATTGCAACCAACGGACTCACGCATAGATACAGTCTCACATTTGGGACATGTGTGGTGTTAAGATCTTCCGTGAGACCCCCTCAAATATACTGTAACGCGCCGTCGCGGTCAAGGACTTGTGGTTGGTTTGATGATTTGTACGTGAATTAAATATAATGGACATGAACAGGAACGGGACAACAGACACACAACGAATAAATAATTGTGACTCGCAAACAGTTCTTATGATTCTCTGATTCTTCTCTGATTCTTGGGTTCTTTTCTTGTATCGGCATAAATTACATGTACTTACATTATACTAGCTCTATATCTCTTATGCGAAGCTTACAAGGGAGTGGGGTGTTGGAGCATTCACACTTTCCGTCTTCACTCTTTGAGACACAGATCAGCACTGACCGCCCCTCTCGGATCACGTGGGAACCCAAGCCCGCAATCCCACGATGCACGCAATGGCGCCTGGATTCCCAGGTGATCCGGATGTCTGCGGTCAGCGCTGCCTGTCTGTCCTCATGTGAACTCGGTGACCCATTCACCCCTGCTCGCTACAATACCAATCATGAATTACAAACAATACTTTTATGATGAAATGAAGCTACTTACATAATCTTTATCGATGCCGTGGTCAGTGCTCTTAGAGTCTCTTTCCCGCCAATCGTTTCCCTCGATTGGCATCTCCACCTCCTGCGCCGTAAGGAATCGCTGCAGTCGTCTGGTGCTGATTATACCATTAACGAGGTGTGTGGTTATCATTGGTAACATGAAGAGGGGAGCACTCATTAGGTTGAACAACGCCAGAGCTGAGAAAGACTTATCGGGTGTAAGATCTTCACCGCTGAGGGCGGGGTAGGTTCCAAATGTCTGCCGCGGTAAAAAAAAAAAATAAATAAATAAAAAAATCCCCACAAGAAAAGATAAACAATGCTCTCTAGTAAAATCTTGTGGAAAATTGCACCTTCATGCTAATCACCAAAACTTTTTTCTTAATTTCAAACTTCAATTTTAGGCTTAATCCACACAAGCTTTTGCGCACTTCTCTTTTGAAATTTATGATGACTTTTTTACACCATGAAAATAAAACATAATTTTAAGAAAAGAAAATGATTTGCACTAACCATGAGTGTGACAATTAGTGGGGCGGCCGACACGATAAACCCTGTAAAGTGTAAGAAACAAATATTTAATTAAAAAAAACTTGAATTAAACAGTATTAAGAACAAGGAGAGTAACAACAACACCAGCAATAACAACACGATAAACAGCAACACAGACAAAAAGCAGCAGCAGTAAGAGCAAAACAACAGCACAGCAACAGTAGCATTATTACCACCACCACCATAAGCATCAGCAGCAGCAGCACCAACAGCAAAAGCAACAGCAGCAACAGCAACAGCTAGCAATAACAGCAACAGCAGCAACATCACCAGCAACAGCACTAGCAACAGCAACAGCATCAGCTTAATCACCACCACCACCATAACCACTAATAACAGCAGCAACAGGAATATATTACCTATAACTCCATAACCGACGTTCGTCCTCAGTATATGACCCAACTCTTTGAGTCGTATCTTCTCGACGACTTTCACATAGAGTTGCTCCCATCCGTAAGATTTCAACAGCTTGATCCCTTGCAAGATCTCGTTGGAATGTTTCAGTCTTTCATCTGCTAAATGCTGAACAGAGAGAAACAATTGGACATTGTGAAATGAGTTTGTCATCTTGCACGAAGTAACTGCCTTACAATCACACAGCTTTCATTATCAGTTGAAATTAAATCGTAGAGGGCTGTGCAGGCCTACTCTTATATAAGTGTTGCACTTTTTTAACCTATAGCTCCAATAAAGCGATTGAGTTTAACAGTTCAACTTGCTGTTAAATGTGATAAAATTATTTAAAAATTGTTGTTCATATTTACCAGGGCACTCTTCTGGTGTTTGGCCATGAAGTTACCAATCCATAACTGGACTGGAATGACAAGTATGTAGACCACTGAACCAAGCAGAGCCGCGGTACCGAGTTGCATGTATAGAAGGTACAGATCAAGTGCAATCTGGAAACAAGATGGAGGTCAATAATAGCAAGTTTTTAAATGACACAACGGGCATTGATATAGCTAACGTATTAACAGTAACATGGAGAACATGAAAGGTTACGTCCTGAGGAGAGATTGCACAGTCATTTTTGCTTATAACTATCGTTGCCTACTGCAGTCGTCAACGGGTTCGACACACAGTTTTGTTATTTTTGCCCACTGCAGTCGTCACTGTTGGAGATAGACACATTTTGAGTTTGTCTCTTACCAAGAAAGGAACGGTCCATAGAAAATGAAAAAACTGGAACATGTAAAGCAGGTTCATTGGGTCTGTAGACATGTGGTTGGTGATCTGACCGACGGTCATGTCGCCCCCAGTCGTAGCAAACGTTGACAAGCTCAGTGATTTCTCGTATACCATCGACTATATTTAGACACAGGCAAAGATTTACTTGGTACTTATTTATTTTACTGTTGATTAGGCCTTGTTGTGGATAACTCCATAACTACATACATTAGAGTCCTAACCTAATAATATATCGTTATCATGCTGGGGTCATAATTTGTGTCAGGTAACCATACAACAGTCACAGTGACAGTTTTAATTCTCATATGATGAAAAGAGACCAGGCTATTCTGCTTCCAGCCACGGTCAGGTTACATTTGGTCAAATAGAAGAAAAGCGAAATGGCCGCACTATAATCAAGGTGGTAACTTAGGTTTAAGCTTTAAAAAGTGTGGTAGTTTCAATGTTTGTAAAACTCTGTTTTTCTATTTACATTTGCACACGCAGACAATGTATTTGTTTTTATATCACGTGATCAGATTATCTTATCAAACATAGTTACAGTAATTGGAAAAACAAGAAAGGGCAAACAAACGGGAACTACAGTTTTTGGCCAGACGTGCCCCCCTGGGAAAAAGGTCCACCCCTTGTTCCCCCTAAATATTTACCCTGTAGGGCTATCACATCCACTTAATTGTGCAAAAAGTGTAGTAGGCGTTTCCCAGATAAGAGCATGAGAACATAATTTCGGCATTAAGGATTTAATTTTGCACAAGAGAAACTTTATTGACGGCTACGAAACCTTTTAATTTGACCTTTGTATGGATTCAGCCTTTTAACGGGGTAACCTCATTTTCCCTAAATGCAATCACTCATTATTTATGAGTGTCATAAATAGTGGGTCTACGAGCTGGGGAGGGAACAGGAATCTAAAGTTGACATAGAACCACCAAAATTTGTCAAGAGAGAAAAAGAAACCCAAAATTATATAAAATGTATACTTACCTGTATGGCTGACCGTAGACACATCCCATAACATGTTGAGTAATACATTGACGTATGCGCAGCAATTAACTGAAAAGTTCCCGCAATGAACGACACGACTACAAGCACGAACCCGTTGGCCATGAATTCGGTTACGCTGACAAAGTGTGGGGTAACCTCCAAAAGTAAGTTGAAAAAAAAAATGAGCGGTTAATCACAGCAAGATGAACTGAAGGACTTGACATAATAATTATAAACTTAAATGGTGAAACATATAACGGTTTTTAAGTAAGAGCAAGAGAGACTGTGAAATTTGAATACACGAACCAGGCATAGTGAAGTTGTCACAACAATTAGGTATCCATGCGTTGTTTGAAATATATACGCAGTAATAATGGTTTGTGTTAATCACAGACAATTCTGTTCATATTATGTGAGAATAGTTCAAAATATGTTTATCAAAATGAGGACTTATAGTATGTTGGAATTAATATTTCATACATTGTAAGTTTTTTAGGAGCGGAAGAAATCTCAGGCAAATACTGGCACTTGTATAGATTTTTTGAAGGTAAGTTTTTAAATTTAAAAAAGTCAATTCATGTCTTAGATGTATTGTATCGTGGTAAACAAAGTGTGGTGTGGTTTCATTGGATTTGGATTGGTGCATGCAGGAGATTTTGAAAACCAGTTGGTGGCACCAGACATACCAGACAATCAGATCGCTTCAGTAGTTCTGAGCGTGCACATTATTGTTCCCCCCTATTGTGTCTTTATGTGCTTGGAATTTAAGGAGATTTGATGGGATCTTAGAGGCTTTTAGGGGGGTACTTCTGTAAAAGAAGACAAATATTGTATAAAGGCTGCCCCATATCAGACGTACTATAATCCGTTAAGTCTGCTGGCACATAGGGTCCTCAAAATGTCTCATATTGTCCTTGGACAGTATTAAATAACTAAATATAGAGTCACCTCATCTTGCCGATCAATCTTGTAGTATAAATCTGCTGCGTACAAGACAATCCCGGAGACGCAGACTGGGCCGACCAGACCAGCAAGATCACCGAGCAGTTTCAGGATTCCCGCCAACGCCATTCGTACAAAGTAGATGCGGACGATGACTTTACCCAGTGATAGCTGGCGGCCTTTAGATGCAGCCTGTTGCTATTTTGTTATAAACGAAAAGACATTTTATATACAGAATATATTATATTCATTGTTACATAAATAAAAGAAGGTTGCCTTTAACGGGAAAATAAATTACGTATAAATAAACAAGTTCCAAAGTCTTTTGTAAACGGTGGACATGTTTCAAAAGTAATCAAAGCAGTAGTGTAAATAAGTGAGGGGCACGTGCCCCCATTAAACGTCCGGTACCCCCACCCCATGTTTTGGAATCTGAACTTTTTAGATAAAAAAATTGCTATAGTAAAATGGTTAGATTTGATAAACTTCAATACTTTTTAACTAGTTTTTTTCTATAAACACGCAGACAATGTATTTTTTATTTACCTTAACGTCAGATTATCTTGTAATTTTGTTTTAATGTCATAACAAAAGCCCTGAAAAGAGACTTGTTGAAGGAAAAAGCAAACGGAAAACTGCAGTTTTAGTTGGACAAGATTGCCCCACCCCTAAAATGTTACCCGGGTTTCCTTGCGAACTGTTCAGCTGCACGAACAGTTCGCTCTGATGATTTTGAAGTATGCCCACTGCCAAATATATGATACGAGCTGTTCTTGACGTCCTGACGGATTTAACTAACTCGGGGTGCTTATCACTCATAAAGGCAACCCGTTTGATTGTAGGTGTGTTTAATGCTGTCATTTTTACGGTGGTTGCAGGACGAACCTCTGGATATCTGTCGAGGAAGTGTCCTTTGCAAATAATTCTATGAAGTTCTCCGACAACATTATTGCCTTCAATCGTCTTAGAACATCACCCTTCATTCAACCTAATCATTCAATTTCAATTTGTTAAAAATATCTAGCCAAACATTAACTCAACTACCCTGATAGTTTAATGATTCTTGACTCCACGTTCACAAGAGTGACGTTTTTCAGAAAAAATGTACCTTCTCCTTTTCATATTCGTCCTTGAACTGCTGGTGTAATGTCTCTGCACTTAGACTCCCCGGCAACCTTCCCAAATCCGGAACATCCAATGGCCTCTTGTAGCCGAGGAAGAAGATCCGATTCAACCACCAGAAAGACACCTGCGAGGCGAGGTTGACGTAGTATGCTCGGAATAGTGGCTCCGGGGATGTCAAGTCGTCGCCAATGTCACTGTATGGGTTTGGATTGCTACGGAAGACCTAAAATGTGCAGGGATGATCAAGGTATATTATTGTAAATATCATGATTTTATAGGTCTTTCCAGTACTGCAAACAAGGTATTCCTTTAAAGAATGACAGACTCTTTAACCAGTATAGGCCTGAAAAAACACAAATAATCGAGGTTCAGCGAGATCGTTAACAATCAGTCTTCATTATTTACCTTACTCATTGTTTTTATACATTAATACAACTGCCTTGTTCTAGCGATATATATTAATTTGTTAATTACAAGTATTTTAAGGATCTTAAAATCAAATTTTAAAAATGGAACTTGTTCAAGGTACCATTAATTGCTCAGCGAATTCAAGCTTATGTCTGGAAATTTAATGTCAAATTAAGGCTTAATGTGGAAAATCATTTCAGTTGGTGTGTGTATAGCAGTGGAAAAACTTTAGGTTTGTATCCTTGTTTAACAAGAGGTTTTCATAACTTTATTAATCAATGGGTTAGGTCAAGTCGTCCTCTTTTCGACAGACTATAGGGGCTGTATCCTAATCGGCGGCTACGGTAGCCGTAGCCGCCAACTCAGAGACGGCCTTACCATCTGTACACATTGTCTAAGTGGAGTAACCGTTAATACAGCCACTGTTTATAAAACTTTAATCCGTTAAACACTACACACCTTGCATCTGATAATATTGATGTCCAAGATAAAAAGAAGCGAGTAACAAATCAGCTGCAGAATTGAGAGATCAAACCTTGCTATTACAACCGAGCTCTGGTTTGTATCATGCAAGTTGATGAGCTTCCCGATCTCTCCTAGCACTGCCGTTGCATAGTAGAGCAGAGACACGAAGGCCATTCCACCGGCTTGCCAGACTTCCATGTGGTGGTAATAAACAAGGGAAATGATGCAAGCCACCAGGGCAGTGATGGGCGGTATGTAAAGATGAGGCTGACTGCCTCCAAGACTCTGAATATAAGTCTCATCGGTGAGGATGCCTTCTGCTAAAGAGGCTAAGAGACAAATGAACAGGAAGATGAAGATAAACCATCTCATGAGATGGCCGGGGAAACGTAGGATGTAATCAGATCTCCAGTTGTTTTTGAATCTGACAAAACATGCAAGTGCCAAGAGAACAGTTGAAGCCGTTAAAATGAACCATAGATGTGGCTGTGTATCCAGAAGATCGACAAAACAAGTATTGCCAGACACTTTGCCGAGTGCGAAGCTTCCACTCCTATCCAGATCGGTCGAGTTGACCCCACAGAGCCAATGCCAACCAATGTTCTCAGGTACCATGGTTGATCTACGAGTTATCAGCACCAAAGGTCCCAGCAAAGTCTTAGTTTCATTGGCAAAGGAGACCTCCTATGCGAATCATCTTAAAAAAGCTCTGAAGTTATTTGTTCTCCATAAGTAGACCATCAATACAGTTTGCACTATAAGCTGATAGCAAATCATTAAACGTTAAACTGGAAGACATTGTCGAACAGGGCTAACAGTGCACCCGTAATCAATTTACTGAACATGTTGATCATAAAACAAATAAAGGGTTGGGACTTGTAGACTTTGCTCACGTTGTATTTACGCGTTGAGTCGAAAGTTCTTTTACGAGATAATACTGAACTTGTAAAACAATATGTGGCCTTGATCATGGTGCGACCACGGATATCTGCAACAACAACAAAGAACAACAAGAACAACCACAAATAATTAAACGGTAGATATGTTTCAAAAGGTATCAAAGCAGTGGTGTAAATAAGTGAGGGGCACTTAGGGGCACGTGCCCCCATTAAATGTCCAGTCCCCCACCCCTATTTTGGATTCTGAACTTTTAAGAATAAATGTGCACCATTACTATAGTAAAAGGTTACATTTTATCAGCTTCAATGTTTTTAAAACTATTTATTCTATATAAACGCAGACAATGTATTTATTTTTACCTTAATGTCAGGTTATCCAAGTACAAAATTAGTAAAATTAGTAAAAATAGCATAACAAGAGCCCTGAAAAGGAGCCTTATGAAGAAAAATGCAAACGGAAACTATAGGACAAGATTGCCCCACTCCTAGTTCCGGTGCTGCATCACAGCAAACTGTTTAACTGTATGAACAGTTCTGTTGATTTTGAAACATGCTCACTGTCAAATATTATTTGATACGAGCAGTCCTTGACGTACTCGGGGTACTGACACTCATATCAATCCACAAACGGGGGTCGTTTTCAACGTTTCCGGCCCCATCAAAACTCGGTAAGTGTTTGCACCCAGTCTTTTCGCTTCTGCTTTACCAGTACCGTAAACGTACCAGGAAATAAATGACCAGTTTCCCACTTTTTTTCGCAGGCATTTCACGTCATACGGAAACTGTACATGTTTAAAAAAAATTATGCGTTTTCTGCACCTGGAAGCGTGCCCGGTAAAACAGTGTATGTCAACGAAGGTCTACCGTGCTAGTTGTATAATACTTTTGTAATTATGCCCCGCTGTGAAAGATTAGGGGCATGTTTAAAAAGAAAAACAAATAGCACAAACAACACTTGTCGTGAACGCATGGCCGCTTAGTTTATGCTTGTCAATGGATGGACAATTTATAGTATTCGTACATAATTTTTTTTTTTTTAATGTAACAGCCAGACCGGTGATGATTCGAGAAGTAATGTTTAATCTGGAGTTCTGTATTGAGGCGTGTTCTTAACCAGAAAGCTTAACCCTTGACCCGTGGTTCTACAAAAAAAATGAACAAATGAAATCAGGCAAGTTCCTCAACTAGCTGGAACTTTAGATCCTCATAACACCCCACAAAATATATTTATCATCATAATAGGCTTAATAATCAACAGCGATAATAATGTGAACTCGGGAACTTTATTAACTACAATAAACACAACCATATCATAACCGGTTAAACAATAAACGTATCTGGCAAGCCATGTGCGTGTGGCAATCATCTCCCGGTAACCCACGAAAAATATCAAAGATTTTACTCACTTTAAAAGATGTACGCACAGGATGAAATTTGCTGGTTAATTAGTTTGAGATTAGTATGGAACTTTGGGTAACTACTTGGATTTATCTGTGACTCCTTGGTTTAAAACGAGGAATTTCAGTAATCATGGGAACCATAAGCCAAAAACTGTCAAGAGAGAGCGGCATTAAACAATTCCAACTTTAAATTTGTTAACAGTAATGTACGTGTACAGTCGGCCCCTACATCCCTCAGAAGAAATGTTCAGAACAGATGACTTAATTAGCTTCCTTATAAAGTCACAGTTTGAGCACCGTCGTTACATTGTTATAAATCTAACTTTTATAGAGTTGTCACTGGCCTCACTTTTTAAAGTGTGAATATAACACTAGGCCTATACAAAGTTTTAAGGGTGTACTGGTGTCAGGTATTAGCTTCCATACAAAGCTCAAGTGTTTTTATTTTTTTGGTAGCCAAACAGGAATAGAGATATTGAACTAGGAGTAAAACTGTAACAAACAATAAAAAAGAGTAAAATGACTACAAGGCAAGTGCAGCAGACAAAAATACTACAAAATACATTCGATGCCACATTGGTGAACCTTGCTCTAATAATAGAAAGGTATAGATGAGTCATAAACCAAAGGACTAAATGCAAGAACTAGTGAGTGTGTGAAAACTCTTAACCAGTAACGATATGTATATTAAGATGTAGGCCTATATTGAGATATGATGACTTTACCTTAAAAAAAAACGAACTAAAATTCTCCCCAAAATATCTCCAATTAAGCAAGTAAACAAACAGAAAATGATTTTGACTTACAGGCAATGCTTACGAAGGGGTTAAAAACAGGAGATGGTGGTTGGATGGAGAAAAATGTGACACGGAAGTGTATAGACTATCGGAAAACCTAACCAAAGATTGAAAACAAGGTAATACAAATAAGTGGTCAATAGAGGGCGCTATAAACAAATGTGATTTTAACACATCTAAGGACAAGTTCGGGTGGGCGACTAGAGCGCCTAGACTGTGACATAGCTCTCGAATTGACTAGATCGACCATGCTCCTGTGCATGGTCGATCTAATCAATCTCCCTGTGCTCTATGGTTTCTGGTAAGTCTAGTCACTCTTGTCGCCCACCCGAACTTGCTCCATCATACTATAGGGTGCGTTCGAGTAGCTTACACGTGTAAGTAAAACTTACACGAGAGCGTTTGATTAGCCATCACGTGATACTCGTGTCTGCCTCGTTGTCAGCCACTACAGCCCCAGTTCGTGAGCGGGTCTCTGGTGTATGCCCGGGTGTAATGACGTAATTTCTGGCTGCAGGCGTATCATACTAAGATGGTGGGGGACAAGTTGATTGCAACGCGAGTACAAAAACTACAATTTAATACATTGTACACTGATTTATCGTCTATGAAACAATTATGGCAAAAAAAAAGGAAATGCATTTCCTGAAATACAAACAGTTGGTGAGTGTGTGCATCGTAAAAATGATTTAAATAATTTGTGTCGTCACGGACATCGACGTTTTCCAATTGAGCAGACCGACGGAATTGACGGAGCTGTCTGTTTTCAACTTTTTAAGTCGCGCCGCTTTGCATCAACCTTTGACATTTATTTTCCCAGAGTGCTAAACGAAAACACCCCAGCGTTCGATTAGCTTCGTTACGTGGCTACCACAAGTGTAAATCCCCGGTACACACGGGGAAGCTAATCGAACGCAACCAACGAATGGTGCGTTCGATTAGCTTCCCGCGTGTTTCATTCCCGTCAGGCATGTTTTTTTTTTTTGCAGCGGGGTTAGTCTGTAGCGGAGCTTGCGTGAGGGTCAAATGATTTGTGGGTTTTGATTTGGGGATTAATTTGGCATATTCCAAACATAAATTGGGGGTTTAGCCAATTAAATAAGTGTGTTACAGCAGTGTGTTATGTTTTTATAGGACTCGTGAACGACACGTAGTCAAATGGTAGGGGAATACTAAGTGCAGTGAATAAAATTAATTCAACAATGACTGAGATGATTGAATTATAATTCTGCTCAAAAGTGGGACAACAAAATCCACATTTATAAGGATACTGCACATTTCTGTTAATGATAGTTACTCTTCATCCAGGTAATTTTTTTTTTTTAAGATTGACATGGTCTCCTTTGTCTCCTTTACATGTTTCTTCTTTATTATTTCTTTCATAAATTGATAAATTGCTTACTCATTTACTGAATAACAACATAAAATAAAGACAAACAGTATGTAGTCATGGCCAGCATTAGTGGTGACACGTTGCCCTGGACATCAACAAACAAAGAAATAACAAGACAAAAAACAACTCAGAAAACACAAAAATGCAGAAATAAAGACATACAGAAAAACTGAAATATACTGAGAAAGAAATTAAAAGTACAAAAAAAACAAACGGCAAAACACGGATATAGAAAAGGTGTAGAAACAAAGACACATTTAACATTTAAAGAAAAACAGAAACAAAGAAGTAAAGAATTAAAGAAAAATGGAAATCAAGTAACAAGTAAATACAGACGCACAGAAGCTTACTAAGAAACCAGTGGATTGCTAAGGCATATGTTCGCTCAACACAAGTTTTAACATCAGCAAAGTACCTACAAATGATCATGCCAAGCATATGCATCATTGCCAGTTAGTACATCCTTCCCCAATACTAAAACTCAACTCCGGCCATACACCCACAAATTATGCTTCGTAGTTGGAGAAAGGGGACGAGAAGGGTGAGGAGGGCAGGCGACGTTTCGACCCCACTCAACATCTTTTGCATGGTCACAGTTTTATCATAAGACAAAACAGCATTGCGTACCGATTTTACCTACCGTTACCGAGCCAATTCTACAAAATGATTACCTCTTAGTGTCCCTCCAGTTACCCTCCCCCCTTCACCCCGTATTACATTTGCAGGCATTTTATACGCAGGAATCGCTCCCATCTAGCGGGAAGGACAGCGCTCCCACGGCAGCTGGACTGAACTTTGTGTGAATTGTACAGTGATTGGACAAATTACTGAGGGCATTGGCCGATGTATAACAAATTGTATAAAAGTAAGAGATTATCCAGGTGCGCTGGCAAGATGCGTTGTTTTGGCGACCTTTTTCTGGCGATGTGTTGACTATTGTGCATGATATAGTTGTGTTAGACCACCAAATGCTGGGTTCAGTGAGTGAGCACTGAATAAGTAGTTCTAGGAGAATGAATAGATCAGTGTGTTTCATATTTTGTGAGAAGAAGTCCCTGTACTTCGGGAAGTGGGCCCGAGTCCACGCCGAACAAGGTACACACAGGTTCAAAAGGCTGTCTGCTCGTGTCCTGGGTGGTCTCTGTAAACACCTGCACAAACTGTTGAGTTGTGCAGGCGGTCAATAAAATACATACATGTACATTTTATTATCTTAAACAATGCTAGTATGTCAACAACGAAAAAAAGGCAACTCCTAGATATTCTGTCTCTACCAAATAATTGTAAATATTAATAACTCAAAGAAAGCAAATGCATGGATGCGTGAGTACCATGGAATAGCACGACACTGGGCCCACTATTTTCATCATTAATACAAGAAACTCACAAACCCATGCCTCCAAGTCCACTCCCGCCAGCCAAACTGAAGCCAACACCCACCCATGTATTTCATTTTAAATAACACACAATTATCATTTACTTCATGGAACAGCCGCCCATGTGGTAGCACCAATACACACACACACAACATTACTACGTGCACAGTATAAAGGTACGACCCCATGGCGGCTACCCATGACTTAGACACATAACAAGATACATACAAATGAAGTCATTCTCTCGACAGACTCCTACATTTTTCTACGACGAAAATCTCTTTTATTTACTAAATCATGATTTATAAAAATGACACCTAGAAGAATCCCAAGACATGCAGTTACTTCGAGCACATTTTAAAGTAATACATAAATATGGAATATATCAAATCGGTGATTTAAAAGTGAGATTAAAATGAGTGTGTTTACCTCTGTTGTGAGTTGTGCAGGCGATGAGGTGAAAAGGTCACGCTAACACCCCCAAAGCCCGCGCGCGAAACCAGTAAAATAAAATAAAGGAACGTGTAGTAGATGTCGGATGAACACGAACAAGTTATTAATGAATGAAACTTTTAACGTGAACTATACTAGACACACAAACAAAACATACATCTTGGGTAAAGCGCGAGGGCGCACGGAGCTTTTGCCAGCAGTACAACGACCCCCTTACATATTGAACGGCATTTGAGTTGGTTTGTTTTCCGTCTGCGTTTGGCTGCAGAGCAAACAAGGACCCTTTAGCACGCTACACAATTATTGTGTACTTTTTTTAAAGGCATACAGTGTCTTGTTAATGTTAATAAATATAACAATACTTGATGCAAATCAAACGTCTGAAAAATTAAAGCGACAAAAATTAAAAATCTATCCATTGACTCTTTTACTCATTTCGACCTCTTAAGTTAATTTCATGTCATGGTTTGAGTTGGTCCTTGCTCTTAATTATTTTATAGATTTCTAGATTCAGCTTCGGGATGGTAAAGGAAGAAAAATACTGGATGTTATACAATAAAGGTTAATGTTCACAACCATCATTCGGTGTTTCATTTACAAATGTTTGCATACGAGTAACGTACCGTACATCATTATGTAGGTATGAACCCCTTTTTTGTTTACAGTGGAAACAAAATCTGCTTTGCAAAGATTAAACATGTTCGAGTATAGAAAGTGGCCAGAAAAGTACAGAAGGGATGGAGTTCATCATCTGGCGGTACCAGAAACAGAGGACGGTACAAAACGAAAGCTGTTTTGCTGTGATTTCAATTCTCAACATTATGTACCTAGTTTTTCTAATATTGGCATGGTTCCTTCATTACGTAAGCATCAACTTGCGCCTTCATTTAATTATCTGTCCATGCTATGGCCGATTTGACCCAAAATTTTTGATCAAATATTAAAATATAGCTATTTCCATACATTCGAGAAAGTTAAAAAGCTTTCATTAAATTTTGCACCGTACACAACAAAATCCGCCATTGACAAGTGGAAGTTAAATAAAATGTTAATACTATTTGTTTGTAAGTTTGCTGACATTTACACGGCAACCTTACCTAAAAACGGGAACTTCGGTTGAGCTGGGGGTGGGGTAACACAAAAGGTGACAATTAGACTATACACTTATAATACACAATATAAACACAACAGACTTGTCTGACGTTTTCTGTCACAGCTCAAAACTGGTTTTATTGAACCCACAAGGGCATGTCTTTGCCCTTATCAATTAAATAACAAAAGGCGGGCAATTTGCCCAAAACAATGCAATGCCAAGAAAACAAGGCAATTCATGTTTGCCTCAATGTACATATACAAACGCAAAAGGGCGGGCTTACCCAACATGACAAACGGACCACAAATAACATAAAACACACGGGCAACGAGCGACCCACATAAAATCGCGGGCAACGAGTGGCCCACATAGTATAATGGGCAAAGAGCGGCTCACGGACAACGAACGGCCCACATAAAATAACCAGCCGTCGATTTCACCAAACTCTTCCTAACTTAGGATTAATCTTAGGACTTAGGACGAGTCCCAGCTTTGCACTGTAACATGTAAACCTTAAGATTAATCCTAAGTTAGGACTAGTTACCCGTCCTAACTTGAGATAGGGTTAATCCTAGTGTTTCGTGAAATCGGCTGCAGGTTCATCAAACCCAGACAAATTATCTTTACAGCCGTCTATGCTAATGAAATTTCAACCGGTTGAACCGCCGGTTGGAATATTAGCCCCGTCTGAAGCGACGGGTGCTAGCATGCATACAGTTTCGGCTGTACTCAGTAGTAACAACGGTAAATATTACCAAATGAGGCAAAGACCCAATCCCGTACAAAAACAGGCAACACACGCCACGAAACGCGACCCATTGGAGAAAGGACGCACATGCCTTCACAATTTGATTAGTTAACAGTAGCGAGTATTAATACAAGTACAGATATTGTTAATAGATCCAACCCTTCGGGGACAGACGAACCCTTACAGAGCGAAATAGATAACAAAATTACCACTTAACTTGTGGGTGATGCAAGATAGAAACCCCCATATATAATGTGAAGAGGTGGGGGGGGGGCTCCCTGCAGCAAAATCTGAAAATGCCTTAACAGGGCAAGAAACTGGTCGTGTGTCTGCACCAAACGAATGATCTAAGGAGAACCGGTTTTGTCTGTTTTTGTGAAATGAAAATGTACTCACCCACGGAACAGTGTTATATCAATCCCACCGAGAAACTCTAACACTCATTTCAACGCCCTTTTTTCAAAAATGTTGATTTTGTTACTCAAAATCCATTGGTCTGAAAGTTCCCCCTTTTAAGAATTTCGTATCTTTTATGCATTATTGTAAAATATAAAGCTGAAAAGGCATTAAAACACACTTGTGGCTCATTGGTATACCAGCTTGCTGATCACTGAAGCTAAAACAAATATCAGTAAAAGTATGTAGAGTTGCGAGTTATTGGTCGGAGTTGACAAGTGAAGCAAAAATGCTATTAGGATTTGCGAGGAGGTTTTCTGGCGTGTCATACTCCACCACCTTCCCGTCACTCAGCGTCAAGATGGTGTCCGAGTCCAAAATGGTTGCCACTCGATGCTGGTACAAAACATGTTTACAAAAATGTTAAATATGAACAAGTATATTAGTTCAGGTTTTACCCTTACACTGATGTGTGTTAACACTGTATACTCAGTACTTTCCCGAGTTCTGTGAAAAAAATCACAGGCATATTACTCGGTTGGGATTCGAACCCACGACCTTTGCAATTCTAGAGCAGTGTCTTACTAACTGGACCACCGAGATTGCCCGGTAGCTAGAGGCAGTTCGAATCCTATATTTTAGCAGCGGGCTCCGCAACGATTTAATAGATGTTAATTTTGCATTGGGGATCAAGAATATTAATTTTGGTTTTACCCTTACACCGATGTGTGTTAGCACTGTATACTCAGTACTTTCCCGAGTTCTGTGAAGAAGAAAAACAAACTCGGGAAAGTACTGAATATACAGTGCTAACACACATTGGTGTAAGGGTAAAACCAAAATGAATATTCTTTATCCCCGATGCAAAATTAACATCTATTAAATATAAACAAGTACAAATAAAACGCATCAAAACCGGTGTCCAATAAAAGCAGATAATTGTTTGAAAAAAATGTTGTTTGATATAAATATGAAGATAGAAATATTCTCATCAACAGCAACACAATAACATAATGCAAAGGTGCATAAACAATAGTTCCAGATACCTCAGTTTTAATTCTGCACTAAAACAATTGTAACGAGGTCTGCAGTGTTAATTTTGTTTTATTAATACGGAAACACTTTTTGAACCTTTTTCCCAAACCGTAAAAGTATGCGAGCGAATTTAATCTAAAGTATTTTACTAAATATTTTGTTTTAATTTATAGCAATCCTATTTTTGTCAACAACAAAAATTGAGGTTTGCAACTAAAGCCAAAAATTCATTCGCTTACCGCTATGGTCAGAACTGTGCAATCGGCAAAAACAGTTGCCACGACTTCTTGAAGAATCTTATCCTGTAAGTAAGATGCAAACTCATATCAGATTGAAAGAAAAACAGGTAATGGCTTAGCGTATTGGGACATCATTTCTGTACTTTTGGGGGCCCTTATATATGGTGGCCCTGAAGGGACATCATGCATTGCAAGTATATGTGCATACGTATGCGATGCGTAAACTTTTGGGGAATATTATTGAGTATTTGCGAAATATTTCACGAAATTTCACACGTATGCTCAAATTTGCGATGTGCGATGTCCCTTCAGTGCCACCAAAATTATGCCATTAACAATTATCGCATCTATTTTCTGGTGTGAGATATTATATGAAAACTTCACGCTAAAGTCTTACACAGATAAGTAGTTTTCGTCTGAAATACTGTCAAATGTTATAAATCGTCACTGTTTTCACGAAGAGGCAATTTTGCTCCATCAGCCAAACTTTCATATTTGGAGAAAATCGCGTTTGAAGTTAAACTGTTTTTAAAATAATTGTTTCGGACACTGTTTGCCATTTAAACGTTGACATTCTTTCAATCATGAAAGCGGAGATCCGAAACCGTGCAACTATGTTGTTATTTTCATTTCAGTAAATTTAATTAATGACTAGCTAACTGTTTAACACGAGTTTCCCTGCGTGAAAACTGCGCGAACGAGTTATGTGTGCGCGACGTGTACAAACCAATGCGTAAACGACGAGTGTCTGTTCATGAAAACTAAATTTATCACAAAACGCCTCTTCGTGAAAACTCAAAATGCAGAGTAGTCGTTTTTGGCACGGCGCCAGCGCTATGTAGTTCAATGTAAAATATGGAAAATCTAAATGTGGCTATTCGTGAAAACGCAAAAGTGGAAGTTTGGTAAAATGGTCCTTGTGCTAGTTAGCGTATTTAGAAAAATATAACGATTTAGCACTTGAACATGGGGAAAATGTTGATGTCACGATAATAACATCCAAAATATGTAAAAACACTGATTTGCCAAAATGTTTTGAAGAATTGCCTCTTCGTGAAAACAGTGACGAAATTGTATCTTGAGAGCTCACGAATCATCCTTGCTTCAAATTTTTGGAAAGGTGATTGTGCCTAGAGGAAGTCAGTGAATCATGCCAATAATTTTGTCCCGTTTCTGTTTATTTTAGATCCTTTAGATTAAACAATAGTTTATTTATTTATTTATTTTTTTTTAGGTCAAACTAAGTTCAGTCAAACAATCGTTACTATTTAATAAAAACACATACCAAACAGCCTTCATAGTTTATGTAATGTATTTGCACATTATGTTAATAGATCTGTTAATGATCTGAGGTTTGAGCATGCGTACTGCATAGCTTATAATAAAGAGCTCCCGATACTGGCAAGTACTGCCACATTTAGTTCTCCAGAAAATTACATTCCTTTTTTTCCCTTCTTTATTCGCTTGTTCTTGTTACGATTTTTTAAATAGTTGTAATCAAAATAAACAACTAGTAATTTGCAGCCCTTTGAAATACTATTATTTCTAAATTTGTCAGCATTTCAGACATACTTTTTCTTCTGGAGGATTGGTTCTGGTATGAATTGTACAATAAGTGAGCACTCATTAAAACTACTAAAATTTCCTTCGATGGTTAATACCAGTCCCGTATTGTGTATTTAATGATATTGTAATATAAATGTTGCGGTCGGTACATTTCCTTCTTACCGTCTCAATATCTATGGATGCCGTAGCCTCATCCATGATGAGGATCCGAGAACGTCTCAAGAAAGCACGAGCCAAGCAGAAGAGCTGCCGCTGACCGACGCTGAAATTCTCCCCACCCTCCGATACCAGCGAATCTGAAATACACCAACAAGTAAGGTCACTATTTGTAATGGTTTTCTTGGGGTGTCATGTGGCCGAGTGGTTTAGAGCATCGAATTCAAGTTTCGACGGCTAAGTCATCAGGATGTGAGTTTGAATCACGGTCATGACACTTGTGTCCTTGAGCAAGATACTTTACTATAATTGCTTCTCTTCACCCAGGGGTATAATTGGGTACCTGCGAGGGTATAGGTTGATATTGTGTTTGAAAAAGCTTCGGAGCGCCACGGCAGCCCAGGCTGTATACTCCCCAGGGAGCTGAGAAAGATTACAGGAATGTTATTGGCCCAATGACCAGGGCACTTATGTAAAGCGCATTGAGGCGTTATTGTTAAAATGCGCTATATAAGAACTAGTTATTATTATTAATATTATTGTTTGACGGTGTACAATATTTTCAAAGGCCAGTATCCACACTTAAAAAAGGAGGGGATCCCTTTGGTAAATGCTCCAAAAAAAGTTAATAGCCATAAAAACTTAACTGGTGAAGAGCATTGGTGAGCTGTTGATAATACAAAGCTATATCAGAAACGACACCCTTTGAAGTAATGTAGTTTTATAAATTAAGGTAATTTTTCATATAGAAATTTTAATCTGAGAAAAACTTCAGGCAAGAAGCCTTTTTTAGGTCAGGCATCTGAAAGCACACAATTCTATGCAACAATGGTATTTTATTTTGTCATTATTTCTTTCAACTTCGATGATCAATTGAGCCCAAATTTTTACAGGTTGTTTGATTTATACATATGTTGGAGTACACCAACGAGCGGTTTAGTACATCGGACCCAAGGTCTGGTGTTGTCAGCAGCAGAGTGTGGGTTCGAATCCAGGTCGTGAGACTTGTATCCTTGAGCAAGGCACTTGTCCATAACTGCTTCGTAAAAAGTTGGGAAGGTAGTGCACTCTGCTCTGCCAATCAGGCTCCTAGTGGATGATACCTTTGCCTACATCAAAACGGACGTGACAGGGGTACCTTGTCACAGCCCCAGGAGTAGGTGGCAACGTGCCCATGGTGACAGTTGATCTGGGTTGACAGCCCAAATCAGTTAAGTGTAGCCCTCACCCTGAAGTGGCCGTTCGGCATTGTGAGTTTGGCGATATCTCATAAAAAGTATAAAAAGTGAGGATACTGGTATTTGACAAGAACCTAGTAAACACAACTTGCCTAGGTAAGCCTACATGAAATAAGAAACCTGCGTAAGTTAAAAGCTAAATTGGCTTTCGGAGTCACAAGAAAAAAACACCCAATACGTTAGATGTTTTAATTGATTTCAAACATCAAGTTCAGGTCTCCCAAGATTAAAACTATTTGTTTTACTCAGTTCTCAATAGTTTTTTAACATGCGAAAATGGCTGAAATGGCTCTTTCTTAAAATCAGTTGAAGCGCCTTCCTCCAATGGTTCTTTGCTGATCTTGGTCACAGCTGCAGCTGAACCCATCCACCTCCATGGATGTTAGCCATAGCCAAAGCCACATCAGTAGCCGATACTACAGCAGATTCATAGACTTTCTCACCTAGTCCCTCTGGCATCTTCTTCACTGTTTCCTTGAGCTGGGAGATCTCCAAACTGTTCCAGAGATCGTTTTCTGATCTCCTGTTTTCAGGATCAAGATTGTATCTGTTGTCAACAATAGGCGACAGATATGTAAAGTTTGAATGCTTCATTTGAATACAGAAACGAAAGTCTATAAAAAACTTCAATGATCCAAAAAAAAATTAACATGATAAAACTAATGCATTGTCTAATAAATGCTGATCTCTATTATTGAGTATACAATTTTTATTGAACCTCTAATAAGAGATGGGGATGAAGAAGTGGTTCTTACGTTAAGGAACGTCTTCATTTCAGAAAAATGTATATCACCTGATTGTGGCGTTGAATAAGATGGGATCTTGTGGGATGATTGCTAAGCGTTGTCTTAGAGTGCTAAGAGGAACGCTGTTGATGTCCACGTCATCAATGAGAATACGACCTGTGATGAGATGAGAAAGACATCCCGGATCAGATTATACTTAACCACTTCTGATTACAAACTTTCCCCATTCATTCCCACATCACCACAGACTAACCCAAAGGCACATAACCCAACGTACCCAAACCAACCCAACTTATCCCAGTCCCAACCAAACCAGAATCACCCATCCCAACTTCACCTATCCAAATCAGCCAAAACTGACCCAACCCAACCTAACCCAACCAAGTTGTTCACCCATATTAACCTAAACGAACCCATCCCAACCCACCTCAAACAAACTCAAACAATCCCATTCAACCCAACCCAACCTAACACAGCCGGACCCATCCTAAGTAAACCCGGAACAAAATAATTATACCAGGGACAAAACAGTTCGGAAATAGAGGGTACAAAGGGCTGTAAGAAAATAGATCAACAATGGGTGACCTTTCATACAAGTTACATTTACCTTTGTAAGTATCAATCATTCTGAATAGTGCTAATGTGAGTGACGACTTCCCACTACCCGTGCGACCACAAATTCCGACCTAAGAAAACAACAACAACAAAAAACAACAAAACAATACAGCAAATCAACTCAAATAAATCAAGCGAAGATTGACAAAGTAATAAAATAATAACTTGTGATGACGCACTTTTTCTCCGGAGCGGAACGTGAGTGATACATTTTTCAGGACCGGTTCAAGCTCTGCTGCGTATCGCACTGAGATTCCTTGCATCGTGATTGCACCTCGCTGTGGCCAGTCGAGGGCGGGCTCCGTTCCTGCCGGGAAGAAATTTAAAAGTGTTTACTTTATATACAGCCTGTATACTCTTCTTTCAATTAGATATGTCTTTACTTGTTTATAATGTTGGAATATTTCATTGTTTTCTGACTCGTTTATTCAAATGTGTGGTAACAGACCCCTAATCTGGTGACGTCATAAATTGTTCTGGGTACTGCATTTCCGAAAGTTGAGCAATAATTTCCCATTCTTCTGCAAAATGATGAACAGACTGTAACGTCTTCGGTTTTAAGGTCTATTTATGTTTTATTGAATCGAGTTAATATGGCACTTTACCTGCGTAGGATTCATTTGGTACTCCAATGTACTCCTTGATGCGCTCAATTGCATTCATAAGCAACTCAGTTTCGGCGGCAAAACGGATGGAAACGTGCATGTAAGCGCCGATCTGTAAAGAAAAGATTACATGACGAATCAATGACTGATAAACACCTTACATATACCAAGATTTAATAGTTTTGTTTTTAGAACTATGAATTTCAAATAAGAAAAAAACACACACACAAAAACACGACCAAAACCAATCCAGCTTTAGGCCTATTCACCTTTTAAATCGTTATATTTTATGTCAAGGTTTACCTCTATTATGTACGCAATGGCTAGTCCGACATTGCTCGGTTCAATGTAACCGTTCATAGAACTGACGATGGTTCCAATCCCTGCGATCAGCATACCGATTGTTCCAATCATCTCCTAAAATGCAAACACAAAGGTGAAAAGAAAGTCTTAGAAAAACACCTACATCAATTTGCTAATATATGTTAAGGATCTTACTGTTACCCAATCAGCGAGAAGATAGACACAGAACCGGATGTAAATGTGAAACCATAAGCATTTATTATTCATAAGCCTATCTCTACACGATCCTTGTCCAATCAAAACGCAGGTGGGCATAACCTGATAAATATATGCAAGACATTTGCACTTCATTATTTTGCATTAAAAAGCAGAAGGCTGAACATAGTTCTGAATACAACATGCACAATTGTTTGTATTTACAAGTCTAAGTCTCTTCCCTAAACTATAGACTGTTCAAGTCTCGCGCGATTCCAACATTGGGACCCGTGAAAGTGCGCGAGTTTGTTTCCTTCACGTATTAAAGCAATGTACGTGGGATCAAAGTGGTCCCCAAAACTTTCAAATAGTCGCGACATTTGCACGTCTTTAAAGAGTTATAAGCTCAATATGATGAATATATACATTGTCCTTCTAAGTCCAATTTTATAGAGATACTTAAGCACAAAAGAGTAGCTAAGCACAACAAAACTCCACTTACTAGAATAAGGTTACCCAGTAAAAACACCATGCCACATGTAATCTACCATCTGTGACTGGTATCCTGCTCATTTTCGATGTAAGAAAATTGTTAGGCAATATTTTTCTACTTATGCAGTTCTATGAAGTTAGACCCGACCATTAGGCCTAGAGATAAACACTTACTCAATTTTTAATGTTTTAGCTTCGACCAATCAAAAACCAGAGCGAGCTCATCAAACTACAGAATGTGCATCACCTTATCACTTAATATTCAAAAATTATCTGCAATAGTAGTTTAGCTTTACCAGTCGAAGACCATTCCATGTATGCGTTGCTTGAAGGTACAAAAACGTCATATTGTTCACGTTTAATTTCTTCATAAGGGCACGGTGGAATCGATCCTGGTCTCTAGAATTTGAACAATTTAGCATGCTATTATAACGTTATTCAACACAAAGTACTGGTTTGAATACTAATAATAACTGTGAAGTTCAAAACAGACTCATTGCGGGATAGAAATGACAATGGGAGAAAATATATGACATTTAAAAGACACCCCAATTGAAACCTGTAAAATTGCAACTCTTTTGTTTGATTACACGTGTTAGCTGAATGTTATATGTGTTGCAAACTGTAGGATGGGAATGAATGTCTCCTCCCAAAATCGTTAAGGTGATTTACCAACTCAGCTGCATTATGGCTGCAAGATATTCCGCGAGTTACCTTTATTAGTGGAAACCTTGGGTAATGACAAGAAGTCCTTTATAAGAAACAAGCCAAAGGGAAACTGACCGGGTAAATGTTAAAAAGCTTTGAGTTGAACACAGAAACAACAACTAGGGCGGGACTTAAACCTGCTACCTTTGGATTAACGTGCCGGTGCTAAACCAACTGAGGTATCTAGCCCCAATATTGGCAGTCTACCTACCGCCAGCATTGTGGCTAGATGGCTCAGTTTGCAGTGCGCTGGCACGATAATAATACGGAGGTTGCAGGTTTTTGTTCATCTCTGGTAATGTTTCCTTCGTTCACTCCAAAATTCTAAATACGTCATTCACTATGGCATTTCGAATGGTAATACACATTAATGTGGACAAATGCAACACCATTAAAATTAGTTTTCCGGCCAATTTTATCAAAATATGCAGTAAACTCAACTTCCGGCTCTCTCTTGCTCAAAGCTAAACGTAGAAATTAATGTGAGCCTAAAGGTCGCGACCCCAACCCAAACTTAACTTTTTATTGTTAATGTTCTAATCACTAAGTTGAATTAGACAGTGAACACTGAGAACACTGAGGGCGCACTTGGGTTCGGAGGTTGCAGGTTTTACCTTATAAAACAGACCAAACCGGGAAAGGGGGGGGGGGGTGTAAGGAAAAGTTGTTATAGGTATAAATGGTTAGACACATTGAAAATGTAAAAAGCAAGAAACAACATTATTTAATTCACGCACAAATACAGAACGCACGAGGAGATTATTCTTGCCAAAATCCAGTCATCTTTTTAACTCTGGGTTCCAACGGTAATTTTATAGCGAGGCGGTTTATGGTGTATTTTATGTTCTTGAAGTGATGTCTTAGCTTTTAAAACACGGGATATGGAATTTCATGTTGTTGTTATATGTATTGATGAAGAATAATAAATAAAATGAATGAAATTAATGAATGAAAGGAAACATTAAACTGAACAATTTATATTCAAAAGGTAAAGTGAAACAAGAAAGTAAATAAAGCTAGATCGTCTACCTGTAAGCCCGTATTGTTGATAGACCGCTCAGAGTTTCCGAGAAGTGGGCAAATATTGGAGATTTTGTTACGCTGTCTAGTCGCTGCAGGGATCTGGAAATATGAAAAGAATACGCCAAAGTTCTTATATAGCGCCTTAACGGGCGTATCAGGGCACGCAGTTTATGGCAGATATGCAGGACTATCGTTCAGGACCATGAAAGTTATGGCTGATTTAGATTTAAACCTCAAATATATATTTTTTATAGATTCAAGAAAGTGACAAGCTTTGAGTTATGTATCGCACGAAACATTCCCCCAATGATAAGTGATAGTTAGAACATAAAAATAAATATTTTCAGGATTCGGACATTTTTCACGTCCAACAGCCATGTACAAACAAGTTTGCATGTTTCATTCACTTTGTGCATTTTCCTTGGCATACTATGCGAAATTTGCTTTGACACAGCAACACCCGTCAAAGTTCGTTCTTATTTCGGCGAAAATCGGTCAATGGGCCTTGCAATGGTTGGCAGACTGATGCAGTGCACGCTGCTGCCAACCACACACTGAACAGAATTTACCAAGATGCCGTGTCCCACGAAGGCCAGACCGAAAAGATTTTAAAATCAAATTCTGCATCATTTTGATCCATTTCTTGGTCATTTTGACACAGATTATGGGTCACACTGACACACGGTCCGGATCGATTCTGACCCTGACGTTTGTAAAGTGAACTCCCACAACCAGACGTTTACTTTACACTGCAGTGGACAACCTGTCTCGGACTCACAATAATTGTTTTGATTAAAGTAAAAAACCTTTATTCACCTTTTTAAGTTACCTTTTTAAGACACTTAGTTTTTGTCAATTACAAAAACAAGGTGTTCGTGATTGCTGTAAGGCCAAAAAAAAAAAATTGTGTTGGCGTAACCCGACCAACCCTTTTTTTATTTTAAGGAAGAATTTAATAATGGAAATTATTAAAATAGTTATAAATACGTTTGAAACCATTTTTTGTCCGTTTCTTTTCAATTCTATGACAACCACGTGAAACTTTGGAGTGCACAATGTTTTGCAAGTCGAACACGCAGAAGATAATGTTTTGCAAAACGAACATGCAGAAGATTGTGTACCGGCCCGCATTTTAGTATTTTAGTACAGTGATAGATACAAATGTACTGTAGATGTTTAGTCTGCCTTGTACCGGACTCCCACCTTTCTGCGCTGTGTTTCACATTGGTGAATACACAGGTTGCTTTTCAGGTTCGAAATTAGCGGTCGCCCAGTCGCGAGTGAAAACAGCGGCAGGCGAGTCAAAACCTTTCCTTTCTTAGTCCGCTAGGCGAGTCCAAAATTTGTTCCTTTTCACAATAAATGAGGGGTACGGTGTTAAAATCCCCCCAAAAGATTATTTTTAAGTTCGTAAAATGGTTTGGGCAAGTCTTGATATTTGCTAGATTTAATGTGGCCGCGATCGTGATCGCGATCGTTCATACAAACGTTAAAACACGCTTGCACATGATGACCTTCTTTTTTTGTACTTTTCAATGACATCTTTATTTCAAAACGATTGAAGTCAATTATAATAGTTTACATCATAACAGGGATAATAACGTTGCCAACAATAAACAGTGTGAGCAAATAAGTTTTCATAGGTATACAGTAAATGGGAGTATCCTTCGTCGGAAGAGACAAAACCCACGCGCACCCCCCTCCAACTAGGCTAGGTGCCGAAGGAGTCAGACACTCTTTGGAAGTGGTTGGAACCCTGCACTCTTAATGGAGCAGTGACCGCGGAATGTAAGACTCCCACAACACCCAAAAACCCGATCGAAAGGGGGAACGAACACGAATCCAACCTTCCCCAACGAAGGATACTAATTCAAACAAGGACAAAAATCACTAAAAGAACCCCCCAAAACGTAGGTAAATTAAAGAAAATATACATTGTTGAAAAAAAATCAGTAAATAAAAGAAGAATCGTGTGGGGGACTACATCAACCATGTTATCTTGTTGTTGACAATGGTGAAGATAGCGTTTTTGAAAGACCATTTTGTGATGAAACTAGCGTGTTTGTTGCAAAGGTTGTAGTAGTTGTATTCGATGAGAATTTTATGTTGCAGGCGACTGAAGCAGAAAAAGAAGAAGAAGAGCAAGAAGAACAACAAAATGCACGAAAAACCACGAATAGTGTTTGGCTCAGGAAAAATGACAGGACACCACCGCGGATTATTGTATATCTCATGACATTTTACTGGGTAGCCTGTATTCGGTGGGCATAACATTTCACGCATAAAATTGTGATTGAATTGGATCAGTTGTATACCTAATGTTATGATAATATGTCATGCAGGAACTCTTTTTTTCGGGAGGGGAAGTGTGGGTATTTATCCAACCGACCTTGAGGTTGTGATATAGAGCTTAGCCAGAACAAGCCCACACACTAGCATCGGAACAGCAAAAAGAATGAATATCGGCAAGACGATACAGTCTACTACAACGCCACTGAAATACCCAACGGTGGCGAACATCGTGTAATCCATGCTTTCACAAAGTTGCTAGAAATAAAGAGACAATAAAACAAAATCTGAACGGAATAAATATTTAAAATCACGCAAAGTGGTCTTTGTGCATGGAGTTTTCCTTTTCGTAATTAAACTTTACTTCAACATTTATTGACGTATTCATCCGTTCTCCATGCATGCAATCCGGAAATCCCAACTTGTATATTCTTTATCTCCCGACAATATATATTTGCTCCGGATATTTTATAACCAACTATTTATTTCCACTTTGTGAACACATTCTTTCGTTTCCTTTTCCACTTCTTTGTCAAGCAATTGGACTGAAACTTGTCTTATGTTGTTTTATTTTTTGAGGTTATTTTAATATGGTGTGCACTTAAACGAAAACTGATTTGATTAGATAAGATTACAGTACACTTTGTCGTAGCCTTTTTGTGGGTGGACTTAATCTAAAAGTATAAAAAATAAAAGAAACTCCCTTCTTTCTAAGAATAGATTTGCAGCTCTCTTCGTGTAAATAACAACTAACTTTGTGGCACATCCTTCCAAACACAAACAAAAATCTACCGCAGACCATGTGCTCTTACCACGTCCATGATGTTTGTGTCACTTGATAAGCGATTGAGAATGCGTCCCAACGGTGTAGTGTCCAAAAACCTGCCAAGGAAATTTCAAGCCAATTAAAAGGCGAGGAGAATACATAGAGCATCTCTCAAAACAGCTCCAGATGAAAATGTATTAAGCAAATGTATTTCTCTTTAATTTGTTGTTACAAGTATACTCTGCATGAGGTTTCTGCACAGTACAGGAAGATGCTGATAATTTATTTATATAAAAAAATGTTACATCAGGAGAATTTATATAAATTGCACAGGCAACAATGTGGGGACGGGTGCAGTGAAGGTTCGAAAATTGAAGACAAGACAGCTGAAGTCAAATGTAAACAAACAAAAATGTCGATAAAACAGTTATTTAAATGCTGAAATGAGTTATCCAGATCATTGTCTCATTTTTTACATCACCAAGAACTGACGAAGTTTTTAATAATAGCGTAGCTATACAGAAAGCTTTCAGAGGATATTGTTTATATCCAAAAGAACAACTAGTACACCGATATCAATGTGAATTTGAAAATGATGAGGCAACAAAATGAAGTTCGACATCTGTAACATGACTAATTTACCTCATAGAGCAATGTGTTACGTTTTGCAGCATGGTTATGTGCAGTTTCTTGGACGCAATGTACGCACCGACTACAAGGAAAAAGCAACCCACTAAAATGGACATCATGGCGGCAAGATTGAGACCAGCATAACCAGCTATGTAGTGGGCTAGTGGTTCCTTCGTGGACTGGTATCCGGCAAAAACAGACAACATAAAGGTCAGAACTTGAAATTGATTGCAGGGTGGATATACAATGGGGACTTTTGGGACGGTAGGTGGCAGCAGACTTACCAGGTAAATCCAACGTTCTCGGTAAAGTGCACATGCTCAGAACTACGCAACCAATGGACATTTACCTAGAGTCTGTTGCTACCTAGCGGTTTCACCAGGTGCATGGAATTATAATGTCTGCACGAGTTGTGTTGGTTCTGAAGAGGATCTGATAACTCTGATCGAAAAGTCGAGTTGAATCACCATTACTCAGAGAGGATTCTTGTTTCATTAATTACTAATGCAAATCTTACCTGAAAAAGAAGACATTCCCTATAGTTTTACGGCCAAGAATGAAGAAAGATTTATAGGGTTAATTCCATGTACACATACCTTAGAGGTAAAGATATTTCCTCAATAGGAAGGACTTACAATTAAGGGTGCCACCAAGACTTTGCCCCCTATAAAATCGTTAAAAAATAATAATAATAAATAATGAATTAAAAAATGGTCGATGTAGAGGATCCACATTAAAAAAGCATTTCTAAACACTGCATACAAATATTGTAGTTTCCATAGAAGCACATATATGCCAAGAATAATTCAAATGATCTAAGATTTATTTCTGAAAATTGAAATCCCTAGTTGTTCGCCTAATGTAGACTTCTGTATGACATAATCAAGTAATAAGGAAACTGACTGGGTAAATTTTATATAAACTGGGCTTGAAAAAAAAACACCTCGAGCGGGATTTAAACCAGCGACCTCCGGATTAACATACCGGCGCTCTACGAACTGAGCTATCCAATCCAGTCCAATGTTGCCGGTTTCTCTAACAATCAATATCTTTACTAGGTTTACAATACAACCTGGGAAGCGGCAGCCAAGGAATCACCTTAAGGGGATGCGACTTTTTAGTATAATATAATCAAGTATTAAACTGCAAAGGATGATGTTACAAACAATGTAGACTTTTCTATGATGAATTGTTACGAAATTACCTCTCCATTGCAAAGACTTGGTGGCGCACTTTATTGGGTATTGTACAGATTTTTTGTTTCAAACTGTTTTGAGTCGTTTGTTTACATTGTTTGATGAGATGCCCGCCTCTGACCAAGACGACAGCCAGAAATTGGAGCCTATTGTGAAGACGCCAAGCGCAATGTAGCCGCCAACGGACGGCATTGACATGAACCAGGTCATGGCGCTAAAGTAGAAACAATACACCTTGTAAGAAACGGACCCTTGCTCCATCTCCTCTTCCTCGATCACTTTGGTTCCTTTTGACGTTGAAACTAACACAAATAAAACAATGTTGGAATTTAGTGAATTAATATAAATTTAAATAAAAGTAAACATTCACTTTTTTAACTACTTAAACAAGGTGTTCGTGATTGATGTCACAAAACAATGATTGAATGATATTTTACTTTATCAGGAGTAGTTCATGAGTAAAATTTCAAATTCAGGTTTGCGTTTAAGAAGTTTAGGTCAATTGAAGTCTTACTATTTAGCGTTTGATAAGTCCGAGAAGCCCCTTCTGATGACGTGTAGATGATAAAATCCACGGAGTAGTTCAGGAGTTATGATTATTTGCAAACAATAAGTTAAAGTCAAGGTCAAAATGGGTCACATTCTTGGAACTATTTTTTTAGGTGCTACATACCTTCCCAGTAATTAAAAGACCAAATAAACAAACAGACAAACAAACAACAATCTGCTGTTCAAAGGTTATGACACACAATTTCAATTTCACCGGTTTGAAAGGATGTCATGATTAAATGAGGGATTAAGAAGATTAAATGAGGTCACACTGTGTAGCGTTTTTTAAGTTCTAGGACCCCTTTCTGGTGAAGTATAAATTATAAGAATCCAATATGTGGTTCAGGAGTTATGATGTTTTTAAAATAGTAATCTAATCTTCCGGTTTTAACCGTAAGTCGAGGTCAAACAGGATAATATTCTATGAATCTGTTTTAGTTGGAACAACCTTTCTCAATGATGGAGATTGTAAAGACCAATTTGTGGTTCAAAAGTTAATATTTGTTGAAACACTAAATTTCATCTTCCGGCTTGAACCGGAAGTTTGGCGCGTGTGTAGTGCGTGTTCATTTCATCAAGACCTTTCAGGTGATGTATGGATTGTAAAAATCCCATGTGTGGTTTAGGAGTTATGCATTTTTCATATCTACACGGACTATATTTATTTGGGTGTGCAAATACAATGAAGCTGCGAGCGACGCCAAATGTCGTCCCACATGTAGCTGTACAGTACTCAATACCGTCCTTGTTAAAACTGGATGTGAAATGTACACGTGGTTGTACAGAATTGGCGTTATATATGTGCAGGCCATTCGGCGTTTATGCGCAATGTGGGTCAACAGACACGTGCGCCTTGACGTCTGGTAATGACCAGATCTACAATTTTTAATGTTATCATCTCTTTGCAGGATCACTCATCTATAATCTGATGCAAAAATTATTTTTGAAATACTACGTAGCTTTTGAGGCATGATTTTTTAAGGTTTCACCTTCGGCTAGAACCGGAAGTCAAGGTCAAATGGGGTCACGTTTTGTGTAGCGTTTGTTGACCTTTAAATCCAACATATGGTTCATTAGTTGTGATTTTTGACAGATATTTAATTTAATGTTTTTCAATACCAATTGACGTAATTTCGACATCATTAGATTTCTAACAAAAATCTAAAATGTCCGGCCACACTCTGTATAGCGCTCGTTAAGTTTTGGAATACGGTTACCACCGATGAAAAACTTTAAAATACAACGTTTGGTTCAGGGTAAATGATTGTTTCAAATAATACAAATCAACTTCCGGTGTGAACCGGAAGTCAAAGTCAAAATGATGCATACTTTGTGTAGTGTATGTTGACTTTCAGGGACATTAACAATTGTTTATAAGTTTTAAATCCACCCGATTTGAACCTGAAGTAAAAATCAAAAGGGTCACATTTTGTGTTGCACTTGTTGAGATTTTAAAGACCTTTCTAACAACGTGAAGCTTGTAAAAAGTCATGTCAAGGTCAAACGAGGTCATAATGTGCAATGTTTGTTAGTTATTTGAGCCCTTTCTAATGACATATAGATGACAAAAATCAAATACCTGGTTTAGGAACTTTGATTTTATTTTGAATGTTAAGTTTACAGTCTGGTTTAACCGGAAGTCTAAGTCTAATGGGTTAACATTGTTTGTATTGTTTTTTAAGTTGTTACATACTTTCCCAGTGATGTCTAGATTGTAAAAAATAAGTTGCGTCGTTCAGGAATTATGATTGTTTGTAGTTGATCAATGTTCCACAGTACAGAGGTGACTAAACAGTCTTCATGAAGGACATTGTTGATAGAGGCTATGCTGAGCGAGTACCTGAGTGCAAACTTTCACTTGATGATGGAACCGTCTGGTACATACCCCAACTCGGTGTGTACCACCCAAGGAAATCTGGAAAGATCAGAATAGTTTTTGATTACAGCGCAGAATACGAAGGTGAAGTGCTGAAACGTCATTTGCTGCAAGGTCCTGATCTTACAAACAATCTTGCTGGTGTCTTGTGCCACTTCCGTCAGGAACATGTGAACTTCACTTGTGACATAGAGGGTATGTTTCACCAGGTTGGTGTTAATGTGAAGGACCGCAACTGCGGTGGGAAAACAGCCAAATTGACAAGCCACCAGCGGAGTACTGGGTGACTGTTCATCTGTTTGGGGCAACCTTGTCTCCAGGATGTGCGAACTTTGCTCCAAAGTCTGCTGTTGACACACATGAAGACATCTTTGGTAAGAGCATTTTGTCAGGAAAGGTTTTTACGTCGACGGTGGCTTGAAGTCAGTAGCTACCTGTGATGAGGCCTTAAAGCTGACAGAGAATAGCACGGAGATGTGCAAGAAGGGATGTTTTCATGTCCACAAGTACGTTTCAAAAGACAAGGAAGTTTTGGATGAAATTTTTCCTTCACAGTGCACCAAGGCATTCAGAATATTGACATCCTTCATGAAGACCTACCTACGGAGTGAACCCTGAGAGTACATGTGCAGTGGTGTGTTAAACCTGATGCATTCCAGTTTCGACTTCAGCTCCAAGATGAACCACTGACCCGTCGAGGAATTCTGTCCACTGTTAGCTCTATATTTGACCCCCTTGGCCTCATATCCCCTCTGATGCTTGTGGGAGAATGCATACTCCAAACCCGGTGCCGTGATGGATGTGGCTGGGATGATCCTGTACCCGAAAGTGCTAAAGTCCAATGGGAGAAATGGAGAAACGACGTTCAGATACTGTCATCACTAAAGATTCCCAGGTGTTACAAGCCAAAGAACTCTGGTAGGGTAAAGACGTCCGAACTGCATCACTTCTCTGATGCTAGCCTTAAATGCTATGGCCAGTGCAGCGCCTGTCTGATAAACAATGAAGGAACTGTGAGTTCATGGCTTGTTACGGGAAAGTCAAGAGTAACCCCATCAAAACCAGTGACACTTCCACAACTTGAGCTCACTGCTGCTGTCATTTCCATGAAAGTGAGCAACTTCCTAATGAAGAAACTTGAGTATGACAACAACGATCAGTTTTTCTACACTGACAGTAGAGTAGTACTTGGATACATTTCCAATGAAAGTAAACGATTACACATTTCTGTTGCTAATCGTGGGCAGAAGATACGAGATTACACCACGCCAAAAGACTTGAAACATATCGAAACAACAGCAACCCTGCAGATCTAGCTTCTCGAGGCTTATCAGCACAAGAGTTGATAAATAAAAAATTGTGGTGGTCGGGCCCAGAATTTCTTTCCTCAGCTGACCCTCCTCCCTCTCCACCGAATGTTTCCAGCCCCTGAAGGATGACCCAGAAGTCAAAGCAAAGTCACTCTGGCCGAGGCATGACGCTGAATACAACCCGCCAAGCGGATAGCCCGAGCATCTGACGTCACACTTCGAGGCTCGTGAATAACGCCGCCAGAGATCGACTTTGAGCATTTGGAGGGATCCTGACAAATGCACCTTTGACCTCCCATCCATTCACACCAATCATAACCAGCCCCACCGTTCACCAATAGTGACATTGACTGCTTTGGCACATTTACGATCAAGGAAAGTCGAAAGGAGCTGAAAATGTGGGGAGTCATCTTCTCTTGCATGTCATCACAAGCAGTCCATATCGAAACCTTAAACTCCATGAGCACGGACTCCTTTCTAACCCTTATAGGCGGTAGGTCCACAGAGACCCTCAGATCCAATGCAGTGCACCACTGGTTAGTGGTGTCCCCTCCTGTTGTTATAACATTGTCATATTTGATATCCCAATGGATTTTGGACGTCTTAATTACTTCTTTACATGCCCAGTTGTTGTCTGGGATTACTTAAGCCTTGATTTGTTTACCACTTAAAACCTGCCATCCAGCACTGGAAGTGGAAGACTCCCGTATTATACGTCGGTATACCAGATTTTGTGTACATTTGTATGCAAGGAACAAATTTCAAAGCGCCTTCTTCCAATGACTTCTTCCAATGACGCCGTAAGCGAAGGACGCTCTCTCGGTGTGCTCCGGGCTTTCAAAATCACCCAAGCAAGGAAGTGCACCACCCATCGATACGAGCAACGCGACCATGCCACTCAAACAACGAGGGAGGAAAAGAACGGGACCCACGGCAGCCCATGTGAGCGTGAACCCAACCTCGTCCGGGGATGAATCTCCCGAGCTGGATGGCCGGCACAACGGTGACGAGAACTTCGAGGCTTTCGTCAGGTCTACCCTCTCCAAAATCGTTGAAGGTCAGCGGCAGCTGGAAGTGAAGCTTGCAGCCTCCATCCAATTTAATAGTGATAAAATCATCGAGCTTGAGACCTCCAAAGACGCTCTGCAAAAATCTCTGAACATTGTTACTTCAGAGGTCTCTTCCATGAAGAATAAACTGGCCAAGCTGCATAACGATATCAACAAGCAGGAGCGTTTCAGCAGACGAAATAACTTCCGAGTCGTAGGGGTACAGAGGTCCGTCAACGAGAACTGTGCCGATAAAGTTGCAGATATTCTACGTACCCGTTTCGACTGGGAAACTCCGAACATCGAACGGGCTCACCGGGACGGTAAGGACTTTGACGGCAAACCGGCCCACATTCTCGTCAAACTCCTGTCTTACCAAGATAAAGTTAGAATCATGAAAAAATGCAGACAAGCTCTCCAAGGTCAATCTTATTTCATAATAGATGATCTTACTCTACAAGACTGGACGGAGAAAAAGACATGGAAAGATCAAGTCAAGACCCTCTATGAAAATGGTACGAAGCTCCGTTTCTATGCAGGCCGTTGGAGACACAGCAGCGGGGAGGTCTTCCCATTCAAAGACTGTTAAAGATTATTTCTTTAACGAACTTTATTTGCCTTGATTCAGAACATTTCGGGTGTGTGCATATTTGATAAAATTGTTCTTGTAATGTTATTGTTGCCCTTCCATTAATATAATGGTCGGGCATGGGTGTAATCTCATAATTACTGTTCTTTCTCCCCCCGGGAGCATACGGAGTGCCTTTTTGCGCCTTTCTCCTGTTCCACCTTAAACTCCCAGGAGGCGTTTCTTTGGTTGATTTATTGGATTCCCCCTTTTTTCCCACTTTTTTTTTCTCCCCCTTTTTTTTCTCTGTTGTTTGGGATTTTTTCCTAGATGACGAGTGTGGGTTTCGTTTGGGGTAGGTTCTGGGCTTTGGGGTCGGGTTTTTTTACTGCAAAACCCCGGGGTAGCGTGTTTGTGTGCTTTATAATATGTACGGCGTTTCCTTTGCAATTACTTTGGTCTAAAAACAAAAAGTGTTCGGTTTGTCCAGCGATGACATGTATCACTTTAAGTAAAATGTTTTTCCCTTTTTCTCTTCATTTTTATGGCCACGAGGTCTCCTAGCCATCTCTCGATAGCCTCGATGAATTGCCGAGGTTTGGGCAACCAAGCAAAACGTAGAGATGTTTTTCATTTCCTTAAGTCTAAAAAATATTCTGTGTATTGTTTGCAAGATGTACATTTTGATAAGGACATGGAAGACATTGTTAAGAATGAATGGGGTCTAGACTGTTACTTTAGTTCCTTTAAGGGTAATGCTCGGGGTGTGGCTATTTTGTTTAATAATAATTTTGAGTATAGGGTCAAGAACGTCAAGACTGATTGTAATGGTAATATGCTTGTGCTTGATTTGGAAATTGGTGATTACAGTATGACTCTCATTAACTTGTATGGTCCCAATACAGACGACCCGAATTTCTACAGTGATATTGCCACAGTCTTGAGTGATATGGACAACACTCATAATATTTTATGTGGGGACTGGAATTTAATTTTTAATAATCTAATCGATTGCGTCAATTACACAGGTATCAACAACCCCCTGGCAAGGAAATGTGCAGTGATTTAGATTTGGTTGATGTGTGGCGTATCTACAACCCTCACACTCAGAGGTTTACCTGGAGACAACATAAAACATTAAAGCAATCGAGATTAGATTTCTTTTTACTTTCCTCCGAGCTTCAATCCAAGCTGTCGAGTTGTGACATTAAACCAGGGTATAGAACTGATCACTCTATCATTGATATTACTCTCGACTTGACCAAAATAGAACGTGGTAGCGGTTATTGGAAATTTAACAACTCTCTGTTACTGGATAAAAACTACTCTGTTTTAGTGAGAAATGTTATTTCTGATTTGGTAGACGAATATGCTGCTTCTCCCTATTTGCTCTCTAATGTTAAGAGCATTCATCCTAAAGATATTCAGTTCACCATTAACGATCAGACATTTTATGAGATGCTCCTTATGAAAATAAGGTCTAAAACTATTTCATACTCCACGTGGAAAAAGAAAGAGTTCAACAAATTAGAGGTTTCTCTAGAAAGGGACATTGGTATTCTTTCTAATAAAGTGGCCGAAGGTGACATTGAGTCAATCGATCTCTTAAGTGCTAAACAAGCTGATCTTGTAGATCTTCGTAAAATCAAAATGGATGGTGTACTTATTAGATCTAGAACACGGTGGATGGAATGCGGAGAAAAACCATCCAAGTATTTTCTGAATATGGAGAAGAGTAGTTTTGTTAGTAAATCTATCAATTGTGTTGTTAATGATGCAGATTCCAGATTGACCAAATCCAATGAAATTCTTTCCGAAGCCAGGAATTTCTACAAAAGTCTTTATTCTCACCGGAATGTTAATAACTTGGCTGATTTAAATTCTATTTTCAAGAAAGCCGATGCTCCTATTCTTACAGATACAATGCGGGATAATCTGGAAGGTCCTTTGTCGCATGTAGAGCTTATGCGAGCTTTACAGAATAGTAAGAATGGTAAATCCCCAGGTTCCGATGGGTTCAGTTTTGAATTTTATAAATTCTTTTCGCCTGATTTATCGTGGTTCCTCTTACGTTCACTTTAACTTCGCTTATTTCTCGGGCAAGTTGTCAGTCACTTAGAAATACGGCATTATCACTTGGTTACCAAAAGGGGACAAACCCCGGCAATTTTTAAAAAATTGGCGTCCTATTTCTCTCCTGAACACATCCTATAAATTGGCGTCGGCGTGTATTGCTGAGAGACTGAATACTTGTCTACCAATTATTATTAATGAGCGACAAAAAGGCTTTATGTCAGGTCGGTTCATTGGTGAAAATATTCGTTTGATGTATGACTTACTTGATGTCACCGATTCGAACAACATTCCTGGTCAGCTAATCTCAATTGACTTTGAAAAAGCTTTCGATTCACTATCACATGAGTTTATCCTCAAAGTTCTTGATAAATTCAACTTTGGTGCATCCATAAAAAAGTGGATCAACCTCTTCTATTGCCAGGCCTCGTCTTCGATTTTGGTGAACGGTTTTCTTTCAGAATCATTTAATATAGAACGGGGCTGCAGGCAAGGTGATGGTCTAAGCCCCTATTTATTTATTATATGTGTAGAAGTTCTTGCTATGATGATAGATAATAATGAAGACTTAAAAGGTATTAAGGTAGCCGGTAAAGAGTTTCGATTATCCCAGTATGCCGATGACACTGTTTTATTTCTTGATGGTTCTGCTAAATCTATGATTACTGATTATCCTTGATGCATTTGCCAAAATGTCCGGATTAAAAGTTAATGTAGATAAAACTAATGTGGTTTGGATAGGGTCAAAGAAAGGTCAAGATAGCAAGATATGCGAAGAGATCAATGCACACTGGGTGGAACCTTTAGAAACTTTTAAAATACTGGGTATTCAGTTTTCCATTGATCTGCATTCCATGGTTCTACTCAATTACAACACGACTATACTTTCATTACGTAACCTGATTTCGAGTTGGTCCAAATGGAATCTTACGGTGCTTGGCCGAATCACTGTTGCCAAATCTTTGATTCTGTCTAAGCTTACTTTTCTTATTTTAACTATCCCTGATCCGCCTGTTAGTATTGTTAACGTATTAAACTCTATGTTATTTAAGTTTATTTGGAGGGGACACGACCGGGTTAGCAGAAATCAAATGGTTCAAGACTACAGCCAAGGTGGGCTCCGCATGATAGATGTTCGAGAATATATGAACGCTCTTAAAATAGCTTGGCTCCGCAGACTCCTAATTTCTGACAATGGTTGTGGATGGGTTCATTTATTTCACAAGATTATGGACATTTCTGGATTGTCCAGTTTTGAAGGCGGTTCCCTGAAATTACTTTATGCACATAAAAAAACTCCGTATGGGAACCCTTTTTGGAGAAACGTCTTTACATCATGGTCAAAATTCACCATGGCTCATAGCCCAGTGACCGCTGTAGAAATATTGACCAATACTCTGTGGCACAATGACAAAATTAAGGTTGAAAAAAAAATGCATCTATTTCAAACATTGGGAGTCGGCAGGAGTCAATTATATCTATAACCTTGTCGATGATGCTGGGAATTTTTTTGTCCTTAGATGGTTTCAGAAATAAATTTCATATTAAAGCTAATTTTTTGGAATATGGGGGTGTGGTCAGGGCCATCAAGTCTGCTTTTCCAAACTTTTTGCCTTTTACGAAAGGAACTGTTCAACTTCCTTTTATTCCATTCAATTTCAAGACCCTTTTGAGGGACAAAAAAGGCTCCAGCAGAATCTTAAAGGTCTTGACCTCCTCCAGGAAAGTTACTTATACATTTACTCCTAAGTGGAACTTTAGTTTGCAAATAGACTATAGTTTTTCTAAATGGTCGTTAATTTTTAATATTCCTTTCAACTGCACAATAGACACTAGACTGAGATGGTTCCAGTACAGACTAATTCATAGAATTCTAGGCACAAACAGTTTTCTTTTCAAAATCAACAAGCTGAACTCTAATTTATGTACTTTTTTGTAATAATGAGGAGGAGACTCTTATCCATTTGTTTTGCTCATGTGCCGATACAATTCCTTTTTGGACAGCAGTTGTTTCATGGATTAATTTTACGACTAAGCTAAATATCATCCCTGACAATAGAGTTTTTCTATTTGGCAAAACAGACTTTAAGTGTAAAGCTACAAACCTTATTTTATTAGTTTGCCGTTTTCATATTTACAAAAGGAAAATGTCTCAGAACAGACCATCCTTCTTAATATTCAAAACAGAACTCAAAAATTATTATGCCATGGAAAAATTTATTTACACCGGTAACAGTAAGTTGGCCAGTTTCTATCATAAATGGGATTTCTTCTCCGCTCTTTTCCAAGATTAATGTTCTAAGTGTTAATTCTCTTTTAAAACGCTGTGTCTTGCTTTTACTTTTATCATGTGTATGTTTCAACGATCTGATGTATGATTTTGTGACATGTCGTCAATAAACCATTATCCCCCGGGATAAAAAAAAAATCAAAGCGCGTATCCCCGTTTTGTGTCCAGAAGAGGTCCAGTTAGGCAGTAACGATCTGATAGCGGTACTATTTTTATCGGAGGCAAAAATGAGTAAGACGCCGCCCTTGCCGAAATGGACAATAAGAAGATCTCACAAGACCTACTCAAGAAAAGCTGTGACTGGGTTGTTTTCAAATTCAAAGGTTACACTCGGTCAGTGGAGCAATTGTCTTGGGAAAATGGTGATTTATTTTTAGTGCAATATGTGTTTACACGTTTGAATTTAGTTAGTATAAGTCTTCATATTAATATTGACTGCAGAAGAAAAACAAATGCATCACACCACACCAAGGGTAAAGGAAGCAGTGCTTTCTAAAAACATTTCTTTTAAACCATGACATCGATGAAATAAAACTACTGCAAGATCTGTCAGTGTTGTTAAGCCCAGATGCGTTCACTGCGTTGTAAAAACGGGTACTATTTTGCCGCACCACTTTATCCCAAGTCCTCCCTTAGAAGTATCCATAAATTGAAAACGGGAGGCTATCTCAAACTCCGGCAAAAATTTCGGATGGGCCCGCTGAAACCATAAAACGTGTTGTGGCGCAGTTAAATAATTAATTGACATTAAAAAAGGAGGCGTAATGAAAAATCAGCCTCAATATCAATGTGATGTGATTGATGTCTTAAGCATTCTATATTGTTGATTAGTTTGAGATTTGTCAGGAAGTGCCTGGTTTTGGGCACAGAGCTACGTAACAACTAACGTTCTCACCTGATTCTCTGACTAATTCTCTAGAGATCTGCTTCCGAAACACAGTTCTCCTCTCGTCTTCCGATTCAATTTCCGTTTCGGATTCTGTCGCCGTATTGACAGCTTGTTGATATTCACTGTAAAGATCTGGAGTCTCATCCACAATGTCCTGAAAGGTCCCCTGGTGAGCTATCTCGCCCTCCTTCATCACGATGATCTGGAATCCAAAGACAAACAACCAAATTAGTAAAATAGCCTTACAGGATGAATACCTTTTGTGTCTTCTTACCAATTTACTAAGTAAAAGTAGACTTGACAAAATCTTACCTTCTGGGCGTGGTGGAGATATTGTAGATGATGCGTTACCAAGACGACGGTTTGTTTCTCGCGTAGCAAAGTACCTACAATAGCTTTCTGGAAGACATGCGATCTAACATGGACGTCTAAAGCAGACAGTGGATCGTCCTGTGACAGCATACAATACATTTTATTACAAAAAGCACGCCGGAACTTTCTTAAGTTAATGAATTAGAAACTCTACTATTTTTAGAATTTGATATTCAGGAGCGAATTTTATAAAAGTTTATAGATCTTTGGACGATTCCTAGCTAAGACATCTTGGCTCTGTTTGTAATGTTTGTAATGTTTGTAATGGTTGTAATGTTTGTAAAGTTTGTAAAGTTTGTAATGTTTGTAATGTTTGTAATGTTTGTTTGTTTTTTGGTTTGTAATGTTTGTTTGATTGTCTGTTTGTTTGTTTGTTTGTTTGTTGGGGTGTTTGTTTGTTTGTTTGTTTGTCGGGGTGTTGGGGGTGTTCGTTTGTTTGTTTGTTTGTTTGTTTATTTGTTTATTTGTTTGTTTGTTTGTTTGTTTGTTTGTTTGTTTGTTTGTTTGTTTGTTCAGGTTTTTATTAATTCGAAAAAAAGTATTAAGGCACGAAGTTGAAAATGATGTGTCAGTTTTTGCTTGTGCATTTTTGATTCAAGCATGAACTTTTATAAGATTCAGACTTTTTTAATGTTTAGATCAATGTGTGTGTTATTCCTTAAGAAATTTCAATTATTATATTACCACACCCTTATGACGGTACAGGCAATTTTTTTTGATCCCTTGAAACTTTACCGTTATTGGGAGGAGAGATTGTAGACTAGTTCCTTTTTGACGATGGAGTAATTTTTAACTTGTTATTGTGTGTACAGGGAATCATATACGTCGACTTTGAGAAAAATACCTATGTCTCCCGCCGAAGATTTTTTTCCTTGAAACAGATTTAACGAGGATGAAGCTTTAAAAATCTGAAAACGAGGTTGTTCTTAAACGCTCATGATGAAGACGACGATGACCCACCAAGATGATGATATCTCTGCCCGAATAGACCGTCCTAGCCACGCTAATCCTCTGCTTCTGTCCACCGCTCAGGTTGATCCCCTTCTCTCCAATCTCAGTCTGGTCTCCTCCTGGTAAGATATCAATGTCTGGTTTCATGGCACACACATCAATGGTCTTCTTGTATCTGAAAAGGGAGGAAGTGAATATAGCATTATTAGTATCTCTATTTATTTACATATTATTTGGTTATGAAATAAAGATATCGATCATCAACAGCGATTAGCACTGAACACTTTAGTTGCGAAGATGCATGTAAAGATGTTGCAGGATAAATTCCCAAACATGACAAGCTTCAATCTGTGGCGCGGTTTGAACCGGGTTGTACAGAAGTGAAAGGCAGGGATGATTTGAAATACATATTCTCTAATCGATGTTATAATCGATAGGAAGTATACAACCAACCTTATGCTTTGCTTTTACCTTTACACCGATGAATCTATGAATGAATTAAGTGCTTTCTAAGCATTGAGGGAGAAAAATCTTCCACACGCTAGCCTTGGTTGGGATTCGAACCCACGATCCTTACATTCCAGTGCAGCCGGCTTGACTGCGTGCGCCAGGTGACGAATACAAAACAAACTATGGCGAGACTGCACTGCAGCCTAATGGGCCACTAGACCAGAACGGGCGAGGTGTTGTTTTTCCTCTCCCACCTTGCATAAGAAAGTAACATGAAAGAAATAAAAGTCAATTTCTTACTTGTTTGTGTCCAAGCTTTCACCAAACAGGACATTGTCTTGTAATGTTGTGTTGATCAGCCACGCTTTCTGTGCTGCGTACGCGATAGAGCGATTGGTCCTGCAAAATGTATTACGTCAGTTACAATATTAAGTGACCATCACTAAAAAACAAACAACTGTTTGCATAATTTGAAGAAAAAAAACATTTAAATTTATATGAAGTAATCTTTGAATTAAAGTTAACGATTTCAGAATAAACACAGTTATGAAACCTTAATTGGGCCAAGTCGAAAGATGTCGGCGACATGCCTGTTTGAAAAAAAACCCTGTGCATTGATTTAGCAGCCTTAGTATTAGCCATTTGCACGGTCAGCCATTAGCGTGTAGAGACTCGAATTGAGGACAGCAGTGAATAGAAGCATAATATTATATCTCTGTATTGTCATGGTACGTAACTTAATGTAAAAGTCTCCACTGACCTACTAAACTGGACACTGCCTGATAATGTGGTCATCTCGCCCTGCATAGCGGACACAAGGGACGACTTGCCGCTTCCAACGGCTCCAATGATTATTGTCAACCCACCTGGGGAAGAAATCTTTATATAACTATTTACACATGCTTTTAAAAAGTATGATTTATTGGTGTTCACTATTTCCTTAAAGATCTTCGTCTTATTCCCATTGTTGACCCCTTGAACAATGCCCAGCGCACTTACACGCACCTATCCTGTCCGTCATTTTGGAGTCAAAATGTACACAAATGACTCCCAAAATGGTGGACGAACGTTGTGCGTAGGTAACTTTCCGCGTAGTGCAAGGAGTCAAGAAGTCAATACATCGGCACTCCTGTGCTGGACCAGTATATTTTACCAGGCAACCTCGTTTTACTCAGTGTTAGTCTTCCTTCCCTGGGAGGAAAACAGCTGTACTTTTGTATCACTTTTACCTGCCGGTATGTCAACGTTGATGTTTGAAAGGATTGGCCTCTTGCTATTCTTATCCCAGGTAAAGTTGCCATCTGTAATCTGAAGGTACAAAAGAGCAGGAGTTTGGTCGATCAGCATGGGAGAGGTTTTTTGTTATAGTTAATGTATTGTTATTGATTTTAACGTTTGTTAAATTTCAAGGTTTTTGTACTTTTAAGAAATCTATAACTTTATAATCTAGAAAGAAAAGCATTGCTTCTAAGCAGCCAACTAACCCGAAATACTGGAAAAGATAGAAAAAGGCAAATTAATAAAGTTGGAAACTTTTACCTTAATTGCAACCGTCCGAGGCAAATGACTGAGTTTGGTTGCGTGCTTAATCCTATATTTAATGGAACGCTTTGACATCACCACATTAGGTAATATACTCGACGTTTCATCATCATCATCTATGTGGCTATCATCACAACCGTTCTCATGTGCGTTGTGACGACCAACCTATGTAATGATAACACAGAAGCTGCATATGTGACCTTAGAATCAATCTTGTGAGTTGGTCAGTTTATTCTTGGTTAGTTGAAAATGGACGTGTCTTTATTTTCACTTGACGCAAAATGTGCTAATTTAACATTCTATTGTCAGTTATCTTACATTCCAAACACACCGAATTAATTCACAACAAAGACAAACGTGGATCACACACCAAACAAGTGGCGTACTTTGACACAGGGGTGAGCAGAAGTTATGCGTGTAATGAATATAAATAGAAAAGACAAAGAGTCACATTCTGGTCGTCAGACCAGACTAAAGGGATTCGGGCTTAGAAACTAAGGAAGGAGAAATGTTGAGTTTCTACATTTAGTGATATGGGGCATGGTGTTTCCAAATTGTGCCTTCAATATGTGCTTGGAATATCAGGCGTTGTGGCGTGTCGTGGCCGAGCGGATAAATGTGGGTTCGGTAGTGACACTTGTGTCCTTAAGCAAACACTTAACAGTGATTGCTTCTTCCTTTGGATGGGACGTAAATCTGTGGTCCAGTTTGTTGTGTAACGCATGTAAAAGAACCCTGTGCACTTATTGTAAAGAGAAGGGGTCCACCCGGTGTTTCTGGTTTGATTGGCAGCATATTGCGCCACAGCACGTTGTAAACCATTACATGGTGCTATAAAGGAATAGGCCTCATAATTTAAAATGTAGCTCCACATACCTTGCAGGAAAAAATACTGAGCGCTTTGATACGCCCCTAGGGATGTGATAAAGCGCTATATAAGAACCAAGTACTATTAATTCTTTTGAGGTTTTTTTATGGGGTAGGCCTACTTCTGTACATGAGAAAAATAGTAAATATTAGTATGGGAACATTTTGGGGGTACACTCTGCCTCAAATATACAAACCATGAATTACAAAAAAAATACTTTTATGATGAAATGAAGCTACTTACATAATCTTTATCGATGCCGTGGGCAGTGCTTCTATAGTCTCTTTCCCGCCAATCGTTTCCCGCGCTTTGCTTCTCCACCTCCTGCGCCATAAGGAATCGCTGCAGTCGTCCGGTGCTGATTATACCATTAACGAGAAGTGTGGTCATCATTGGTAACATGAAGAGGGGATCAGTCATTAGGTTGAACAACGCCAAGGCTGAGAAAGACTTATCGGGTGTAAGATCTTCACCGCTGAGGGCGGGGTAGGTCCCAAATGTCTGCCGCGGTAAAAATATATAAAACACACACACACACAAGTGTGTAAACACCTCCAATCGGGGACCACCTATTGTCCCTCTTTTGTTTGGACTCTAACTTTTTGGCAACAGCTCCCATTGGTTTTGTACACAATTTCTAACTGGGGACCTTTACCCAACCGGGGACCCTATTGTCCTCTTTTGTTATAGGTCCCCGGTTTGAATGTGAAAACAAACTCACACACACACCCAACCTTACGGATCCGGTTTGTGGGGTACTGCTATTGTTGTTCTATTGTTCCCTTTTCTAAAGAATTCCCTTGTGGGGCCCTATTGTTCCTATTGAAATTGCCGTGTGGGGTCCATTGTTCCATTGTTAAAAGTACCCCGTAAGTTGGCATGTGTAAGGGCACACACACACACACACAAACAAGCTTAACAAAGGCTTTCTGAAAGTAAGGTAATTTGAAACTTTACCTTCTATCTCTTTTGTTTTTGTTTTTAGATTGCATATTAATCATCAAATTGTATTTTTCTTATGACGCGACGTAATTCGAAGTTCAATTTTAGGCTTAATCCATACAAGCTTTTGCGCACTTGTCTTTTTAATTAGTTGATGACATTTGTACACCATGAAAATAAAAGAAAATAAAAAAAAAAAGGAAAAGAGGTAGACTTACCATGAGTGTGACAGAGAGTGGGGCGGCCGATGAGAAAAATCCTGTAAATTGTTAGAAACAAATATTTAACTAAATCATACTAAAAAATAGCCTTGTTAGTCTGATAGATAACACAAGGAAGGTAGTGGTAGCACTTTAAGACTAACTAATCACATATAAAACTGAACGCTCTCTTCTGAAAAATGCCAGAGACAATACGGCGGCCTGGATTGCTTGGCTTATGTATTTTAGGAAGTAGATAAAAGGTACCTGGCTTGGGGTCACGGGGTGTTATGTTGTGAATCTGTCGCTGCACCTCAGCCGGGAGTGTAATGAGCAGTGATTTCAGCTCTTTCCTAGGCAGATGTGGGGTCGTTGCGGAAACGGGTGTCTGTCCTCTTCGACAATGTTTTTTGTTTGTTTGCTAGACATTTATTCAACGTTGTCCATTAATACACAAAGTTAATATTATAATTACATGTACTATAATTGGATATAAATTGAATTCAAACCAACATTTATCATGAATCAACAACATACATACTGGAACAACATTAGGTATAGGGTGAAGCATGGCTTTTGTACCCCAACCTGTGGACAAATACCTACAATTACCATACAAGTTACGAATAAGGACAAAAACGCAGGGACAAAACAAGAACATAACAAAACAAACAGGAGTAAAAATAATTATTCATCAGACCTTATTATACATTATAAGAGTTAAGCAATTGAGTTTTAATTTTTTTGATGAATGTAGATACAGTTAACGAAAATTTAACTGAATCACTCAGCCTGTTCCAAAGGTCAATGCCCTGGTGGACAAGGCCGTTTTTCAACATTGACGTTCTACTGGAATACACGTAAAGGTTTTGCTTTGAAACGCTTCTAGTATTGTATGAATGAATATTCGAGGTAAGAGTAAAGAAATTGTTGAAACAATATGGGAGTAAATTATTTGAATATTTATACATGAATTTACCTAAATTTAAGTAATAAAGGTCATTAAATCGTAAAATCTTGAGGGCAGCAAATAAGGGAGTAGTGTGCTCACGATAACTGACATTACATATAATACGAATCGCTCTTTTTTGTAGAATTAGTAGTTTTTCACATTGGGAAGAACAACCACCCCACGTGAGAATTGAGTAATTAAGATAAGGGAGAATCAGGGAATTATAGAGAATGATGAGGATATATTCCGGAACAAAAACCTTTAGGCGATTCATAATCCCAACAGTTCTGGATATTTTGCCAGATGTGGTATCAATGTGAAATTTCCAATTTAAGTTTTCATCAATATATATACCTAAAAATTTGGTTGTTTTTACTTGTTTCATGATAGTACCATTGAAATTTAAAGGAATGGTTTGTGCGTATTTCTTTTGTTTAGGACAGAAAATGATATAATTTGATTTAAATAGATTAATACAAAGTTTGTTTGCTACCAACCAAGTGCTTATTTTGAGAAATTCACGATTAAGATTACTTACAGCAGCATCTACATTACTATGACTATACACCAAACTTGTATCGTCAGCAAATAAAGTAAATTCAATTACATCTGATGTACTGCAAATATCATTTATATACAGAATGAATAGAAGTGGTCCTAAAACAGAACCTTGCGGAACTCCACAGGTGATAGTCTTGCATGTAGACTTTGCAGAATTGAATGATACAAACTGTTTTCTTTTGGACAAATAACTCTTGAACCAGTCTAAAACTATTCCTCGAATTCCGTAGTGCTCTAATTTAGAAATCAAGATATTATAATTAATTGTATCAAAGGCCTTAGACAAGTCTAAAAATACACCGATAGCGATCTTTTTGTCGTCTATGGCCTCAAGAAGTCTATTTACCACATAAGAAATTGCCATCTCGGTGGAGCGGTTTGACCTAAATCCAAATTGAGATTCTGATAAAATATTGTGTTTATCTATAAAACATATAAGTCTTTTGTAAATTAACTTTTCGAAAACCTTAGAAAATGTAGATAAAACTGAAATGGGTCTATAATTACTAACTTCATGTTCATCTCCCCCTTTATACACCGGAATAACTTTACCTGTTTTTAGCCCTTCAGGAAAAACTCCCATAGCCATGGACTTATTAAAAATTTCAGCCAGTAGTCTTGAAAGACTACTCCTTGCTTGTTTCATAACAAAAGGGCTTAAGTCATCAAAGCCAGGTGCCTTACTACCTGGAATTTGGTTGAGGGCATCCTCAATCTCTTCTTCTGTTATTGGTGTTAAAAAGAGAGAATGTGAACATCTGTCTTTTAGAAAAGACTGACAATCGGTATTACATAATGGTAGCTTGTCTGCAAGTTGAGTTCCAATATTTACAAAATACTCATTAAATGTGTCGGCAATTTCTTCATTACCTTTTATTTTTACGCCATCTTGGACTACATGAGACGGGTTGGGTTTCGATTTACCGTTGTTAAGTAGGTTATTAATTAAACGCCATGTCCCTTTAATGTTGCCCTTTTCCTGGCCGAATTTCTTGGAGAAATAATGTTTTTTCGCATTTCGTATCAAAGTATTCAATCTATTTTTGTATGAGGTATAAATGGATTTATTATGAGGATTAGGATTTCTAAGGAATTTTTTTATACAAAAAGTTTTTTCTCCTAATCGAGTCGTAGATACCATTAGAAAGCCAGGGAGACTTGCACTTATCATATCGGCATTTAACCTCTTGTAATGGAAAATGTTTGTCATACAGTTTAATTATAGTTTGTAGGAATCTGTTGTATAAATCATTTAAATCATCCGAAGATGATAAATAACTCCAGTCAGTTGAATTTACATCATTGACAAACTGGGAAATATCATCACTACCGAAGTTACGCTTAAATTGCTTGTTTACATTTCGTTCAATGGGTTTGGATTTTTCTGCAATCAAGAATACAGGTAAATAATCACTTACATCAGTTACTAAAATGCCAGCTGTATGATTTTGGAAGTCATTTGTCAGGATATTGTCTATTAGAGTAGAACTATGAGGAGTAATTCTTGTTGGTTTAGTAATAGTTGGATAAAACGAGTGGGAAGATAACATATCAATGAAATACTGTACGGAGCTATCACTGATATAATGTAGCAAGTTGATATTAAAGTCACCCATAGTATAACAGTTTTTGTGTTCATTTGTAAGACTTGTTAACATTTCATTCATGGTATCAGTAAAATTATCAACAGAGGCACTTGGTGGTCTGTATACAACTCCAACAATTATATTTCTATTACTAATGCCGATTAGCTCTATAAAGAATGACTCAATATCTTGGTTGTTAACACACATATCATGACGTATTTTATAAACAAGATCATGCTTGATATACAGAGCCACACAACCACCTCTTTTATCTTGTCTACATATACCTTCAAGTGAGTAGTATTTCATTTGAACCAAGGGGTCTTGAACATCATTCAACCATGTTTCAGATATCGCTACCACACAGGGCGAATTATCCAAAAGATTAACATAACTAAAAATTTTGTCAACATTCTTTTGTAAGCTTCTTGCATTAATGTGAACCAACATCAATGGATCGTGAGTGGTTTTATGAAGTTCGTTCATGAGCTCATCTTGATCATAATATTCGGAATTTAATTCTTGAGTTGCAAAATTTATATCGGGGTCTATGTTATCATTCATAAAACTGGAGGAAGTTTTTACGATAATTTATAAGGCCTGCAAACATACAGTAAAATACACGTAAAGGCTAACTTAATACATTATTTTTAGGTGACAAAATTCAGGATAACACAAATATTACTCCTGTACACACGGACAAACATAGAAACAATACATTGGACGGCAAAAAATGACATGAGTTACAAACGCAATGTAAGAATGAACAAGTGGTGTGAAAAGAGTAGTGACATTTCTCCCTTAGTAGAATTTAAATTTCAATGGCCGCAGTGTATTGATTGTTACGTAAGATGATGCCTCAGGTGTTAATGGCTGATACATAATTATTGTTGAGCTAACACTTAACAAATCACCGCAGAAAGAAAAAGAGGGGTAATATTATGTACATCACATTGAGGATACAATTACTGTAACAAGATCAATAATACTACTAACAATAATAATAATGATGAATACACAACAAGGTGGTAAGATATAGACATTATCATGTGTTGTATTGCTTTGATTTACTTCCCGGTGAGGGTCTTGAATTCTCCTGTATGCAGTTTACACTTAATGACTGGTGGGATAGACCATGGGATGTACGCAAATTGTACACGTTCGTCTTTGCGTATGGATGGCAGATTTTCATCCCGAAGTTTTTTGCGGTAGTTCCGGACTTTGCTTGTTACATCATCAGAGATGTAGATGGATGACCCCTTGTACTGGTTGCCCTTCAGTAGTTTGGCCGCATTCCTCAACACGTACTGCCGATCAGTGGACCGGAGAAGCCTGCAATGAATTGGCCTTGGCTTTTGGCGGCCTCCGGTACCTGCGGTGGCTGGTCGGTGAGCCGGGGTGTGATGGGCGCGCTCAATCTCGATATCCTCACTACCTTCTAATTTCATATGTTGCGTCAGGAATTCAGAGACGAAGGCCTCGCAGGGTTGATCCCCTTCAGATCGTTCAGGTACTCCATGTATGATTATGTTGTTACGTCGGGAACGATTCTGTAGGTCTTCTATCTTATCCTCGAGTTGACATGAGTAGATGTGGTTACTATCGCATCGATTTTTGATAAGACTCGCCAGTTCGGCATTACGTTTGCTTGCATATTCAGCAGCAGATTGCAGCTCAAGGATGGTTTTGCTGTGGTCATCCACCTGCGATGTGATCTTATGGTAATTCACCTCGAGTGTTGTTAGTCTAGATTCAATAGATTCTAAACTCTTGATGATCTTGTCTAGTTTGTGGTGAACATCTGCTGCGCCATGGCAGCCATCTTGGCAGCAATTGTGCGTAGCCTCTGCTGATGACGCAAGATCAGACACTAACGCAGTGTTTTTCCCCCTTTTCCTCTGGGTTTTTGCTGCAGGTTTCTCCTTCGTTTCATTCCCCATGATCTTGTTGATGTTATGACGAGGAATTTGAGAGCTAGCTAACTCAAAAAGCGGCGATTTTGGGATGAATTTAATTGAAATATCGGGAAAGTTACGAATCAACTCACTCATGTATAGGGCGCCCTCTATATGTAGTCGGCTTTGTCCATCAAAACAGATATACCTCCTTCGTCTGCTGGTTCGATGATGATATTGGTGTTTGTTCTCAGACTTTAGATGGCCTGTCGTTGTACTGGAGTGAGTTTGTGCTGTTCGTTCATGATTTGGGACTGCACTCGTTTACGAAAAACAACTGATGTACACAAGCTGAGTTTGGGGTTGCGGTCTTCGGGAGGAGTCAAGGAGGGGTTTGGTAGGGCAGAATGTGAAACCACGGCTTAAAACTGAGTGTTCCTCACTCAGAAAGGTGTGTAGCTAGATAGATTGACGACAGGGTCGGCTGGTTTGTTATCGGGATGGGAACCAGAAGAAAGGAGTTTAAAGAGTTTCCTTCTTTTCTCCGTTCGGCCAAGTTGAGATGTTGGTGGTAGGTGTCATCAGAAATTTTCTTGATTTGTTCTAGAAGTTGGTCGGATACATCGGCTTGGCTGGTGAGGTGATAGGATAGGTCACAGAGTTTGTTGTTTGTCAACTTCTGCTTGTTGTAAAGCATGCTGATGAGATGGTTCCTCAGTTTTCCAGAAGCTTTCTCGCAAATCTTTCTGGAGTACTCTGTGTTGTAGGTAGACTGCAATGGACTCTTCACTTGTAACACTTTTGGTACGATGTTGTGTTGTTTACATGTAGTGAGGAACATAATGTCACTCTGGATCGGGGCCAATTTATTCCTAAAATTGATGTCCCTCTTCCATCGGCTAATTGTTGTGCTTATTATGGTAGACAATACTTACAAGTAAACAACCACAAGTTTGACATCTGAGCCAAAAACAAACAGAAACTAGACATGAATTTTTGTAGAAACAAAAACAAGGTGTTCGAAGTAGGCATGTCCGAGTTAGCGTAAACATGTCTTAGTAAGAAATATATACGTAAAGAAAATGGTGGCTCTAAAAGTTTGCAAATTTGAAATAAGAAACATTGATAAATTTGAAAATTGATGATGTCATTATGATTTCAAAACTTATTTTTGTATCCAGACTTTGATAACTCCTCCTGTGTGTTTTAAGCAATGTATACTCGATACTTTTTCGATCGAGTTTCGTATCACCAAAAGAACAACACAGGTAAATTACTCGGGCGGGATTCGCACCATCGACATTTGCAATGCAAGAGCAGACCACCGAGCTTGTGTGTCTTTGATGGCTGACAAATGTGCTGACAATTAAGCAATTTTGCGTGGAATAGACTAACAAAGCCTCATACCAAATCTGGCATCGTGGACATTCTGATCAATTAACCACCTGATCAATGGAGCGGAACAGCCAGCCATAATGCTTTTTGCATTACACACAGTGCGGGTCGAAACATAGGTAACTTTTAATTTCGACCAATTTCGACCAGAAATTTAGGTGAAATTGGTATTATGTCAGCGCAAAAGTTTAAGCTGGCTTACATACCTACAATCTGATGTAAAAATTGCGATGGAATGATGAGTAGCTTTTGAGATATGAATTTTTGAAATGTTAAACTTCCGGTTTGAACAGGAAGTTAAGATCAAATGAGGTTGCTTTTTGTGTAGCGTTTTTAGAGTCATAACAGGCCTATCCGGTGATGTATAGATTGTGAAAATCCATCGTGTAGCTTTGGAGTTATGATTTTTTCAAATATTAAACTTTGATTTAATGTTACCCAACCTCATGGTGACGTCATCATGACATCATTAGAGCGGTGTTTTCTATTTATACATATCTAACTATGTGTGAAGTTTAAAGGTTGTGTGAAACTGGAAAGTGCGACTTCGTTAGCGGCAGTCGGGGGATAAGTATCAAAAAATATTTAAAAAACGAAACAAAACCAAGAGGTGTTAACGGGGGGATTGCCCGAACACCTAACTTGAAATTTTGAGTTTACTTAACACAAACTCTAGGTGTTCGGTTTCAGGGAGTCATGCCTGGTGTAAAAAGCCTGGTGGAAAAAGGCACAAACAAATACGTTTGAGATGACGTAATGATGACGCTACTAAATTTTTCAGCAGTCAGTGTCGCTGTCTAACAGTACACCAAATTTCAACTTGGTTGTTTTTTTGGTTTGGCAGATACATGGCTTTAAAAAAGTGCACATTTGAAGCGATACACGTAGTTTGAGATGACGTAATCAATGAAGTAGTTGTTCTACGATAGCTCATGCAGCTTTTAATGTATTCAGTTAGTCTTGAAGTGCTACTACTACCATCCTTGTTTTAATTAAATTGATATTGAATTTAACAGTGTTAAAAACAAATAGTAACAACAACACCAGCAATAACAAAACAATAAACAACACAAACAAAAAGCAGCAGCAGCATCAACAGCAACAACAGCAACAACAAAAGCGGCAGCAGCAGCAGCCAGCAACAACAGCAGAATCATCGCCACCACCATCAACAGCATCAGCACCAACAGCAACAGCAAAAACAAAACATCTCCATAACTACAGCAGCAGCAACACTAAATGCAACAACCGCAACAACAGCGGCAACGACAACACCAACAGCAGCAATAGCAACAACAGCAGCAACAATAATAGCAGCATCGTTACTACCACCATCACCATAAATAGCAGCAGTAGCAACCGCTAGCAAAAACAAATACAGCAGCAAAATCACCAGCAGCAGCAACTTCATTAGCAACATCACCACCACCACCACCATAACCATAAATAACAGCAGCAGCAGGAATACAATACCTAGAACTCCACGACCGACGTTTATCCTCAGTATATGACCCAACTCTTTGAGTCGTATCTTCTCGACGACTTCCACATAGAGTTGCTCCCATCCGTAAGATTTCAGCAGCTTGATCCCTTGCAAGATCTCGTTGGAATGTTTCAGTCTTTCATCTGCTAAATGCTGAACAGAGAGAAACAATGGACACCGTGAAATGAGTTTGTCATCTTGCACGAAGTAACTACCTTATACTCACACAGCTTCCATTATCAGTTGAAAATAAATCGAAGAGGGCTGTGCAGACCTACTCTAATCATTTTAAGTTTTGCACTTTTTGAACCTATAGCTCCAATATAGTGATTGAATATAACAGTTCAACTTGCTGATCAATGTGATAGAAATACATTTCGAAAACTATTAAAGGATTGTTGTTGACATTACCAGGGCAATCTTCTGGTGTTTGGCCATGAAGTTAGCAATCCATAACTGGACTGGAATGACAAGTATGTAGACCACTGAACCAAGCAGAGCCGCGGTACCGAGTTGCATGTATAGAAGGTACAAAACAAGTGGAACCTGGAAACAAGATGGAGTTCAATAATGGCAAGTTTTGAAATGACACACCATGCATTGATACAGTTTACGTATTAACAGTAAAGAACATGGAGAACATGAAAGGTTACGTCCTGAGAAGAGATTGCAGAGTCATTTTGCTTATCACTATCGTTTCCTACTGCAGTCGTCAACGGGTTCGACACATAGTTTTGTTAGTTTTGCCTACTGCAGTCGTCACTGTTTGGAGATAAACACATTTTGAGTTTGTCTCTTACCAAGAAAAGAACGGTCCATAGAAAATGAAAATACTGGAACATGTACAGCAGGTTCATTGGGTCAGTAGACATGTGATTGGTGATTTGACCGACGGTCATGTCGCCCCCAGTTGTAGCAAACGTGGACAAGCTCAGTGATTTCTCGTATACCATCGACTATAATTGGACACAGGCAAAACATTAATTGGTACTTATTTATGTTAATGTTGATTAGGTCTTGTTGGGGATACTCCTTAACTACATTCATTTTTTTCCAACCTAATAATATATCGTTATCATGCTGGATTGTATTATGTGTCTGGTAGCCAGGTAACAACAGTCACAGCGACAGTTTTAATTCTCATATCATGAAAAGAGACCAGACTATTCTGCTTCCAGCCCGGTCAGGTTACATTTGGTCAAATAGAAGAAAAGAAAGATGGACGCACAATGATTCAGGTGGTGTTCTATTTACATGCATACAATGTATTTGTTTTTATATCACGTGATCAGATCATCTTATCAAAAATAGTTGTAGTAAATGGCAAAGCAAGAACAAGCAAACAAACGGGAACTACAGTTTTTGACCAGACGTGCCCCCCTGGGAAAAAGAACCACCCTTTGTTCCCCCTAAAATTTTACCCTAGAATCGACGATAACATGAGACCATGTACGGCTGTTACATCCACTTAAGCATAACAATGTCACAAGATTACAAAAAGTGTAGTAGGCGTTTCCCAGATAAGAACATGATAACATAATTTCGGCATTAAGGATTTAATTTTGAACAAGAGAAACTTCATTGACGGCTGCAAAGCCTTTTCATTTGACCTTTTTATGGATTTAAGGTAGAGCTGGCGTTCAGCACTTTGACGGGTAACCCCGTTTACCATAAATGTAATTACTCATATTTATAAGTGTAATAAATGATGGGTCTATGAGCTGGGTAGGGAACAGGAATCTAAATTTGACAAAGAACCACCAAAATCTGTCTAGCGAGAGAAAAAAACAACATTTATAAATTATATATATACCTGTATGGTTGACCGTAGACACATCCCATAATACGTTGAGTAATACATTGACGTATTCGCAGCAATGAACTGAAATGTTCCCGAAATAAACGTCATGACCACAAGCACGAACCCGTTGGCCATGAATTCGGTTATGCTGACAAAGTGAGGCGTAACCTCCAAAAGTAAGTTTAGAAAAACAAAAATGAGCAGTTAATCACAGCAAAACTTGACATAGGCCTAATAACTACACACTTAACTGGTAAAACATATAACGGTTTTGAAATAAGTAAGAGCAATAAAGAGTGTAAGATTTGAATACACGAACCAATCGTCACAACAATTAGGTAGCCAAGTTGTTTGAAAAATATACGCAGTAATAATGGTTCAAGAATCCGTTCCTGATAAAATGTTCTCGGGGCAAGCTGTCCGTTGATTTGTCCTCTTTCATGTACCATATTTTGCTAAATTATTGGTCATTAACCAGTGTCTGTTTGGTAATTAAAAAAAAGGTTTGAGCTGTGCCAAAAAGTCAATCAGTTGATTTGTTTATCTTATTGGGGTCGTCTGAGAGTAATCACAGAAAATTATGTTCATATTATAGGGTTAATGAACTGAATGACTATAGGTTCAAGAAATATTCATCAAAATGAGGACTGATAGTATTTTGGAAATAATATATCTTACATTGTAAGGTTTTTAGGAGCGAAAGAAATCTCAGGAAAATACTGGCACTGGTATACATTTTTAGAAGGTAAGTTTTTAAATGAATAAAATGTAAACTCGTGTCTGAGATGTAGTGTATTGTGGTAAACAAAGTGTGGTGTGGTTTCATAGGATTTGGATTGGTGCATGCAGGAGATTTTGAAAACCAGTTGGTGGCACCAGACATACCAGACAATCAGATCGCTTTAGTATTTCTGAGCATGCACATAATTGCCCCCCCCCCCCCACTGTGTCTTTATTATGTGCTTGGAGTTTCAGGAGGTCTTAGGGGATCTTAGAGGCCTTTAGGGGGGTATTTCTGTAAAAATATATATATATATATTGTATACAAGTCTGCCCTATATCGGACGTAGTATAATCCGTTAAAAGTCTGCTGGCACATAGGGTCCTCAAATGTCTTCTATTGTCATTGGACAGAATTTAATAATTAAAAAGAGAATCACCTCATCTTGCCGATCAATCTTGTAGTATAAATCTGCTACGTACAAGACAATCCCGGAGACGCAGACTGGGCCGACCAGACCAGCAAGATCACTGAGCAGTTTTAGGATTCCCGCCAACGCCATTCGTACAAAGTAGATGCGGATGATGACTTTACCCAGTGATGGCTGGCGGCCTTTAGACTCAGCCTGCTGCTATTTTTGAAATAAATTGAAAAAAAGGTTGCCTATATCGGTAAAATAAATGTCAACTTTCAAAATAAACAAGTTTCAAAGTCTTCTGTAGACTATGTAAACTGTGGATATGATTCAAAAGCTATCAGAGCAGTGACAACATAAGGGGCGCAGTAAAAGTCCGTGCCCCTCGCTCGACAACCAATTTGGAATCTAGACTTTTTAGATTAATAAATTACAAGAGTAAAGGTTACATTTTATCAGCTTCAATGTGATACTTTCAATAATTTTACAACATTTTAAACGCAGACAACGTATTTGTTTTTAAATTAACGTCAAGTGATCTTGTGCAAAATTTGTAAATGGCATAACATGAGCCATGAAAAGGGGCTTGTTTACGAAAAATGCAAACATAAACTACAGGACAAGATTGGCCCCACCCCTAAAATGTAACCCTAGATCCGGTGCTGCTTCAGGTTAAAATATCCTGCAAAAAATTAAGTCAAATACCCTACTAGTAAAATGATTCTTGACTCCACTGTCGAAAAAGTGACTTTATTCAAAATCGATGAATACCTTTTCCTTTTCATATTCGTCCTTGAACTGCTGGTGTAATGTCTCTGCACTTAGACTCCCCGGCAACCTTCCCAAATCCGGAACATCCAATGGCCTCTTGTAGCCGAGGAAGAAGATCCGATTTAACCACCAGAAAGTCACCTGCGAGGCGAGGTTGACGTAGTATGCTCGGAATAGTGGCTCCGGGGATGTCAAGTCGTCGACAAGCTCACTGGAATGGTTTGGATTGCTACGGATGACCTAAAATGTGCGGGGACAAGGTATATTGTAGTGAATATCATGGTTTTTTTATTATATAAGTACTGAAAACAAAGTATCCTTAAAATAAAAGGCATTTTTTTACTGGTATAGGCCTAAGAAAATGCATATGACCAAACAGAAATGAAGAAAATATGGATGAAAACCCCTAAATAATAGGGAAACACCGAAAGTAACAGGACGAGAGTAGTATCGAGGTTCGAGTACAAAAAGCCAAGGGGGATTGTAAAAAATCAGCCATCATTAATATTCACCTCACTCATTTGATACAACATTAAAACTGCCCTGTTATAGAGAAATAAATCATTGTTAAATATAAGTATTTTAAGGGATCTTGTAACCAACAAGTTAAATTTTCTGACCACAGGATTTGTACCATTACTTGCTCAGCGGATGTGCAAGCTTATGTCTGAGAATATTATATCAAATTAAGGCCAAAGGTGAAAAACCATTTCAGTTGTTCTGTGGACCAGAGGAAAACGTTAGGTTCGTATGTTTGTTTAACAAGGTTTTCGTAACTCTTAAATTAAACCGGATGAGGTCGAGTTGTCCTCTTTTCGACAGACTAAGGCCGTATCCGAATCGGCGGCAACGGTAGCCGTAGCCGCCAATTTGGACACGGCCTTACCATCTCTACATATTGTCTAAGTGGAGTAACTGCTAATCCAGCCACTGTTTAGTAAAAATTTGATCCATTAAACGCTACATACCTTATATCTAATAACATTGAGGTCCAATAAAAAGAGAAGCGAGTAACAAATCAGTTGCAGGATTGAGAGATCAAACCGTGCTATTTCAACCGAGCTCTGGTTTGTATCATGCAAGTTGATGAGCTTCCCGATCTCTCCTAGTGCTGCCGTTGCATAGTAGAGCAGAGACACGAAGCCCATACCACCAGCTTGCCAGACTTCCATGTGGTGGTAATAAACAAGGGAAATGATGCAAGCCACCAGGGCAGTGATGGGCGGCATGTGAAGATGAGGCTGACTGCCTCCGAGACTCTGAATATAAGTCTCGTCGGTGAGAATGCCTTCTGCTAAAGAGGCTAAGAGACAAATGAACAGGAAGATGGAGATAAACCATCTCATGAGATGGCCGGGGAAACGTAAGATGTAATCAGGTCTCCAGTTGTTTTTGAATCTGACAAAACATGGAAGTGCCAGGAGAACTGTTGCAGCCGTTAAAATGAACCACAGATGTGGCAGTGTATCCAGAAGATCAACAAAACAAGTATTGTCAGACACTTTGCCGAGTGCGAAGCTTCCACTCCTATCCAGATCGGTCGAGTTGACCCCACAGAGCCAATGCCAACCAGTGTTCTCAGGTACCATGGTTGATCTACGAGTTATCAGCACCAAAGTCCCCGGCACAGTTTTAGTTTCATTGGAAAAGAAATACTTTTATGCGAATCATCTTAAGGTCTGAAGTTATTCTTTTTCCATAAGTAGACCATCAATACAATTTGCACTATGAGCTGGTGGCAAATCAATAAACGTTGAACTGGAAGACATTGTCAAAAATTTATGGACCTTCGAACAGGGCTAACAGTGCACCCGTAATCAATTTACTGAACTTGTTGATCATAAAACAAATAAAAGGTTGGGACTTGTAGACTTTGCTCACGTTGTGTTTACACGTTGAGTCGAAAGTTCTTTTACGAGGTAACACTGAACTTGTAAAACAATATGTGGCCTTGGTCAGGGTGCGACCACAAACGGATATCTGCAACAACAACAAAGAACAACAAGAACAACCACAAATAATTAAACGGTATATATGTTTCAAAAGCTATCAAAGCAGTGGTGTAAATAAGTGAGGGGGCACATAGGGGCACGTGCCCCCATTAAATGTCCAGTCCCCCACCCCCTATTTTGGAATCTGGACTTTAAAGATTAAATGTTCACCGTTACTATAGTAAAAGGTTACATTTTTATATATAAACGACAACAATGTATTTATTTTTACCTTAACGCCAGGTTATTTTGTACAAAATAAGTAAATAGCACAACAAGAGCCCTGAAAAGGAGCCTGTTGAAGAAAAATTAGAATTATGTTTTTAGTTTATTCGTTGGGTGCTTTGTGTGCACTGCGATCCCAACTATAGTTGGGACGCCCCAACTTAAACACTCAAGTTGGGACCAGTCCCAACTATAGTTGGGACAATCATCAAGTTGGGGCAGAACATCTGTAAACTCTATTTCTCTTCAAGCCAGCAAAACATGAATGACAGGTCATTACCCAAGTGAGCTGACATATCTTGACTTGGGGGGGGGGGGACTGGTTGCAAACCAGACACATAGCCGCAGCTGTCGACAAGACATCAGACACTTGCTACACACAAAGAACAGACGGCTCAACTTTTGAAAGGTTTAGATCTTGGGAGGTCTGTATTTGACGTGGGATATGTATGTGCTAAGTACATGAGTGCAAATAGTTTTCTGCCCCTCAAAAAAAAAAAAAATCTGGGACCTGACATCTCCCCCCCCCCCCCCTCTTAGATATGGGGAATGGTCTTGCCTTGGATGTCAGGGAATTTGTGTCCCGCAGGTCATAACACTTTGGAGATTATGCTAATTTTATCAACGTGTGGAGCACATCTGTCCACCTTCCCCTCTTAAGCAATTCCAACTTTAAACTTGTTATCAGTAATGTACGTATAGGGAGCCTACAATCGAGTCGGCCCCTACATCCCTCAGAGGAAATGTTCAGAACAGATGACTTAATTAGCTTCCTTATAAAGTCACAGTTTGGGTACCGTCGTTACATTGTTATAAATCTAACTTTTATAGAGTTGTCACTGGCCGCACTTTTTAAAGTGTCAATATAAAACTAGACCTATACAATGTTTTAAGGGTTGTACTGTCCTCCTTGAGACGTATTAATTAATCAAAATTTAACAGCCAGACAAACTCCACTTCAAAACAGCATGGGAGTCAGGTATTAGCTTTTCATACAAAGATCAAGTGTTTTTATTTTGTTGGTAGCCACACAGGCATGAAGATATTGAACTAGGAGTAAAACTGTCACAAACAATAAAAAAGAATAAAATGACTACAAGGCAAATATAGCAGACAAAAATCTTACAAAATACATTCGATGCCACATTAGTGAACCTCACTCTAATAATAGAAAGGTATAGATGAGTCATAAACCAAAGGACTAAATGCAAGAACTAGTGAGTGTGTGAAAACTCTTAACCAGTAACGATATGTGTATTAAGATGTATATTGAGATATGATGACTTTACCCGTTGAAAAAACAGACCTAAAATTCTCCCCAAAATATCTCCAATTATGCAAATAAACAAACAGAAAAACCGAGTCTACGCCGAACAAGGTGCCCACACGTTTAAATGGCTGCCTGCTTGTGTCCTGGTCCGGAATTTATTCTCTGTAAACACCTGCACAAACTGTTGAGAGTTGTGCAGGCGGTCAATAAAATACAAACGTGTACATTTAATTATCTTAAACAATGCAAGTATGTCAACAAAAATGAAGGCAATTCCTAAATATGCTGTCTTTACCAAATAACTGTTAACTCAAAGGGAAAGCAAATGCGTGGATGCGTGAGGACCATGGAATAGCATGACACTGGGCAAGAAAGCAGCCATAAGTTTACTACACACAGTGCCCACTATTATCATCATTAATACAAGAAACTCACAAACTCATGCCTCCAAGTCCACTCCCACCAGCCAAACTGAAGCCAACACCCACCCATTTATTTCATTTTAAGTAACGCACACAATTTATCATTTACTTTGGAACAGACGCTCATCGGGTAGCACTAGTACACGCACGCAACAATACTACGTGCATAGTATAAGGTACAACCCCATGGCGGCCACCCATGACATAGACACATAACAAGATACATACAAATGAAGTCATTTTCTGACAGACTCCTACACACTTTTCTACTACGAAAATCTCTTTTATTTACTAATCAATATTTATCAAAATGACGCCTAGAATAATCCCAAGACAATTGCAGTTACTTTAAGCTTCTTTGAAAGTAATACATAATATGGAATATATCAAATTCGGTGATTTAAAAGTGTGATTAAAATGAGTGTGTTTACCTCTGTTGTGAGTTGTGCAGGCGATTGGGTAAAAGGTCACGCTATTAAGCCTGCGAAACCAGTAAAATAAAATAAAGGAACGTATAGTAGATGTCAGATGAACACAAGCAGGTTATTAAAGAATGGAACTTTTAACGTGAACTTTACTAGACACAAATAAACATAATGTACACCTCTGGCATGCATCACGCGAGGGCGCACGGAGCTTTTCCCAGCAGCACAGCAACCCCCTTACATATTAAACGGCATTTGAGTTGGTTTGTTAGGTGTTCGGGCTTTAAGCCCGAACAACTCATTGTTATTGTTCGGTTTTTTAGGTGTTCGGGCATTAAGCCCGAACAACTCATTGTTATTGTTCGTTTTTTGTTTTTTTGTTTTTTTAGGTGTTCGGGCATTAAGCCCGAACAACTCTTTGTTTTTGTTCGTTTTTTTAGGTGTTCGGGCATTAAGCCCGAACAACTCATTGTTATTGTTCGGTTTTTGTTTTTTTTTAGGTGTTCGGGCATTAAGCCCGAACAACTCATTGTTATTGTTCGTTTTTTTTTTTTTAGGTGTTCGGGCATTAAGCCCGAACAACTCATTGTTATTAGGTGTTCGGGCATTAAGCCCGAACAACTCATTGTTATAGTTCGGTTTTTTTTTTTTGTTTTTTTTTTAGGTGTTCGGGCACTTAGCCCGAACAACTCTTTGTTTTTGTTCGGGTTTTTTTTTTTTTTAGGTGTTCGGGCATTCCGCCCGAAAACCTATTGTTATTGTTCTGTTATTTTTTCCTCGTCTTCTTCTTTCCCACTGAACCTTCTCTCGGAACTTTCGCAAAAAGTAACGGTCGTAAAGACTTGAAACTTGGCATGCACTTAGACTTTGGTGTCTAGACGGAACAGAATCTTTTTTGGGTTGATGACGTCATCGATTACGTCATTACGTTAAAAAAACATCTAATAAATTGAAAAACTAAAGATGCTACATACAAGATCTTTGTTGCATATAAAGGTCTTGAAATGTTGTACATTTTTAATGCACATCGTGACCTCTTTTGACCTTTACTTCCGGTCGAAACCGGAAGTTAAAGTAAAAATTATGTTATTTTAGGCTCTGGAGCCTAGGTGAAATAAAATATGAACAAACTTTCAATGCATAATATTTTGTTTAGCTCATGAGCATTCTAGAAATATGATATATGACGTCATAGCTACGTCACAACGAAAATCATAGACGAGGTCGAATTTTTTTTTATTTTGCTATCTCCAAAATTAAAGCTTGTACGGACTTGAAACTTACTATATACCTAGATCACAGTGTGTACATAACAAAATAAATGTTCTGGAATGATGACGTCATCGATGACGTCATAACATCAAATTGAAGTTTTATATTAAAATAATCATATCTCAAGAACCATATTTGCTACATACATGATCTTTGCACCATCTTAAAGCTTTTGAAGTATTAAACAAATCTTACACAAAGTGCGACCCCATTTGACCTTTACTTCCGGTTAAAACCGGAAGTTCAAAATTCAGATTTCAAATGTAACCAAACATTAGATTTTTATAATATATAAATCATCGTAAAAAAAAGACGTAATTGTCTTCACAAACGCTAAACAAAGAGTGACCCAATTTGACCTCGACTTCCAGTTTAAACCGGCAGTTGAAGTATTAAATTGGAAAACAATCTAACTTCTGAACCAGGCTTTGGGTTGATATGGTAAAATGTCGTCACCAGTTCATTCAATCACAATCTGACATCACTCACGAACACCTGTGTGTTTGTTGTTTACAAACACTGTATGTCTAGTTGTTTTTTGTTTTTTTTAGTTTACTTCTCAGTGGAATTTGTCCGCAAGCAAACGCATACTTGCGAACCTTTGATCAACTTGAAACTTCATGTGAAGTTAGAACATAACTAGCAGTAGCTGGTAAAGTTGTGACGTCGTAATGACGTCATCAGGTGTCAAATTACAAGCGATTTTAGGTCAAAAAGTGACCATATGCTAATGCTTGTATGTTTGTGAATATTAAAGCTATGATGCTCATAATTGGTCATCGGATAGATCAAGACTAGGGCAACATTTGAAAAGTTAACGCCAAAATCGTATGACCTTAACTTCTAGGTCGTTTCCCTAGGTCGAAGTTTACCTTCGATTTTTTTCTTCAAAAAGTCATGTTTTGGGCTTTTTTACAGCATAACTCAAGATTGAAATCGAAGTGACGGTTGAAACTTATCAGACAATTGGACCTAAGTATCAAGACGCTACAAACATGATGATGTCATGATGACGTCATCGGGTATTGAATTACATTAAATCAAAGTTTAATACTTGTAAAAAATCATAACTCATGAACCGCATGTTGAATTTTTACAATCTACACATCATCGGATAGGTCGTTAAAAGTTCAACAAACGCTACACACAACATGACCCCATTTGACCTTGGCTTCCGGTTCAAACCGGAAGTTGAAAGTTTGAAAAATTCATATCTCAACAACTGCGTAATATTTTAACATGAATTTTGCATAAGGTTATAGATGAGTTAACTTCCCGAAACTTTTGCACAGAGATTATAGCATTTTAATCTTTGCATCTGGTCAAAACCGGGCGTCAAAGCGCTCGTGTCTGTTGACTTTCATTGTATGACAACGCACGATAGTGTAGGCCAATACAAACATACGCCGACACTGTACATGTACACAGCCACGCGGTGCGCACGTGTACAATGCTAGTCTTGGTGCAAGACGTTCTAAGCGGGGTTTTTTCCTGACCGATTGGTCATAGAATCGGCTGTGTCACGCTTCACCAATAGAGGGCGCTCTATACATATCATTGAACTCCTGTTCATGTACAGACGTAATACCTAGACCTTTCCATTGTTGATAAACAAACAGCGCTGGTTGGCATGGACCGCCGAATGTTAGTAAAACATTCAATCGTGTTAACAGATGTTTTAACCAAATTCAACATTTTCGGCAAGCTTCTAATTAAATAAAATACCCCCATGATCGGTTGCTTTGTTTCCAATAAATTCAACACTATTTTTGAATATTTTTGTAACGTTGTTACAAACTGTAACTATGTGTTTTTGTTTTGCATTTGATGGCTTTCCATAGTTTTCTTGAGCTGTGACGTTGCAAAAGAAAGGTTATAGACCGACAGCGCCTATGGAAATCAACGTCTGGATACCGTAACTTTGAAAGCACCCGACCATACCCAAACTATGGGCAAATTCCGCGAAAACGCAAGCAAAAACACTTTTTTTCGATTCAAATGTTCTGACATCAACACAATTACACTGACTCCGACGATACCCAAACACCTAGTGTTTGTTTCAACAAACACTAAAGCTCTAGTTTTTTTTAAAGTTTTTTTATTAGTTTTACTTCTCAGTGGAATTTGTCCGCAAGCAAACGCATACTTGCGAACCTTTGATCAACTTGAAACTTCATGTGAAGTTAGAACATAACTAGCAGAAGCTGGTAAAGTTGTGACGTCGTGATGACGTCATCAGGTGTCAAATTACAAGCGATTTTAGGTCAAAAAGTGACCATATGCAAATGCATGTATGTTTGTGAATATTAAAGCTATGATGCTCATAATTGGGCATCAGATAGATCAAGACTGGGGCAACATTTGACAAGTTACGCCAAAATCGTATGACCTAAACTTCTAGGTCGTTACCCTAGGTCGCAGTTTACCTTCGATTTGTTTCTTCAAAAAATCATGTTTTGGGCTTTTCTACAGCATAACTCAAGATTGAAATCGAATTGACGGTTGAAACTTATCAGACAATTGGACCTAAGTATCAAGACGCTACAAACATGATGATGTCATGGTGACGTCATCGGGTGTTGAATTACATTAAATCAAAGTTTAATACTTGTAAAAAATCATAACTCATGAACCACATGTTGGAGTTTTACAATCTACACATCATCGGATTGGTCGTTAAAAGTACAACAAACGCTACACACAACATGACCCCATTTGACCTTGGCTTCCGGTTCAAACCGGAAGTTGAAAGTTTGAAAAATTCGAATCTCAACAACTACGTAATATTTTAACATGAATTTTGCATGAGGTTATATATGAGTTATCCTCCCGAAACTTTTGCACAGAGATTATAGCATTTTATTCTTTGCATCTGGTCAAAACCGGGCGTCAAAGCGCTTGTGTCTGTTGACTTTCATTGTATGACGACGCACGATAGTGTAGGCCAACACAAGAATACGCCGACACTATAACCAAACGAAAAGAACTGCCAGTCAAGACACTTGTTACAGACCAATGTAATGCCATGTGCGCCTTCTCTGAAGTGACGTGATCCATTCATGCAGTGTTATGACACACCACGGGTCACCGTACTTACAACGTGGTGCAATCTTATCAATGGCGTACTACCAATACCAAATAGATCTGAATTCTGTTCATATTCAGCGTCTAATATTTCTCCTATTCGCCCTTCTCGTGGCTTAATGATCAAAATGGAATAAAGACGAAGTTTCGCTGAGATGGCCACCTAGTTCAGTGATTCATATGACTATTAATTATGTGAGAAAATGCAAGCAGAAAAAGACGAACTTTGGTTATGTTTTTATCACACTCCGAGAAGGAAGGATGTTGGGCAATGGGGGATTGGTATGATTTTTGGCTGTGTCAATTAAGTCAGACAATGGTCAGACCGATGAATGTTTTCCGTAAACTTTGTATTATGACATAACTATTTGAAAACCCTTCGAAAACGTTTCCACTAATAAGGTTTCGTTTATAAGTCGTTCACATCAAAAACAGAATGTGCACCTTCCACTATCTTTTTCTTGCGTAATTTTCTTACTCTGATATGTTGTATTGTTAATGTGCGCCCTATCGAACAAGTTGGTCCTGGAAAGAGCGCAATATAAATTCAATAAAATATTATTATTAGTTTGTAATCATGAAATGTTGTAAGGCTCGAATTTTATTTATTTCAGCAGTTTCAGCTTGACTTAGTTTGCTTTGAGTCATACTTTGTTTATAATTGTTTTTTTCTTCTTCAGAATTTACAAATCATCCAGTACCCGAATGGTCTCCAGTGAAAGATTTCATACTCGTTGTGTTCCATTCCCTAATTCCTTGCTGAGTGTATGATGCACCCTACAGGTAGAAATAGTTATTAACTCATTAATAACATTTTATGAGTCACATTTCACTAGAGGCTTTAACTTGCCGTCTTCATGACTTGCCTTTATCTTGCAAAATATTAAAAACAAGTGTCGTTTCTTTCAATATTATAAATTTAACAAACCGTTGTGTATGAAGACTAAAAACCAATAGCTCATACCATGTTCGACTTATTTTGACGACATCATCATCAGTGAATATGTATTGAACAATCAAAGTATCATGCACCGATACATAATGAGAAGCCAAATCACAGTATTTCAAAACCTGTTAAAACTTTTAAGAATTGTAACTTAATAATGTCAATATGATTTGCATAGTCGGATTTAATAATTAATAAAGAATCAATTTCCATTGAAAAAACAGTAAACTTTAGTGAATGGCATACATGATAGTTGTACTTGTGAGTAATTTACTTCTTATTTGTTCCGGGCACACAGCAACGTTCCTACAAATATACCCTATTTATGACTTTCAGCCGCAGTGCTAGGGCATGGCCTTTTGTTAACCTCCGTCGTGCGCATTTGTTTTGTTTTCTACTGTTTGTATGCTCTTTCATAATCATTCCAATAGCGTCGATTTAATAACTGGCATCATAAAACAATGAAGGCAATGATTAATACTGAAGACTATTATAGTAACCAGATCATTTATTTCACCATGTAAAATTAATGTAAACATGTAATAAATTTACACTTTTTTGAAAGGTCAACACTCAACACCCTTTTTATCGATTCAAATGTTCTGACATCAACACAATTACACTGACTCCGACGATACCCGAACACCTAGTGTTTGTTTCAACAAACACTAAAGCTCTAGTTTTCTGTCTGCATTTTGCTGCAGAGCAAACAAGGACCTGTTTGCACGCTACACAATTATTGTGTACTTTTTAAAGGTATATAGTTTCTTGTTAATGTTAGTAAATGTAACAATACGTGATGCAAATCAAATGTCTGAAAAATTAAAGCGACAAAAATTAAAAATCTACCCAGTGACTCTTTTACTCATTTCGACCTCTTAAGGTAATTTAATGTCATGGTTTGACTTTGTCGTTGCTGTTATTTATTTTATAGAGTTCTGTCAGAATTTAACCTCATGGACGCATGTGAATAGCACGTTTTCCTCTTCAGTAGTTGTGAGTCTAGTGAAAGTTTACTGTGCCTCATGAATGTTCTAGTAGCCAGCCCCCAGTAGGTACAGTATTCAGTCTTTTTGTTATTATGTAAATGCCTTACCTTATTTGGTCTGCAGTGGTAAGTTATCCCTCAGAAATTCCAGAGTATTATGTTCCGGTGGGGTATGAAGTTTTGAATTAGGGAGATTTTTTTAGGTATGTTGGGTAGATGGGTGCGGTCAGCGAGAGTAAGGTTATGCTAGTGGTGTTTGAGATAGAGTGGAGTCATTCTAGCAGCGGCTTAGATAGAGAGAGGATGTGATCCTATATTTGATCCAGAGTCAGACGGATTGCGCTGGGTGTTGGTCTCGGGGAATATGTGATTGTGCTGCCATTTGCTAAAATCAGAGCAGATTTTCAGGCTGCTACATTTAAAGGCAAATTGGTTGGAGTGAGACAACACTGGAAACAAATCCTAAAATGAAGTACTTGGAGCTATTTTTTCCAAGAGGAAGTTTGGTATTAAGTAAATGTAGTTTGGAAAATGTAAGGCTTGGATATTTGAAAGACTTATTACACTTATTCTAGAGACTTGCTCATTTTACTCTCCAGTTGTTTGTACAAATCTACATTTATTTGTGTATAAGAAATTTAAAGGAATGGTCAGGACTAGGTTTGAGCCTGATTATATTTTGACAAATGGTATCAGAAGATTGTGGTTAACTTTTTCCACTAAATAGTTGGTTTTCACCCTCGGTGAATGATGAGACTGAGATGAGACTGAACGGCAGACTGAGTGTCGGCCGATAATTTGGGTTGCTACAAGCAGCCGAGGGCTCATCAGTGTGTCTTCGAGCATGTGAACTGTGTGACGGGTTTCGCTGTGACTGGAACCACATCACTTTAATTGGCTACCGACATAGCTCGATGTGGAAGCTGGATTTACCAGCAGTTAAACGTCTCCGTGGAGAGGAAAGTTGAACACTCGAAAGCTACATTTTTTGTATGACTGTAAATAATTATTAGGGTCACTGACAAAACTGTCCCATTTAGCCTAACGCATATGTTGTACATATATAATGGCCAGTTACTCCAGGTAACTTTAAACTTAAGAGTTAATTCCAGTGGAATTTGAGACGTGTACCGTCAAATACCTTCTTCTATTCGATTGAGGTTTGTGTCTGCAGAAATTTGAAACTCCTTCAATATTTTCTTAAGACCTTTTGCAGTGAAAAGGCCAGTTTAAACAGGTCGTGACAAATTTGTTGGATTTTTTCGTTGATGTGGATTTCATATTTAATATTGATTTGTAAAATAGACCAAAAGTTAAGGGATGCTGGAGAGAATTGTATATATTAAATTTGTAACTATCGTTTGTAAATATGTATTTCTGGTTTTACGTGTCTGCAATTATTTGAGTTTGCGTTGACATCTTTCAGTCTGCTTTGTGGCTTAAGCTGTGACAAGTTCTGTTTCTAGATTCAGCTTCGGGTTCGGGTTGGTAAAGAAAAAAGTGTTACTGGATGTTTCGCAATAAAGGTTATGTGCTCACAACCATCATTCGGAGTTTCATTTACAAATGTTTGCATACGAGTAACGTACCGTGCGTTTAATACATGTTGGTATGAACCCCTTTTTTGTTTACTTTGTTTACTGTTTTCTGTTGCAAAAAATAAACATGCTCAAGTATGGAAAGTGGCCAGAAATAAAGCTATTTCCATACATTCGAAAAAGTTAAAAAGCTTCATTAAATTTTGCACACACACGACAAAATCCGCCATTGATAAGTGGAGGTTAAATAAATGTTAATACGTCTTTTGGTGGTAAGTTTGCTGACATTTACACGGCAACCTTACCTAAAAACGTGTGAAACGGTTGAGCTGGGGTGGGGTAACACAAAAGGTGACAATAGACTATACACTTATAATGCACAATATAAACACACTGACATGTCTGACGTTGTCACAGCTCAAAACTGGTTTTATTGAACCCACAAGGGCATGTCTTTTCCCTTATCAATTAAATAGCAAAAGGCGGGCAGTTTGCCTAAAACAATGCAATGCCAAGAAAACAAGGCAATTCATGTTTGCCTCAATGTACACATACAAACGATCAAGGGCAGGCTTGCCCACCATGACAAACGGACCTGGTCCACAAATAACATCACAAACACACGGGCAACAAGCGGCCCACATTCACGGGTAACGAGTGGCCCACATTATAATGGGCAACGAGCGGCTCACGGACAACGAGCGGCCACATAAGTAACCGGGTTGAAACATGCAACACGCGCCACAAAACGCGATTGGAGAAAGGACGCACATACATTCACAATTTGGTTAATTAACAGTAGCGAGTATTAATACAAGTACGAATATTGTTCCGAAATAGATCCAACCCTTCGGGGACAGCGAACCCTAACAGAGCGAAATAGATAACAAAATTACCACTGAACTTGTGGGTGATGCAAGATAGAAACCCCCCATTATAATGTGAAGAGGTGGGGGGGGGGGGCTTCCTGCAGCAAAATCTGAAAATGCCTTAATAGGGCAAGATACTGGTCGTGTGTCTGCACCAAACGAATGATCTAAGGAGAACCGGTTTTGTCTGTTTTTGTGAAATGAAAATGTACTCACCCAAGGAACAGTGTTATATCAATCCCACCGAGAGACTCTAACACTCATTTCAATGCCCATTTTTTCAAAAATTTTGATTTGGGTACTTTTTATAATCATTGGTCTGAAAGTTCCCCCTTTTAAGAATTTCGTATCTTTTATGCAATAACTGTAAAATTAAAAATCAAATTAATCAAAAAACACATTTGTGGCGTATTTGTTGCTAAAACAAACATCAGTAAAATTATGTAGAGTTGCGAGTTATTGGTCGGAGTTGACAAGTGAAGCAAAAATACTGTTGGGATTTGCGAGGAGTTTTTCTGGCGTGCCATACTCCACTACCTTCCCGTCACTCAGCGTCAAGATGGTGTCCGAATCCAAAATGGTTGCCACTCGATGCTGGTACAAAACATGTTCACAAAAATGTTAAATATAAACAAGCACAAATAAAACACATCAAAACCGGTGTCCAATAAAATTATTGTTTGATATAAATATGACGAAAAAAATATTTTCATCAACAAAAACACAATAACATAATGCAAAGGTGCATAAGCAACAGTTCCAGATACCTTAGTTTTCATTCTGCACTAACACAATTGTAACTAGGTCTGCAGTGTTAATTTTGTTTTATTAATATGGTAACACCTTTTGAACCTTATTTCCTTAACCTTAAAAGTATGCGAGCGTATTTAATTTAAAGTATTTTACTCAATATTTTGTTTTAATTTATAGCAATCCTATTTTTGTCAACAGCAAAAATTGTATTTGCACTTAAAGCTAAAAGTTCATTCGCTTACCGCTATGGTCAGAACTGTACAATCGGCAAAAACAGTTGCCACGACTTCTTGAAGAGTTTTATCCTGTAAATAAGATGCAAACTCATATCAGATTGAAAGATTAATGGCTTAGCGTATTGGGACGTCATTTCTGTACTGTTGGGGGTCCTTATATATGGTGGCCCTGAAGGGACATCGCATATTGCAAGTATGTCCGCATACGTATGCGATGCGTAAACCTTTCGGGGAATATTAATAATTATTTGCGAACAATTTCAAGAAATTAAACACGTCTGCTCAAATTTGTGCGATATACGCTGTCCCTTCAAGGCCACCATACTTATGCCATTAACGATTATTGCATCTATTTTCTGATGTGAGGTACTACACGAAAACTTCACGCTTAAGTCGAACACAGATAAGCAGTTTTCGTCTGAAGTACTGTCAAATGATAGAAATTGTATTTTGAAGATCTCACGAATTACACTCGCTTGCAATTTTAGAAAGGTGACTGTGATTTATTCCAATAATGGTGTTCCGTCTTTGTTAAATTAAGATGCTTTGGATGTTTCAACAGAAACAATACTTCGTTTATTTATTTATTTATTTGTTTAGGACAAAATAAGTTCAGTCAAGTAATCTACATTCATAAATACCCCGGACAGTTTCGCTATTCCTATTGGTGGAGAGCGTGGGGGTGTTTAAACGGCTGATAAAGACATGCTAGAGCTGTTTAAAACCGGCTGGCTTCGCGTGTTGGGCGCGCAAGCTCATGTACGCCAATTTAACTACGCGGAATAGAACATAGCTATTAGTACCAGCGCGTAGTCCATTTTTACACACACGCACACACAACCCAACGCGCAAAAAAACCCAGAATGTTTGAAACATTTTTTGAAAATGTACAAAATTCGCTGCGAAGCAGATTGTCACAGATTGTCTATAACATTTGTTCGCTTTTTAACAAAAGGGCATTTATGAATGGGAATAAAAGAGTAGTGACTCGTTCTTAAACGGCCGTTTAAGAACTCGTCGCCACTCTTTTATTCCCTAAGTATTTAATACAAACACATACCAAACAGCTTGTGAAGTTTCATCAAAATTAATGTTCACATTTTCATGTTTAGTCTAGTGTATTCCTACGTTATGTTATTAATTTTGTTAAAGAGCTAAGGTTTGAGTATGCGTACTGCATAGCTTATAAAAAGCTCATGATACTACCAAGTACTGCAGCACTTCGTTTAGTTGTCGAGAACATTGTAATTTGGAGCCTTTTGAAATACTATTATTTCTAAATTTGACTAAGTGAACACTCGTTAAAAACATAATCAACTTTCCTTCGGTGTTACCAATCTCGTATTGTGTATCTAACGACATTGTATTATAAATGTTGCAGTCGATACTTCTCCTTCTTACCGTCTCAATATCTACGGATGCCGTAGCCTCATCCATGATAAGGATCCGAGAACGTCTCAAGAAAGCACGAGCCAAGCAGAAGAGCTGCCGCTGACCGACGCTAAAATTCTCCCCACCCTCCGATACCCCCGAATCTGAAATGCACCAACAAGTAAGGTCACTCTTTGTTCTGGTTTTCTTGTTTGACGGTGTACAATATTTTCAAAGACCAGTATCCACACCTAAAATGGAGGGGGATCCCGTTGGTAAATGCTCAAAAAATTAATAGTCATAAAAACTTAATTGGTAATGAGCATTGAATAGCCGTTGATAATATAAAACATTGTCGGAAACGACACCCTTTAAAGTAATGTAATGTAGTTTTATAAAATAAGGTAATTTTTCACCAACAAATTTGATTCTGAGAAAAGCTTATAGGCGTGAAGCCTTTCTCAGGCATCGGAAAGCACACAATTCTAAGCACTAAGGGTAGTTTATTTTGTCACTTTCTCTTGCAACGAGGACCAACTAAGCCCAAACGTTTACATATGTTAATTGGAGTACACCAAATGGGGAAAACTGGTATTTGACAAGAACCAAAAGTATACCCTGTCTAACTTGCCTATGTAAACTTACATAGAATAAGAAACCTGCAATAGTTAAAAGCTAAATCGGTTTTTGGGAGTCGCAGAAAAAAAAAAAAAAAAAAAAAAACGTTAGATGTTTTTATTAACTCCAAACATCAAGTTTAGGTCTCTCAAGATTAAAACTATTTGTTTAACTCATTTCTCAAAAAGTAGTAGGGAGAGCAATTCCAGCAAACTTATTCCAAGGGGAGGTATTGTGCCATTTTTTTAAACATGCAAATTACTGCAGTGGCTTTTTCTTAAAGAACAGTTGGAGCGCCTTCCTCCACTAGTTCTTTGCTGATCCTGGTCTTGCCACAGCCGCAGCTGAAATCATCCACCTCCATGGATGTTACCTACAGCCAAAGCCACATCATTTATTTGGTACTATAGCAGATTCATAGACTTTTTCACCAAGTCCCTCTGGCATCCTCTTCACTGTTTCCTTGAGCTGGGAGATCTCCAAACTGTTCCAGAGATCGTTTTCTGATCTCCTATTTTCAGGATCAAGATTGTATCTGTTGTTAACAAGAGAAATAGATATGTTGAGTTATATTTTTATTTTATTTGAATTAGGATTTTCACAAAATGATAAATTATTTGAATGCTTCATTTGAATACAGAAAAGAAAGTCTATAAAAAACTTCAATGATCCAAACAAAATTAAACATGATACAAATATTGCATTGTTTTTTAAATACTGATCTTTATTTTTGAGTATACAATTTTCATTGAACCTCTAATAAGAGATTGGGATGAAGAAGTGGTTCTTATGTTAAGGAACGTCTTCATCTCAGAACAATGTATAATACCTGATTGTGGCGTTGAACAAGATGGGATCTTGTGGGATGATTGCTAAGCGTTGTCTTAGAGTGCTAAGAGGAACGCTGTTGATGTCCACGTCGTCAATGAGAATACGACCTGGGATAAAATGAGAAAGACATCCCGGATCAGATTCGACTTCCAGCCACTTCTGATTAAAACCAACTTATCCCATTTATTCCCACATCACCCCAAACAAATCCAAAAGCGCATAACCTAACGTACCCAAACCAACCCAACTTATCCCAGTCCAAACCAAACCAGATTCACCCATCTTAATCTAACCCAACCAAATCGTTCACTCATTTCAACCCAAACGAACCCATCATAACCCACTTCAAACCAAGTTAAACAAACCCAATCAACCCAACCAAACTTAACACATGAAGCCAGACCCATCCTAAGTCAACCCGAAACCCACTTTTTTTCCAGGGACAAAATAGGTCGGTAGATAGAGGGCTCAATGGGTTGTAAGAAAATAGATCAACAATGGGTGACGCTACATACAAGTTACATTTACCTTTGTAAGTATCAATAATTCTGAACAGTGCTAATGTGAGTGACGACTTCCCACTACCCGTGCGACCACAAATTCCGACCTAAGAAAACAACAACAAAAAACAACAAAAACAATACAGCAAATCAAATCAAATCAAATCAAGATTGACAAAGTAATTAAAACGTATAACTGCAAATTTTGGACAAGGGATAAAAGAACTTGTGAAGACGCACTTTTTCTCCGGAGCGGAACGTGAGTGATACATTTTTGAGGACGGGTTCAAGCTCTGCTGCGTATCGCACTGAGATTCCTTGCATCGTGATTGCACCGTGCTGTGGCCAGTCGAGGGCGGGCTCCGTTCCTGCCGGGAAGAAATTTAAAAGTTTTTTATTTGGCTTCCGTACTCTTCTCTCAATTATATATGTCTCCATTTGTTTATAATCGCTGAATATTTCCTTGCTTTCTGACTCTTTTATTTATGAAATTATGTGTGAGCACCCGATTAGACTACCGAACGCTGTTAATAAGCGAGGCTTGGGGAGGATATATTCCACACTATAATCGTGCCCGATTTTTTTTTTCGCATTATATAATACGCCAGGCACACTTAGAACCGAAGCCGGCGACTATTGTATATAGGCTAAGTCAAACAAGGCTGGCCGCAGGGTGGCTGACCTCTCACCAATATTCATTGATGGGCAGAATCTCTTCATAAGCAGCCAATGTTGGAGAGCGTCACCGATCTCTACCACGCGACACCGGCCTCGCTTCTAAGTGTGCCTGGCGTATTATATAGTGCGATAATATATGTCGATTATAGTATGGCATTTACTCAAGCCTCGCTGGGTGGGCAGTCGAATCGGTTGGTTTGAAAGTGTGGCAATAGGCCCCTAATCTGATGACATCATGGTTTGTTCTGGGTACTGCATTTCCAACAGTTGAGCTGAGACTTCCCGTTCTTCTGCAAAGATGGTGAAAAACTGTGACGTCATCAGTTTTAAGGTCTATTTATGTCTTATTGAATCGAGTTAGTATGGCACTTTACCTGCGTAGGATTCATTTGGTACTCCAATGTACTCCTTGATGCGCTCAATTGCATTCATAAACATTTCAGTTTCGGCGGCAAAACGGATGGAAAAACTCATGTAAGCGCCGATCTGTATAGAAATGATTACATGAAGAATCAGTAACTGATAAACTCTTTACATATACCATGATTTAATAATTGTTTTTTTTTAATTTCAAATTTGAAAAAAAAAACAATCCAGCTACAAGCCTATTTAACTTTAAAATCGTAATATTTTTTCCCGTAATATTTTTATATAAAGATTTACCTCAATCATGTACGTAATGGCTAACCCGACTTTGCTCGGTTCAATGGAACCGTTCATAGAACTAACAATGGTTCCAATTCCTGCGATCAGCAAACCGATCGTTCCAATCATCTCCTAAAATGCAAACACAAAGACGAAAAGAATGTCTCAGAAAAATACCTACATTAATTGGCCAACATATGTTAATGAATTTACTTTTACCCAATCAGCGAGCAGATAGACACTGAACCTGATGTAAGTGTGAAAACCACAAGCATTTGTTTATTCATGCGCCTATCTCTAAACGATCCTTGTCCAATCAAAACGCAGGATGGGCATATTCTGATGAAAAAGCATGACACTTTCATTCCATACGCATAGGACTGATGTCTGAGCAAAATTATTTCGCATTAAAAAGCAGAATGATGAACGTAGTTCTCAATACAACATTCAAATATGTTTTGTTTTTTTCAATTAAAAGTCCAAGGCTCTACCCTGAACTATAGACTGTTCAAGTCTCGCGCGTATTCCAACATTGGGACCCGTGAAAGTGCGCGAGTTTGTTTCCGTCACGTAATAAAGCAATGTACGTTGGATCAAACTGGTCCCCAAAACTTTCAAATAGTCGTGACATTTGCACGTCTATAAAGACTTATAAGCTCAATAAGATGAATATACATGGTCCTTCTAAGTCAAATTTTTTAGAGATACTTCAGCACAAAAGAGTAGCTAAGCACAACAAAATTTTACTACCAGAATAAGGTTACCCAGTAAAAACACCATGCCACATGTAATCTACCATCTGTGACTGGTATCCCGCTCATTTTCGGTTATCAGAAAATTGTTGGGCAATATTGTTCTGCTTAGCAGCTCTATGAAATTGGAGAAAGTAGGCCTAAAGTTAATTACTCACTAAAAATGTAATGCTTCAGCTTCGACCAATCATAACACAGATTGAGCCCATCAAAACTACTGAATATGCATCACCTAATCACTCAATATTCAAAGATTATCTGCAATAGAAGTTAAGCTTTACCAGTCGAAGACCATTCCATGTATGCGTTGCTTGAAGGTACAAAAACGTCATATTGTTTACGTTTAGTTTCTTCATAAGGGCGTGGTAGAATCGATCCTGGTCTCTAAAATTTGAACAAATTAGCATGCTATTAAAATACAAGTACTGGATCTGTATTATGCAAATACCAACACAAATAGTTCAATTTGAAGACTAAATAGTAATTGTGAAGTTTACAATAGAACCAATGCGGCACAGAAATGACAATGCGATAAAATATATGAAGAGTCACCCTATTTGTAACCATAAACTGTACACGTGCAATTTTGCAATTTTGTTTGATTACATGTTTTGGTTGAATGTTATGTGTATCGCAATCTATAGGATGGGAATTAATGTCTCCTTCCAAAATCGTTATAAACCCAATCAGCGAAAGTACATCATTATGAATGCATACATGCCGTAAGAAACCTTTACTTGTGAAAACCCTGGGTTATGAAAAGAAATAATTTATAAGTAATAAAACAAAGGGAAACTGACCGGGTAAATGATAAATAGTTTTGATTAAAAAAAGAGAAACATTAACTATATAGGGCGGGACTTAAACCTGCGACTATCGGAGATACCTAGCCCCCATTTTGGTAATATACCTACCGGCAACATAATAATAATAATAATAATAATAATAATAATAATAATAATAATAATAATAATAATAATAATAATAATAATAATAATAATAATAATAATAATAATAATAATAATAATAATAATAATAATAATAATAATAATAATAATAATAATAATAATAATAATAATAATAATAATAATAATAATAATAATAATAATAATAATAATAATAATAATAATAATAATAATAATAATAATAATAATAATAATAATAATAATAATAATAATAATAATAATAATAATAATAATAATAATAATAATAAAGGTGAAGAAGGTAAATTCAGATTATTACGTAATCAAGTGAAATCTGAATTACATAAGTGTAAGGTCAATTATTATGCTAATAGGGTGTGTGAGTTGCAGTCCACTGACCCCAGAAAATGGCATCAACAAATACGCTCGATGACCAGGAATGACAAGCCTGGGCTGTGCATTTCCATCCCAGGTATCAGTGAGCGTGATCGTACCAAGATTGCTGATTCTATCAATGAGGCCTTTATTAAAGTGTCCTCTGGAGTTCCACCTCTGGATCTTGGTACTCTGGAAGCTTTTCTTCCTGCTCCCAGTCTCCCTCCTAAATTTCATCCGTGGGATGTCTATGCGCAGCTGAGCAGAGTCAAACCTGGTAAATCGAGTGGCCCCGATGGTATTTCCCCTAAAGTCATCAAAGAGTTTGCTTATGAGTTCAGTGTTCCCATCTGCGACATTTTAAATTCTTCTTATAATGAAGGCGTACTCCCACACCAGTGGAAGAAAGCCATTGTGGTGCCCATACCAAAATCGAACTCTCCCCATGCCGATAAATTACGCCCCGTTTCACGAACTGATTGTTTTGCCAACGTTGCAGAAAGTTTTATTACAAAATGGGTTTTGGAAGATATTGGTGATAAGATTGATCCTCGCCAATTCGGTAATATCAAAGGGCGTTAGTACTTCACATTATTTGGTTAGCCTTCTTCATTTCCTGCACCAGGGTGCTGATAGGGCCGGGAATGTTGGGACGGTGGTTTTGACGGACTTTTCTAAAGCGTTTGATATGGTGGACCATACACTGATGATTGAAAAGTTCATCCGCTTGGGGGTCCGCAGATCCATCGTCCCTTGGTTGTGCGGCTTTCTCAGCAACCGGATGCAATGTGTTCGATACAATCAAACTTTGTCTACACACAAAACTCTGACCGGTGGCCTCCCACAAGGTATTAAGCTGGGACCGATCAGTTTCCAGTCCATCATTAATGATGTTGTTGAAGATGTACCCGACAATATGAATCGTTGGAAATATGTTGATGATCTGACGACACTAGCTGAAAACCGTTCTTGTGTAATAGCCAGCTTCAGGAGATTCTCAATCAATTTAGTCAATGGTGTGATAATAATAATTTTTTATGCTTTGCTTAAACCCAACCAAGTGCTAGGCCCTCCAGATATGCCACAAACAACAATTCCCTATCCCCGCTGTTCTCAAGATCAATCAATGCCCACTTCAGTTTGTTGACCAGGCAAAAATTCTTGGTGTTTGGATACAAAACAACCTTCAATGGACCCAAAATATTTCAGAGATTTCTGTCAAAGCTAACCGCAAATTGTACATGTTACGTCCGCTAAAAAAAAAATTGGCTTTACTAAACCGGAACTTGTTACTGTGTATAAAGGGTATATTCTACCATTGCTAGATTACGCTGATGTAGTATGACATTCCTCAATCACATGTAAACATTCCTCTCAATTAGAAACGCTACAACGGCGAGCTTGCCGGATAGTCTTGGGTAGTAAGTTTACTTCATACAACGACGCTCTTCAGGACTGCGAGCTTGAGTCTTTGTCTAGCAGAAGAGAAGACCACTGTCAGCGGTTTGCGGAAGGACTTGCAAAGTCTACCCGCACCATGGACCTTCTCCCTCCTACTAGACATGAGAGTCATTCTCGCAATCTGCGTAGTGGCAATAATGTCTCCCAGCTGCGTACCAGGACCTCTCGCTTCAGAAACAGTCCTATTCCTTATTTTGTTAATTTACTAAATAGGTAGTTGCTTTCGTTTTTGTGTTTTAGTTGGTGGTTTACTTTTGTCACTTTGATTCTTTTAATGTAGCTTTCAGGGGCGATATGCTGTTTTTTAAATATTTTTGTTTGTAAACTATTTTTGTATAAATTATAATTTTTACTGTAATTTTGCCATTGGCCACGAATGTAAAACAATAAACTAAACTATCTATCTATCTATCTATCTATCTGTCTATCTATCTATCTATCTATCTATCTATCTATCTATCTATCTATCTATCTATCTATCTATTCCACAATTCAGCTGCAGCTACATTGGGGCTAGATGACTCAGTTTGCGGAGTGCTGGCACATTGTTAATAACGTGCTGGCACGTTAATAATACCAAGGTGACAAGTTGATGTCCCTCTCTGGTAATTTGTTTTTTCGCTCACCCAAAAATTCCAAAAAGTTATTTATAACTATGGCATTTTTACTGATATGCACATTAATGTGGACAAATACAACACCATTAAAATAGTTTTTTCCGGCCAATTTCATCAAAATATGTAGTGAGTTCAACTTCCGGCTCTCTCTTGCTCAAAGCTAAAAATGGAAAGAGAGTGAGCCTAAATGTCGCGACCCCAACCCAAACTTAACTTTTTATTGTAAATGAGTCTAATCACGAAATTGAATTAGACAGTGAACACTGAGGGCGCACTTGGGTTCCCAACATAATAAAACGGACAAACCTGAAAAAAATTTAGGAAAAGTTGTTATAGGTATAAATGGTTAGAGGCATTTCCATTGAAAATGTACAAAACAAAAAACAAAATTAACTTAATTTAAACATAAAAAATCACACTGAACAATTTATGTTCACATTAACAAGAAGATATAAAGTGAAATAAGAAAATAAATGAATAAATATGCTAAATCGTCTACCTGTAAGCCCGTATAGTTGGTAGACCGCTCAGAGTTTCCGAGAAATGGGCAAATATTGGAGATTTGGTTACGCTGTCTAGACGTTGCAGGGATCTGGAAATATGAGAAGAATACGCCAATGAAAGTTCTTTTACTATAAACGGCCGTATCAGTCGTTTATGGCAGAAATGCAGAGCTATCTTTAAGGGACATGAATCATGGTAGGTCCGAGTTAAGGCTGATTTGACCTGAAAATTTAGATTTCAACCTTAAATATCCTTTTTCCTTTTTAGATTCAAGAAAGTTACAAGCACTGATTTAATGTATCCCCAATAATAAGTGATAGTTAATTAAGAGCATAAAACAAATTGTGTACGAATGTTGACATTATCTCACGTCCAACAGCCATGTACAACCAATTTTGCATATTGATTGTATGTTGTGCATTGTCCTTAGCATATGCAAAATGTTATATACGTTTTTGGTTTTGACACAGCAACATCTGTCAAAGTTCGTTCTTATTTCGGCGAAATTCGGTCAATGGTCCTTGCAATGGTTGGAAGACTAATGCGGTGCACTGTGCAGCCAACCACACACTGAACAGAATTGACCCACGAAGTGTCCAAGGAAGGCCAGACCGAAAGATTTTAAACTCAAATTCTGCATCATTTTGATCCATTTCTTGGTCATTTTGGCACAGATTCTGGGTCACACTGACCCATGGTCCGAATCGATTCTGACCCAGAAGTTAGTAAAGTGAATTCTCACAACCAGACGTTTACTTTACGCTGTTGTGGGCAACCTGTCTCAGCCTCGCAATAATTTGTTTTTGATTGAAATGAACAACCTTTGTTTACCTCTTTTTATTACCATTTGAAAACAAAAAGTAAACCAATCAATGAAGCTGTGAGGCCAAAACAAATTGCTTTACAAATGTTTGGCTCAGGAAAAATGACAGGACTTCGGATATGCCATTTCACTGGTAACCTGTTTTTGGTAAGAATAACCCTCCATGCATAAAATTGTGATTGAAATTTATCAATTGTATACATAATGTTATGATACGATGTCATGCAGTAACTCTTTTTTCGGAGGGGGGGATCTTCATCCAACCTAGTACCTTGAGGTTGTGACGTAGAACTTGGCCAGAACAAACCCACACACCAGCATCGGAACAGCAAAGAGAATGAAGATCGGCAAGACGATACAGTTTACCACAACGCCATTTAAATACCCAACGGTGGAGAACATCGTGGTATCCATGCTTTGAAAAAGTTTCTAGAAATAAAGGGACAATAATACAAGATCTACATGGATTAAACATCATAGTCATGCAGGGATGTTCTATCTCCCCTAAATATATATCTGTTCCAAATTGTTCATAACCATTTAGTTTTTTCCACTTTGTGAAACACGTTCTTTCTTTTCCTTTTCCACTTTTTTGTCAAACACTTTTTCTGAAACTTTTGATTGTACAGTGTGTTGAGGTTATTATAATAAGTTGTGCACTTAAAACAAAAACTTAATTGATAAGACAAAATTATAGTGAGTAGACTTTGTGTTAGCCTTTTTTTAAAATAATAATATAAGAAGAAAAAGAAAATTAAAATTCCCCTCTATCTAAAAATTTATTTTAGCTCTTTTTGTGTAAATAACAATAAACTTTGTGGCACATCCTTCCAAAGCAGAAACAATCTACCGCAGAAGTTTTAACCCTGTGTTCTTACCATGTCCATGATGTTTGTGTCACTTGATAAGCGATTGAGAATGCGTCCCAACGGCGTAGTGTCAAAAAACCTGCAAAGGAAATTTCAAACCAACTAAAAGGCAAGTAACGAATACATAAAGCATCTCTCGAAACAGCTCCAGATGAGTATAAATTAAGTAGATGTGTTTCTCGTTGGTTGTTACAAAAGGTTTTGTAATTGCAATATGATGATGTTTTGTTTATATAACAATAATTTTAGATCAGCAGAATTTATATATATTGCAAAGGCAACAACCGTTGGGACGGGTGCAGTGGATGTTGAAAAATTGAAAACAAGTTGAGACAAGTGAAGTCTGTAAAAAAAAATTGTCGAGGAGAATGAACGGACGAAATAGTTAAATATAGTTAAATATATATAAAAATGAGTTAGGTCATTGACTGCATCTACAAAAAATGCAAAAGTTCTTTACAATAATATTACTACACAGAGAGCTGTCAAAGAATACTTTATCAAAATCCCAAAGAAATACTGGTATATAAATATCATTGTGAATAAATATGATGGTAGGTCTGAGTTCTGAAATTGGTTATACATCTATAACATGACTAATTTACCTCATAGAGCAACGTGTTACGTTTTGCAGCATGGTTATGTGCAGTTTCTTGGACGCAATGTACGCACCGACTGCTATGAACAGGCAACCCACTAAAATGGACATCACGCCGGCAAGAGAGAGACCAGCATAACCTGCTATATAGTAGGAAAGTGGTTCCTTCGTGGACTGGTATCCGGTAAAAACAGACAACATAATGATTAGGCAGAAATTTAAACTTTTTGCAGCCAGGGTGGATAAACATTGGGGACTTTTGGAACGGTAGGTGGCAGCAGACTTACCACGTAAATCCAACCTTATCGGTAACGTGCACATGCTAAGAACTACGTAAACAATGGACATTTACCTAGTAAGTCTGCTGGCACCTAGCAGTGTCAACAGATGCATGGATTTACACGGCTGCACGAACTGTGTTTGTTCTTTTGAGTATCAGATCTTTCTGATCGAAAAGTCGGATTGAATCACCATTACTCAGGAAGGAATCTGTTTCATGAATAGCCAACGCAAGCCTTTCCTGAAAAAGATAATGAGATCGAGGCATGTCCAAACTCCGTCAAGTTAGTTTTACGGACAAGCGAGCTTGGTTCTTCGGTTACCAATGCAGGCAGATTTATAAGGTTTCATGTACACATACCTTAGAGTTTAAGATATTTCCTCAATGCAATAAGAAGGATTCGCAATAAAGGGCGCCACCAAGACTTTGCCTCCCGAGAAATCGTAAAAAAATATATTTTAAAACAATAAATAATTAATTGACAAATGGTCGACGTAGAGATTCCACATTTAAAAAGGCATTCGAAACATTGCATACAGATATTGTAGTTACCACAGAAGCCCATGTAGGCCAAGGACATTTCATACGAACTAAGCTTTTTTCTGAAAGTTGAAATTCCTCTTTGTTCGTGTAGACTTCTGTATGATGTTACAAACGATGTATACTTTTTAAAGACAACGTGTTACTAAATGACCTCTCCGTTGCAAATACTTGGTGGCACACTTAATTGTGCATTATACAGACTTTTTTCCCCATATTTTAATTGACTTGTTTATTTACATTGTCTGTGGAGATGCCCGCCTCTGACCAAGACGACAGCCAGAAATTGGTGCCTGCCGTGAAGGCGCCATAAGCAACGTAGCCGCCAATGGACGACATCGACATGAACCAGGTCATGGCGCTTAAGTAGAATACATACACCTTGTAAGAAACGGACCCTTGCTCCATCTCCTCTTGATCGATCAGTTTGGCTGCCTTTGGCATGGACACTAACACAAAGCAGTAAAATTCAGTGAATTGGTAGAATAGTAAATAAAATAAACTTGGTTCAAACTTCAAGTGGTGATACTTACCACGGAATTCCGCTTTAACGCATACTACTGAGGTAAGGTGCGCCTTGAAATGTGCCTTATTAAACAACATTTTCCTTTTGGAACAGAAATAAATGATACAACAAACAAATGATGTCCCAACCTTAAGGTCAAACTCGGTCAGTGGAGCAATTGTCTTGGGAAGATTGTGATCTATCTTTAGTGCAAATTTGGTTTGAAAGGTAAGAACAGAGTTTGTATAAGGCTGCATAATAGTGACAATAGAAAAAAACTAAACACAATTTTAATCCAAACACTCCGAGGGAAAAGGAAACAGTGCTTGTTAGAAACACTTCTTTAAAACCGCGACATCGATGAAATAAAACTACTACAAGATCCGTCAGTGGTGTTAAGCCCAAGTGCGTTCACTGTGTTGTAAAAATGGGTACTAATTTGCCATACCACTTCATCCCAAATCCTCGCTTAGAAGCATCCAAAAAATAAGAAGGGGCGGTTATTTCAAACGCCGACAAAGGCTTCAGGTGGGCCCGCTGAAACCACAAACATGATGTGACATACTTAAATAATGAATTGACATTAAAAAGGAAGGCGTACTGAAACATCAGCCTCAATGTCAGCGTGATGTGCTGTCATTAAATATTATATAAATGTTGATTACTCTGAGATTTATCAGGAAGTGCCTGGTTTGGGGCACAGAGTGTCATAAGAAATATCGTTCTCACCTGATTCTCTAACTATTTCTCTCGAGATCTGCTTCCGAAAAAAAGTTTTCCTCTGGTCTTCTGACAGTTCGCGGAGGTTCTCCTCAATTTCCGTTTCGGATTCAGTCGCCGTCTTGACAGCTTGTTGATATTCGCTGTAAAGATCTGGAGTCTCATCCACAATGTCCTGAAGGGTCCCCTGGTGAGCTATCTTGCCCTCTTTCATCACGATGATCTGAAATCCAAATAAAAACAAACAACCAAATTAGTAAAATAGCCTTACAGGATGACTACCTTTTGTATCTTCTTATCAATTTACTACGTGAAAGTAGACTTTACAAAATATTACCTTCTGGGCATGATGGAGATATTGTAGCTGATGCGTTACCAAGACGACGGTTTGCTTCTTACGTAGCAAAGTACCCGCAATAGCCTTCTGGAAGACATGCGATCCAACATGAATGTCTAAAGCAGACAGTGGATCGTCCTGTAATAGCATACAAGAAATTGTATTACAATCAGCACGCACGAACTTTCTTCAGTTCATGAATTAGATACTTTCCTATTTTAGAATTTGATTTCCAGGAGCCATCTTTTTGATAGCAGGTTTTTAAAACATTTAAAGTTCCCTGGACAACTCCTATCCAAAATTTAGTATATTGTTTGTTTGAAGGGGTGTTGGGGTGTTTGTTTGTTTGTTTGTTCTGTTTTTGTTTGTTTTTTGTTTGAAGACATAACAAAGAAAAACAGATTAAGGCACATTAGACCCTCGGTTCAAACGGAACATTTTAATTACCAGCTCCAAAAAGAGAATGAAGTTGGAAACCATGTCTCAAGTTTTGCCTTGTGCATTTATGATTCAAGCATGAATTTCTATATTTATTTATTTTTTTTTTTTTTTTTTTTTTTTTTAGATTCAAGTGTGTGTTATTCCACAAGTGATTTCAATTTCAATGTTACCATACCTTTTTTCCGATTCGAAAAAACTTCACCGTTACTAGGAGGAGAGATTGTAGACTGGTTCCTTTTTATACGATGGAGTAATTTAAAACTTGTTATTGTGTGTACAGGTAATCATACCTCGATTATGAGAAAAATACCAAAGTCACTCTCTGAAGATTTGTTTCTTTAAAGCAGATAAAACGAAGAGGAAGCTTTTTTAAAAATGAAAAATTAAAAGGTGACGATGACCCACCAAGATGATGATATCTCTGCCCGAATAGACCGTCCTAGCCACGCTAATCCTCTGCTTCTGTCCACCGCTCAGGTTGATCCCCTTCTCTCCAATCTCAGTCTGGTCTCCTCCTGGCAAGATATCAATGTCTGGTTTCATGGCACATACATCAATGGTTTTCTTATATCTGAAAAGGGAGGAAGTCAAGATAACATTACTGATATCTCTTTATATTTACTTATTACTTTGGTCATGAAATAAAGATATCGATCATCTAAAGCGATTAGCACTGAACCCTTTAGATGCGAAGATTCATGTGAAGATGTGGCAGGATAAACTCTCAAACTGGTGATCACCCACTTTATTTAAAAATGCAGTCAACATGTCAGCTCTAATCTATGGCGAGGTCCAAACTGGGTTGCACAGTTGTGAAAGGCAGAGAAGATTTTTAAAAATGTCTCTATTCTGTAATCAACTGCATAGTTGGTAGGAAGTAAACAACTTACATTATGTTTTGCTTTTACCCTTACACCGAAGTATGTATGCTTATAATTTAGTGCTTTCCGAGCACCGAGGGAGAAAAATCCACTACATACTAGCCTTGGGTGGGATTTGAACCGAAGATCATTACATTCTAGTGCAGCCGTGGGCCGGTGATGAAAAAACCAGACTGGCGAGAGTGCAGAAGCCTAACGGGCCACTAGACCTGAATGGGTGAGGTGTTGCTTTCCCTCTCCCACCTCGCATACCAAAATAACAGGAACGAATTAAAATTCAACATCTTACTTGTTTGGGTCCAAGCTTTTACCGAACAGGACATTGTCTTGTAATGTTGCGTTGATCAGCCATGCTTTCTGTGCTGCGTACGCGATAGAGTGATTGGTCCTGCAACAACAAAAACACCACGTTAGTTTCAATATCAAGTGAGCATCACTAAATAAAACAAAAAAATTGTTGGCATGATTTGAAAAACAAACTAGATTTCATTTTTTTTTTACTTCAAAAACAAGGCATTTTTGATCGAAATGGTGACGCCATTTATCAACCCCAACGTGACGTCCAGGAGTAAGATTTTTTCCAATATAAAACTTCAACTTCCGGTTTGAACCAGAAATGAAGGTCAAATGAGGTCATGCTGTGTAGCGCTAGGTAAATCATATGAGCCCTTTGTGATGCCGTATAGTTGATAAGAATCCAATGTACTGTTCAGGAGTTCTTATTATTTCAAATACTGAACTTGATCTTCCGGCTTGAACCGTAAAACAAGGTCAAATTGGGTCGCATTCTGTGTAGCATTTCTTTAATTAATAAACACTTTCCAAAGCATGAATAGATTAAACAAACAGTCTGTTCTCGAGAAGTTATGATTTTATGAAACATCAAACTTCAACTTCCGTTTTGAACCAGAAGTTTAGGTCAAATGAGGTCATACTGTGTATCACTAGGTAAGTCATAGGAGCCCTCTGTGATGCCGTGTAGTTGATAAACATCCAATGTGTGGTTCAGAAGTCATGATTATTTCAAATATTGAACTGGATCTTCCGGCTTGAACCGGAAGTCAAAGTCAAATTGAGTCGCACTCTGTGAATCGTTTCTAAAGTTAATCAACACTTTCAAGAACATTTATAGATAAAACAAACAATCTGTTCTCGAGAACCAAAAGCGAACTATTTTATTTCATCTTCCGGTTTGAACCGGAAGTCAATGTGAATTGGGGTCACGTTCTGTTTATCGTTTCTTAACTTATTAAACACCTTCCCAACTATGCAAAGATTGTAAAAATCAAAAGTGTGGTTCTAAAGTTATGATTTTTTGAAACATTAAGACCTTTTAGATGACGTATGGATTGTAAAAATCAATCATGTTGTTCAGGAGTTATGAGTTTTTCCAATATTGCACGGACAGTAATTCTTTGGGTGTGAAATAGTGAGCGATCCCAAATAATGTAGCCCAACGTGTGGCTGTACAGGTTTGGCGTACATTGTATGGACGTGTAGCGAGCAACGCCAATATTCCCACATGTAGCTGTACAGTACTCAATACTACAGTACATGTTTACTTTAACTACACGTGGATTGTACGCGTGGCTGTACAGCCCCCGATTTCACGAAACTCATCGCAAGAAGCGATGCATCGTATGGTTTGCGATGCATCGCAAACCTAAGACACGTCGCGGCTGCGACGAGTTCTAAATTCCGTTTCACCATACACGTCGTAAGCGCGACGAGTCGCAACTCAAAACCATTTTCACTCTTAATTAAAACAACCCTTTGGACGAGGATGAACTGCTAAAGTTGTGTGGCTGTTCCGTGTTGTATACAACTTGGTCATAAAACAGTCGTGTATACATGTAGTTCATTCAAGATGGCAGAATTCGCTGCTCGCACTAGTCTTTTTCGTGCTATTTAGTGGTTGCGCTGTTTGTGTATCACTATCCGGGCGGCAGCTGCCCGGGCCTTGACTGAAGGCTAAGATCGCTGTGGGTTGTTTAACCATGGTTTAACAACCACGTAAAAAGCGGTTACATAAAACGGGAAAGGTTATAATCCACAAGATTGTATAGCAATAGACGTAAAATCACGATCTTTTGTCAATCAAGAAACGGTTAATCTGTTGGAACCCCCCCCCCATCACCCAAATATTATTTTAATTAGATCTAATGAAATTTTACCCAATAAAATAATAGGGGCCAGCATTGAATATTTTAAAAGCTTACCCTTTTGACACGTTCAACGCTCCATAAACCCTCTCGATGATGTGATAAATACCTTGTTTGGTAAATCTATACCGACGAAATATTTCATCATCAGTTAGACTGTCGAGAGGGTTAGGCCGTGTCCGAAACGGCGGCTTCGGCTACAGCTACGGCTAGATCCCGCGCGTCTGCCTATTTTCAACACTGGCAGACGCGCTGATCTAGCTCTAGCTGTAGCCGAAGTCGCCGTTTCGGACACGGCCTTAGTTCGGTCGCGAAACAGTCTCTCTCTGACGCAACGCTCTTCCGGCTTCTCGATTAGCAAGCAGCATCAACGCCACTTTGCAAGCGTTTGCGCGTTATCACATGAAACATCGCTTTCTTAAGACGACCCTTTGGGTAGTCGTAACTTATGACGTGTTCTTCCTCGTAGTCAAGGAACTTGCGACGTATTCGACGCATCGTAACTTTGATGAAATCGTTTTTATACGCATCGCAACTTAAGACGTGTAACCGGTCGTATCTTGCGTTTACGACGCGTCGCAGCGCTTCGTGAAATCGGGGGCAGGTTCGGCGTACATTGAATGGACGTGTAGGCCTACACTATCGTGTGTTGTCGTACAATGTGGTTCAACAGACACGTGCGCTTTGACGTCCAGTTTTAACTAAATGCAAAGGTCAAATTGGGTAGCGCGTGTTGAATTTATCAATACCTTTGAGATGACGTATGGATTGTAAAAAAACGACTTGCAATTCAGGAGTTATGAATTTTTCAAATAGTACACAGAGTATAATTACATTTTGGGGTGTGCAATTTGTATAGGCCTTCACTATCGTGTGATGTCATACAATGTAGGTCAACAGACACGTGCGCTTTGACGTCCAGTTTTGACCAGATGCAAAGGTTAAAATGTTATTATATTTGTGCAAACGTTTGAGCAGGATTACCAATCTATAATCTGAAGCAAACGTTGTGTGTAGCAATTGTCAACAATGTGATTCATGAGCTATGGTTTCTTACAAATAGTTAACTTTGATTTACTGTAATTTGATACCTGGTGACATCATCATGACATCATCAGGTTTGTGTGGTCTTGATAAAAAGTTTTATTGTATGATGAGTTCAATGTCAATGTTCAATTAAATTTTAATCTAGTTATGATAACATTTGAATTTGAATTTTTTAACAAAACAACACAAAGGCAGACTTGGACCTTCCGTTACGACAAGAAGTAAAGGTCATACGATTTAGGCGTCAACTTTTTACATGTTGCCCTACTCTTGAACTATCAGATGCCCAACATATTGCACGAACACCTTAACAAGAGGTGTTCGTGCAAAAATTGCACGAACACCTAAAGACAGAACAATATCAAGAGGTATTCGTGCACGTATTGCACGAACAACTAAACACAAAAACTCGAAAAATTAACGATAGGTGTTCGGCTGTAGCCCGAACACGTAAACAAAAATAAAAAACTCGAATTCGAGCTAGGTCTTCGGCTGAAGCTCGAACACCTAAGAAGGAGATGGAGAAGAAAAAAAACTAGAACAATAACGAGAGGTGTTCTTGCACATGTTGCACGAACACCTAAAAACAGAACAATAACAAGAGGTGTTGTGCTTGTATTGCAAGAACTCTTAAAAACCCAGAACAAAATACAAGTGTTCGTGCTTATATTGCACGAACACCCCCCAAAATAGAACAAAGCAACAGGTGTTCGTGCTTGTATTGCACGAACACCTAAAAACAGAACAATAACAAGACGTACTGCACGAACAGCTAACAATAGGTGCACGTGCTCATATTGCACGAAAACCTAATAAATGCATATGAAGTTATCTTTGTGTTAAAATTAATTATTTTAAATTAAACACAGCTATGAAACCTAATTCAGGCCGAGTCCAGAGGTTTCAGTAACACGCCTGTATGAAGAATGCTTGTGCATTGATTTAGCAGTTTTATTATTAGCCCCTTGCACTGTCAGCATTAGTCTGTAGAGCCTCAAATTTGAAGCAGCAGTGAATAAAAGAATTATGTAACTTCATTGTCACGATAATGTAATGACACTTTCATCCAAACATTTAAATAAATACGATAGTTAGCAGTCGAGGCTCTACACGCACATGACGGATCCGTGCAAGTAGCAAGTAGAATGGTCAAAGCTGAGATCGCCATTCCGACAAAGCCTAACGTAAAAGTCTCCACTGACCTACTGAGCCAGACACTGCCGGACAATGTGGTCATCTCGCCCTGCATAGCGGACACTAGGGACGACTTGCCGCTTCCAACGGCTCCAATAATTATTGTCAACTCACCTGGGGAAGAAATCTTTATATAACCAAAATACACATGCTTTTAAAAGAAAGGAAATTATGATGTACAATATTTTCTCGAAGACCCTTGTCTTATTCCCAATATTGACTCCTTGCAAAACGCCAAGCGCACTCACGCACCTATCCTGTCCGCCATTTTGGGAGTAAAAATGTATACTATAAGGAATTGACCCCCAAAATGGTGGAAATGGTGAACGAACATTGTGCGCAGGTACATTCCGCGTAGTGCAAGGGGGTCAATAAGTCAATACATCGACAGTCCTGTGCTGGACCAGTATATTTTACCAGGCAACCTCGTTTTATTCAGTGTTAGTCTTCCTTCCCTGGGAGGAAAACAGCTGTACTTTTGTAATACGTTTACCTGCCGGTATGTCAACGTTGATGTTTGAAAGGATTGGCCTGTTGCTATTCTTGCCCCAGGTGAAGTTGCCATCTGTAATCTAGAGGTAAAAATAAATAGGAGCTGTTGCTTGTACATTCATTAATACAAAAACCAGTCTACGGAGGTTGTCCCAATACATTTGGGTCGTTCAGCATAGGAGAGTATTGGTATAGTTAATGTACTGTTGTTAAACTTTTAAAGTTTGTTAAAGTTCAAGGTTTTTGTACCTTCTAACAAATCTAGAACTTTAGAATCTAGAAAGACGAGCATTATTGTGCTTGAAAGCAGCCAACTAACCCAATATACTGCAAAAGAAAAAAAAGGGCAATTTAATAAAGTTTAAAATTTTTACCTTAATGGCAACCGAACGAGGCACATGACTGAGTTGGGTTGTGTGCTTAATACCATATTTAATGGAACGCTTGGAGATCACAACCTTAGGTAATATACGCGACGTTTCATCTACCTCGTCTTTGTGGCTATCATCGTAACCGTTCTCGTGTGCGTTGTGACGACCAACCTGAGTAATGATATAACACAGAAGCTGAAAATCTGTGACCATAGAATCAAGCTTGCGAGTTGTTCAGTTTATTCATGGTTAGTTGAACACGAATGTGCCTTTATTTTCACTCGATGCAAGTTTTGCTAATTTAACATTCTACCTCACAATTACTTCCATTTGGAAACAAATAACAAATTTATGCCACCTTATGCTGATGAGAAAGTCAGTACACGCTCTTTGAAATCAAAATATTTGTGTATTTTGTGTTTAACCCTTTAATGTGTTTAATCCCTGAGTATACGCAAGTGTTGATTAGGTGGTACTGACTGTTCCACACAATCCAACATACATTAAAAATGTTTTCTGTGCATTTACAATGATGTTTTATATATAAATGACTTCTTTTGCTGCCAAGCTAGTGTCTATGATTGTTTTAGCCTTTATATTAAAGATGTTTCTTTGATTTCCGAGATCTAAAGGATCTTTGTTTTTCTCGAAACTAGATCACAGTATAAAAAGTATTTTTCGGGCCGAACTTGCAAATTTCTAAGCCATAAAGAATGAAGGGCAATTTTTTTCGTTTGTATTAAATGCTGCTAGACTCGATGAAACAGCAACCATGAAACAAACAATTTCTTCTTTGTGTGATGTTATTAAACTTTGCCTATTATTGACCCTTTCACTAACAAGCTTAGGAATCTCACGTGTTTCCGATTAGAGGTAATTGCGAGGTAGAATTCACCATTAAATGAGAGAACTGCTGAACATATTACCGTGTTAACCTTCCGATGTTAGCGCTCGTGGCACCCTTTTGAATTGCCTTTATATTAGCAGATTTCGCAAACGAACCCACCCTGGACTTGTCTCGGTGGGCCATTGCAAAGGGCACACAGTTTTTTCTTTGCTTTAAACACTGAGGGAACTGGTGCTGGGAGGGGCTTTAGATAGCGGGGTCGTTATCACTTTCTTCGGCATGCTTTGAGTACGTGGTATGTTTCCTAAGCCAGAGAATACATTCAAACGTGATTCCTCATAGCGGTTACATAATTGGCAGAATCCCAATCAAACGTCGTTTCTCACTTTTAGTTGGTGGATTTTATGATCAGTTATCTTATGTTCGAAACACACTGAGTTCATTCACAACGGAAACAAAAATAGATGACACACAAAGCATGCGCGTACTTTGACACGGGATGAGCAGAAGTTATGCGTGGAATGAATCCAAATAGAACAGACAACGAGTCACATGCTGGTCGTCAGACCATACAAAAGAGGGATCCAGGTTTAGTTTTAGAAACAGAATAGGAAGAAATGTTGAGTTTACACATTTGGTGCTCGATATGGGGCATGATGTACCCCCATTGTGCCTTCAATGTGTGCTTAGAATCTCAGGAATTCTTTGGAGGATTTTTTTTAGGGGGTAGGCCTACTTCTGTGCGAGAGAAAAGTAGTGTTCAAGTATGGGAACATAGTGTAACGCAGGAATTAATGTGAGCAGGGCTTTCCTGGTTAACTATAATATAACTGTTCGGGTGAGCGTGTGCCGGAGCAGAGGGCGAGTGTAGACGTCAATGAATAAATGGTGGTGCAACAAACAAACGTTTCGGCAAAACTTCAATAATAATTTATTTGACAGATAAAACGATTGCAAATACACAGGTACAACAAATCTAGCTTGTAGATGTATGAGAGGCGTATCTCTGATGTATGGAGCCAGTCGGAGCACTCAAGAATGAGAGTCCGAATATGAACCCTTTGAAAGGGAATTTAGAGGATCTTATATAGGGTTTCTGGAGGTGGGGTATGCCAAGATTTAGCAATGATGTCACAGAGAAAATACATCAGATCAGTGACATCATTTCCTAGAATAAGTTTGGATGAGGTAATAGTCAGCAGGGGACTAATGGTCAGTGTCCTGAGGGCATAGCCTTGGAATATGAGTGGTGTATTTTACAAGAAATGGGAGTGATCCCCAGATAACATTCATACATTGGGCCAACGTTGGTATTTGGTCGGCACCGTTGGCGTTGGTATTGTGCCAGCTTTTGGCGTTGGCCCCACATTGGCACTTCGTCGCCATGATCGGCGTTGGCATTATGTTTGTTTCTGACAATGGGCCGACGTTAGCTGTAGGTCGGCAGAATCACATTGGTTTTACATTGGCGATCAATGTTAAGCCAACGTTGGTTTTTAGTAATTAAACAATACATGGCATTGTGTTGGTTTCCGACGTAGGAGCAATGTTGGCTCTAGGTCGGCATTACCACATTGGTTTTACGTCGGCACTCAATGTTGAGCCAATGTTGGTTGTTAGTGGGACAGCAATATCGGCACTGTGTTGGTTTTCGACGTAGGACCAATGTTGGCTCTAGGTCGGCATTACCACATTGATTTTACGTCGGCACTCAATGCTGAGCCAATGTTGGTTGATAGTGGGGCAGCAATATCGGCACTCTGTTGGTTTCTGTTGGTTTCTGACGTAGGACCAATGTTGGCTCTAGGTCGGCATTACCACATTGGTTTTTTGTCGGCACTCAATGTTGAGCCAATGTTGGTTATTTGTGGGACAGCAATATCGGCACTCTGTTGGTTTCCGACGTAGGACCAATGTTGGAACTAGGTCGGCATTACCACATTGGTTTTTAGTCGGCACTCAATGTTGAGCCAATGTTGGTTATTTGTGGGACAGCAATATCGGCATTGTGTTGGTTTCCGACGTAGGAGCAATGTTGGATCTAGGTCGGCTTTACCACATTGGTTTTTTGTCGGGACTCAATGTTGAGCCAATGTTGGTTATTTGTGGGACAGCAATATCGGCATTTTGTTGGTTTCTGACGTAGGACCAATGTTGGCTCTAGGTCGGCATTACCACATTGGTTTTACATCGGCACTCAATGTTGAGCCAATGTTGGTTATTTGTGGGACAGCAATATCGGCACTCTGTTGGTTTCTGTTGGTTTCTGACGTAGGACCAATGTTGGCTCTAGGTCGGCATTACCACATTGGTTTTTTGTCGGCACTCAATGTTGAGCCAATGTTGGTTATTTGTGGGACAGCAATATCGGCACTCTGTTGGTTTCCGACGTAGGACCAATGTTGGAACTAGGTCGGCATTACCACATTGGTTTTTAGTCGGCAGTCAATGTTGAGCCAATGTTGGTTATTTGTGGGACAGCAATATCGGCATTGTGTTGGTTTCCGACGTAGGAGCAATGTTGGATCTAGGTCGGCTTTACCACATTGGTTTTTTGTCGGGACTCAATGTTGAGCCAATGTTGGTTATTTGTGGTACAGCAATATCGGCATTTTGTTGGTTTCTGACGTAGGACCAATGTTGGCTCTAGGTCGGCATTACCACATTGGTTTTACATCGGCACTCAATGTTGAGCCAATGTTGGTTATTTGTGGGACAGCAATATCGGCATTGTGTTGGTTTCCGACTTAGGACCAATGTTGGCTCTAGGTCGGCATTACCACATTGGTTTTACATCGGCACTCAATGTTGAGCCAATGTTGGTTATTTGTGGGACAGCAATATCGGCATTGTGTTGGTGTCTGACGTAGGACCAATGTTGGCTCTAGGTTGGCGATTGGTGATTTGAGGACAACTTCGTTGAACCATATTGGAGATTGATAGGCACAATTCGGCGATGTTTTTATATCGATTGCCAATCATTTTGGGGACACCATTGCAAACCAAAACGTTGATACACTGTTGTTGGTGTTGGTTTGCTAGTTTGATTGTTTGTTGTATGGGGTTTTTGTAATCCGACAAAGATTTCAAATGGAACACGTTGGAGTTGTATTGATATATTGCAGCAGTTATATGTTGACTTTAGGTCGGCGGTCTTGATGTTAAGTTGTCAACCATTTATAACAAGAATCATACCTTGACAATATGCGTCAGGGGATATGACCAAAATGTGGTTAAGTCTATCTGGGCATAAAATAGATCAACTGTCTTTACAAATAACAGTTTGCTTGTTAGTTATAGGACAAGTTTGCTGAAGGTTTGTTTATAGGTTGACAGTCAAATGCCAGTGATCCTGAAAATACACGAAAAAGTCAGTACTCAGTTATATCATTAGACGATCACGCTAAATGTTGAGCCAACATTGAGCCAACGTTGGGCCAACATTGACATAAATGCAAATTTTTTGGCGGGGCTTAGATGTGTGTGATTTTTCTTTGATAATATCACAACAATTTGGGTGAATTTAGTTATCCAAGGCAAATTGTTGTGCTTTTGTGTGTAATTCGTCTGTAAGAAAATATGAACATCAAAGTACAAACAAACATTTGTAAATCAAACATGTAAATTAAAAAGTAAACAGTTTGAATTAAAAAAGGTGTAAACCATGACTGGAAATTCTATGGATCTTGGACAATAAATACAAAACATGCAGTGCAGAAGGACGTGTAGGCCTGTATAGGTTGTAGTAAGTGTAGAAAGTATTTAGTCATTGGTATCATAACTTACATGTAATTAATATAACTTATAAGTACATATTCACAAACACTAATTACTTGAATTAATCACAAAGGTCATTCACTACATGAACAGAAAGATCCACTCGAAGTCGATATTTTTGAATAACGTTACGTTGGCCCAACGTTGGGGAAATGTTGAGCCAACATAAAGGTTATTAGTGGGGCCGATGTTGGGCCAATATTAACGTTGGCCCAACGTAACGCCGATGAGCAAAAGTATATTTGGTAATCAACATTGGCCCAACATAAACCTTTCATTGGTTCTACGTTGGACAATGTTAAGCCCATGTTTACGTTGGGCCAACGTTGGCCCAACTTTAACAGTGGCCCAACGTAACTCCGATGAGCAAAATTATGTTAGGCCAACGTTGACAGCCAACGTCAGCCCATCAAAACTTCTGTTGGCAGAATGTTGGGCGCAACGTTGGTCGAATGTTCGACTGTGTTGGCCCAATATTGGTTCAATGTTTTAACATACATGGGCAGAACACTGGCCCAATGTTGGGCCAATGTTTACGTTGGGCCAACGTTGGGCCAACTTTTTCATTGGCCCAACATAAGACCGATGAGCAAAAGTACGTTGGGCCAATATTGTCAGCCAACATTGGCCCAACAAAACTTTTCTGTTGGCAGAATGTTGGGCGCAACGTTGGCCGAATGTTCGACTGTGTTGGCCCAATATTGGTTAAATGTTTTAACATACATGGGCAGGACACTGGCCCAATGTTGGGCCAATGTTTACGTTGGGCCAACGTTGGGCCAACTTTTTCATTGGCCCAACATAAGACCGATGAGCAAAAGTACGTTGGGCCATTGTTGACAGCCAATGTTGGTCCAATAAAAGTGTTTCGTTGGCCCAACGTTGGTCCTATGTAGTGATGCTATCTGGGGAGCTTTGAAGTGAAATGGACCAACTGTTGACAATGTTGTGATTAGGGGGAATGGTGAATTTAGAGCCAGGAAATGAGCCTTACAATACTATATTCTGCCCCATCGGGCATGGTATAATGAGTTTTGTGTGAAACAAGAATGTTTTTGCCAATGCACCCAACAGACTCACGCATAAATACAGTCTCACTTTTGGGACATGTGTGGTGTAATGTTCTTCCGTGAGACCCCCTTTAAATATATAAATCGTGAATTACAAACAATATGTCGAAATGAAGCTACTTACATAATCTGTATCGATGCCGTGGACAGTGCTCTTATAATTTCTTTCTCGCCAATCGTTTCCAATCTCCACCTCCTGCGCCATAAGGAATCGCTGCAGCCGCCCGGTGCTGATTATACCATTAACGAGGTGTGTGGTTATCATTGGTAACATAAGGAGGGGACTAGACATTAAGTTGAACAACGCCAGGGCTGAGAAAGTCTTTTCGGGTGTGAGATCTTCACCGCTGAGGGCGGGGTAGGCCCCAAATGTCTACCGCGGTAAAAAAAAAAAAAAAAAAAAAAAAAAAAAAAAAAATTAAAAATACACACAATCATACATAAAAAAGCTTTCTGAAAGTATTGTAATTTTAAACTCTACCTCTATTCTTGTAATTTTTTTCAAGATTACACTTACATCTTAGTCACCAAAACCTATTTTTCTTACGACGAGACGTAATTCAAAGATCAATTTGAGGCCTATTTCATACTTGTTTTTTAAATTTTTTGATTACTTTTTGCACCATGAAAATAAAACGAAAATGTAAAAAAAAGAAAATGATTTTCACTAACCATGAGTGTGACAGTTAGCGGGGCGGCCGACACAATAAGTCCTGTAAATTTTGAGAAACAAATATTTAATTAAATTAATAAAGAATTTAACAGTATTAAGAACAAGGAGAGTAACAACATCACCGGCAATAGCAACACGAACAACACAACACAAACAAAAAGCAGCAGCAGGAACAACAACAGCAGCATCATTACCACCACCATAAACAACAGCAGCAGCAGCAACAGCAACAGCAACAACAACACCATAAACTGCAGCAGCAACAACACTAACCATAAACAAAAGCAACAGCATTATCACCACCACCACCACCATCACCATAAACAACAACAGCAGCAGCAACAACAGCAACAAGAACAGCAACAACAACGGCAGTGACAACAACTGCAGCAGCAGCTGTAATAGCAACAACAGCAGCAAAAACAAAAACAGCACAACAACAGCAGCATCGTCACCACCACCTTCGCCATAAACAACAGCAGCAACAGCAACAGCTAGCAATAACAACAGAAGCAACATCACTAGCAACAGCCGCAGCAGCAGCAACTGCATCAGCATAGTCACCACCACCACCACCACCACCACCACCACCACCACAACCATTAATAAAAGCAGCAGCAGCAGGAATACAATACCTATAACTCCATAACCGACGTTTATCCTTAGTATATGATCCAACTCTTTGAGTCGTATCTTCTCGACGACTTCCACATAGAGTTGCTCCCATCCGTAAGATTTCAGCAGCTTGATCCCTTGCAAGATCTCGTTGGAATGTTTCAGTCGCTCGTCTGCTAAATGCTGAACAGAGAGAAACAATGGACATGTGAAATGAGTCTGTCATCTTGCACGAAGTAACTGCCTTATACTCACATAGCTTTCATTATCAGTTGAAATTAAATCGAAGAGGGCTGTGCAGACCTTCTGTCTCTGATATAAGTTTTGCACTTTTTGAACCTATAGCTCCAATATAGCGATTGAGTATAACAGTTCAACTTGCTGTTAAATGTGATAAAAATACACCTCTAAAACTATTAAAGGATTGTTGTTGATATTACCAGGGCAATCTTCTGGTGTTTGGCCATGAAGTTAGCAATCCATAACTGGACTGGAATGACAAGTATGTAGACCACTGAACCAAGCAGAGCCGCGGTACCGAGTTGCATGTATAGAAGATACAGAGCAAGTGCAACCTGGAAACAAGATGGCGGTCAATAAAAGCAATTTTTTAATCGACACACTGAGCATTGGTATAATTAACGCATTAACAGTAACATGAAGAACATAAAAAGTTACGTCCTGAAGACAGATTGCAGTCATTTTGCTTTATCACTATCGTAGCCTACTAAAGTCGTCACAGTGTTTGATACATGTATTGTAATTTTGCCTACTGCAGTCGTCACTGTTTGGAGATCAACACATTTTGAGTTTGGCTCTTACCAAGAAAGGAACAGTCCATAGAAAATGAAAATACTGGAACATGTACAGCAGGCTCATTGGGTCCGTAGACATGTGATTGGTGATCTGACCGACGGTCATGTCGCCCCCAGTCGTAGCAAACGTGGACAAGCTCAGTGATTTCTCGTATACCATCGACTATATTTGGACACAGGCAACAATTTAATTGGTTCTTATTAATTTGTTCGCAAGTTAGTCTTGTTTATTCCCCATAACTACATTAATTTGAATAGTTAGTAGTGTAGCAGTTTCAATGGGTTTTTTCTATTTACATGCAGAAAATGTAATTGTTTTTACATCACGTGATCAGATTAGTTTATCAAAAATAGTTAAAGTAAATGGCATAACAAGAAAAAGCAAACAAGCGAGAACTACAGTTTTGGACCAGACGTACCCCCTAGAAAAAAGGTCCAGAAAGTGCCCCGTAAAATTTTACCCTAGAATCGTCGATAACATGAGACCATGCAGGGCTATCAGATCCATTTAAGCATAACAATGCTTAAATGGATCTGATAGCGTAGTAGTAGGCGTTTCCCTGATTAGAACATAAGAACATAACTTCGGCATTTGGGATATAATTTTGCACCAGAAAAACTTTATTGACGGCTCCACGCCTTTTATGTTGACCTTTTTGATTGATTTAAGGTAGAGCTGGCGTTCAGCCTTTTGACGGGGTAACCTCATTTCCCTAAATGCAATTACTCATATTTATGAGTGTCATAAATAGTGGGTCTTTGAGCTGGGGAGGGAACAGTGATCTAAAGTTGACAAAGAACCACCTAAATCTGTCTAGAGGGCAGGATTTGGGGAGAGGTTTGAGGCGCACAAGGCATTAACCGTGATCATCCCATCACCATTTTAAGATTTTTACGGGTAGCAGTTTTAGGCCCGAGTTTTAAATAGAAACCCCTAAGTATCTATACATATTTATACCTGTATTGTTGACCGTAGACACATCCCATAATACGTTGAGTAATACAATGACGTATGCGCAGCAATGAACTGAAATGTTCGCGCAATGAACGACACGACTACAAGCACGAACCCGTTGGCCATGAATTCGGTTACGCTGACAAAGTGTGGCGTAACCTCCAAAAATAAGTTTAGAAAAACAAAATTGAGTGGTTAATCACAGCAAGATGAAACGAAGGACTTGACATAATAACTACAAACTTAACTGGTAAAACATATAACGATTTTTAAGTAAGTAAGAGCAAGCGAGACTGTGAGATTTGAATACACGCACCAATTAAATCGTAGTGAAGTTGTCACAACAATTTATTAGGTAGCCATGTTTCTTGCAGTAACAATGGTTCATGTTAATCACAGATAATTTTGTTTACACTATAGGATACTATTTCAAGATACATTCATCCAAACGAGGACTGAAAGTATATCAGAACAAAGTTATCTTACATTGTACGATTTTTAGGCACGGAAGAAATCTCAGGAAAATATTAGCACTGGTAAATATTTTTAGAAGGTAAGTTTTTAAATTAAAACACGTCAGTTTATATGTACTGTATCGCGGTAACCAAAGTGTAGTTTCATTGGACTTGGATTGGTGCATGTAGGCGATTTTGAGAATCAGTTGGTGGCGCCAGACGTACAAGACAATCAGATCGCTTCAGTAGTTCCGAGCATGCACATAATTGTTCCCCCACACTATTGTGTCTTTATTATGTGGTTGGAAACTTAGGAGATCTTAGGGGATCTTGGCGGTTTTAAGGGGGTACTTCTGTAAAAAAGAAAAATATTGTGTAAAAGTCTGCCCCATATTGGACGTAGTTTATTCCGTTAAGTCTGCTGGCACTTAGGGTCCTCAAAAAGTCTCATATTGGCCTTCGACAGCATTAAATAATAAAATATAGAATCACCTCATCTTGCCGATAAACCTTGTAGTAGAAATCTGCCACGTACAATACAATCCCAGAAACGCAGACTGGGCCGACAAGACCAGCAAAATCACCGAGCATTTTTAGGATTCCCGCCAACGCCATTCGTACAAAGTAGATGCGGACGATGACCTTTCCCAGTGATGGCTGGCGGCCTTTAGATGCAGCCTGTTGCTATTTTGTGATAATCGACAAGATATTTTATATATAGAAAATATTATATTCAATGTTACATCAATTAAAGAAGGTTGCCTTTAACGGGAGAACAACTTAGGTAAACATAAACAATTACCACAGTCTTTTGGAGACTTTGCAAACGGTTGACATGTTTCAACAGTAATCAAAGCAGTGGTGTAAATAAGTGAGGGGCACGTGCCCCATCAAACTTCCGGTACCCTCACCCCCTATTTTGGAATCTGGACTTTTTAGATTAAAACAGTACTATAGTGAAAGGGCAAGATTTTACAAACTTCAATAATTTTAAAACTTGTTTTTCTTTAAACACGCAGACAATGTATTTGTTTTTTTACCTTAACGTCAGATTATCTTTTAAAACAAAATTGTTAATGGCATAACAAGAGCCCTCAAAAGAGACTTGTTAAAGGAAAAAGCAAACGGAAAACTGCAGTTTCAATTGGATAAGACTGCCCCAACCCTAAAATGTTACCCTAGATACCCTGGCGAACTGTTCAACTGCATGAACAGTTCTTTCGAGCAGTTCTTGATGTCCTGACGGATTTAACTAACTTGGGGTGCTTACACTCATAGAGGCAACCCTTTTGATTGTAGGTGTGTTTTGCGCCATGTTTACGGTGGTTGCAGGACGAACATCTGGATATCTGTCGAGGAAATGTCTTTTGCAAATATCCTATGAAGTTCTCCAACAACATTATTGCCTTTATTCGTCTTAGAACATTACCCTTCATTCAACCTGATAATTCAATTTGAATCATAGTATACCTTCTCCTTTTCATATTCGTCCTTGAACTGCTGGTGTAATGTCTCTGCACTTAGACTCCCCGGCAACCTTCCCAAATCCGGAACATCCAATGTCCTCTTGAAGCCGAGGAAGAAGATCCAATTCAACCACCAGAAAGACACCTGCGAGGCGAGGTTGACGTAGTATGCTCGGAACAGTGGCTCCGGGGATGTCAAGTCGTCGCCAATGTCACTGTATGGGTTTGGATTGCTACGGAAGACCTAAAATGTGCAGGTATGATCAAGGTTTATTATTGTGAATATCGTGGTTTTATATGTCTTTCCAATACTGCAAACAAGGCATTCTTTTAAAGAATGACAGACTCTTTAACCAGTATAGGCCTGAAAAATACATAAGACCAAAAAAGCAATGAAGGCAATATGGATGGAAAACCCTAAATGGGTAAACACCAAACGACAGGACAAGAGTGAAATCGAGGTTCAGCGAGATCGTTAACAATCAGTCTTCATTATTTACCTCACTCGTTGTTTTTATAAAACAATACAACTGCCTTGTTCTAGCGATATAAATTTATTTGTTAGTTACAAGTATTTTAAGGGATCTTAAAATCAAACTTCAAAAATGGAAATTCTTCAAGGTACCATTAATTGCTCAGCGAATGCAAGCTTATGTCTGAAAATCTAATGTCAAATTTAGGCTTAATGTGGAAAATCATTTCAGTTGGTTTGTGTATACCTGTTTAGCAAGAGGTTTTCCTAACTTTATTAATCAATGGGTTAGGTCGAGTTGTCCTCTTTTCGACAGACTATAAATGGCTGTATCCAAATCAGCGGCTACGGTAGCCGTAGCCGCCAACTACACGGCCTTACCATCGGTACACATTGTCTAAGTGGAGTAACTGTTAATACAGCCACTGTTTATAAAATTTTAATCCGTTAAACGCTACACACCTTGCATCTGATGACATTGATGTCCAAGAAAAAGAGAAGCGAGTAACAAATCAGCTGCAGAATAGAGAGATCAAACCTTGCTATTGCAACCGAGCTCTGGTTTGTATCATGTAAGTTGACGAGTGTCCCGATCTCTCCTATCACTGCCGTTGCATAGTAGAGCAGAGACACAAAGGCCATACCACCAGCTTGCCAGACTTCCATGTGGTGGTAATAAACAAGGGAAATGATGCAAGCCACCAGGGCAGTGATGGGCGGTATGTAAATATGAGGCTGACTGCCTCCAAGACTCTGAATATAAGTCTCATCAGTGAGGATGCCTTCTGCTAAAGAGGCTAAGAGACAAATGAACAGGAAGATGGAGATAAACCATCTCATGAGATGGCCGGGAAAACGTAGAATAAAATCAATTCTCCAGCTGTGTTTTAACGTGACAAAACATGCAAGTGCCAAGAGAACAGTTGCAGCCGTTAAAATGAACCACAGATGTGGCAGTGTATCCAGAAGATCAACAAAACAAGTATTGTCAGACACTTTGCCGAGTAGAAAGTTTCCACTCCTATCCAGATCGGTCGAGTTGACCCCACAGAGCCAATGCCAACCAGTATTCTCATGTGCCATGGTCGATCTATGCGCTACCAACACCAAAGGCCTCCAGTTATTTGAATCATTGACAACGAAATACTTTCATGCGATTCATCTAATGGTCTGAAGTTATATTTTCTTCATATTGTAGACAACCAACTTGAACGATGAGCTGATAGCACAACATTATACGGCAATGTTTGAAGACAAAAATTACGGACCTTCGAACAGCGCTAAAAACTGTTTCTGATATAAATAATAACACTATAATAATAACACTGAACATTTTGATAATAAAACGAATGAAGGGTTGAGATTATGCAGACTTTGCTCACTAGTTGTTGTATTTACGAGTCGAAGGTTGTTTAACTAGATAACATTGAACCTGTAAAATAAAAAAATATCAGCACCTGACACACTTATCAGCAACAAGAGCAGCGTTAGTTTCTCTAGCAAAAACAACAGCATTAACACCAAAAACATCACCAATAAAAATAGTTAAACACTTTATCTTTGATCTTTTATTCAAATGTATGCCGCCACATTGAAAAAGTCATGTTTAGTATGTAAATGTTGTTCTACGTCGTGGAATCTGAAAGGATGATTGGTCGTAGGTGACATGAGCATGGTTTTGTCGGGGGTAATAACGCTTGTCCCACGACATTCAAACGAACTCGTAGTAAAAGTGAACCGAGTGTCAGTTTTCTGCTTGATCCAAACTGTTCAGTGGCAAGCAAAACCCAGGTCGACCTGAGGGCGATTTTGTGGTTTTTAACAAACCACTAAAACTAGCCTAAATCTAAAATGAATAGTCCAGATTTACCCTGGTGTTCAATGTACTGCAAACAATGCAATGCATTCAACTTTTTGTATAAAATGTCATAACTTTTTGTTTTAAATAACAACATTGTAGACAGCAATTCGCAGGATGATTGTTAACAACACTGACTGTATATCAACTTTACCTTTCTGAGAAACAAACAAACTTAATTGGTTACCAATGTGACGTACATTTCTCTAAGCTCCCACCAATATGACGAAATTCAAGTGATAGCCTTTGTTCGTGTCGTGGCCGAGCGGTTAGAGCATCGGACTCGAGTTCTGGTGGCTGAGTCAACGGGTGTAGGTTCGAATCCCGGTCACGACACTTGTGTCCTTGAGCAAGACACTTAATTATAGTTGCTTCTCATCACCCAGGGGTAAATGGTACCTGTGAGGGCAGAGATGGTTCTTGTGATTGATTTAGCTACATATTTGTACAGCACAGGCTGTATACTCCCAAGAGAGCTTGAGGTGGTAATAATGTTGAAGCGTCACTGAGTGACGGATTTGAGCGCTATAAAAGAAGCCACTATTATTATATGCATACAGCAGTGGCAGTGGTTCGATATGCAATTTAATTAAAAACCAAACAATTCTAAACATTTGCTTTACAATAATTTCATTAACTGATTAACCCTAATTAATATATATTTACAATGATGATGGTTATAAACCAATTTTACCCCCATACTATGTGGGTAATTTGTCCAGGATTATTTCATTTGCCTCAACTCCAAATACTTCAACATAAACCCAACTTTAGCCTCAACAAGTTCAATACTATCATTATCCCACACACAACTGTACACAACATAACCCATGTGAAGAACTTCTTGGCTGTACGCTAGAAGGAAACTTGGTCACTTTCACAACCAAAATTATACAGTAATTGCAGCCCTAAATTCTACAATCCCTGAATCAAAGTCTACTTATGCTCATTATCTTAAACTTTAAATGAGTTAATTAATTGATACATTCCAAATAAGCAAAAATAATGGTGAAGTTTTACTGTGACATAATTCTGGCAAAAGCATGTACATGTAAAAACAGCGCCCTCTATCAAGCAAAATAAAACTCGGACGCCACACTGAGTAAATAATAAGTTGACGGTCTGTAACACCAATCATATACATGTATCTGAATTTTGATCTGGACAGTTACCACGTAAAACACTCCTGGGGGCGGTTCAAGCACGTAGAGTTGCATGAAGATACTTTGGTATTCAGGATGAAGTGCTCCAGAGCATCTACTTTGAAGTCTCTGTTACCTTGGATGGTAGTAATATTGTACAGTAGTTTGTTCGTCTCTAACGGTGTTTAGGTATAGAAACCTACATTTGTAGTAGTCTTTGTTGGTCCTTATTGTTTGGTATCAGTTGGAATAAAGGTAAACTCACATGTTTCCATTTTATGGTTTATTTCTAGGCTTATTTCGATCAACATTTAGTACTTTTGTTAACCATTCAGCGGCAAGGAAAATCACATTCTTTGATAACAATTATTTTATTTTAGTACTTTTTAATTATGTATTCATTGTAAGAATGTATCATTCTAATTAATATCCAGTTTTCAAGAAAATACAATGTCCGTAGTACAGAACAAGTATAAATAGATGGGGTTATAAATGGTTTGAAGAACAAACAAATTCATTCCAATGCTTCAGACATCAAGAAACACACAATGGGATGGGTCATCGTGGCTGTATAACCTATAATGGCGGTGACGCTTCAATTTAAAGCCATGTGACCAAAATGAGGCTGAGATGACAACATAGTTTGACCCCAACCCACCTGCGTAAGAATATGTTTAAATTGCATGCAGGGTACACGACAAACTATAAGGGGTATACCATGCCTGATGCAGGGGCAGAGGGAAACCATCAATTGTTCCCATACCTGAACATACTATTTTCCTCTTGTATATAGAGAAATCCCATCCCTACTAAAATCCTCTAAAGAATTCCTGAGATTCCAAGCACACAATGAAGACACAATAATACTATGTATAAAGTTGACCTCATTTCAAGCAGCCAAATAAAAAGAGGAGAAAGGGCTGTGAATTTATCTAGAAACCAAATGTCATTTTGTACATACTTTATTTCACAATCTTCATGATACATCTACTTTCAAAGTCTCGCGTTCAGGGAACATTTTCTTTATGATAGCGGCTAGATTATTAATCTTTATATAAGCCGAGCGCAGAAAAAAGCAGCACATAAGGAAGTACCACATGATTTATTTTACTGTATCATTATAAGTTTTAGTCAGCGCTGTTTTTGTCATTTTTGTCCTTTGGATGTTTGTTTATTTTCGCCATCGTCGCCGCCGCATCGTCGTCGTCGTCTGTTGTTGTTTCTGTTGCTGCTGGTGGTGCTGCTGCTGCTGTTATTGCTGATGTTGAGGTTTATTTCTTGACCAGCCAAAGAGCTGAAAAGCCAACTACAGAAAATGTCGCTCGTGATGTGATTTGTTAGTCCAATCGGCGGCCGCCATTTTGTTGCTTACTTTTCTGCACGCTGATTGGCTAACGGCAACTTAATGCCCTGTCACATAGTAGACAGTGGAGCTAACTTATGCCTAGGTTACTGAATTGTTTTCTGAAATTTCGGCAAAGTCCATGCTCAAATTCTTGGCCGAAATCTATTTCTTTAGCGATTCTCTGACGTATAAGACGTATGCCCAACGAAAGAGGAACGAATGCTGAGCGTATAACTAGCGTCCATGTCACGAAAGACAGCGCATGCGTAGTGTCCATCCAACTAATGCTGAGCGTACGCAACGAATGGCCAACGAATGCCCAATCTATGCCTAACGTGCTGTGGCCGGTCATATGACGTGTCTCCGGTGACCCATAAATACGCTCTCCACGTTGGTTCAGGTCATTTTTATGTTGATGAACGGCCAGAAGATATTGAGTCCGGAGTCTCTGAGCATCCTCCATCTCTGAAGACCAGCTGAGCCGGAATGATGAAGGACCTAGGTCGGTGACGTCACATGTGACTGAAAAATGCTACATGTGCTGTAGGTGTACCGTGCACGCACGTTACTGTATCGGTCCTCTAGCGTCGTGCAAGAATAGATGGACGCCTGGTGAAAGCTGGTATACACGAACGTATACCCAATTTTCCCAAAACGTTGGGCACACGTTAGCTCTATTCGCAAGAGTGTGACAGGGCCTTAGGCACGACATCAACTACATGTCCACACAGGTTGATCTCGATTGACTTAGAAAATGTTCTACCTTTGCGATTTTGTTTTTCTTTCTTTCCGACGGCGACTGATGCCGATCGTCTCAACATCATCGTAGTTATACTCAGGTCGTAAACAATCGGCGACTGATATGTATCACACGGTCTTATTTTAGCACATATTTAGGCGCAGCATCATCCTTAAAATAGTCAGTGACCGACTGTTGTCATCGCAATTGTGCCATCGCAAGATTGACCTCACGGTGGCTTAATAACACATATTCCAGGTCAGCCAAGAAATTGGGTCATGCCCCTTGTGACCCAGAATTTCCGTCAGTTTTGACCCGGGGGTCAAGTTATTAAGATCTTTAAGGCCTTCCCCTTGGTTTCTATTATGTTGGTAGGAACAGTTATTTGAATGTAATAGTGAACATAAAGAATTAATTAAAAAGTAGCGTACGTGCAATGTGCGCGGGAATAGCTCACTCATTGGAAATGCCTGACTGATAATGTCAATGACGGCATTATCTGAACTCAATCCTAGGTACAGCAAGTGATCGACAATATTTAAGTTTGTTGGAATTATGGAGGAATGTTTGATTTTTTCTATAGCCTCAATACAAACATTATTATCACAATAATTAGGATCAAACTTGTTGTTATCTTTGAGCACTTTGTAACGCCTGCTACAATTACTGGGTGCTGTCTGCGACACCAAGAGTTTCCCGCCAGCCAATTCATCTTTGATCATTGAGCGTCCTTCCAAAAAACCATAGTCAAGACCAAGATGGAAGGCAGTGGCGACGCGACTGCTTATGATAATAATAACAACCTAAGTAAGCACCAAGGTTCCTGGCTGATTTAGAAGGTACAATAGTTGCTGAGCCTATATTGGGAGTAACATTTCAAAGGAACGAAGGCTTTGAACAAAACCAAGTACAAGAAATTCAGTCTTTTCTTCATTCCGTTTCAGTCTGTTATGGGTCATCCAGGTGTTGATGTCTACTACACAAGAGGAACCTTCAGTGCTTCTTCTAGGCTGAAGGCCTTTTTAGGATCAAATGTTATTGTAGCGGCGAGCTAGCTATTTTTTGCTATAGCACCCTCTTGTTGTGCAAATTGGGGGTCTCAATTGGGGGTTTGGCTATTGCTCAATTTCCAGGGATATATGTTGTCAAGAAACTAACGAGGTCAAATGAAGTTTCGAGTGCCTTTCCAATTCTTGTTAAAGATTGGGATTCTCAAGTGTCGGTATTAAGAACATTTAGGATTTGGGTGATTATTTCGTAGTGTTTCAGTCAGTAAAATCCTGTGGGAGTTTCAGTTTTAAAAATGTGGCTTTTGGGGAAAGTTTGGGTTTATTTTAAGTATAGCATGGCTTCAAGTTTTTGGCATTAATCTAATGTTCATGTACAGCATTTGTTATTGTTTATAGTGAACCAGTTACGGCAGTTGAGTTTCATCAGTTAGACTAGAGTACAGTGTATGCAGTAATGTTCGCAGTAGAGAACATTGAGTAAATCAGCACTGATGAGTGCAGTTTAACTGATACCTGTATAGCAGAAGTTGGCTTCTACGAGATTCTACTGTGAGAATAAATATTGGCCACTGAAGAACTGTGTTCCGGCATGGATTACTTAACTATGGTGGCCCTGGAGGGACATTGCATATCGCAAACGTGTGCGCATACGTATGCGATGTCGCGAAATGTATCGCGAATATGTGCGCACACGTGTGCAATGTCGTGAAACAATTCGCAAATATGTGCGCACACGTATGCAATGTCGTGAAACAATTCGCGAATATGTGCGCACACGTGTGCAATGTCGTGAAACAATTCGCGAATATGTGCGCACACGTGTGCAATGTCGTGAAACAATTCGCGAATATGTGCGCACTCGTTTGCGAATTCATTTGCAATGCCGTGAATTTCATTGCATACCTCTGTCGCATACCTTTGGAGTGATGTCATTTTGCGGGCAATTTGTTAGTAACCTAGGGAGTACGCAAGTGGCCCGGTCCCATTTTGTGTACTAATAATACTTCAAGGCAGGAGCTTGGGTACCAGGCAGGTACATTTTAGTGTGGCCATGTCCAGCCGGCCAGCCACATGGTGATGGTACAATATCTTATCACAAAACAAAAGGTCCATGCGAACAATCGTCGGACTATTCTCACTAAAATGAGCACCAGTACAATGGTTAGTATAATAGTTATTCACTTATTAGAGGGCGCTGTTGTGAGCTGCCACACCTTTAAATTCTTGTGCTCTGGTTTGCTATTTTAAATCTGTAATTATCACTTTTTATACAAGCCATCCGTGGACAATCTTCAGATATGTGAGATGCTGAGCATTTTCCACTCTCTAATAGTATCATCATTGAATATTTCTGCTCCTGAGTCGAGTATTATTTGGAATTTTATGATCTGTAACTGTGATGTAATGCTGTGAGTATTAACTTTTAAACATGGCCGCAATGGGGTACATAATCAAAGTTCTCCTAGCTCTCGTCATATGTGACAATTTTATACCTCAACTTGCGACAGACCGGTGCTATAAGACCTACCAACCCCAACTTAAAAATGACTACCTGCAAATAGCTATATTTCTTAAGATTTGCATTAGAGAACATCACAACGGATCATACGACCTACCCCAAATCAAGATTCCTCTGGTCAAATGGACCAAACGGGGGTATACATGTCTGTATATACCCAGTCATCAACCCCAGCTTGACATTACTATATTCATGGATATACAAACAAATCCTGGACCGGATTATGCGAATACCAGAGAAACTGAAAATGGAAATGGCTACAACGGAACTTCACATAAAGCCTCAAATGAACAACTTATTAAGTACACTAGAGAACAACTCTACAAACTACGCAGCTCTGCAAGTTCAGCAGCCCCACAGCCTCAACTTTTCACAAATCTAAAGGTAAACGATCTGCTGAAATATCGTGGGAATAGAGGTGGGAGTCGAAAACATGCGCCTACATGTACTTCATCCAAATACATTTACCACAATGGCTTGTTTCCTTCTGGCACTGCCATAGGAAAACTGGAACAATCATGTTCTCAATTAGCAATACCCGTCAGAATCACAGAACGCCACGACCAACTACTTAAGAATATCAGATCAACACAAGATGAACACCGTCACCTAGTGCGGATAAAGCAAGACATTGAACCCATAAGCACGGCTAGCCAACGTATTGAATCTCCATTACTACCCTTGATGTTTCTAACCAACGCCAGATCCTTGAACAATAAAATCGATGAGTTGGAACTTTTGCTGGGCACAACAAAAGCAGATATTGCAGTTATTACGGAAACATGGTTTAACGAAACAACTATTGAAAATTCACGACATTGCAAATAAAGTCGCATACGTGTGCGCAAATATTCGCGAATTGTTTCGCGACATTGCATACGTGTGCGCACATATTCGCGATAATTTTCACGACATCGCACACGTGTGCGCACATATTTTTGCGAATTGTTTCACGACATTGCATACGTGTGCGCACATATTCGCGATTTATTTTGCGACATCGCATACGTATGCGCACACGTTTGCGATATGCGATGTCCCTTCAGGGCCACCATACTTAACTCTATGTGGTTGAAGACTACAGTTATGTAGAGTTGTATATGTCATCAGCGTAAGTGTGGTAGAAGATATTATGGTGACGAGCGATGACTCCAACAGGTAGAGTGTAGACGGTGTAGCCAATCGGCCCCACAAGGCTCGTGAGCTCAACACACTGGTAATGTGGACGTGATTGTGGTGCATCCGTCATCGTGCGCACAACACAAACGCAAGTTGTAGTCGATCATTGATGATGTAATGGAGAAATACAATTTATGCAGAGGTAGTGACAAACCATAGAGCAATGGGCAATGGGCATACAATACCAGCCAATCATGTCTCTGGTCAATAGATGAGCTTCGAACCACTCTATAGCTCCAATCTATTTTTGGCAGCATTGTCATTTTACTTGTACATTTTAATATAATCGATTTCGAGGTAAAAACAAAAACCCATTTCATATTTCTTTGATGAGTGCTCGCATACAATGTAGAGCATATATGTAAGTATATGATAAAAGGCACACTGGAACGGGGATTTTTTGTGCTTTCGTGTGTGCTTATATATTTTTAAGTGCCATCGCAAGTGTAATTTTTGAGTATATGTTTGAACAATCTTGTTTTGGGGAAGTATATACATGGCGAGTCTTGGTTTTTTAAAGTATATATTTAGCAGTTCTTTTTTTTTGCAAGAGTATTTGGCAAGTCTTGTCTGTTGCAAATTTGTATTCGGCAAGTCTTCTTTTTTTAATGTGAGTATTTTATTAGTAGTTCTTGTTACGTTTTTTAAAGTATACATTTTGCTTTTTTGGGGGGGAGGGGGAAATCTTATATTTGCAAGTTTATATTAATTTTTTTTAGCAATTCTTGTTTTTGGAAATATACAATTTTGGCGAGTCTTGTTTTTTAGAAATATTTAGCGAGTCTCGTTTTTTGGAAGTCTATATTTTGCGGGTCGTGGTTTATTTATAGGCCCCACTGAACAATTCTTGTTTTTTGGGAGTCTAATATTTAGCATTTCTTGTTTTTTGGAAGTATATATTTGGCGAAGTCGTTATGTTTTGGAAGTCTATATTTAAGCAAATATTGATTTTTGTTTTGAAGTATACATTTGGCGAGTCTTACTTTTTGGAAGTCTATTTTCTAGCATTTCTTGTTAAGTGTTATACAAATAATTAATGTTTATGAGTGCAATGGTAAGAATATTTTTATGAGTTGAAAGATGGAATGTTCCATCTTTCAACTATAGACTTTACTTTAGCGCAAACATGTACATAGTGCCAAATGAACAACATGTCGCAACTTGTCTCAACATCGCAAGGCATGCTAGTAATTTTGAATTTTGATATTAGCACAAGTCATAATAAAGACCTATGCCAATTAAGTCATAATATTTAAGAGATGATTTAGGAGATGTATGTCATAATATCGACTTTCTCTTTTTCTTTCTCTCTCTACATCCCGTTAACGCCTTTCCGCAGTCTACTTCTTGAAGACCATCTATTATTTATAACCATACAAAAGTCGCCGCAAAAAAAAGGCGCCACGTAAAAAATAAAATACAAAAAAATCGCCGAGTGAAAAAAAAAGGGCGCCATTTAAAAAAAAAAATAAGTAAATAAATAAATAAATAAATGTTGCTGCATAAAAAATACCCCACGTGAAAAAAAGTAACTGGTTAAAGCCCGGTACATCGAAGGCAAAAGTGAAGCAAATTTTCTTGCGTCAATATATATTGATTATAAAACTCCAAAATAGACCTTATGCACTGCACATGATGTCATTTAGGCGCCCTCGGTTAGAGATCAAAAGAAGGAGCTTTATTTGCACACGCTCTGCGCCGCGCGTACAAGATGTGCAAGTTCATTGTTTCGTCGACCCCAATGTACTCATCCGGGTGAGCCCCTGACGTCAGCTAATCGGACGCCAACTTCCCCCAACATTAACACCGATGCACCTTGGGACAGCCGACCAGATTTACTTTCATTGTGTGCATTACGTCTGAAACTATTCGTGGATTCACGAAAAGATCGTAAAATAATGTTGTTTATATAAACAGCAACGGTCAATTATTTTACGAGCCTACGATGATACAAAAGTACTCGTCTTCGAATTAAACAATACTTTAAATTGAGAAAGTTTTTCGTCGTGACGTCATGCAACTGGGTCAGCCCCGAGTGAACCACAAGCAGGGCACTTTGGGCTGACCCGGGTAAGCCCCGAGAAGGACGTCAAAGCTTCTCGAACGCACCAGGGGGAGACCTGGGTCGACCCATGAAAGCTTATTCGAACGCACCCATTATATTGACAGGATAGGACACATTGCCGCCTATGCGTCAACGTGCGCGTATAGACCTTTCTTTTGCAACGTCACAGCCCAAGATTTTGCCAACCCAGGCTGGAAAACCATGGAAAGCCATAAATGCCAAACAAAAACAGATAACTACAGTTTGTAACAATGGTACACAAATATTCACAAATAGTGTTGAATTTATTGGAAACAAAGCAACCGATCATGGGAGGTATTTTATTTAATTAATAGTTTGCCGAAAATGTTGAATTTGGTTAAAACATCTGTTAACAAGATTGAATGTTTTACTAACATTCGGCGGTCCATGCCAACCAGCGCGGTTTGTTTATCAACAATGGAAAGGTCTATTTCAAAGACGGTTTGAAAACACACGTGATCAACGGCTTTACGTCCCGTCCGAAGGGCGAAGTAATCATGGTTAAGTGTCTTGTTTAAGGACACAAGTGTCATGACCGGGACTCGAACCCACACTCTGCTGATCACAAACACAAGAGCTTGAGTCTGGTGCTCTTATCTGCTCGGCCCTATCACGCCACACGGTACACACAAGCTCCTGGTTCTTCATGGACGCGCTAATATTATTTAAGCTAGGTTATTTGACAGATTTGTGGTACATTTTGAAAACACATTTCATGGAATAATGACAAAAAGCAAAATTTATCAACTCATTATAAGCACAAAAGCGTTGACTACGTACAATTAAAAAACATATTATATCACAGGAAAAAAAACATTTATGGCAGAATTTTGAAATATTATCATTGGATATAATGTACATTCTATTGTAATGTACTTGCTGAGTATTGCTTACGGAGTCGGACCTCTGCCATTGATCTATATTTTGTACACATGAACTTGATCAATTAAAAGCTAAAGATTAACAATGTTCCACTTAGACTTTGTTTGAAAAATAGAAAAAATTAATATCGTCCAAAGTATTTATGTAAGCTTTGTCCTTTTACCCAAGCAACGTTAAGTTCCAGAAGGTTTATCTACTCCAATAAATAAGCGCGAACGCCAAACTTACTCCTAAAATTAACAAGAGAAAAAAAATAGCCATCGTTGTATAAAAGACCACAAATAAAATTGACACCCTGCTGACTACCAATGCTTACCCACGTGACTATTATCATTGTACAATATAGAATACCTTCAGAACCTCACCCTTATTGATGGGAGAATAAATGTAACTGTGTGAACGGAGACCATGTATCATTTTGTTTTTTGACAAAACATTTAAGTTACGCCTGCAGTTAAGAGGGTTACAGGAATAGTTCAAATGAGATAAGTTTAGTCAGAAAAATGATTTAACTATACAGTCATTCTGAATAAGAACATCATATTCCCATAGCAATCTGATTACTTAGGATAAAATAAGCGCCCAAAAAGCACTCGAATGTTTTTAACAAGCGTGCACGCAAAGCATTCAGTGTTTTCCTACGCTGGTTTAGTGACAATGGTATCGAAACGGTTAGCTGCCAATGGTCAACCACCAACTACAAACCAGCAAACATGTGGTTGCCATGGTTTGGGGCTTACGTTTATAACCATTACACTCAATGCTCGTATGTCATGGAGTTGTGTGACTGTAGCCTATAGATGTGTACAGTGTTTTAAGTTCTCCGTTTATGTTTGGATTCGCTCATAGAATTATTTACCTCAGATGAAAAATCTCGAAGCCTAGAAAACAATGGATGCTGAAAGGAGACCGATGTTTCCGCAATGGGTTCACCGTCAGGGATATAGTTTGGTGGATTTAACCTAAAGCCGAGCCGAAACAAGTTTTCGTGAGGAATTTGATTCAGAAATGGCAACGGCATTTCGATTCGACACCAAAAGGTAAGTAAACGAGTAAAAACTACAAACAAGATTCGTCAAACATATACTTGAAAGAAGAAAAAAACAGTTTAAACTTGCTAATGATATTATGGCATTAATGGGCTTTCGTAGACTTACGATGTGAACTGCAGTTCACTAAACTGAAAACTGTAAGACTTTACAAGTTAAAAACCAACTTTTGAGACGCTCCCTAAATGTTATGTTTGTTTAAAGGGAAGGTATACGCTTGGTTATCACCTACAAAATAATGGCAATAAAAACTTACTTGGTTAGAAGTACAGCAGCTTTCAATGTTAGCATTTTGAGAAACATGTCACTTCGAAGTAAGGTGGTTATGGAAATGTATTGAAGTTTTTACTCCCAAAAACGTGAATCTGAGAAACGTTGCTGTCAGATACGTTTCACAGATTGTGTATTCCTATTACAGATTATTCTTACTGCGTGAGCATAACCACTCCGGATTTTCGGTGATATCTTTAAAACGTTACAACCTTTTGAAATGAAATTTTCACAGGTTAGTGTTATCGTATATCCACACCTGATTAAAAGAACCGAACGGTTCCAAAAACCTAAGGTAGTTTACGTTCCCTTTAACAATACATTAACAACACATTGTATTTACCCGTTTGGATCTTCTAGACTACCATACAATACTATAGCCATCACGCATAGTACTTGCGAAGTTGTAAACAAATCATCTATCATCTAATAACATGAGAAGAAGAGGAGAAGAACAAACATTTTCAATTCATATAAACACTAGAAATGTATAATTGCAGTATTACGAATACTAGGTATTGGTGTTCCGGGAAATAAAAGTGACAGTAAACATGGAATTAAATTTGATAAATGAAAACACCAGTTTTATCAAAAAGTGTGTGTGTCAGTACTTTGCAGAAGGACTTTGTAATAGAATACATTGCAGCTCAACTCAGCCATGGCATCAGTTGTTGTGATGTTTCACCATGACAACCATATCAATGAAGTAGAACAATCAGGAAATACACAGCTGCAAAGCGTACCGGGTGTCTATGGCAACGTGCTTGCTGCACACTCACGATGAACAGCCACCCCATTAATATTCACAGCAAAACCTATCGTATCCACAATAGACTGTGTCAATCAAGTTGACCTCGAGAGCGTATGAGTTTTTGCGAGAATCTGGACTTCTGGTTACCTCGAAAAGCAGTAACAACGGGTATCTCGCGCAAATGTTTTTTAAAAGATCTTGTATAGTGCTGTTTTAATTGGAAAAATCTCCTCTTGGAAGCAGTGTTGGCTCTGAAAAGAGCCGGTTGGTTTTGCCGGACCTGTTATTGACGGTTCAGACTGCCCGTGACGAAATCTTCGTATTGCAAAGACAATGAGGGCAGCAATCCAAGGCTTTTCTGTGTAGATAATGCCTTACCCCATTCAACAGACTGTTGTGTTTCTCGAACTAAATAACTACCATAAAGCCAAAATTCCCTCTTGGCAACTTTGGTTACATGATTATCAGACATTAACGATCTGCAACATTAGAATGACGTCCACCCATCGTTCTTTGATTGCGATATGTGCCTGAGACTTGCCTTGTCCAAATGTATGATACACGTTGCATTATGGGTAAAATGTATCCACGAGGAGCAGTTTGCCCCCATTTTCAGTTACTTCTTACCATTTGTTGTGCAAAAATTACACTGCTTGAGGTAACAAAAACCTGTTGTATTACCCACTTCATGAGTGATTTGAACCTCTGTGTTGTGCGATTTAATTTTACACAAGTGAGGGGTACAAACAAATTGTCGTTTTACCCAAAATCGATCAAAAGATACACAACATTTTTACCCATCAGTTTTACACAGCAACATTTTACACTTCTTTTTAAAGAGTGTAGAAAAGGTTTGTACACGGATTGCCGTATGGAGGGACAGCATCTCCGGGGGACAGAATCTCCCATCCCGGGTCTGAAGAATCACAACAAGTGAGCGCAAATTCCTAGAAGGACGCAACTTGAATTATCTATCAACTCTATGTTTGTGTTTTTTTCAAAGGTTTCCTCCGTGATGTCTCCTGTGCACTCCGATGAGATAACACAAATGGAACGCCGCTTCAACTATTGGTGGCAGCAGACCTACTTGGTGGATGTCATTGTTTACGTCGTTTTAAGCATGCTGTGGAATCTTTTTGGAAAATGTAAAAGGGCCCCCTCTGTTGCCATCGGCCTGTACGGCTCTGACATCGGCAAACAACCGAAGGGGCTTTGTCATAATGATCCACAAAAATTGGTTCATTTGAGATTGAACAGGTGAGCTTAAAATCTACCTTTCTTTTTGAAAAACATAACGAATGCAAAATAATCATTTTTACAAACAAAAGTGGAGTAACAATGGGTTTATGTAATAAGAGAACTAATTATTAAAATACATTGATGGATGGTTGGACGTTGCAGTGGAAGAAAGCATGAGTGTCATGTACCGATAGGGTGTTAGTTCTTCCATGAAATCATTTTTGAAATTATGATTCCAATAATGAACGACTTTTAAGATAAACCACAACAGTGTACTAATAATGGTAAAGAAATTAGAAAAATAGATTACAAAGGAAACCAAAATTTAAGGGATACTTGCGTGTAAAATTCATTTAGAATTCAAAAAATGAAAAGGCATCCAAACCGACACACAATACACATCCGGAGTAAGGATCGTGTCAGTTTCACACTATGTCTTTTACAGAAAGATGGCGGCAACATGGCAAGACCAGTATCCGATCACTTGGTGTATCCTAACTTATGCAGAAAATAACAAACCGTGTGATTTGTACAATATGTTTGGCCATTTGGTAAATTTGTTGCAAGAAGCTAAACTTAAATATAAACCTGAGTATGATGACTGACGAATAAAACAAACGAATGTTTTAATATTTACAGTTTTGATTTAAAATTCGTTGACTGGGATCGCTTACAAAATGCTTCATCATTTTGACAATTTCTTAAGACACGGCCTTTAAATTGCAAGAACTTTCGCCCACTTCGTCGCATTGCTTGTGAGCACAAATAAATGATATGAACATATACCGTTTTTTAAATATTTTGATTTGTGAAAGGGTTGCACTGAAAATTGTTTACAATCTGTAGACTAAACATTGATGTTTTGAATATATTTTTGTTGGTCAAGATTTCGCAACTGACAAATTAATTCTATAATTCGAAGCCAATCAGATCGATTCATTAGAGCGAATGATATTGTTAGGAATGTTATATGTACTCAATACAAAGCCAACTTGCTATAGAACTTGTATACTTTTTACTCAAATTCCAGTCAACAAAAAAGTCAATATTGAAACGTTTCTTTAATTTATACGTTTTTTATAACAGAAGTAGTAAATACATCAAATTATTAATAGGTGAAGCTAAAAACTTGTTTTGTCACATGGACACACTTAGACACTTGAAATAACCTGTATCAACAACACAATATTCATGCAGGGAAAGTGCTGTTTTTACTCTACTTTGATAGGACTTGATAAAGTGTGACCTGATAATATAGATCTCCACAACCCTATTGTTTAAACGAAGTGAGCTATGACCTATCACCACCACAATAAAACTGGGTGGACAGTCCTGCAAAGTTCCTCTGTCCACCCAGACCACGCATTCCATTCCCGCGGTTCCCACAAAATGACCATCATTCAGTGACCAAAATAAGATAACATGTCCTCAGCCCTTGTTGCTCTCTCTGCACATGTTATGTACTTCTTATTGGCCCTGTTTCACCGAGGCAAAGCGAAAAGTGCAAAGTGGGCACGGTGAAGACTGATTTCCGGTAGAAAAAACGGTTGACTGGAAGGGAGACAGTGTACAGGACGCAAGTCATTGTTATGAATAAAACATATGCATTATTCATTTTTGATGCAAGGGAGGCGGGACAAGTGGGTCAGATGTCAAATCGAGGCAAAGTGCACGGCTTTTGATGGGAGGAGAGGTACAGTGGGAGCTTTTGGAAAACATTCGACACTGTCTGGATCTTCATCAATGTCATAAATACGTTTCATTGCAATATTTAGTGTACGGTAAAATCTGTTTTCTTTCTTTTCTTTGCACTGGTGACCGTTTTGGAGTCGCTACTGTTAGTATTGATTGTTTTACATATACTGTGTCATGTATCAAAATCATGGTAGGTTTTGGGTATTATTTGCTTAGCAACACCGTCTTCAGTTTAATTTATGCATGTCTATCTAATAAGACCTACAGTCTCATCTGAACTTAACATTGTGGTTGAAGCCCTGATCACCGTACCAAACCATGAAGAATAATTAAACTCAGTCATAAAATACTTACATTTTCCCAGTTTACTGCCAACCCTAGTATAAAATGACATACCCAGTATCCGCGGCAGAGTGAGTGACATGCAAAGTAGAGTGACAACCCTTATTGAGTGTCATTCCCAGTGTAGAGAGACATCCCCAGTACAATAACATCCCTGGTCGAGTGACACCCACAGTAGAGTGACATCCCCATTGTAGAATGACATTCCAAGTAGAGTGACACCCCCAATGAGTGACGACCCCAATATAGAGCGACTCCCCGTATAGAGTCGCATCCCAGTTGAGTGCCATTCTAAGTGTAAAGAGAAAATTCCTGAAGAATTACATCCCAAATAGAATGTTTTCCCTAGCAGGCTGACATTCCAAGTAGAATGACATCCCTTGTAGAGTGACGTCCCCAGTAGGTAGAGTGACATCCCTATTAGATTGTCATTCCAATTATAGAGAAAAATCCCCAGTAAAAAGAAGCCCACAGTAGAGTCACACCTCCAGTAGAATGATATCCCAAGTAGAGTGACAACCCTAGAAGAGTGGCATCCTCAATGGAATGACATCCCAAATAGAATGAAATCCCAAGTACAGTGACACCCCCAGTGAAATGACATCTCAAGTAAAATTACATCCAAAGTAGAGTGAAATCCAAGTAGAGTTTCAAGTATCAAGTTCCAAGTATAGAGACACATCCCAAATAGAATGACACCCCCAGTAGGGTGACACCCCCAGTAGGGTGACACCCCAAGTACACAGAAATCCCCGTAGAGTGTCATTCCAAGTATAGAGAGACATCCCTGGTAGATTGACATCCCCTGAGTGACATCCCCAGTAAAATGACACCCCCACTAGAGTGACAACCCAATAGAGTGAAATCCCAGTAGAGTGTCATTCCAAGTAGAGAGAGACAACCCCAGTAGAATGACATCCCCAGTAGAGTGACACCCCCAGTAAAGTGTCATTCCAAGGGAGACATCCCCAGTAGAATGACACATTCGGTAGAGTGACACCCCAGTAGAGTGAAATCTCCAGTGGACTGATATCCACAGTAGAGAGACACCCTAGTAGAGTGACAAAGGTAGAGTAAAATCCCAGTAGAGTTTTAAGTATCAAGTTCCAAATATAGAGACACATCCCTAGTAGAATAACACTCCCAGTAGAATTACACCCCCAGTAGGGTGACACCCCCAGTAGAGACAAATCTCCGTAGAGTGTCAATCCAAGTATAGAGAGACATCCCTTTTAGAATGACATCCCCAGTAGAGTGACACCCTCAGTAGAGTGACATCCCCAGTAAAATGACACCCCCAGTAGAGTGCAACCCGGTAGAGTGAAATACAAGTAGAGTGTCATTCCAATTAAAGAAAGACAACCCCAGTAGAATGAAATCCCCAGTAGAGTGACAACCTCAGTAGAGTGACACTCCCAGTAAAACGACATCTCCAGTAGAGTGACATCCCAGTAGAGTGTCATTCCAAGAGAGACATCCCCAGTAGAGTGACAACCCCAGTAGAGTGACACCCCCAGTAGAGAGAAATTCCCAGTAGAATGACATACCCAGTAGAGTGACAACCCCGTAGAGTGAAATCCCAGTAGAGTGTCATTCCAAGTAAAGAAAGACAACCCCAGTAGAATGAAATCCCCAGTAGAGTGACAACCCCAGTAGAGTGACACTCCCAGTAAAACGACATCTCCAGTAGAGTGAAATCCCAGTAGAGTGTCATTCCAAGAGAGACATCCCCAGTAGAGTGACACTCCCAGTAAAGTGACACCCCCAGTAGAGAGAAATTCCCAGTAGAATGACATACCCAGTAGAGTGACAACCCCGTAGAGTGAAATCCCAGTAGAGTGTCATTCCAAGTATGGAGAGAAAACCCCAGTAGAATGACATTCCCAGTAGAGTGACACCCCAGTAGAGTGACACCCCCAGTAGAGTGACAAACCAATAGAGTGAAATCCCAGTAGAGTGTCATTCCAAGGGAGACATCTACAGTAGAATGACACATTCGGTAGAGTGACACCCCAGTAGAGTGAAATCCCCAGTGGACTGACATCCACAGTAGAGAGACACCCCAGTAGAGTGACAAAGGTAGAGTAAAATCCCAGTAGACTTTCAAGTATCAAATTCAAAGTATGGGACATATCCCTAGTCGAATGACACCCCCAGTAGGGTGACACCCCCAGTAGAAACAATTCCCCGTAGAGTGTCATTCAAAGTATGTAGAGACATCCCTAGTAGAATGACATCCCCAGTAGAGTGACACCCTCAGTAAAATGACACCCCAGTAGAGTTCAACCCTGTAGAGTGAAATCCCAGTAGAGTGTCATTCCATGGAAGACATCCCCAGTAGAATGACACCCTCAGTAGAGTGACACCCTAGTAGAGTGAAATCCCCAGTGGACTGACATCCACAGTAGAGAGAAACCCCAGTGGAGTGACAAAGGTAGAGTAAAATCCCAGTAGACTTTCAAGTATCAAGTTCCAAGTATAGAGACACATCCCTAGTAGAACGACACCCCCAGTAGGGTGACACCCCAAGTGGACAGAAATCCCCGTAGAGTGTCATTCCAAATATAGAGAGACATCCCTAGTAGATTGACATCCCCATTAGAGTGACATCCCCAGTAAAATGACACCCCCAGTAGAGTGACAACCCAGTAGAGTGAAATCCCAGTAGAGTGTCATTCCAAATAAAGAGGGACAACCCCAGTAGAATGACATCCCCAGTAGAGTGACACCCCCAGTAAAGTGTCATTCCAAGAGAGACATCCCCAGTAGAGTGACACCCCCAATATAGTGACACCCCCAGTAGAGTGACCCCCAGTAGAGAGAAATACCCAGTAAAATGACATCCCTTATAGTGTGACATCCCCAGTAGAGTGATACCCCCTGTAGAGTGAAATCCCAGTAGAGTGACACCCCCAGTAGATTGACACCCCCAGTAGAGTGACACCCCTAGTATATTGACACCCCCAGTAGAGAGAAATCCCAAGTAGAATGACATCCCTAGTAGAGAGACATCCGCAGTAGAGTGACACCTGCAGTAGAGTGACACCCCCAGTAGAGTGACACCCCAGTATAGTGACACCCCCAGTAGAGTGACACCCCGGTAGAGTGAAACCCGTAGAGTGTCATTTGAAGAGAGACATCCGCAGTAGAGTGACACCTGCAGTAGAGTGACACCCCCAGTAGAGTGGTACCCCAGTATAGTGACACCCCCAGTAGAGAGAAATTCCTAGTAGAATGACATACCCAGTAGAGTGACATCCAAGTAGAGTGAAATCCCAGTAGAGTGTCATTCCAAGTATGGAGAGAAAACCCCAGTAGAATGACATCCCCAGTAGAGTGACACCCCCAGTAGAGTGACACCCCCAGTATGGTGACACCCCCAGTAGAGTTATACCCCACCGGTTCTTTTCAGAACCTACACTACTCAAAAGAGATTTCCACATGATGTTACCGCAAGCCTTACTTAGTTAATCTTTATTTAATTAAAATTAATGGAAATAAATGTATATTGAAGTTGGAGAAAAGAATCAATGTTTGCTCATAAGTTATTAGATTATTTTCGTAGTTTCTCCATATTTTTTTATATTTTATTCACATTTGATAATTAAAACTATCATACAAAATGGAATGTTTATCGTTAATAAAGTACATTTTGAATGAAAAGGTATATGCGCGAAAATAGTGCATGCAATGACATGTTGTGCCTGTGTATGTACATGTACATGTACATACATCAATGGGATGGCTTTCCTTTGTCCCTCTCCATAGACGTAGCACATGATAAAATGTCAGGATGACAAAAATACAAAGTAGTCCAATGTGAGGACAGCATTGTCCCTTTTGCATTCGATCCTTTGTTCTACTGTCCCCACTCTTCTGGTAATACCATGCCTTTGCACTGCATACAGAACTTTGCTGTGTACAGTAAAGTGTAATGTACATGTACGTACATGTACATGTATGTGTACACAATGCACGTCGCTACACCCACGACCTAGCTAGGGCCACACGCAACCTCTGTGTTTTAGTATGCAAATTATGACCTGACAGTTATGTTTTATTCATATCACAAAGATGACGTAGGGTCCTCTGCTTGGTGTCATCTTCCGTCTACCGTAGAAAACACGCCTATTCTAAGTGACCTCATCTGTCCTAAGGAAAAAATACGCAGAGCTAACGACTGAGTTGGGTAGGAAGTTGCAGCCTCTCATACTTCGAATTGAGAAGGTGTTTGCCTTAGATGGGTTTTGACATGGAATTTTCAAATCTTCCTTGAGTGGCCTCATGTCATCAATGATAAAAAATTGGTGGAAAAGCTTTGTAGCATGTTTGCTTTTTTCAGTCTTTACGTTAAGGTGCCAATTCTTTAAGCCTCTCAGTTTAATCGAGTTGACATATATTGGGAAGTAATCTAGCTGCTCTCTTTTTCAAGCAGGTTTTCATCTTGTCTTTGACTACAAAAGCAACCTCAACATTAATCTGCCCTCTTCTCATATTCTTGACATAGCTTCTAATTATCATTTTGACAATCTCTTCAGAAATGGCCTTTGAAATGCGAGAACTTTCGCGCATTTCTTCACATTGCTTTTGAACAAAAAATAAATGGCCTGGAAATACTCGTTTTTAGCAAGAATTGGATGTGTGTGTTGAGCTCACTTCATTTAAACAATAACCTTGCGGAGAACTATACTATTAGGTCACCTTTTATCCTGACCTTTCAAAGGTAATGAGTAACAACAACAAATTGTAACCTTTTGTTAGGGCAAAATTGAGTTGTTTTCCCTGCATGAATATGGAGTTGTTGGTACAGTTTATTTCAAGCATAGTCTCCGTGTGTCCATGAAGCACGACAAGGAAAAGTTTTTAGCTTCACCTGTCGATAATTGAGTTTCTTTAGTATTTCCGTTTTGATAGGTTACTTTAATACAAAAATGAGTATTTTGAAATTCATAAATTAAGCAATTTTTTGACATTTCGTTTACAAATTCGTAGACTGGGATTTTGTAAAAATAGGCATAGTCAGTTGGTTTTGTATTGAGTACCTAACATTCTAACAATATTATTCGCTCTAGAGAATCGATATTCATGGCTTCGAATTTTACAATTATACTTCTCGGTTGCGAATTCTTGACCCAAAAAATATATATTCAAAACATTAGAGTTCAGTCTACAAATTGTAAACAACTTTCAGTGCTACATTTTCCATTAAGAGTAATTGTGATGTCCATTGGTTCTAGTCAATTCATAAGGTGGAAATATTTACATTAATTTGAATGCTTTTGAATATCGTAATTTAAAATTTTACCAAAGAAGGTGCGTTTCTCATTGCGTTGCGAAAAAGCACCGACTGACATTACGTTCTCTACATCAATGACGCAGCAATTTTGATATAGACCACTCCAAGTGCGCATGTGCACCACCATCCTAGGACGCCGGCAGCACAAAGTCACAACGCCATTAGCCTTTTTGAGGTATGGTGGACACTATAGGAGTACACCGTGTGATTTGGGTGTCAACAGACAAATTTACCCAAACCTATAATAGTGTCGTAGTATTGTGTCCGCCATATCTCAAAAAGGATTATGGTAAATCCGTCGCCTTTGTATTTCTGTATGTGAAATAGGTGTCTTTCTCAACGATTTCCACAATTTCCCTGACAAGACTGCATAACTAATCGACGTACAGAACACTGATTTTGGAAATTGGCAACTAAACAGACACTGAATCTTGAAAACGGCGCAGACAATAGGTGAGTTTTAGACCGGTGTGAAGTTGGTTTCAATAGTTTGACGTGCTCAACATCCTACCGTACATTATTATGTGCACTTAATCAATGCATATTTTAATTTGGTTTTCCCTTACACCGATGTGTATCAAGCACTGTATGCTCAGTGCTTTCCCGAGCTCTGTGAAAAAAATCCACAGGCAATCACTCGCGTGGGATTCGAACCCACGACCTTTGCATTCCTAGAGCAGATATCTTACCACTAGACCACCGAGCCGGCCCGATGGCTAGAGGCGGGCTCGAATCCTTAGCAGCGGGTAGTGCAACGTCGTAATAGATGTAATGTTTGCATCGGGATGAAGAATATTACATCTATTCAATGCATATTTACTCAACATTTTGAGTGGTCAGTTTCACATGTCCGGACCCCATAGGCCGTGCACCAGAATTAAAGAGGAGGGTCCAGGGAACACACCCATGGTCATCTTGACCCGACCCATGTGGTTTTAGGGTTTTTTTTATTTTTTATTTGTTTTGATTACTGAAAATTGTTTTATTTTAACGTACAGAATGTGCACTTATTTACGTGGTTAAGAGCAACATGTCAGCGCCTGAACGAAGGTACGCTCCTTCGCACTCCAAATTTTGACTGGTCAGTTTCACATGTCTAGACCCCCATAGGGTGGGCACCACTACATAGACAAATTAATTTGAGCGGTACAAGGTGGTTTTTACTCGAAAAGTTCCTCCCCCAAACTACCCAAAGCAAAACATGCTGACTAGGGCGCAATCCACCATTTTGTAACAGTTGACATTCCATTTTACCTCTAAATAAACTGTGTCAAGAACAATGACCACAATGATGTTACATAGAATTTCCGCAGTGATTCCTATAGCCAAACAAAAATCATTCGTAAAACACATTTGAAGTGCTATTCCACATAGCATAGTATAACATACATTATTTTAAATTATTACTAAATTCAAATGGTAGTGCTCTATTAAGGGCATGATTATACCTTTGATAATTACTACAAAAATTAATGAACCTAAAAACTTACTTGGTTACAAGCACTGGAGAGCTGTTGATATTATAAAACATTGTTAGAAAAGACACCCATTGAAGTAATGGAGTTTAAAAGAGAAAGAGATAATTTTTCATCCACACATTTGAATCTGAGAAAACTTCGATGACCAATTAAGCCAAAATTTTCACAGGTTTGTTATTTTATGCATATGTTGGGACACACCAAGTGAGGATGCTGGTCTTTTTCAACTAACAAACGTATGCCCAACAATGATTCACTCAGTGGTAATAAGCTAATATCCAAGTAAATTGGCACAATAGATCGGTAGTCCTACAGTCACTGTACTGAAATGTTTGTTAGACTGAATATTACATCAACTTAGGCTAGACACACATTATAAATATGACGCTTTAAACTAAATGAAATTACCTTTGACAAACAATTTAAATTTACCCCGCAGATGAGTTTTGTTTAATTCTTTTTATCTATTTGTTCGTGCCTTCGGAGAGAAAATTTTCAGAGAACTTTAAATTCAGATAACAGACGTCACTTTCGAGCAGAAAACTCGTGTGATTTACACAATTTGGGTCACTTAGTAAAATATGTGTTGCAATCAGTTATACTTAAACATGAACCTGAGTATGTCGACTTACAAATAAAAGTAACAATTGTTTTAGTCTTTGTAACTTTGTTTTAAAATTCGTTGACTGGGTTCATGTGCATAGTGCAAGTATTTCCCTACGGCCTTTGTTTTGAAGACTAGAAGGATGGAATCCCCTTTTACCGCGGAACTAAGCACGACTGTCTCGATCAGAATGAAAAATGTTCAACTTGTTGTTAATGTTGTTGAACTACTACATTCAACAGTGACATAAAACAGAGGTTGGAAACACAAATGACAAAATCAAGGGTGGGAAGAAAACAAACAAGTAATTATTATAATTCGTGAATGAGAGAGACTAAAAAGGGGAAGCATAACTAGTGGTAGAAGCAAACTGATTACCAATCAAAAAGACCCATGAGATAAAATATACAACCAAATATTTAGTTAAGTGATATAGCACTTTGCAAAATACAGGGTTAACTTTGACACAATTGTTTTTAAAGGACTCTCATTTTTTTTGTGGAATTTCACAGTAGAATCGTTTGTAAAAGAAATGTAGCTTTTTCAAAGTATAATAGCATTTAACATCCATTTTCAATAATGCAAGGGATGGTCTGTTGTCATTTATCTTCAACTTAGCTCCATCATTTGGCTAATCTCTTTCCACTGCGAGAATTTTCGCTCATTTCGTCGTTTTGACCACACTGATGTTACACAGAGTTTCAGCAATGACCGTCCTGTATCCAAACAACAAACCGTTCGTTAGACACATTTAAACCACTGTTCCACATTTCATGCTTTGGACATGTTGGGTAGTTCCCTTGATGTTTTTAAAATACAGGTGTAAATATCCAGCGCTCTTGCTGACACAATGGCGTATTTATCAATGAGAAAAGAATCTTTAAAGATATTTTTGGTAATTTTCAAAAACTAGTATCCTCGCTAGATGTATCCTTATATATGCATTAAATTACAAACCTGTGAAAATTTGGGCCCAACTGGTCATCGAAGTTGCGAGAAAAAAATAAAAGAGGAAAGCCTTTTTTCAGGATTCTCTTTTTGTGTGCTAAATTACCTCTTTCTCTAAAACTACTTTTCTTCAATGGTTGCCGTTTCTGACAATGTTTCATAGTAGGCCTATCAAAGCTCTCCGTTGCTCTTTACCAAATCAGGGTTTTTTGTCATACATTTTTTGAATAAAGTACACCCTCCCTTTAATCGAAACACAAAATCAAATTTGAATGTTAATGATCTGTTAATTATTCGGTCATTGGCAGTAAGCTTCATTACCCAAGTAAATTGGACGAGTGGACATATAGGATATTCCTTTGCGAAAAATGATTTTTTTTTTTCGGATCATTGTGGAGAAACAAGCCGAAACAGGCCAGCAGGGTTCAAATTTTTAACTGATATTTATTTATTGATTATTAACTTTTTATTGAAATGCCAAAATATGTCTTATTTTATATTGGCAACTTTTTCACCGATTAAAAATAATCAAAAGGGGGTTTGAAATTGAGGCTATACAAATCTCGTTCTTTCGGATATCTTTAAAAGTCGCAAAAGGGTCGTGGATATGTCAACGTTTAGCTATACTATTACAACGTGTCACCCTGTTTATGCCTAGCCGTGAATGGTATCGCTTAAACCAAAAATCAATACCAGGGCCTATATTTAAGAATACATATCAACATTTTTTATGCATAAATAAAAAAAAGGTCAAACCAGAACCTGCAGGTAGCGATGAGACAAGTCTCGCAATTGGCCAGTTTTGATCATGTGACCATAAGGACATAAACACAATTTACCGTACAGTACGTTGTGCGGTCAAGTCGCAAAGATGGCGGCTTCCACAGAATCAACTGACGGAATTGTTGCAGTTTTTTGCGGCAAATAAGGTTTCTGACACGTATAGCGACATAATTCAAGACTAGTTTACACATTCTGAGTGCGATTGCAATGATGACAGCGACGAAGACGAAGGGAATTCTTGTGGGGAACCGATATATAGCGATACGATCAGCTGATACCAACGGTAACTACTATAGATTGTACATGAACGTGCAGAAGCGGTCCACGGCTTTACCAACCCCAGCTCTAATGACGATTAATTTTAAGGACAAGCAGTTAGATTTTCTGTTCTTTGAAGACTACGTTTTTCAATTAAATTGTGTGCAAACAGTAAGAGCAATTTTTACCTAAAAACTTGTTGCTTTGGAATTTATGCACGGCAAACCATTTTCCATTGAAAAGAAAAGGGTTCATTGTGCTGATGTATGTTCAACAAAACGACCCTTTTTCTCAGTTTCATTCTGTCACATCTCTTGGTGTTTCTACTTTCACAATTTTCAATATGGGATTTTAAAAGCATTAAAGCATACATTATGCTCTTTTCAAATGTTTTTTTATTAAATAACAATCATAAAATAAAATTACGTGGGTCCACAAGCGACTCATTTTGCATCATCTATTACCGTCATCAAAGATGTGTTAAACTGGATAATTACAAGCGATACAAATCAAAAATATTAAATTTGATTTAAACAGACCTTTTACAAACAAATCTGAATTTATTGAACCCTACAGATGAGTGAATCTTTTTTTTATTTTTTTTATTTAAATCTGTTTTATGCCTTTGGAGAGAAAATTTGCAAAGAATTTTTAATTCAGATAGGCCTAACAGATGAAACTTTCGAGGAAGATGCTCACATGATTTACACACAAATTTAGTGATTTTGTTGCAACAAGCTGTACTTAAATATGAACCTGAGAATGTTGACTTACAGGTTGAAAACATAAATGACAAAATCAAGGGTGGGAAGAAAACAAACAAGTAATTATTGTAATTAGAGAATGAGAGAGACTAAAAAGGGGGAAATATGACTAATGGTAGAGGCAAACTACTTACCAATCAAAAAGACACATGAGATAACTTATACCAAAAAAAATGTGTAGTTAACTGATATAGCACTTTGGTAAATACAGGATTAACTTTGACATACATGTACATGTAATTGTTTAAAGGACTCTCATTTTGTGTGGAATTTAACAGTAGAATCATTTGTAATAGAGATGTATTTTTAATCATTTTTTGTATCGAATCTGTTTTGTGCATTTGGGGAGAAAATTTGCAGAGAATTTATAATTCAGATAAGCCTAACACACATAAGTAGTGCATAGGGTCTAACCAGGTAATTTCGCCATTGGACGACCAATCAGAAGGCAGGATTTGGGCTCGGAAGCAGCCGTGCGTTTCCATTCAGCTGCGTGTTCATGATTATAATTACATGTCCTTGAACACAATTTACCGTATGTTGTGCGGTCAAGTCGCAAGAATGGCGGCTTTTATGCAGTTTTTTTTATTTTTTGTATGGGTTTTGGGGGGGGGGGGTGGGGTGTGTGTTCTTTGCGGCAAATAAGGTATCTGACACATATGGCGATTTAATCCAAGACTAGTTTACACATTCTGAGTGCGATTGCAAGGATGACAGCGACGAAGACGAAGGGAATTCTCGTAGGGAACCGATAGCGATACGATCGGCTGATACCAACGGTAACTGCTATAGAATGTATGCTCAACAAACAACTCAACTGAAAACCTTTTTTTTTTTTTTCCTCAGCTTCATTCTCTCACATCTCTTGGTGTTTCTACTTTCACAACGTTTGAACCGAGGGTGGTATAAAGGTGGGGTTTTAGCAGGCATTAAATCATAGATTGTGCGCTTTTTAAATGCGTTTTAAAAAACAATAAAAATAAAGTATGACATGGGTTGACAAACGACTTATTTTGCGTCGTCTATTACCGTCATCAAGGATGTGTTAGACTGGATAATACATCAAATTATATGTGATACAAATCAAAAATATTAAACTTGATTTAAACAGACCTTTGACAAACAAATCTGAAATTATTAAGCCCCACAAATGAGTTAATCATTTTCTTAATCAAATCTGTTTTGTGCACTTTGGAAGAAAATTTGCAGAGAATGTTTAATTCAGAAAGGGCCTAACAGATGAAACTTTCGAGGAAGATGCTCACATGATTTACACAACAATTTTGTAATTTTGTTGCAATAAGCTATAAATATGAACCTGAGTTTGTTGACTTACAAATAAGTCAAGCAAATGTTTCAATATTTACAATTTTGTTTTCAAATTCGTTGACTGGGATCTTGTACAAAATGTTTCATCAGTGATTGCGAGAATGTTCGCTCATTTCTTCGGATTGCTTTTTAAAACAAATGAATAGCGTTTTAAATCCATTTTCAATAATGCAAGGGATGGTCTGTTGTCATTCATCTTCATCTTAGCTTCATCCGTTTGATAATATTGTTAAGACACTGTCTTTCCACTGCGAGAATTTTCGCTCATTTCGTCGTTTTGCCAATGACCACACTGATGTTACACAGAGTTTCCGCAATGACCATTCTGTATCCAAACAACAAACCGTTCGGATAAGAACCATCTGAACCACTATTCCACATTTCATGCTTTGGACATGTTGGGTCCAAAGGTCCATGTTGGGTCCCTTATTATCGACCATCGAAACTGAATATAGTGATCATTTTGTGAGTACGAATGTTGGTGCATTTACAATTATAGCTAATCGTAAAATGTGACCGACATTGTGTAAATATTGATGTTCTAGTAAAAGTATGATCAAGTTCGAATGTTAATGATCTGTTAATTGTTCGGTCATTGGCAGTAAGCTACATTACCCAAGTAAATTGGACGAGTAGACATGTAGAATAGTCCTATGCGGTTTATGAGTCGTTTGTCGGATCATGGAGAAAAAAGCTTCTTTTTTTTTTTATATTAGCAACTTCTTTACTCATAAAAAATATCAAAAGGGGGTTTGAAAATTGATGTCATGCAAATCTATACTTTTTCGGAAAATGTTTTAAAAGTCGCAAAAAGGATTGTAGATTTATGTCAAAGTTCAGCTATAGTTACAACGTGTCACCCTGTTCAAACTTAGCCATGAATTAGCCGGCGACCGGAGTCACGTGACTAATAGCTAGCAAAGCACAGTGAACATGCGCTCGGGAGCAGCCATTCGTAACCATTCACGCTGCGTGTTGCTGGCTTGGATTGTTTACATTATATACCCACTATAGTGAGACAATGGCATTTTTAATCATCATGACCCAAACTGCACTATGGGTCAAGTGACTGCCGATTGTGTCTATTGGAAAATCAATGGGGACTATATAAATTTGAATATTCGTATGTAAATTTATATGTATAAATTAGAACATTCATATGTTAATTTATACGTATAAATTAGAATATTCGTGTGAAGGTCTGAATTTATTGAACCCTACGATGAGTGAATCTTTTTTTTTTTTTTTTTTTGTAATCTGTTTTAGGTTTTTGGAGAGAAAATTTGCAAAGAATTTTTAATTCAGATATGCCTAACAGATGTAACTTTCGAGAAAGATGCTCTCATGATTTACACATACATTATGCTCTTTTTAAATGTTTTTTTTTTTTATAACAATAAATTTTAACAAATTACCTAGGTCGACAAACGACTCATTTTGCATCATCTATTACCGTCATCAAAGATGTGTTAGACTGAATAAAACATCTAGTTACAAGCGATACAAATCAAAAATATAAAATTTGATTTAACTGACATTTGACAAACAAATCTGAATTTTATGAACCCTACAGATGAGTGAATCACTTTTTTAAATCTTTTTTTTATATGTTTTATGCCTTTGGAGAGAAAATTTGCAGAGAATGTTTAATTCAGATAGGCCTAACAGATGTAAATTTCGAAAAAGATGCTCACATGATTGACACAAAAATTTAGTGATTTTGTTGCAATAAGCTATACTTAAATATGAACCTGAGTATGTTGGCTTACATATAATTCAAACAAATGTTTCAATATTGACATTTTTGTTTTCAAGTTCGTTGACTGAAATGTTTCATCATTGATTGCGAGAATTTCCGCACATTTCGTCGGATTGCTTTTGAAAACAAATAAATGACATGGACATACTCGTTTTTTAGCAAGTGTAGGCCAGACAATAACGTAGTGGAGAACTATATCATCAGGTCTCGCTTTATCCAATCGTATCAAAGTAATTGAGTGACAGCAGCAAATTAAACCTTTTGTTAGGTCTTTTTTGTTCTTTCAAAGTGGAGTCATTGCATAAGTATGGTGTTGTTGGTACAGGTCGTTTCAAGCATAGTCTCTGTGTGTTCTTGTGACATAACGAGAAAAAAATGTATGTCTTTACTTGTAAATATTTGGGTTGATTTAATCTTTCTGGTTGTTTTTGTTGTTTTAATACAAAATCGAAGATGTTGAAAAACAAGTAAATTGAACAATTGTTTTATTATTAATATTTATGTTTAAAAGTTCGTTGACTGGGTCCGTGTACAAAATTCAACTAAATTTCCGCGGAACTAAGCACGTTTTCGATCATAACAAACAGCATGTTCAACCTGTGCAAACTGTCCTGCTATCTCAGTTGTTGAAGTATTACTTTCTACAGTGACATTAAAAGAGAGAGTTTGAAAACACAAAAAAAACCTCAATCAAAGGTAGAGAAAAGGAGAAAAAGTAATTATATTATAACTAGTGAATGGGAGAGACTAATGGGGGAAATTAGCTGTAGTTGCAAACTGCTATACCATCAAAATGACCTGTGGTATAAATCATTTAATGTATTCTACGACAAAAACTATGCTGACATAATCTTCCCTTTACTCATATTATTCCTGACATAGCTTCATCATTTTCACATTCGCTTTGCCTGCTCAAGTGTTTTATTTTAAGGACATAGTCTTTCAATTGCGAGAACTTCGATCATTTCGTCGCATTGCTTTTGAAAACAATGAAATGGACTTACTCGTTTGTAGTAATTGGATTTGAGTGTAGGCTAGACGATAATTACGCTGGAGAACTATACTACCAGGTCACACTGGGTCACTCTAGGGAATTTAATTAGTGCTAACAAAAATACAAGACAAAGAGAGGTGTTTTTTTTCGAAGATTCTGAGCAATATAGCCGATGTCGACACCTCAATCAAGAGTAATCACACTGCATACATGTTTCGTTTTTTTCTGCATAGCTAGCGAAAGGTCAGTTTAGTCATGGAGCAATAAACCAGTTTATTGCTCCATGGTTTAGTAGAGTCAAGATAATGTGTGAAGAGTGTATGAAGTAATCCCCCCCCAAAAAAAAAAACAAACAAACAAACAAACAAAACAAAAAAACAAAAACAATAGTAATAATAATAAATATTTTTAAAAGGGGGAAGAAAATATGAACAATGCTAATAACAGTAATAATGTGCGTTTTGATGACATGGATAGTGATGTAAATTGATGCGATCAAGCAAACAGAATAGTTTGTCGACTCACTCTTTTAGAATGTGTAAATGTTTTTGTAAATGACCTCAGGTCATTTACAAAAACATTTACACATTCTAAAAGAGCATATGCTTTAATGCTGTTGAATCCACATGTTGTACCACCTTTGGTTATATTTATTACTATATGGAGTCTCCACTCATTTTCCAATCTAGTGATACCATTTATTGTATAGATATGCACATTGTGACAAGTTGTAACAGTTGCTAATTTGGGGCATTATTCACGGCAAACGATCCATTTGGCTTGATCACATCACTAAGCCGAGATGTTTTCGTATTTTGTTTTATTGTACAGCACCCACGCAGCATAATACTATATGTGTGTCATTTCGAGCAGTTCGCCATCCGTACAAGGATATGAGTTTAATGGCATTATCAGTTTCTGTCTTCTGCGATTTTCAGGTAATTATCACTCCTATTCTTCGTTTATCACTTTCGTATAATCACAGCTGGATTTACGGACAATACAAATGGTTACTAATTTAGTTGTATCATTTGAAGGAACAGTTTGATGTATTCTGATGGCTTCTGAGGGGGTGCACTCCACTAAACTAGGGGAAACACAGAGCTGCGGCCCCATAAAAATTTGGTTGGCCCTTTGTTTGAGAGAGATTTACAGTCATGTTCGACCTGATGTTTGTCCTCTGTCGTGTGTTTGATGGGGGCGAGGGGCTGCTTGTGTATGCGTGTGTGGTGCGGGTGGTCGGGGTCAAGGTTGTTCATTCTAGTAAATTATGTAGCCAACTAGACCCTCAATGACCCTTGAAATGTTATGCAACTTGCTTCCAAAGTCATGGCACCGTGCACCAAACCCAGGGGTAAGAATGCAGAGCGGCAGACTAACATTGTTCTTAGAAGTACCTTTTTGGTACTGTCGTGATCTTCTATACAGACCAACAGTTTGAACTCAGCATTGAACACACCCCTCTACAGTAATTGATTGTTTGCCCGTTGACCTCCCCTTCCGCTATCACCACGGATCCTCCCCATCGGTTGAAAGGAAAGGGGAAATTATCACCAAACTATGATCCCATACCCGAAATACCGTCTGTAAGTCCAGAAAAACGGATGTAACTTTAGCTTGAGTAACAGTCCAGGAATCGTTTAGTGTTACTCACCACCGTGACTTTGACCATTGACCTCTTCACCCGAATTTCCCAACTTTCCTTTTTGTAAGAGCAACCCCAGTCCAAGTTGCAAGTTTTAATGTCACTTCTATAACTCATCACCGTGAACTTCGACCTTTTCACCCCAAATCATCTCAACTGTCTTTTCTCTAAGAGCGACCCCACCCAAGTTACAAGTATTGAGTGTCACCAACATGGGCTGTTTCGGACCGACCGAAAAGAAATTGATTTTTTTCCCTGACTTAAGTCATGCTCATTATTCTCTCAGTATAACACAAGTTGTTCATCCATAGACGATTTGGTCTCAACAAGAAAGTTAACAATTTGCCGCACGCAGCCATCTAATATTGAATGTTTTGTGATTGTGTAAATGTTGGGTGCTGAAAGCCTGTTTTTCCGCTGTTCCCACCAAAAGGTAACTAGTGTACCGTATGTCTAGACATCGGCCTCCATCTACATGTTCCTTCCGCACGCAACATTCATCCCAAGTAAGACCTCCTGAGGACTTTTGAGTAGTGCCTGACCACCGCGAGGAAGACCACTAGCCTGAACTTCTGACGTCACACTTTGAGGCTCGTGAATAACGCCAGATACCCGCCTTGAGTGCCAGGCCTGATCCTTCCAGATGTACCCTCGACCTTCCGGAGATTCACAGTCAATTCACATATAGACACATAAACCAACATGCATGAATAAACACTATGCACATGCTGCATGCAGACGATTGAAAGAGCAAGCTGACAAACTACATCACCTCGGACCAATCATAACACAGATAGCAGAAGCATACGTCACTGCACGTTTATCCAATGAAATCATTGTATCCGATGAAACTATTGGGCCTGTAAGACAAGGACCAGTTTTGACTGTTTCTCTTCAACACATGATGACTTCTCACAGGGTAGCTCTGCATATTATTTATATTAATGTAACATTTCGTCATTTAAGTGGTAATTTAAGCTGGCAGTTTACGAACATTTGCAGAATAGTAATGAATTCCACTTTTCCTTTTATATGGCGTATGCAGTGGTTGCGGCCTTTTGTATGTTGTATTGCCTTCATGTGTGTGTTGTACCTTAATCAACCTTTACCGGTTGAAAACAACGTTTCAATTACAAAACTGCGTCCCGGGATCGTGATAAAGTTCGAACGGTCAATCCCTCTTTATTTTTTCTCTCTCCATCTTTATGATCATTATGAAATTGTCACAGGCATTCCCAATGGAACAACTATCACGACCAAAGGGTGGAGCTTTGATTGGAAACGTTTCTGGAAACCAATGATCCAAACGAAGAATCACTCCGTCGACGAAAAATTTAGCAGGGTTAAATACGAAGACAGTGTCATAAGAAATAACCCCAAAGAAGAAGTCCTTCAACGAGCTGAAAGTCATGACGGGGACACCAATTATAATCCCCTAACAAACAATTGTGAATCTTTTGTAACGTATTGTAAAACTGGGACATTTTACAGCAAACAGAGTGCTGTGTTTGTTCTTGTGTTATTGGGGTTTTGTTATTATTATTTTACGAAACGGACCCCAAAAATCATGTTTCTTGTATTTTGTTTGTGTTTTTACGTCTTCTTTTTTGTCGTTGGTATAAGGTTCGATATCGAAATACCTTTTGGTGGTCTGATAACTCTCTTTGTGTGGGTTTGGTATAGACGTTCTTGTTCAATCAACAAATTGATGTTTTTTGGTTTGCTTTTTATCTCTGCCCAGGACTGGGCTAGATGGACATCGGCCGACCCAGATGTTACCCATATGGGGCACATATGGTTGTTAGTTATGGGGATAATCCCCCTATGAGAATGGGCAATCCCATATGGGCAGAATATGCAGTGGCCCAAATGGGTATCCTATAGGGAATATCTGGGCAATCCCACATGGGCAGAATATGCAGTTGCCCATATGAGTATCATGTGGGATATATCTGGGCAATCCCACTTCGGCAGAATGTGCAGTGTCCAGTACGGGTATTATATGGGGAAAATGTTGGCAATCCCATATGGGCAGAATATGCAGTGGTCCATATGGGTATCATATGGGGAATATCTGGGCTAGATGGGCCAGGGCCAACCCATATGTAACCTATATTTGGCCCATATGGGATTGGGTTATGGGGATAATTCCCATATGGGGTCCATATGGGAAAAACATGGGCAATCCCATATGGGAAAAATATGCGGTATCCCATATGGGTATCATATGCGGGAAATGTGGGCACTCCCATATGAGGAGAATATGCAGTGGCCCATAATATGGGTATCATATGGGAGAAATATGGGCAATCCCACATGGGCAAAATATGCAGTTGCCCATATGGGTATCATATAGTAAATACCTGGGCAATCCCACGTGGGCAGAATATGTTTTGTCCCATTTGGGTTTCATATGGGGAAAATATGGGCAGAATATGCAGCGGTCCATATGGATATCATATGGGGCATTCCCACAATCCCCATGTGGATGTGCCAGGTAACCGTAAAGCAGAGATCGTTCATGATTTTTCTGAACTTGACGTCTCTGTTCCAACCCACACTGCTCATACTTTAGATCTACTAATATCCTTTGCAAACGATGCCCTGATTTTTTCTGTGACTGTTCACCATGATTTTCCATCGGACCATGCTGCTGTTAAGTGCCTCATCAATGTTGCTTGACTAAGACCGTTTGCCGTGGCAAACTCCGCTCCATTGATATGGCTTCATCTAAACGTGATATTTTTAATTCGAATCTAGTTATGAATCCTGATGATGATTTGGAAGCTTTTGTCCGTCAGTATGATACTGTATTTCAAGCGACTCTTGACCGTCGTGCCCATGAGGTTGAGAGGACTATTATATTACGCCCGCATTTCCCCTGGTACTCAGACTCGCTACGTGAAGCCAAACAAGAAAAACGCCGCCGTGAGAAAAAATGATAAAAAACGGGTCTTGTGGTTCATATTTAAGGAATATTACAAAGATCAGTGTGTTATTTATAGAAACCTCCTCAATTCCACAAAATCTAGTTATCATTGTAAGGAAATATTTGACTCCGAACCTAAAGATCTGTTTCGGGTAATTGATAAACTTTCAGCTGCCAAATCTAGGAAAACTTTGCCCACTTGTCAAGACCCTATTAAGAAATTTGGAGACAGATTTGCAAATATTTTTGATGACAAAATTCGTAAATTGCATGTAGAAATGGACAGTATCCAGCCTGCACCACTTTCTGTTTCAATACATAGTCACTGTTCTCTGAGTTTCGCCCTCTTCGGTTTCCCTTGAGGAGGAGCTGAAAATGATCTAAATCATCTCCTGTCACTTCTTACAAATTGTACCCGTTACCGTCGTCTGGTTTTTTTTCAAACAGGCGATGGTAAGGGGTACAATTTGCAAGAAAGGATTGCCCCGTATGGGGCCCGTAGGTTGGCCCATAGGGACCCATATGGGACCCATGTGGGCATGCTACCTGGGTGGACCTCTATAATCAGAATCTTGAACCAACAAACTTTGAGTTTGTGCAATATTGACTCATTGTAACGTCATTTAGACGCCATTGCTAATACTAATGTCCGGAGCGTTAAGATTTTCAGCTTGAAACTTAACTTGCTTTTATTTTCTTCTTTTTTAACTCTTCCATATGAGGGTGCTGTTAAATGGCCTGACGTCATCATTAGTGTGTATTTTATATACGATTCCAGATACAATGTTGTCTCATTAACACATGCAGAATTAGTTTAGCTGCCAAATGCAAATCCTGAGTGTCACCACAGGCCAATAGTCGAAAAGTGTTAATACCACTTCCATTCCCAAACAGTTTCGACCCGTGAGCGCTTGCTTCTACGGTGTTTATATTTTTCACTCACGTTCAGAAGCCATTCAACCGTAAGATGTAGCCAGGGATCACACCAAGTTGAGAAGCAGTAGCCAAGGAATCACCATAAGGGGTTGCGACATTTTAAAATTAAATATCAAGTAATAAACTACAAAGGAAACTGACGGGGTAAATGTTTTATAATTTGGGTTTGAACAAACAAAAATTGACTGAATTGGCTGCCGCTTCCCAGGTTGTATAGTAACCCTGTGATCCTTGGCTACACGGCAGCTTACGGTTGAATGACTTTTGACTGGCACCCCGGACAAAGATATTGACTAATAGGGAGACCGCCAACACACGGCTGGATAGCTCAGTTGGTAGAGCGCCGGTACGTTAATCCGGAGGCCATTGGTTCAAGTCCCGCTCCAGTCAATTTTTCTTTGTTCGAACCCCCCCCAAAAAAAAATATGTTTTAATTTAATATAAATGGACAGTGGGAGAGGGATGAAATAATATTGTTGACAGACAATTTTACTCTAAACATCATAAGTGCTACAAAAAGAATCCCTCCAAGGTAGTTCTTCCAAGATTATGAAAGTTTTCCAATTTACACAATTAATCCAACACGTCTTCATCACACTAATGCCCTGTGTGTTACAGTATACAGCTCAATGCACATTTTAGGCATGTACACGCTTACCGTTTAATATTTTTACGTGTAATTTAACTCCAAAACGGTGAGTTGGTGCGAGCATGGTGCGAGGGAGTAAATTCTGGTCCTTGCCCTATGATAAAACGTACAGACTGATTGCGCAACCATTGTCACGTGACCTATAATGCAAGTGGGAGTAAAACACGGCGTCATGAAAGTGCCGCTGTTGTAAAGTACATGATGGTAGTTGTATTTTGTTTTGATCGAGACTCTTCTGTCTTGAAGTATCAGTATATAAGAAAATTCCAGAGTCTGTAACACACTGGAGTGGCTGAAAATCAGAATGACACGGGTTGAAGCCAAAATCATAAAAAAGAAAAGGATTTCCAAAACTGCATGATTCCTTTGTCTATATTTAAAAGTCCGTAAGGCCAAACTCTCACATTTCCAACACTCTACTTTTACTACAGTGATTTACATTACAAACAAAAGACCACAGACTATTCCATAGTTTGGACTCCTCTGTTGCATACAGGGGCGGGTGGCTACAGCAACATAGCCGACGCCGGTAGTGCATAACTCAAAATAAACCCCTCTGTGCTTGAATACCGGTAATTTATGAAGCAGTAATGGGGTTTATATCAATGTCACAACATTCAACTTTAATACAAGGGCTTAGTAACTGTGTTTTTATTTACTACAAATAAAAATAAAGCCGACTCTCGGTGTATGGATGGGTCACAGCATAGTCTTTGCACGTCTTTGCCATCAGCTGCGATGACGTAGCACCCACTGTACGTCACATGAGAAAATGGATATTGATCGCGCAATCGGTCTACTGTGAATACGATTTATGTTCAACACGACTTAGAGAATATGTCTTGCGGGTGCAACTATGTGTAAACCACTTTCGGGAGACAATAGTGCGTGCTGTTGTCTTTAAAGGGGGGGGGGTCTACCTTAACTCCAAAAGTTATTTATCAAAAATCTTACTTGGTAAAAAGCACTGCAGCTGCAACCTCTTCCCCAGGGTGTGTCGAGCAGTACGAGGTTGACTGCTCTCTCACCCTGGTATTGGAACATTTGCATATCCAAACATGTTGGATACGTATGCAAATTAGAATAGTCTGGCTGCATATCGAAATTCACATCTTCGCCATAGTCTCGTGGTCCGGTACCAGGTTTAGTAGCTTGTACGTATTGGAAACATGTACATGTGCTAATGTAATGTTGTTGTCCAATCAGGGTCCAAGTGAGGAGTTTCCATCCCAGGGCTTACTATTTACAAACATGGTTGGAAATAAAGTAAACCATGGGGACGAGGTTGCTGCAGCTGTTGATAACGTAATAGCATTTTGAGAAACGATTCCCTTCTAAGGAATGTGGTTTTAGAGAAAGGGAATCAACATTTTTTGAATCTGCTAAACGTTTCATGACTGAAACGTTTTTTTAGATTGAGTGTTCCAAATAATACGGACTACATGTATTCTTCCTTTGCGGACATAAAGACTCCAGATTATTTGCGATATTTAAAAAAAACGCTACTTACCTTTTGAAACGAAATTTTCACAGGTTAGTTTTATTGTATAAATTATCTACATTCATAGGATTTTAAAAAAAGTAACAGTCCAAAAACCAAATGTATAAATTGCCTTAAAACGTATGTAGTGCTTATCATTGGTGTCGCGGGCAGATCAACGGCATTTTGTATATAAACAATGTAAACAAAAATTACGTACCATTCAGGAATGTTCTGTTTTTCAGGGTCAGTAAGCCTGTGTTCATTTTAAAGTCTATGTATTTTGGTGCATTAATGCCACAGCTTGTTGTTGTACCTCTGCACATTCAAAACAAAATCCGTTAGGGCCTTTTTTTACATAGATATTTGGGTTTTTTTACACTTTTTTTATAGTGCCTTTTTGCTCAGTTAAATTGAATATTGCATTGTATTTTCTTGTATTATATTATGTTTTAGCAAATTAATTATTGTTCTGAGTTGTATTCCTTATTGAGACTTCCCCTATGGAGACATATAAGGCCTTTTCACACTGCCCAAAATCTCAGGGTCGGAACCGGTTCCGAACCGGAGATTTTGTTCACCCCGTTTCACACTGTAAAAATTTCAACCCGCCTCCGATCCGGGTAGCATGCTCTAGCCGGATAGAAATCAACACAGGGACCAGGGTTGAAAATCTCAATCCGGATCGAAATTGCATTTTTCGTTATTCGGTTCACGCATTAGCCGGTTCACGTAAAGACCAATGTGAAAAGGCCTTTTGTTCCATAAGGCACCGGATATTAAAACAAGTGTGTGATCGCCTGCCATCATTGACCTCCTATCGTCCCTCTTTTGTATGTCAGCAGATCACATCGGTTGTGGTACACGCTCTCCAATTGGGGACCTTCACCCAGCAGGGGGCCCTTTCGTCCTCTCTTGTTATAGGTCCCCGGCTGGAATGTGTGTACCTTTTGGGTAAATAGTGTACCACCCTATTATGTCTTCATTGTGTGCCTTGAATCTCAGGAATTCTATTGGGGGTTTTAGGGGGGGGGGGGACTTCTGTACAAGAGGGACAAAAGTGTGGGAGCATTTGGGTACCCTCTGCTCTGCCCTGTATCGGGCATCGTATAATCCATTAAGTCTGTTGGCACCTGTGTCCTTTGAAAAATATCCTATTGTGTGTGGAAGGTATTGACTAATTAAATATAGAATCACCTCATCATGCCGATCAGTCCTGTAGTAAAAATCTGCTACGTACAAGACAATACAAACCTGGAGACGCACACTGGGCCAACCAGACCAGCAAAACTCTGAGCAGTTTTAGCATTCCCGCCAACGCCATTCATACGAACTGAACTGTCGTTCCAATCCGCGAGTCTTCAAGAAACACACAAAGTATAGGGCCATCATCGTAGTCCTAAACCCACTGATACCTTTTTACCGGTAGTGAAACTCGGTAGTGACAATTCAAATTCATGCAACCAACATAAGGCTTGGAGGGCAAAATAAGTTGACCCATCACGTATACATTTTGAGGACTTGCTGTTTATTGTTGCTAATGCCCACTGAGTACAAGACAAACTGTTAGGGATATATGCCTCTCTTAATATTTATGCATGAGGTACGTCACAATGCTAACCCAAACCGAGGCCATGGGCGCAGCCACTGCAAGTGGTGGCGGACGTGCGCCCATAGCCTCATTTTGGGTAAGAATTATGACGTCATGCATAAATATTAAGAGAGGCGTATAGGGCCTACTGTTATGAGTGCCTAATACTTGTGCTTTTTTGTATTTGTTATACGCGAAAGTGTCAATCATTCTCTGTGTGTAAGACCATTGACCCGAGTGGGCGGGGCTAATCCGTTTACGAATGAGTGAATGATTGTTCCAGAATTGTGTTTGGAAACGGCTAGAAATTCAATGTTGGGTTTAGTACTTTTCAAAAAATTTAAAAATAATTCATAATCTACGGGCTGGGAGAGATTCTCGACATGACACAAATACTCAAGACTGGTGAGTTGTTTTTTTTGTACGGTTGTTCAACCAAATCTGTGTTTGAAGTGGTTGATAGTTTTATCATCACATCACTTTGATTCTGTCTTCTTTAAATCAGTGTCACCTTGTTTGATCTCAACAGAAAATTCAGCACTGGGTACAGCAAGTTTCATGGACAATTTTTTTAATTCTGTTGGAATCATGGAGGAATGTTTGATCTATCTATAAATCACAATAATTTGGATCCAACATGTTGTTATCTTTGTGCAATTTGTAACGCTTGCAACAATAGGTGCTGTCTGCGACACCAAGAGTTTCCCGCCAGCCAAATCATCACCTGGGTACCAACCCATGGAGAGATGATTTTTTAGCGTCCTTCCAAAACTATGGTCCAGACAAAGATGGAGGGCAGTGGCGACGTGACTGTTCATGAGCTCAACACACTGGTAATAGGGACGTGATTGTAGTTCATCCGTCATCGTGCGCACAGCACAAACGCAAGACGTAGTCGATCAATGATGATGTAATGGAGAAATACAATTTAGGCAGAGGTAATGACAAACCATAGAGCAACGGACAGACTGATACAAACGTCTACTGATAGCGCCCTCTTTTGAGTAAACCTCCTTCAGCCCGTGTTAAGTTTCCATCATGTGGAGGACATAATCTCAGGGGACAAATTTCCCTAGGTCACTCACCGGTCCCAAATCCAAATTTGTCCACCTGTGTGCCAAATGTGGTGCATTAAGCACAGGTGCACCGTCGTAGCTTTGCCACTAATAGCTATTGCTGACTATAATTGCTGTACTTTTCCTGATTATTTATTAGATTTGACCAGAGACCCAAAAATACTGTTGGGATTTGTGAGCAAGTTCTCCGGTGTATCATACTCCACAACTTCTCCGTCACTCAACGTCAAGATGGTGTCCGAATCCAAAATGGTCGCCACTCGATGCTGTTAAAAAAAAGGAAACTATTTTTTAAAGTAGTGTATTAATCCTTTCCGTTGAATCGGCTTCCATTTTATTGTTATTTTTTGCAAACATGCAGCTGTTGATAATAACTATATTGACCCTCTTTTCAGTTTCTGCCATTTAATTGTTTTTCTGCCATTTGCAATAATGTGACTAAACTGAGACTGGAAAGTACAGATAGACTGGTCCCTTTCGAGTATCTGAAGAATCACCTTTTTTAATGCTACTTTTATACAAAGGGGACATGACCAACTGCATAGTTAATGTTTATGTCCCGGCCGGGTTTTTTTTACTGATTAGAAGTGGTCGGTGAAATTGAAAGGGTACCTAGTGGATAGTTAATTCTCTTACCGCTATGGTTAGAACTGTGCAGTCAGCAAATACGGTTGCCACAACTTCTTGAAGAATTTTATCCTGTTTAAAAACGAAGAGACAATTACTATGTATGTCTTTATTTATTCCATTACACATCCATCAGCGCAAGTGCCGATAACAGGATGATGGCTGGGAAACAAGAAAACAAAGTTTTGTTTTGGATGTGGGAAGAAAACCCCAAATGAGGGGAAACCCATGCAATAAGGTAGGGACTGAAAACCTCAGTCCACATGAAAGGCTCCGGGTCTGAAGTGGGATTCGAACCGGAGTCCACAGAGGTGAAAGGGGGAGGGGAAGCCACCGAGGCAAACTGATATATTAGCTTAAACCGTTCACGTTTCCGTTTTAAGAACAATTTTTACCAACCGCTTGTTTGAACAATTAAGTAACATTCAATGAAGATATTCCGGCTAGAGTAAGTGTAAATACAACACAATATACAATAAATTTATCAAAACCGTCAAAACTCCAAAGAGTTTGACGTCACGAATGAGAGCGTTACTCATAATCACTGCCGTTTCTATAAAAGACATGCATTATATATTCTTAAATGAATTTCAACAGCCCCTATATTACCGTCTCAATATCTATAGATGCCGTAGCCTCATCCATGATGAGGATCCGAGAACGTCTCAAGAAAGCACGAGCCAAGCAGAAGAGCTGCCGCTGACCGACGCTGAAATTCTCCCCACCCTCCGATACCTCCGATTCTGGAAATAAGAACAAACTGTTTTTTAGGCAGTTTTACACTAAAAACAGAGTTACATTTTTCTAACAAATGTATCTTGCAGGAAGTTCCATCTTATAATACAAGTCCTATATAAACTTCGAGTGAATCTACTTCTCAATACCACTTTTTATCTTTCATTAGACTTGCTTACCCAGTCCTCTTGGCATCTGCTTCACTGTTTCCTTCAGTTGAGCGATCTCCAAACTGAGCCACAAGTCTGAGTCACTTCTGATGTATTCGGGATCGAGGTTGTATCTGCCCAAAGAGTGTACAGGATCAATAATTACAGCGCGTGAAATTGAAATCAGAATCCTATTAAGCCAGGACACACGTTCAGCGGGTCGTAAAATACGCGTGAGATACCGGCCTCTCATACTAATAAATATAATATTACAGTCTTATAATGTGCACGTATCTACCAATAAGGTACTCGAGGCACTTGAACAAACATAAAAATTTTAAGACAGGTTATTACACTTTTGATTTATTAGGCTGATTTACGAAGCACCGTATAAGGGTTTAAAAAGGTGCCGCTGCGCATTCAACAGCCACTGCCAGAGACCCCGAGGCAAACCCCCTTATCTTAGCAATTAGTGTAACTGGGTTCTTTTACGGGTTCGAAGTACACAACATACGGGAACAGGGGGCTTGACGTCACATCCGAAGGACGAAGCAACAATGGTTAAGTGTCTTGCCTAAGGACACGAGCGTCAAGACCGGGACTCGAACCCATACTCCGCCGATCAGAAACACAAGAGCTTGAGTCCAGCGGTTGTTGACCGCTCGGCACAACATGGCAGCACTCTGCAGCAATCCAATCACCAACCTTTTTGTCTGGAGAGGAACTTTTCGCGAACGGTCTATTTTTCTGCGTGCGCACCGACATATTTGCCTATGTTTGAACTATTACGTGTGTTACCTGATTGTGCCGTTGAATAAGATAGGATCTTGTGGGATGATTGCTAAGCGTTGCCTCAGAGTGCTAAGAGGAACGTTGTTGATGTCCACGTCATCAATGAGAATACGACCTGAAATTAGATTTCAGGTTCATAATATTACAGTCTTTTCAGGTTTCACGACTCAACCAAATTTAACCCAATCCATAACCTACATTAAGCTTAGACTAGTACAAATCAACCCAACCTAGTTACCCAACCTGACCAAACTCAACAAAACCACCTAAACATAACTTGTCCCAACCCAACCAAATCCATCCCGACCAAACTCACCACATCAAAATACAACCCAACCCAACGAACCTCATCCCAACCCAATCCAACCCGTTCCAACCAAACTCATCCCAACCGAACGCAGCCCAATTCGACCCAACCAAACTCCTCTCAACCCAACCCAACTCAACCCAACACATTCAGACTTAACTTCAACAAGCCTACCTTACCTAATCTGATACAATTAAACCTAAACCAACTTGTTAATGTAGTGGTAAAGCACCCTTGCAAGGCATTGTCTCGTCACAGTCCAACCAAACTCAAGCCCCAGCCGAACTCACCACCATATCCATTAGCCTTTTTTAGATATGGTGGACACTATAGGAGTGCACTCTCTGGTTTGGGTGTATACAGATAAATTTACCCAAACCAAATAGTGTCAGTATTGTGTCCACCATATTTCAAAATGGCTTGTCGCTTTTCCAACATATATTTGAGAATCTTTACTTATAATTTTGTTTGTTCTCTCAAAAAGTTTAATAAAAAAATGACACAAAATAGATACACAATAGATATGGAGAAGGCTAGACTGAGGAGGAAAATGTAACTTTTTCCAATAGCCAAAAAGTTTAGTCTGCAGATAAAAATATTTCTAAAAGGTACATACACGCAATATATACACAGGGGGTGGGATAAATTATAACAAAGATATAAACATTTTAAAAACTCGGAGTTGCATAGGTCGAACCAAGAAGCAAACTGTTGACTGCTGCTTTAAATAAAGAGATAGATGTAAAACAACGGATATCAATGGGCAATGAGTTCCACAAGGCAGGCATGCTATGAAAAAACAATACTTTAAAATATTAATATTCAGTCAACCCAATCGAAATATAAGGCACAGGCTTTAACATTTTACTAGATTTTGAGGGTGTTTTTAAATACCTTTGTAAGTGTCAATAATTCTGAAGAGTGCAAGCGTGAGAGATGATTTTCCACTGCCAGTGCGACCACAGATCCCGACCTGTGAACGCGAAAAAGATTTGTAAGTAGCGCAACCTTTCTGCATTTACTTCAAAAATTAACACCTAATCTTAGACAAAGAGAAGAAGAATGAGAAGACAATGAGAATGTCTAGAAGCAGTTGTGTGATGGACGTACTTTTTCTCCGGAGCGGAACTTGAGTGATATGTTTTTGAGGACGGGTTCAAGCTCTGCTGCGTATCGCACTGAAATTCCTTGCATCGTGATTGCCCCTTGTTGTGGCCAGTCCGGTGGGGGCTCCGTACCTGTAAAGAATACATTTTGAAATAATAAAATATTTTTCGTCTAACCGGTTATTGAAGTACTTTTTACAAGTCGGCTGGTGTGTAAGTTTAAAACTAGAGGATTGAAAGTTTTGATCGGAATTTCACTAGGATTCGCCTCGTGATATGAAAATGTCCGGATTACATTGTACATGTATATGGGGATAGGGGTAAAATCCACTGTTCTCGGAATTGTGTGCATGCTCAGACCTATACGTTTACAGCGGACCTGGGCTCGATTTCACAAAGCGCTCAAAGATTTAACTTAAGATAAGTTGTTTTTATTTATTGCCACAGTAATTTGTATTGTGACTTCACCTTAGCAATTAAGACTGATACACATCTCAAGGTCAAACTCAGCTCTTTGTAAAATCCGGTTCAGCCGAGCTCGATTTCACAAAGCTTTATTCAGTTTACTTTTTCGAAAGATTGTCATTATAGCCATAGCGGTTTCTATTTTGACATCAAACCTGGCCAGTTAAGATTGCTTCGCACTTAACTCATCCTTAGCTCTTTGTGAAATCGTCAATTCCACGTCCATAAGTTCGCCACTGGAATTGTTTTAAAGGAACGGTGAAATCATTCTGAGTTTCTTGTTCATGTTTGCTTTTTGTGAAAACCTAAAAAAGAGTAAACTAGACAAGCAGGGAAAATGCAATACAAACCCAAGTAGTTTTCGTTCGGTACACAGGTGTATTCTTTCACTCGCTCGATAGCATTCATTTGCATTTCCGTCTCGGCTGCGAAACGGATGGCCGATTTCATGAAATTTGCAACCTGTTAAAACAAAAAGGAAAAACAGTGATATTTCTACATCTCTTTTCACAAAGAAAATACCAGACTATTGTTCCCCATTCAGCCTCTGTTTGGCGTCAATGGTTTTATTTGCAAGAATCACAAAATGACCGAACATTCAAAAAGCTGTAGTAAAACCAGTGTTTAACAGCCAGATTTTTGAGAGTTGACGTAATGACTGAAAAAGGGGGAACCCCAAAACAACTGCATGGAGAGGAAAAAACAACTTCAGGTTTCCAAAAAGGAAACACGGAATCTACGAAGACCATTGAGTCTGGAATCATTACTCATACAATCAATTTGATTTTATCCATTTCCAGTTCCATTTCCATAATACTACGATATTATCGAGGTTTTGAGGTGTGTTTTTTTACTTGCTTATTTATTTTCAAAATAATAATTTGAATTCACGCAAAACTTTAATGTAGTTACCCATATTGTGTAAGAAATAGCCAGTCCAACTTTGCTGGGTTCAATCGTCCCGTTGATGGAGCTGATGATGGTTCCAACACCCGCCACCAAAATCCCAATCGCTCCGATCGTCTCCTAAGCAATGAAAACAAAAACAAAAAAGGAAATCTTAAACGTGTATAGACAGAGTTGGTAATTAGAAAAACAAAGTAACTGTTTGGTTTCAATCTGAAAGCTCTTTCAGTCTGAAATACTGGTGCAGTCGATAAAATAACAATAAAACTCACATCCAAAAACGTTGCTGGTTTCGACAATAGCAATTGGAATATTAAGCCCAATATCAAATGACAAAACCATTCAAAAGATGCAATGTTCGTGTTTATACAAAATGTCTATCGTCTCTTTTGGCAAAACATTTACAGCTTATAATGTAACCATTCCACTCAAATTCACAATTGTTCATATCAAATAAAAAAAGTTTATGAAGGAGAAAAAACATGAGGAAGTAACTGGAATTATCGACAAGATGTAAGAAGCGAAAATAATGTTGGTACGGCTATATCTTCTAGAAGCCTATAGGCTTGTGGCGAGATGCCATGAACAGACTAATACAGAACAAGAACACGTTGGATCAGTGCAGCACACCATGGCGTAACCAGAGAGGGCAGGGGCGGGAGCCTTCGCTTGCCCCCTCTCCCCAAAACCACAGATGTAAACGTCTGGTTAAACCACTGGCTGCACATAAGCAACAACAAAAAACTAAAAGCAAGAAAAATACGAGGTAGGCTGCAAAGGTAGCCAACGTACAGGAAGGAAAAGAAAAGCACAGGATGGGAACGGATCTACTCTAGCAAAATATATTACTGTACATAAAAGCAAGGATGTTTTAAACCCAATCTCAGAAACACAGAAGTATAAATGGTCACCCATGACCTGACCACATCAATAAGAAATCTAGTTTTCTGAAAATGCTTTTACTAAGTAAGGCTTGCGGTAACACCATGTGGAAATCTCTTTTGAGTAGTGTAGGTTCTGAAAAGAACCGGTGGCTAACGACTCTTACGACTCGACACTTTTCAGAACCTACACTACTCAAAAGAGATTTCCACATGGTGTTACCGCAAGCCTTACTTAGTTATGCTTCCACCATGCAAAGTTTTAAATCCTACTGAAAATGCTTTTCATCAGTAGCAAAATAATCTGAACACATCAAATCATCAAAGGCATTGAATAAGCTGAAAAGGTTCTGGAGTTTTTTTTAATATAACTTTACAGCCATGGAATTATACATTAATTCTTCAGCGTTGATAAAATTTGCCCCGAAAATAAACAAGTATCTGAAATATATTAGTCTCTGTGGGATTGTAGGATTTTCTCGAGACTCACCTGTCGAACTCCATTCCATCTATGCGTTGATTGAAGGTACAGGAAAGCCGTGTTGTTCACGTTCAATTTCTTCAAGAGAACTTCGTAGAACCGATTCTGGTCACTGAAATAAAAAATAATTCTTCATAAAAACAAAGTAAAAATTACTGCTGGTGCGGCAGGAGGTTCTGTCTAAAATGTCTTGGTTGCCAAGACTAAAAAAAAGCCGTGTTAGTCTGATACTTAAAACAAGGATGGTAGTGGTTTCATTTAAAGACTAACTAATTACATAAAAACTGCATGAGCTTTCGTAGCAACATCTGCATCTGATGAAATAGTTGTCGCTACGAAAGCTCATGCAGTTTTTTATGTAATTAGTATAGTCTTTTAGTGCTACCACTGCCTTCCTTGTTTGGTTGTCAAGGAAAGTGTGTCTCCCGTGCTATTTCACCCGCTATGTTACTCAGTCTGATTCGTATGCAGGAAAATGTGTTCCTCAAAACTTTGGCGACGTCCCCCCGTCCGATTCATGCGCCATGCTCGCCGTGTGTTTTGCAAAGGGGAGTGAGGAATTTAACGCTTACATTACTGTATATTAGCCTGAAGTTTGAAAAGTAGCACTTGTAGGTACATGATCCTAGTGCATGGATTCTGCAGCATTTGATTTGGCAGTGACATGTAATTGGTCTCGGGGTCACAGTTTCCATGCCGATAACTGCGGTAAGCAGGCGAGTATCTGAAACGTTGTTCCTCGTGTACTAAAGGCCACAATCAAATCGAAAGTAATGACAAATACTTTCAAAACTAAATTTTGCGAGTGTCTGTGAAATGCTGTGCGGGTACGGTATAATCGCGCAGTCAGAGAAACTTAGTTGCTTCTAATAAAGAAATAAGTTTGTTTATAAGTGATGAACCAGCAGCGAGCTAAGTTGCGATCAGTGTACGCTGCTTGTATTCAGGAATGTAGTGCCGATGGGATTCAACTTTTTGCAGGAAGGGACTGTGTCATGGATGACGGAGGAGATGTGAGTGTCTTTATAGAAGTTTCGGTCGCGCCATAGTGACTTTGATTTGTGAATTCACTGTGCAAAGCTTTAAGGATCTTACTATTCCTATATTTTGAAAAATGGTTTTGATCTTCAACATTTTTACAAAAGGATTACTTATTTTCTTTTCTTTTCTTTTTTCAAAAAGAAATATAAAAAAGGGTAAATCAAGCATACTTGTAGGCCCGTATTGTAGGTAGACCGCTCAGAGTCTCCGAGAAGTGGGCGAATATTGGAGACTTGGTTACGCTGTCTAGACGCTGCAGGGACCTGGAATGAGAACAGCCAAATATGTCTATTCAATAGAAGATGGATGTAGCATTTTGTGATAGTTAATGTACTGAAGAAGTGTCAGTGTAAAGTTTTCTGGAGAACCAATAGGGAAGCCTCTCAGTGCACCCAAAACAGAGGCTTGGGAGAAAATAGTCTGCTCCCCTCATTTAAATGAGATTTAGAGCAAACACTGTAAACTGTGTATACAGGGAAGCAGACAGACACTGCTCCATTATTATCATTACTAGTTTCTACTTCCGGTGAATCCAAGGTGCCTTCAAAAAGTGCCTTGAACCTTGAACCGTAGGCCTAAAAGAAAGATACATGTGAAGGGAACAAGTTGACGAAATCTCAGATTTAGACGTGGGAGGGGAAACACAGACTGGGAAAAAAAAACACATCTCTGGTAGGGATTGAAAACCCAGTCCCCATGCAAGGCTCCGGTCTCAGGTGGGATTCGAACTGGCGTCCACGAGGTGAAAGGAAGGGAAGGAACCCTAAGTCAGCCTGAATGCCCCACAGAGTTATACTGAAAAAAATACCTGATTAAAAAAAAAGTTCTTGTATCTCATGTGAAACAAACAATACTTGAAGCCGCATTAAATGTATTGCCTATTTTATACGACTCGTTTGCAAAACCAAGCAACAAATCACTGAACTTCGTCCAACGGAATGAGAGAGAGAGAAAGAGGATGGGGGAGAGGGGGCAGGATGTGGAATACATTTCACAAACTTGATTGTTTTGGAGCGTGTTTTTTGTTTGGGCGTTGTTTAACCAGGGCTTCGTAATTTCACCTTGACGTCGTAATGTAGAATTTGGCCACGAAGTAGCCGCATACCGACATGGGGACAGCGAAGATAACGAAAATGGGCAAAATGACGCAGTTGACAATCACTCCACTCACATAACCCACGAGGAAGTACACAACAGCGTCTATGCTCTGGTATAGCTTCTGTGTAATGTGAAAAAAAAGGAAACTTAGAAGGTTAAAGTTCAAGGACAATGTTGTTAGTTTTGTATTAGTTGTATATTGCTTCTCCATCGTTATTCAAGACAGGACTTAATCCCAAATTTCCGCCAAAACGTGTTTGCCGGTGTGGCAGGAGATTCTGGTACCCCCCCCCCCGGAGATTCTGTCGTCCCTCCTCCCCCCGGAGATTCTGTCCCCCGTAATATTACGAACTGTGTGCAAACTTTTTCTGATAGCGCCCTCTTTTGAATCCTCCTCCTTCATCTCATGTTAATTTCATGTATCGGAGTCAGAATCTCCGGGGTTCAGAATTGACCCAGATTCGGATCCCGTTGGGGCCTGGCCCATTTTGGGGTCAGAGTGACAAGTAAATCTGTGTCTAAACTGAACGCCTAAAAAGACAGACAAATACCATCAAAACTCCGAACACAAAATGCCAAGTACAAAAACATGAATCGAACTTGTCTCTGGTCACTCTGCACGTTCGTTGGTCTACTCTAGAGTGCATGGGTCGTGGATTCGTGTTTCACGGGGGTTTTTTACCCGCAGTATTTCGGAAGGCACCGGATAGTGTGTATCAAAAGTACAGCCTAAGGGCGAAAACCACCAAACTATACCTACGTCCTATCTGTTTTTAATCTTTTTTAGGAGCCTATCGTACCTTGTCCATTATATCCGTGTCACTTGCCAGTCGATTCAAGATACGACCAAGAGGCGTTGTGTCGAAAAATCTGCAAAAGAAAATGTTGTTATCATGTCAATTATTAGGAAAAACATCATTTAAATCTGCTGTATTATAAAAATACAACTTATAATCAAGTTCCATAAGCGTGGTCTATGTCGATACATAATAATTGGCAAAGGAGATTCGGCATAAATCGTGGGTAGTGTTTTAATCCTTGGGCTTGTGGACCCTCGAAGGAGGTCCCTCGGTCTATCAAAAACACCCGGATCCCTTTTGTCAAAAACCTCAGTTATGACGGGCACGCTCACCCTCTCCCTCCCCACATTATTAGATTCAACCAGCGTCGTGTCTTTAATCCTGCTTAGATACGGTACGGTGCCCTTAGAGGTACAACTGCTATACTAAATTTACTGTATAATAATAATTACAAGGATTGTGGCGAGTTGTGGCCGAGCAGGTAAGAGCACCGGACTCAAGCGTGGGTTCCATTCCCGTTCATGACACTGGTATTCTTGAAAAAGATGCTAACCATAAATACTTTGTCCTTCAGATGGGACAGCCGTCGGTCCCGTGTACTAGGATTGGTAGTGCGTGTCAAAGAACTCAGACAGACAATAGACTTTGCAAGTCTCGCGCGTATTCGAAAATTTTTGGGACCACTGTGGTCCCACGTACATTGCTTTAACGCGTTAAAGAAACAAACTCACGCGCTCGGATCCCAATGTTCAAATACGCGCGAGACTTGCACAGTCTATTATGATCGTGGAAGAGTAGGGGTTAACCCCGGTGTTTCTGTTTCACATAGCAAGCAACCTTGTTTAATTAAAGGTTTCCTCAGGCTTGCGAGTTACAGAGTTCGCTTATGAGGCATCCTTGGCTTCATACCAGAATACAATTATAGGCCTACCATTACGATAATCCTGCATATCAAGGTTAAAAATCTCAAGTCAAATACTATAATGAAAATTTTAACACCTGCACTTACCTCATTGGTGACATAATAATGTTCCGCAGCATGGTAACATGTAATTTCTTCGAGGCAAGGTATGCACCTATTACATTTAACATACTCCCGACGAAAATGGTCAGGACACCAGCGAAGGAGAGCCCTGCGTAGCCAGCAATATAGTAGGACAGAGGTTGAATATCAGTTGACTTTTGCAGAAGAACATAAAACATCATAGTTTGGGGGAAAAGGAGAGATATTTCAAATAAGCATTTTCAACAGAATTATGTTTGCTTTTGATGTATTGATATGGGCTCAATTTGCTACTAAAATAGGCCTATATACAACTTTCATCTTTAATGTTTGAACACAACTTTGTTAGGTTTTTTTTTTGTGTGACTGCCCAACATGTAATAAATCAGTAGTGTATTTTTGTCGTTGTTCGGTTGGTTCTTCTTTTTATTTAAAGTATTGCAAACTGAGTGCCTTCCCGGTAGAGGTGCGTTGTGTTGGTTTTCCTCTGAACTGTGTGCATACATTTATTAGCAATCATTTCAGAGGAGTAGCAATGTGGGGCGCCACCAGGTGTTTGCCATTTATAGGACGTATTATTACACAATGCATGGGGGGGACGTCCATTGTGTTTATACGATTTTGTATACTTTTTTAATAAGATATCGCCCAACTCACAAGGCCAGACGGCCACTTCAAGGTGTGAGGGCTACACTTAACTGATTTGGGCTGTCGACCCAGATCAGCTGTCACCAGGGGCACGTAGCCACCTACTCCTGGGGCTGAAACAGAGTTACCCAATTCACAGTCCGTGATAAAGGCAAGGGTATCGTCCACTAGGTTGGGATAGTTGGAGGTGTCTTGAATAAAACTCACCTTTTAAGTTCGAAATCATTTTTGTAAAATAAAAATTTTGTTGTTTTTTTTCTCTCTTTCTCTGCGGCGTGTGGGTAAATATGGTTTCATGTGAAATGCTTGGGGTAATTATTTTTTCAGTACGAAATAACTAACAGTAGGGGCTACTTCTGATTGTCGATTGCCTTCTCTTTGACTTCTTCATTGCATATGCTGTATGATTTTAAAGGTAAAATAAGAAAACAAAGGATGGACAAAACTAATTACGTTGTCAGTCGTGATTTCGGCCTCGGACCAAGTGGCGAGCCAGAAATTGGTTCCCACAGTAAATCCAGAGTTGGCCACGTACGATGCAACATAACCAATGGCTACGACCCACGTTGCTGCCTGACAGTAGAATAGATACACACTGTAAGACACAGAACCCTGTTCCATCTCTTCCTCCTCGATCAGTTTGGTTCCTGTTGCCATGGTACCTGTTTGGATAAATGGAAACCGTTGCCTAACATTAAGGAGAAAAAACAATACGCAAATAATTTCTACTAAAAAGGAAGAAATAAGTGGGGAAAAGAGGAGTGAGGCACAATGAGTACACGTAATGTTTTGGCCTGTAATCAAGCGATCTTTAATTAGCCCATGCGGAGCAAGATTTGTTCTTAATTTAGTAGTTCTGTACATAGGTTTCGGTAGAGTTACACCAGAAAGAAAGTGTTGAAGGCCGCGAGCCTTCTCAGTCATTCTATATTCTCTATTAAGGTCAAATTTTATATAAAGCTGCTATAGCAGAAAAACAAATGCTCGAAGTTTTCATGGTGAGCAAAGAACAAGCAGGGAGCAGTCAAAATCAATATAATATAGCTAAATACCTTTGTTTGTTATTATGCTACACTAGGTTGGTTTTCAGCTTCTAGGTTCAGCAAGTCTGTGTTCAATGCTATGTTCAGCAAGTCTATGTTCATATGCCATGTTCAGCAATTCCGTGTTCATATGCCATGTTCAGCATATCTGTGTGCCCCACAGACAGCATTCCAAAATTGGGCAGAAGTCTCTTTCACCGGGGGGGGGGGGGGCAGGAGCTCAACGCGGGTTAACATTATACCAACAATCCATGTAAAGTCATAACTGGTTTTCAAATCAAAGGCCTACTCACGTGTCTCCTCAGACAATTCACGCGACATTTGCCTCTTGGTGGCGTGTTTCTTCTCACTGTCCGACATTCCACGCATGCTCTCTACTTGGGATTCTGATTCCGACTCTGAGAACTTGACGGCTTTTTGGTACTCGCTGTAGAGGTCCGGAGATTCCTCGATGATATCGTCGAGGGTTCCTTGATGGGCGACCCTCCCGTCCTTCATCACGATGATCTTCAAAGGTAAGATAGTACGGTGATTGGTAATCAACAAATCTTTTGAACAATATATTGATTTCAGTACCATTTTGTTCTGAAAAATATTTCCAACTGAAATTCTGCCATTGGAAAGTAAAATGTCTCCGAACATTCCTTGTAGTTGTCATCAAATCGAACATGTACCGAAAACCCCTAATAAACAATACCGTATAAAACTACCTTGAAAAGTTGTAGGGGTTGGATATGTGAAACGTTTTTAAGACTCTGTTGTGAAATTATTTGAACTTTGGTGGGTTTTGATTGACAACTACCTTATGGGCGTGGTGGAGGTACTGTAATTGATGCGTTACCAAGACGACGGTTTGCTTCTTGCGCAGCAAAGTACCCACAATAGCTTTCTGGAAGACATGCGATCCAACATGGACGTCTAAAGCAGACAGTGGATCATCCTGTAAAGGAGAATGATAAAGATGTTTCCCAAGTTGGTTCCGGAACTCAAACTCAGAATACTTCTTCACCGTCTGGACAAACCATCGACTGGATTTTAAATTAATAATGGACTGCCTCTGCAATGAGGGAAAGAGTCTGAGACGGTCGGTTGGTTCCAAAACAAACCCAGACACCCAGAACATACAGAAACACGAATGTGTATCACCAGCTTTAAGCGTTTAACACAATTAACCACTGATGCACTATGAGGAAGTTCTCAAAACTAGTTTCACTTAAGAAAAGGGCCTGAGAGGGTCGTTTGGTTCTAAAACACAATCAGACACCCAGAACACATAGAAAAAGACTGCATTATCGGCACTAAACGTTTAACACAATAAACCTTTGAACTATGATGTGGTTCTTTAAACTAGCTTAAATTTGGTGTAGTAAAAATGTAGGCCTACCGTATATAAAGAACAATATATTTTTATGAAAGCCTGGTCGGCATGTACTGGGCCTCGAGTATACTCAGTGCGTTCACAACTGGCGGTGGAAAATGTGCTACATAGGCTCATTTATGGAATTCGACAATCCACATTCGAAAGCAGGGCTCGAGATTACAAAGCACTAAGATTCGTCTTCAGAAGAGCTGTCGATATCGCCATAGTGATTTGTATTGTGACATCCCACTTTGCTTAGTAATTAAGATTGAAACTCAGCTAAAGATTAATCTTAGCTCTCTGTAAAATTGGTCCCAGATGCCGTAACTAATGGACCGAGTTCACCCGGTGACGAGATGGCAAAATAGCATCTTAAAAGTAGACGAGTGCGTGTACTTAATTAATCATAGAGTAAACAAGTCACTTGACGATGACCCACCAAGATGATGATATCTCTGCCCGAGTAGACCGTCCTAGCCACGCTAATCCTCTGCTTCTGTCCACCGCTCAGGTTGATCCCCTTCTCTCCAATCTCAGTCTGGTCTCCTCCTGGCAAGATATCAATGTCTGGTTTCATGGCACACACATCAATGGTCTTCTTGTATCTAAATCAATGTCAACGAAAAAGATTTCGAATTACTTGGTTTTTGCAACGTTTTTATATTGTTATTATTGTGTATATTTATCTTATAAAAGTGGCCAACGAAACCATACGCGTGTCAAACATGTGCTGAAGATGGATGGAGCTACATGAGCCAATTACTCCGTGTATGACGTCACAACGCCATATAATAGAGATCAAATAGAGATGAGTAGCGTAACCAGACATTTACATCGGAGAGGTTGGGTAAACAGTAATGTGGTGGGAGGACTTAATCTGTGCAAGGCATGGGTACGCATACATTTATAGACCTTATGCACATGACGTCGTTTGAGTAGGGCGCCCTCAGCTAGAGGAAATACAAAGATGGCGGCGTAATGGCGTCAATGCATAAATAAGGTCTCTGCGTATTAATTCATGTGCTGAACACCGCAGTTTTCAAACAGTCTTTTATAGTTTACAGATTATCTGCATTAATGATATTTACTTTTCACCATTCAGGCTTAAACACTCGCTTAGACTCCGGGTGATTTTCATATTTGAACATTGTATAAGTCAATGTGTATTTAATTCTATATTACATAAACGATACGGTTACTTTCTAAAGTTAAACTGCTCTCCAAACAGGATGTTGTCTTGCAGAGTTGCATTCATCAACCAAGCTGTCTGTGCTGCATAAGCCACGGACATTTTACTCCTGAAAATATTAAATTACAGATAATTAATACTTCTTGTGGATATACCATAATATAAAGAGTTATAACGCACCATTGGTTGACACGCACAGCGACATCCAGTAGTACTGGTGACGTCACAGTTTTTTTACTACTTTGCAGAAGAATGGGAAACCACTGTGACTCTACTCAAGTGTCGGAAATGCAGTACCAAGTTACAGCACTTAAGCAATGCAGCAAACAAACCATGTCGTCATCATTACATTGGACTGTTAAGTGCGGTCTTTTTCATTTCAAGTCAGAGGTGTCAGAAGTAGGTTTTCATTGACAATGGGTCTATGCTTTATAAATACTTCATGCAACAACTCTGAGTAATTAGTCGAACAGCCCGTCTTTGGCCTGGCTTGGGAGCTTATGTCTGAGCGTCAAATATTAAAACAAGAGTGTAATTGTTTATAGTTAATGTTAAACATCCGTTCGAAATGCAAATTAGTTTTCCTTCATTCACTTCCATTGAGAAGATGTTTCTAAATTGGAGAAGTATGGACCACGGCGTGTAAAAATACAGTATAACAATGATGATCAACTTCGAACGAACCCGCCGTATTGCACACTGCCTGACAATGTAGTCATCTCGCCCTGCATAGCGGACACCAGGGACGACTTGCCGCTTCCAACAGATCCAATGATCATCGTCAGCTTACCTAAACAAAACAATACTTTCCATATTAAACCATTGGTTTTTTTTTGACATTGAACTAGCCTTTTATCAACCAGTGAATCAACATTAAGGGAAACAAAGAATAAAGCCTGGCTAAAAGATGTAATTAGACCGGTACCATTTTATCTTTAATTGTATTTTCTTTCTTTTTTAAGAAACCAAGACGCAACAGCAACAGTTACTGCAACTACACAACAGTAGCAGCAGCAACAACAACAACAACTTCAAGAACAACAACAACAATAACAACAACATCAACAACAAAAACAACATCAACAACAAAAACAACATCAAATCATTAACAACAGAATATAGGCCAAAAAGCAAACAACAACCAACAAAAAACGGCAACACTGATAACAACAGCTGTGGCGTAGCCAAACATTTTTATTTGGGGGCCGGCAAGCGGGGGCAAAGACTTATAATTTTGGGGTTATTTGATGCAGCGAACCATAAGTTTGTGCATTTTCGATCTCTTTGAGAGGCAAGGGGCACGTGTTCTGAGCAGTGGGAGGCTGTAACATCAGCAACAAAAACGAACAACAATAGCAGCAACAGCAGCAACAACAACAGCAGCAACAACAGTTTAACGTTATTTTACCCGCTGGAATTTCTATGTCGATATCTGAAAGGATCGGTCTGGGGCTGTTCTTGTCCCAGGTGAAATTTCCATCAATAATCTAGAAATAAATGTACCAATCAGGCAAATATTAATACCAAGGGCATAATATCCAAGAGACTTTCAAAATCACAATCCCTTTCTCATCCGTAGCTCATACACATTTCTTCAATCTTCTAAACTCCTTAGATGTATGCAGCCTCAGCAGCCAAGCATAATGTACGGCTAAATACCTTATTAACACCTTTATACCCTAAAATGTATAAATTTACAGGAGTTTGGTGCACTCTGACAGCGACACGCTGTGATAAATAAAAATGAACAAAACTTTGATAGCAATGTTGTTTTTCTTCAACTTGGGTCAATGTTATCAAACCGAAACATAGTCAGGTTTCTTGTTATAATGATAATAGTTAGTACCCACGATTGTGACTGCTCTGGGAACGTGTCTCACCCAGTTACACCACGTGCCTCTTCATAAGCCATTTTGATATATGGTGGAGACAATTTTATGCAACTGTTTGGGTTGGGTAAATTTGTCTGTATACAACCAAACCAAACAATGCACTCCTATATTGTGCCGCCATTTCTCATAAAGGCCTATAGATTCAGGGAGGTAACGCACGTGCAGTAACTGGGTGGGAGTTTATAATTCCATGAACAGCCACTGGCAAGCTTTGAAACAGCTCCTTTAGTATGCTCACCTTTATACTAACTGTAGGAGGTAATTTACTTTTCTGTGAGGAATTCATTGCGCCGTACCTGAGGGCGCTCTTTGACATCACTTCCTTGATTGGCATCATGAGTGTCGTTTCATCTACATCATCCTCGTAGATGATTTCATTCGTTTCTTCTAAACCATTCTGTATTAAAAGGTCATTGAAAAAAAGGTTTTAGAAATTGGCCCCTTGGTAACACGGCTGTTTTCCTTATAGTTTTAGGCCATATCCGAATGGGGGACCTTTGAACGCTAGGTGGCAGCAGACTTACCAGGTAAATTCCCATTGTTTACGTCGTTCTAAACATGCTCACATTTAAATTGTTCCCCTGTCTTCATCCGTAAGGATAAAGTCAGAAAACAAGTTTTTCATTGGATACAATGATTTCTTTTGATAAACGTGATGTGACGTATGTGTCATAATTGGTCGAGTTTACGAGGTGATGGTAGTTTGTCAGCTTGCACTTTCGATCGTCTGCTGCATGCAGCGTGTGCATAATGTTGTGTACAACATTGTTTCATTCAATATGTAATGCGAACATGTACGTGTGAATTGACTGAGAGTCTCTGCGTGAAATGAATGCAGGGTCAAAGGAACATCTGGCAACATCCGGTCTGGCTGGTATCTGGCGTTATTCACGAGCCTCGAAGTGTGACGCCAGATTCCCCAAAGTCTCCCATTGGTGGCTACTGACAGCTATGGGGCTACGACTGTTGGTAAGGATGTTGTTAAGAACGTCCAATACTTCAACGCATGATGACGCGGCGATCCAGCCGCAGCCGTAGCCGCCAATTCGGACACGGCCTTAGTTTCGGCCGGTTGGTAGTTAAACATGGCTACAACAGTTTACCATAAAAGTGTTTTCGAAAACGAAGCAACCGAAAGTAAAATTCGATCGAGTCAAGCTGAAAACCAAAGTAAAATTTGAAACGCAACTCACTCGATCTCCATCCGCACCCGGATCGCCAATCTTCACATCTCTTTCCCGCCAATCGTTTCCCGCGCTTTGCATCTCCACCTCCTGCGCCATGAAAAATCGCTGCAGTCGTCTGGTGCTGATGATGCCGTTGACGAGCTGGGCCGTCACCAAGGGTAGCATGAAGAGTGGGACGGCGAGTAAATTGAACAGGGCGAGTGAGGCGAAGGCTTTGTCGGGAGTCAGTGCCTCACCGCTGATGGGTGAGTAGGTTCCAAATGTCTGTTGTAAAAAAAAATGTTTAGTAACTTAAATGTATGACACGATTTTTTACAGGATAGCATTGAAGTCCTCCGGTTCTCAAGTACAAACCCTACTTCATTATGATGTCACTATTTAGCTGCACGGCACACGTGACGCACGTCATGAGAATGTGCGAAGAAAAATACTTAATGGGCCTTGTAATCCAAAATGGCAGACCTCCGGTATCACGGTAGTGATTTCAATAAGAAGGGTAATACAAAACATATAGGCCTATAACTAACCGGTGAATGTTTCATCAAAGTAGGTTGTCATGTTTCGAAGAAGCTGTGATCGTTTGTAGTTTCATGAACATTCATGAGTATTGTTGCATGATTTTTGTAAAAGTATAACTCGAATGGATGAACTCGTTTCACAAAATAATCAGCCATGAACCAATTTGCTTTCTTTAAACTTTTTAAAAACGGAAATTAAAAATGGATGGACTTTTTTCTTAACCCAACCGTGCATTTGGGGTAATTTGCGGGAATCTACAAGTATATTCCGCTCCATATACACGTGCATGGTCAACCGTACACATCTTAGGTCACTATGAATTTACAAACATGCGGACTCTATCGTTGTTTTGTCAACCATAATACATCTAAGTCAGTATGAATCCGTATAAAAACCATACGTAAGGCTTCATATGGTCAAAAATACACAACCCTCTTGAACTGTTATTGTTAAACGTGTGTAGTTGATCCGTCCCTCATGCATGTTGTGACGGTGAGTTCGTGTACTACAAAACTGACTAATGAATGCTTACTGAAAATCATTGAATAGAAAAACCACACTTCGATTTCAACTTACCACAAGTGTTACAACCAATGGAGCAGCTGTCACGATAAAACCTGTATTGAAAACAATGATATTATTTAATTTGTATTGATAGCTTTTTGATTGAAATTCGTAAGATATTATTTTGATCCGCATAAAAACGGACACCATTGGAAAAAAAAGTAAACAAACCAATAGTCCTATAACCTACACTTTAAAACAATTGATAATATTTGAAGATTATGAAGGAAAATAACAAAATCCAATTGTCCTTAACGATGCAGTGTTGAATTTGTTGAGGCTGGAAGTCACGGGTTTGTACTCATTTTTATTCGTTTGTTTCCAAATAAATAAGAATAAAATACTAATGTAGTCGATTTCTATAATATGAAAAGGTTTCAATAAATCAAGACAGATATAGTTTAATATTACGATCTCCTACCTATAGCCCCAAAGCTAAGATTCATTCTTAGTATCGATCTCAACTCCTTGAGTCTCAGCTTCTCGACCACCTTCAGATAAAGTTGCTCCCACCCGTAAGATTTCAGCAGCTTGACTCCTTGCAGGATCTCGTTGGAATGTTTCAGTCGCTCGTCTGCTAAAGTCTGCTCAGGAGAAATAATACATCAAGAAATCAACTAGATAGCTCAGTTGGTAGACCGCCGCTGTGGCAGGAGATTCTGTCCCCCATATGGAGAACTGTGCACAAACTTCTTCTCTTTTGAATAAACCTCCTTCAGTACAACCAAGTCGATTTCCCATACTGGGGAAGTCTCCGGATGACAGATTTTCCCAAGGCACCGGCACGTCAAACCGATGGTCGTTGGTTCAAATCCCGCTCTAGTAACTGTTTCTTTGTTCAACCTCAAAAGGAATGATAAATACAGGTTCACAGCGCTTCCTGTTAAATCATCTATCGTTAAAGAAGTTATGGGGTAGTGCATGATGGGTTTATAAATCGGTCCGTTCTGGCGTGACGAGAGCGAAAAGCCACCGCAGTCCCCTTTTTGTAACATGGTATAAATCAGCATCTTACTGAACAGATGAATCCAAATGAGCACATGCTCAGAAACTCGTACACGATGAAAATTACCAGCTTAGGCTGCTGCCACCTAGCGTCGCAAAGTCTCCAATTTGATCCTTTAAATTGGTAACTGCTAAGATGGAGTTTTTTAATATAGGTTTTTGAAAATATCGAAAAGAGTTGTAACAATTACCAGTGCCCTCTTCTGGTGTTTGGCCATGAAGTTAGCGATGCCGAGTTGAAGAGGAATGACGAGTACGTAGACCATTGAGCCGAGTAGAGCCGCAGTACCGAGCTTACTGTACAGAGCGTAGATAACAACGCTAACCTAAACACACACACACACACACACATTATAAATCTACGTATACGCAAGGATTCAGTAAACAAACATTGCTCTAATTAAAAGTGCAAAAACATCGGACTGCAGCTAAAACACATGCTGTCTCTGCACAGAACAAGCAACAAAGATTTGATTTTCCAAATTCAAATTTTTGAACAAAATGAGGCGATCTATTATTCATGGTTTACCTGCAAGCACATTTGTGAAAAGACAAAGACAATAGCGAAACAACCATCATATAATTATAATCAACATTACCTTAAACCAATAGCCATTATGGTGCACGATAAGCTAACTGCTGTTCTCATCCCAACCTATACTTTATTAGCCTAGACATCACACAGGCCCAATAATGACGTAAATAAAACACCATTGCTATTGGTGATGAGATTTAAAATGGCGGACAAATCCAAACTATGTAAACCTCCAATACAGCCAACACCAACAACGATGAAGTTGGAGAATTAAACAGTGTAAAATAAAATCATTTTTAATTGGACATGCCTCATGTTCCCCAGTCTCTCTACTGGAAAAACAATAATTACACATCAATAACACAATATAAACTTTCAAATGGCAAAGATAACCTATGACATGGATGTTAATCTTGGTCAATATAAAAGGTGCCTGGTGGCGCTGTTATAATGTTTTGGTCAGAGCCATATAATATTGGGAGAGCTGCAAAAACTTGCAATTAGAAGCCAACTTGTGTCCCCAAAAAAGACTAGTCTGCCCATTTGGGTTGTGCTGCATTTGGACCGAAAATGGCGTCCAGCAACCACGTGACCGAAGGAAACAGGTCCCTCTATGTCGCAACTCTCCCAATATCCGGCTCTGGATTTGGTGTTGGCTAACTACAATTAAACTCGCTTACCATGAAAGGAACGGTCCATAGAAAATGAAAATACTGGAACATGTACAGCAGGTTCATTGGGTCTGTAGACATGTGGTTGGTGATCTGACCGACGGTCATGTCGCCCCCAGTCGTAGCAAACGTTGACAAGCTCAGTGATTTCTCATATACCATTGACTACCACAAAATGAAGAGATGTTAATTTTACTGTCGTGCTTAAAGCCGAAATGCACACGCGTGCAGCCTCAATGTCGTCATGTTTAAGGAATTTCATTGGAGTATTAATGGTTTAACGTATTCATTTGTAAATACCTGTGCATAATTTACGTTCACCTACTCTTTCCATATAAACCCAATAGTTTCTATTGGTCTAAAAACTATGAAATAAAACCCCTTTCTGTAGCTCATTCATGATGCAACAAACTGCCTTTTAAAGTACCGTGTATAAAGGTACCTCGTTATTGGATCAATATCATAAAATGGCAAAGTAAAATTCCTTAAATTCCAAAGGTTCTTACCTGAATGCTTGATCTTATGCACAGTCCGTACAGTACAGTGTAGTACATTGATGTTTGACCGGCAACGAACTGAAATGCTGTTGCGAGGAATGTTATTGTTATTAGGACAAACCCATTCGAAGTAAACTCTGTCAGGTTGACAAAGTGGGGCTCGACCTGGAACAAGATTTCAGCAGAGAAGCAAAAATAGAAAGTGAGGAAGAGACAAAAGTGTTATTGTTTGGATTACATGTGACTAGAATGGAGCATTTCTTTGAAGCTCATCTTCCAGTGCTGTCCCGTGTGGCTCATTTCCATGCATTTCTCAAAATTTGAATCAACCCAAAACTGGAAAAAGGGAGTGACCCTTATTGCTCCCATTGGGCAGTGGGCTGATTACGTTACCAAGGCAAATCGGACTACATCCATTGGAACGCTGCTGGGCGTATGTGCTTCTCCTTGTGATCACGAGAAGAGTAAATCGTTTAGCCTCTAAGCACAGAGTCCAAATCGAGCGCCAAACTTGATGAAGACCTCTAGAATGTTTCATTACCTTTCCTAAATATTGAACTGAACCAACGATACAATCTAAAAACTTTCATGGTGTTTAAAGCTTTGCGTGGTGTGAAAAATAAGAAGTAACTATAAATACTAAATAGTAAACTTGCGGGTACAACCGTGTATAAAATCTCTTTTGAGGGAGTGTTTGCTCTGAAAAGAGCCGGTGTGGTCTCGACGTTTCGAACAGTACACTCTGCACGTCTTCAGGAGAAACGAGCAAAGTGAAGATGAGCAGAGTATACTGTTCGAAAGGTCGAGACCACACCGGCTCTTTTCAGAGCCAACACTCCCTCAAAAGAGATTTTATACATGGTTGTACCCGCAAGTTTACTATTTAGCATTTATAGTTACTTCTAAAAACTTTCGCTACCGATTTGTCCCGGATGCGGACCCCTCAGTATGACCCGGAGTCTGGGTCAAAATGACCTAGAAAAGGGTCGAAATGACGCAAAATACGAGTTCCAATTCCTCTCTTTTTTACTTTTTTTTTTTATTTTTTTTTTTTAACCATTTTCCGGGTCAGCCTGACCCGGAAATGGGTCAGGCGCCCTGGGACCCCGAATCCGGGTGTTTAGAGTGTATTCGATGTAACGTTTTTATTCTAATTATTAGTTTCCTTACCTCCACGTGTGGTTCCAGATTATAATATATCTCAGTGACGTACAAGACGATGCCAGAGAGGCAGATGGGGCCGACAAGACCAGCAAGATCACCGAGCAGTTTTAGGATTCCCGCCAACGCCATTTGCACAAAGTAGATTCGGACGATGACCTTACCCAGTGATGGCTGGCGGCCTTTAGATGCGGCCTGTCGCTGTATAGAAAAAAAACAAACAGTGTAATGAATTAATTAGCTCCTCCCATGACATTATGCTAACTACATTCACGCATGCGTACAGACGCACAAACACGTTTGCATCACACCACCACCAGCCCTACACAAAAAAAGGCACGTTGTTCTCTCATTTTACAACATAGACTTATTTGTTTTTCAACCAACAGACCCCGTGCATATGACGTCGCGCTCTCAAAAAGCGCCCTCACTGAGGCCAAAAGAAGGCAGATCATTGGACGATGCTGTTCTTTGTCCGTGAAAACGTGCGCGTGACCTCGGCGTTCCGGTAGCCATTTTGTGTAATGCAAGGGATCTATAGACCAGGGGCAACGCCTTTTTGACCTCTAGGCGAAGGTGCCATACTTAAATGACGTAAATTTGCGTTATTTCATGTGAAGAATTTATTACTTCGCTCCATAAGCGGGTCCGTTTTGACCCAATTTTGTCGTCACAATAATCTTGGGTGCGCCACTTGGGATTCAATGTCCCTGCCTGTGTGTTATAAACAGGTTTATTGAACAGCTCTGAACATAAATAGTATATATAATATGAAATCTCTTACCATTTCTCTTTGATATTCCTCTTTAAACTGCTGGTGTAGTCTCTCTGCGCTGTAACTCTTCGGCAACCTCCCCAAGTCCTGAATCTCCAGTGGCCTCTTGTAGCCGAGGAAGAAGATCCAATTCAGCCACCAGAAAGACAACTGCGAGACGAGGTTGACGAAGTATGCTCGGAACAAGGGTCCAGGAGATTTCAAATCCTCTAGATTTTCTTGAGGGATTCTTCGACGGCAGAAAACCTAAATTTGGGACAGTCATAAGGTGGTTTAGGGGCTGTTCAATTTGTCGCTGGAAGTAACCTATTTAGACTCCACAGCCCAAAAATCCGTGTTTGGAGAAAAACGCTATTCAAAGTTGAGCTATTTTTCAAACTGCTATTCCGGAGTCTGCTTACTTTTTAAGCTGACTTGTTTATTCGCACGTACAGAACTATCAATTTGTTTTTCATTCCAGCCTGCAATTATTTTGATTGAAGAATTAATTCCTAAACACGTTCGTCACTTCGTGGATACGAAAAACAAGTTTTGCCCGCAGAGCGCTGTGTATAGACCAATGTGAGACAAATTGAGATAGGTCACACGAAAACGCAAAAGTTGAACTTGCGAGCTGCTATAATGCTTTGTACACGCGTAATTAGTTTGTACTAATTATTATAACTTCGAAACTAATACGTCGTTTTAGGTACTGAAACTTGCTGGAAAATGTTAGCAGTAATGAGTAGGCCTATAGTATTTTTTTTTTTACGATTTGCAAAAAAAAAAAAAATTGATAGATAGGTCACTTCGTGGTAACAGCGATGAAGTAGTGACAGCTTTTTATTGATGTCAAAATGATTTGCAAATCGTAAACAAACATTGGTTCCACATAAGGGTAAACGGTTTTTAGACGAGTTAAGTATTAAGTGTCTGGTTGAATTATTTTACCTTACTTACCTTTAATCTGATAACATTAACATCCAGTAGAAAGAGACTTGAGTAACAAATCAGCTGCAAAATTGTTAGATCAAACCGGGTGATCTCAACAGACCCATAGTCCTCACCAAGTAAGTTGATGAGCTTCCCGATCTCTCCTAGCGCTGCCGTCGCAAAGTAGAGCAGAGAGACGAAGGCCATACCACCAGCTTGCCAGACTTCCATGTGGTGGTAATAAACAAGGGAAATGATGCAAGCCACCAGGGCAGTGATGGGCGGTATGTAAAGATGAGGCTGACTGCCTCCAAGACTCTGAATATAAGTCTCATCGGTGAGGATGCCTTCTGCTAAAGAGGCTAAGAGACAAATCAACAGTAAGATGGAGATAAACCACCTCGTGAGATGACCGGGAAAACGGAGGATGTAGCCAGACTTGCCCTTCCTCCGATATTTCCTGAAGCAGTTCAGTACAAGAAGAGACACCGATGCAGAGAGGATGAACCCAAAGTGCGACAGGGCATCCAGAGCATCCACCAAACAAACATTACTAGCTAGACTCTCGTGTATAAAGTTCCCGTCGCTATCCAGATCAGTCGAGTTGACTCCACAGAGCCAATTCCAACCACCACGACCACTGCCAACTTGCTCCATAATGGATTACTCAGTTCCTAGTCAGTACATTACGTACCGGGTATTAGCCCATAGGAACCAATACTTTACATTCTACGTACGTTGCTGTTTAGGTGTTTTTATGGATCCTAAAAGCACGACTTTCTCTGTTGTAAACTATGTACTGCTTATTATAGTAAAACAATTCCGCAACGTCGTAACCTACAACTTTCTGGACATCATTCATTAAACAGCCCGTGATGCAGCAGCCACCCTTTCCGACAACTTAGCGAATTAGTGTTCTGAACTTTGATCCTTTAATACAAGTCAAACATTTTTACGGGCGTTTACAAATCGGAAATGCTAATAGTTTACGATAAAGATGGTCAGTCGTGTTGACTCGAGACACAGGTCGTTTGTTTCAACAAGTCGTCGGTTCAGACAACTCTGGTCGGACCCGTAGTCGTCCGTTGACCATTCACACTTCTCGACGTGGTATCGGCGAGTTTAATTCGAAGAGACGCTTATTCGAGTCCCTATAAAGCCCAATTTCATAGAGCCGCTTGAGCAGAAAATGTTACTTTAAAATTGTTGCTTAGCAGAAATGAGCAGGATACAATTCACAGATGGTACATGTGACATGGTATTCTGGCTGGTAACCTTATTCTGGTAAGCATAATTGTGTTGTGCTTAATAGCTACTTTTCGTGTTTTCAAGCAGCTCTATAATAAGGTGGACCCTGTGTGTACAGCAATTCTCGGTCAGTGTGGGGGCGGGGCGGAGTGCATGTGTGCCTACTCCAAGTTATTGAAAGAACTTGTATGTATTGGGCTTCTTTCTTTTTCTTTTTTAGGGGGAGGGTTGCCGCCATTAGTCTTTCTGAGGTATGGTGGACACTATGGGAATGCACTCTGTTTGGTTTGGGTGCATAGACAAATTTATCCAAACCTAATAGTGTTGTACTATGTGTCCACCATATCTCAAAATGGCTTATGCGGCCTTGGTCCGATTTGCTTGGATTATAAAAAAAAAATTAAACGGTACAGGGGTAGAACAAAGAATACAAACACAACAGTTTAAGCAATGATTGGTGACTCTGGCCTTTGATTACTACCCTCCCCGGACATTATTGACTTGTATTAGAATCTGGTTCTCCGCTATTTTGTAGACAAAGTACCTGATTGGGAATTGTATAAAAAAAACTTAATTAAAAAAACTAAATTGGATTCAAACTGAAAGTTCTAAAGTTCACACCAATCCCCCAAAGAAATATTCACTCTCTACTGTGCTGTCTTCACGAGTCGAACGGTATTTTAATTTCAACGTAGAGCACGAAAATGAACTCACTCTTCCAAACCCAATAGTTAATTACTCCTTTAGTGTGTGCACAAATTACACTGTGTGTGTGTGCCTTCATATTCACTACCTTATGGAGACCGAGAACGAAACAGAAAAGGGAACACAAAGGGTCTCCATAGGGAAATTCTAAATACTGGGTTGCTCCACAAGGAATTTTGTGTGCAAAGTCTACGGGAGGTGCTTAACTACTGGGACAAAGGAAAGAACAAAAGTTGTCTCCACAGGGATGCAAAAAATAGAATGTGTGTGTGTGTGGGTGTGTGTTTGTATTGCCAACCCTCTGAGGACATTTTACAATAGGGACAATAGGTCCTCACTAGTCGGTTCTTTGTTTTCAGGTGTCCTCACTAGTCATTTGTGTACAAAACCAATGGGGATTGCTTCAATACAGGAACAACAGAAAGTACAATAGGTGTCCTCTAACGTAAAGGAGTGCTGTACCTGTGTGCCCTTACATATGCCAACTTACGGGGTAATTTTAACAATGGAACAATGGACCCCACAAGGCAATTTCAATAGGAACAATAGCAGTACCCCACAAACCGGATCCGTAAGGTTATGTGCGTGTGTGTGTGTGAGCAAATTGATGTTCACAGATTTGTGTAACTTGTCATTTGTCATGGTGGACAACCTCTCTTTAAATAGTTTTGCCTGAAATGCTGTAGTTTTTCAGAGATTGGTAAACAATTAGGTTTGATCTCTCGACACCAAAACTCGATGAAGGTGGGGGTTTTTTTCTCACTATTTTATGAGTGACACTGACGACCGATTGTGCCTCATTTTCACAGGTCTTGTTATTAATTGGTTACATTAAAAATGTGGGTATTGGTCTTTGACATCAATTTGACCAATGTTGGCAGTGTGCCATCTTATCGTACGAAGTATGCGTCTGCAAACAAAAATATTCCCAGAATAAAAAATATCGTATCTTAATCTCGAGATAGATATTCTACCATGGTCAAATAAAGGTCAGTCGGGTGCTGGTGTCATGCCAGGCATGGATCCAGATTAATAGTAATTAGTCGAAAGGGGGCGTTTGGTGAAGACGTGTAGGGACAAGAGAGTCATCACGTCAAGTTATATTATTTTTAAACCAAGAGCGCCTAAAGGGGCATACCAATTGTTGCGTAGATTAAGATCATGTTTGAGAAGATAGCAAACGCAAACTATAGTTTTAAATGTACAGGTACCCCCCCCCCCCGCATTTTTGAGAGTATGGCCCGCCCACTAAAAAATGTACCTAAATTTTGCCACAAAAAACGACTCGGCGGTTTCTGAATCATTCAAAGAAAAAACGTCAGCGGAATTCTTAATAGCTCTTTAGGGAATTGAATCCACATCCTTACGCAATGGAGAGCAGAAGTCTGAATCGTTACACAACCGAGCTTAACCTGCAGGTATATTTATGAATTACTTATAACCTGTGCCAGGGCGGTTACATGGGGGGGGGGGTTGGCAGCGGTGGTGGGAGTTGCTGTAGCAGGGGGTAAGACAAAATGCAAATGTTTTTGATATCACAGAATGTCACTGCATCTTTGTAACAAAATGGTACTTTCTTTTATGAAAAATAAATTAAAATGGTGGCCAAATTGAATTGACCAAATATTTTGCTTAGCAAATAACATCCTTGCTAAGCAGCAATCCACATATTGCTCTTGCCCTGTGTAATTAGTAAGTATGCTGCTAAGCAGCCTGCTGAACTTGGGCCCTGATCCGCATATCTGACAATGTTCTGACCGAATTGGCGGCTGCAGCTCCGGCGGGAAGGGTAATGCTACTGGCCCGCTATGCTCAGAAGAATGCAATGATCCACATCAACACATCAGAGAGCAAGAACCACTCATGATGGCAGTGTGGGTCAAAGGGTCACGACCTAGGTAGCGGGGGGGGCAACTGTCCTCCCTAAATCGGGCAAAACACTTTAATTTGTTTTTAAAATTCTGAAAAACCAGCCCCTCTGAGCACCTCAACCAAAGAGTCCTGAGTCCACATACGCCGATGCATCGAGTACCTTGAGTCCTGGGTCTACTACTCGACAGAGAGCGATATCAGAAGCCAAAAGTTTGGAAGGATCTGAAGAACGTGAAGCAGATTTGGCATTCAGCGATGTCTCTGCAGGTCAATATCACCTTGCCCTTGTGCCATCATTGAATCGTTACTTCTACAGCAAGATCGCTCACCCCCTTTCCTCAAGAAATCACTCGGTGGCCGTTACACCCGCATGCCGCGGTCAGCTCTCGGAGAAAGTGTCCGAGGGTGGATGCCAAAATAGCGGCACATCGGATGCAACTGACGGGGCACTGTCAGTGACAAGCTGAGGTCAGGGCTCAACACGGCCCAATTTCATGGCTCTGCTTACTGCCTTATGGCGGACCGATGTGGGGAACAGGGCAGTCGTATCGTAAAACAGCAGTGTATTGCCGACTTATTGATGGTGAATGATCTTGCCCATCAACGCATGCGCACATGCCAATCAAGCTGCATCTGCAGCCACAGCCATAGCCAGTAATTCGGACACGGCCTTGGGGCCTTTTCCAAAAGTCGGCTTAATAGGCTCCAGGCTCCGTTTGATGTTGGTAAGCACCGCGCAAAGTGTGCACTGCTCCAAAACTGATGACGGAGCCCAGGCCAAGGTTTGGAAAAGGCCCTTGCACTTAAATATGCAACGCTGCCGCTCTTCTTCTAGTGTCACCACACCCCATCGAAAAAAAAGTTATCACTAAACATTGGTTTGATGTAAACAAAGGTACGACAGACACAAATTTAAAGGCAATGAACACCATGGAAACTATTTTTTGTTTTATTACTACCTTTAATCTGATAGCTCAGATAATAAGAAGTTAAACCGAATATTTCCAACAAATATTGTCAAGGCAAGAAATGGTACAAGTGCGGTTGTTGAGGGGTAGGGTATACCTTTGGTAGTTACTCCATAAGTTTAAATGATCCTAGAAACTTACTTGGTAAAGAGCATTTGAGAGCTGTTGATATTATAAAAAATTGATAGAAACGGGACCCTTTGGAGTAATGTTGTTTAAGAGAAAGAGGTAATTTTTCACCCAAAAGCCTTTCTCAGGCATCTGAAAGCACACAATTCTAAACGCAATAAGTTTGTGTTTTGGGTTTTTTTTTAGGGGTCATTTCTATTAATGTTTTCTTTCATTATTTTCTTGCAACTTCGAAGACCAATCGAGCCAAAATGTTCACGGGTTTGTTATTTTATGTTGATGTTGGACCATGTGAGGGTACTGGTCTTTGACAATTACCAAAAGTATACCCTGCTTTTAATACAAAAACAATTAAAAGTGAATCAATAATGCTTATTTCGATGGCTGCAATCAATAAAGGCATGTCATTAGTTGAACATGCTCAAGATCCGTGATGAAGAAAACAAATCATTTCACTAAAAAGTTTGAATATAAAATGTAAAAACATTTTCACAGATTGGTTGTTTGCTGTGTACCCCGGGTAGTGATAAGACATTTGGCATGCTATTTGGCTAGATGCAGTTGTAGAACTTGGAATGTTTTAGATTTTTTAAAGAAAAGAAAAATGGCGGACTAATTACTTTTTAATTAAAACCTGTTACTCAATAAGTGAGCGATGGTGTCACGGAGGGTTAAGGGAAATCAACTCACCACAAGGCAACGCTGTATTGACCCTTAAAAAACAAAAAGAAAATCATTGTTTAAAACCGGAGGTTCCGATTGTTTCTCTTTAGTTTCTGATATATATTAATTCATTTGCGAGTTGCGTTTGCTGAAGACAAAAATTATGGTATGCAGGCAACTTTTGTTTCGAAAAAAGAACACAAGTGTCCCAGAAGGTTAGTCAAAATCCCTTATGGGGGGGAATGTAATAACATATACATCCTTATCATTTTGTTTGATTTATTCATTTTTGCTAATGAAATTCATTACTTTTTGTGTTTGTTATAAATATATTATTAGTTTTTAAAACCTGATTTGATTAAAAACAAGATTTACAAAAATAGCCTTTGATATTAAACATCAGACAAAACAAAAAATGAACAAATCCCTGATATTTCCAATAATCTAAAGGATAAATGTACATTTCTAGCTATCAAGATCAGTCATTATTAATGAAGATGATGTAATATAACGCTGTCTAATACATGTAAACCTTAACAGTTGGTGCAAATTGAAACTTTTTTACGGTCTTTTCAGTAAAGAATTATGTGTTAAAATGAGGGCCAAAAAATTGAGCAAAATCTAGACCCAATCTAATGGCTGTGCTCCCAGCAAAATTGTGCACTTCTGGTTACTATTTAATATCTGCTTACAGGATCCATGCGCAAAAATGTCTGCGCTAACTGTAAAAGCTAAGACTGCTCAGTAACATGATGTACACACATGCACAAGCACAAATTCACGCTAACCTGTGAAATACGCCTCAGCTAAGCACAGATTTTTCTCCTAGCCACCACCATTGAATTTCAGGAAGGGAGAGCCATGCAATTTGGCATTTCTTGGAATGGTTCAAAGCCTGCACAAGGCATTATGAACTGGAACAGCGACTGCACCAGCGAGTGATACACCGGCCGAGTCAGCCACTGTAGTTGTCCCTAGGGCAAATTCTGTATATTTGGGGTCGACCTGTCAAAGGAAATCAGAAACAATTGATGAAGAATTACCGATAAGTTATTAAAGTATCAATTTACTTAATATCTTCTTGTTTTGATAATTGCCTGATGTTTTGCCGAAAAGAACGAAAAAAAATTTTTGGGGGGGGTGTTTCAACAACTTTTGACCGAAGATAGTGTTTCAAGATGAAGAAAAAAAAACATGCAAAATACTTGTGTGTATGACACACAATGCAAGGAAAACTTGTACCTGCACATTGTTTCTTCATGGCTTCTAGTGTAGTGATGTCAGATAATGTCGGAGTTCAAACAATAACTAATTTCTATCATTCGCCATAGCTTAACTAAAATTTCCCAGTTCTTTTTGTTTGTGTGTTAAGTTTTTCAAATTGTAGTTTAGAGCTTCCTTGACTAAAGAAGAATAGCTGTCTAATGATTAAATCAATTATCTACCATTGGATGCCATCATAGGGCTTTATATCTAAATTGATGGGCAGTCCATACATCCACTTTGTGGTCACTGGTTCAAATCCCACTCAGGGCAATTTCTGTCTTTGTTTAATACAAACTTAGGCAGTTAGCAGCTGAAAATTGCAATGCATGGAAGTGACTTACATCTTGTCTTATTTGATAGAAGGTGTTGACGTAGGCCCCGCCCCCTAAGAACCCCTCAAATAAGATGATGGCGAAGACAATGAAGATGGTTGGCATGTAAGCAAAGTAGGCCACGGTGAACATCAAGACCAAGACACCCCACTGAGGAATTCAAGGCAATAGCAAAGATTGGGATCAAAAGGGGTACAGTTCTTTATCCCAATGGGATCAAAAGGGGTACATAGTTCATTATCTCAATGGGAACAAACGTGTACATTGCTCTTTATCCCATTGGGATCAAAAGGGGTGTATTGTTCTTTATCCTAATGGGATCAAAAGGGGTATTGTTCTTTGATCCCAAAAGTGGTATATTGTGCTTTATCCCAATGAGATCAAAAATGATAAGTTGTTCTTTATCCCAAGGGGATCAAAAGGGGTATATTGTTCTTTATCCCGATGGGATCAAAAGGGGTACATTGTTTTTTATCCCGATGCAAGAGTTGTTATAATTAACATAACAATTAATCATTATCATGGCACCCTCGAACATGGGTATTGACAAAATAGGAAGACTGCCAACATAAGGGCTAGATAGTTCAGTTGGTAGAGCCCCAGAGGTTCAAAACCCGCTCTTGTCAATTTTTCTTTGTTCAACCTGAAATCATAATTGTCTTTCTGGTAATGAAACCAAGCAATCCTCAAAAAAGGCCTTGCACTGTGACACATAGGCTTGAAATTACCTGTAAAGAGACGAATTGTCAGTTTAAGACGGGGGAGGAAAACCCAAATTGGGAAAAACCCATGGTGGGGAGTGAAGACCTAACCCATGCAAAAGGCTCTGATCAGAGGTTGGATATGAACCATGGTCCAGCATAAATGTGAAAAACTTAAAGGCAGGGTAGAACCCATAAATCCAACCTGAATTACACCAATAAGAAGCAAACTTTGAGAATTGTTCACTAAACTAAAACAGCGAACGCCTTTAACGTAGGGTGTCATGGCCGGGCGGCTTAGAGCATTATAATTCAAGTTCTGGTGGTTAAGTCATCGGGGTGTGGGTTCGAATCACGATCATGACACTTGTGTCCTTGAGCAAGATGCTTCACTACAATTGCTTCCCTTCACCCAGGGGTATAAATGGTTGATGCCATGTTTGAAAAAGCCTTGGCAACGCCCAGCAGCCCAAGGGCTGTATACTCCCCAAGGAGATGAGAAAGATTACAGGAATGTTATTGGCCCAATGACCAAGGGCACTAATGTAAAGCGCATTGATGCGTTATTTATTTTATTTATTTCTATTTTAAATCTTTAGACATATACACAATGATTACAAGTTGGACAGGGGCTGTTAAGGTTATACAAAAGTATAAAAACTGTCATCTTAAGATGTGTACAACCAGACCCCTGCCAACGATAAAATAATTATATAATTATAAAAAGGAGATTGCACTCAAACGCTATAAAATCACACAACGGTAAACGTTATTGTAAACCTAAATGCACTCTATGAGAACTAGTTATTAATATTGTCTAATTAACAATAACTCACTTGTAAAATGGGGAATATCCATAGCCACTTAAACTTCACAATGTTAACGGATGACCTTGAAATAAACACTCCTAGTTGATACAGAACTTGAAACCTGACAAAGAAACAACAATAAAAGGACATCCGATCAATATTCAGTGACAAAATGTGTGAATGATATCTCCTGCAGGGTCTGATCATTTTTGCAAGATGGAAAGTCTAATATGAGATCAAATAACGGTAAAACCAAAATTCTTTATATCTCTCAGTATTTATTACATCCATTTAATATCATATACCGCACACATAGATCATGGTCATTTGATTGGTGGAGCACGCCTCACGTGTCATCCTATATTTTGCCATGTATGCTGTTCCCACACTCCAAACTTTAGTATAGGAGTCCTATATTGATAATTATAGGAGTCCTATATTGATAAATATAGGAGGTTTGGGACGCTTCGCTCATATTAATAAATTTACATTGAGTACTGTAAGGCATGGAGGCGATGTCCATCCAGGGAGAAGGCAATGAGCAACAAGGGACATGAAGGAAGGCAATTGTCTCTTTGGCCTCCGTGAAGGTCTGTAACTTACCATCTATATTGAGCACTGTGTGACAGCCATATTCCCTTGAAGAAGATCAACTCCATCTGCAACACATCAGGAGAATAAATCCCCGCGTCAGTTTCCCTTGTGATTATTACTTGATATTTAATTTTAAAAAGTCGCATCCCCTTAAGGTGATCCCTTAAGGTGATCCCGTGGCTGCCGCTTCCCAGGTTGTATCGTAAACTTGGATGTGATCCCTGGCTACACAGCAGCTAACGGTTATATGGCTTCCGACTGGCACCCCCGAACAAAGATATTGACTAATAGGGAGACTGCCAACATAGAGCTGGATAGCTCAGTTGGTAGAGCGCCGGTACGTTAGTCCGGAGGCCTTGGTTCAAGTTCCGCTCCAGTCAATTTTTCTTTGTTCAAGTCCAAATTATTAAAAGTGTACCAAGTCAGTTTCCCTTGTGTTTTATCACTTGAGAATAAAACCTGTCAAGGAAATATGTCACATGGACACATCTGCTGCACGCACAAACTTCTCCCTACTTTCAACTTCAACTTCCAGCTTCAAAGCTGGTATACTTTTGCGAGTGATTTTGAACAAGTATTACACATTTTGTTGTTCCAAGGCATTTCTTTGAAGCCAGAATGGCGCAACAAAGATTATTGTGATGAGGATGTCAGGTGAAATGGGCCAGTACTCAGTGCTTTCCCTGTCATGTGGGGAGATAGAAATGCAAAAGGCTACTCGGGTGGGAGTGGAACCAATGACCTCACAATCTGAAGCAGGACCTAATTCCATAGAGATGCTTAAGCAGAAAACATTGCTTACAGAATGAGCAGGATACCAGTCACAAATGCTACATGTGACATGGTATTCAAGCTGGTAACCTTGTTCTGATAAGCATAATTTTGTTGTGCTTAGCTTATTTTTTTGTGCTTAGGAAGCTCTGTGAAATTGGGCTAAGATGTCTCAACTGCTCAACCACTGCACATGTCTGGTGGTAAAAAAGAGTGCAGATCAGAAGCCCAAAGGTGAAATTACCCTGGCTACATTCCTTAGCGTGAGAATCAGTGTCGGTGATTGCTATCACAAACAGGGAACATGACGGAGCACGAGATACATGACCACTGAGACAAAAAGCCTCCCTAAAATTCAAATCCTGAGGATTTCTTCGAGAGAAACTCACCAAGCCTTGGTTGATGAAGTATTCAGCGAAGTAGACCATGAACAACGGACCCATGTATTTCAGTAGATGCTGGAGGGGTACAGAGGTAAAAAAAAGTTCAACAAAATGCTGGATCCACTGTAAAATATTTAATTGCAACCCAAATTATGAAAGAACTCACTACCGTCAAGCATACTTATCTCCAAACTTGACTTATTATAAATTCATGCACTAAATGATGCAGACATTATAATTGACTATAGTTCCCAATAGATGCCATCTTTACAGGCAAATTGCATTTTGGCATACAGGCGTGTCAAGCGCTCAAATTAATAAAGCAGCAGTCTTGTTCACTATTACCAATCTTGAAGTGAGTTTTGCGAATTGTGTGCACGTGCTGCATGCCTTTTCTCATACGTAACGCATGACTGTGTGTTCCAAATTGCTGTAAAGATCAGGGATGTGATAGGCTGTTGAAAAACAAGATCTGAACTGTGAGCGCAAAGCGCGAAAGCTTGCGAGGGCGAAAGCTTGCGAGCGCGAAGCTTACACACATACATTTATTTTTGGTTTTAAAGGCACTAATCTGCACTCTGGGGCATTCTGTTTGGTTTTAACTTCATGTTTTATCATCTAAATTTTTAACAAATATATACAAAAATCTCACTCAGTACGTATGGCCTTACAATACAGATTATGATATATTTTCAGGCTATAAGATGATATGACTAAAAGTTTTTTTAAGGCCACTGAAATCATGAATCGGATTAAAATACAAAGGATATCCTGCCTGATAGTGATGATGGCGGGAGACCACCGATACTGGTGAGTTTACTCTCCATGAATCAATATAATGTACAATTTGACACTCAAAGACATTAGAACATTAGTTCAACATTATAATATAAATAATAAAGAACATTGAAAAGCATTAAACTTGTCTATAATTTACAACAATGTCAATAATCCCTCCTACTTTTGGCCAAGTTGACCAACAATTCGAGGTCATTGGACTGCACAGGTTGTGTATGGTGGCACAACTGTGAACAGAGCTAACTGTGTAATGTGCAGATCGATTTGTTCATTATAACATATTGCAGACTTGCAAAGTCTATTTATCATTAAAAAGCCAAATTGGATGATATTGAATGGTCAGACAGTAGGAGGGTTGACATTGTACTGTGTAGATGTATTCACCATACGGTATCATATGCAGCTGCCATTGTTTATTTATAGTTAAAATGCCACATTGGATGACACTAAATGGCCACACAGTAGGAGGGTTGACACTGTACTGTGCAGATGCATTCCGAACACACACGGTATCATATTGCAAGCTGGCATAGATTATTTATCATTAAAAACCACATTGGATGATATTGTGTGGTCAGACAGTAGGAGGGTTGACATTGCACTGTGTAGATGCATTCACCACGTGGTATCATATTGCAGGCTGGCATAATTTACAGTATCATTAAAAACCACAGTAGGAGGGCTAAAAAAACAGCAAAAAATGTACTTAATTTCCTTAGAATCAAGATAAGGTACATAGAGTGATTGTCACTGAAGGTAAATTCATAGACAACTATTACCTTAATATACTGGACTTTTTCTTTCACAGTTAGATGGCTCTCCTCCGTGTCCTTAGTCTCATTTTCTATGAGACGCTGTCTATCCTCATTTTCATGTATGGTATCCTGACTCTGTCTAATTGTCGGGGACCTGACTAATAGTCCCCAGTAACTAGGATCAAGTAGATATTAATGATATCCGTCAATCAATCAACCAGTCAATCAATCAATCAAAACATACAAATACATTTAGTAATAACAACAATAATAAAACAATTTAATAGATGTTAACTTTTGCATCTGGGATAAATAATCTAATTTGGTTTTACCCTTACACCGATGTTTACAGTGCTGTGTACACATCGATGTAAGGGTAAAACTAAACTATAATAATAAGACACTTCATTAGCACACAATGGGCGCCTCGCATAAAAAGAACAAAAGCCTACAATACAAAGCACTAATGAACAAAGACAAACCTGTAGTAGGGGAAACTTGCATGAAAAGACAACAATCACAAAGTTAAAAGATTATATGATTTAAATATGTAAAAAAGAATTAAAGGTGTCTTGACCAAAAGTTTGACAAATACAAAATGAGCACCAAAAAAAATTTGTCTCACAAATGTTCACATTTATTTAAGTTTCCATGTCCATATTGAAAGCATCCCATTACTCCATTTAAAAAAAATGCTGCACTGGAAAATGCACGGCAGCCATTATGAATTACAATCTATATTTTTAACTGGGGATGTGGAGAAGTTTTTCAGAAGAACGTAGGTTGCCAGAAGATGATTGATGAGACATAAGATTGGAGATAAATTGGGGAGCAAGTCCATTGATGGCTTTGATAAAAATTCAGAGAAGTTTAAAATGATATTTATACATATCCATTAGTTAATCCATTCTGATCGGTCAAGAGGAGATCACATGGCCATGTTTAAACATGCGATATAAACACGGCGAGGAGTGTTTAAACATGGCCTGAGGAAATTGATTCAAAAGAAGGTGCTATCAGTTGATTACCCAGAGTGCACAAATTTCACGACCCAATTTGGGTTGGTAGGTCGCACATCTGGCTCGCGCAAGTTCGAAACTAGCGGGATAGCTTGACACCTGAGCGTGCAAGTACTAAACTTACGCAGGAAGCTACTTAGCGCTCAACATGGATAAAGTTCTCAAAGAGTCAAGGCAAGCTGAGGCTAAACTGTCAGTTTTGTTCTCAACTTTTAAAGGTTTTTAGATGATTTGAACGGAGAGTCATTTACACATGGGAATAAAGAGTGTTGACTCAGTCTTAAATGGCCAGTTAAATCTATGCAGGGTTGTGGCCAAGCAATAAAGGGTCATGACCCTGCCAGTTTTACAAAGCTGTTTAAGACCTTGACGCCTGCTTTTTCATTCCCCTTAATGTATCATCATCCTGACCTCTCCTGATAATGAGAGTATTGCATCAGTGTAAAACAAAGTCGTATCTCAATTTGCAAACATATTATGTTGACTTCGGTCACTGTTTATTGCTTCATTTAACCCTAATACTTGTGGTATTTTTTTTTCCATGAAGTTTGACCAATCATTTGAAACCATTCAACTTCACAGCTTGTCTGTGGTGGCCCGACTGTGCACAGAACTGCCGATGACTATTTGCGTACAGTGTAGCATGCACTCACAATGAGTCATCAGATTGTAGGCTGGCATAGTTTATACCATCATTCAAAACCAGTGGATGTATTGAATGGTCCTAAAGTAGGAGGGTTGACTGTGTATATACTGTGTACGAGTTCACCACACAATATCTTTTGCAGGCTGGTATGGTTTTTCTATCACCACAGTGGATGATAGTGAATGGTCAAACAGTAAGAGGGTTGACTGTGTACTGAGTAGATGCAGTCACCACATATCACATTGCAAACTGGCATAGTTAATCTATCATTCAAATCTGCATTGTATGTACTGAATGGTATGACAGTAAGAGGGTTAACTATTACAACAAACAAATTTCAGAGAGTGCAGGGAAGGCAATGCATGGAAAAAGAAAAGGAGGCCATTTTCAAAGGAGTACAACTTAAACATGAATTGAAGTGACACTCAGTTCCTTCTCTAACCCTTTTTTCCCCCCTTACCTGATAATCATTGAAAGAGGGACAACGAGCATGACCAACAACGAGTTCCTGGGACTCAGTCCAGCCTCGGTCAACCCAGCGTAGGAGAGGGCTCCGATGAAGCCGGCAGCTCCAGTACCAGATGACCAAGTGGAGACAACATTCCTAAAACAATACAAAGATTTACGATGTCATGAATGGAAAGCTAGTCTTATTCCGCAAAGTTCTAAGGCTGTTGGCTACATAACATTAGGGAGATCGGGGCCCAATTTCATAGAGCTGCTTAAGCAGAAAATATTGCTTAACATTTTTAAGCAATATTTTCTGCAGGATCCCAGTCACATATGGAACACATGACATGGTATTTAAGCTGGTAACCTTAATATGGTGAGCATAAATGTGTTGTGCTGAGCTACTTTCTGTACTTAAGCAGCTCTTAGGGCTGCTTAAGCAAGAAATAATGCTAAACAAATTTGTGCTTAAACAAATAAGCAAGAAACCAGTCAGAGTTTGTCCATGTGTCATGACATTTTGGCTGATAACCTTAATCTGGTAAGCATGATTTTGTTGTGCTTGGCTACTTTTTGTGCTTAAGCAGCTCTATAAAACTGGGCCCCAGGTGGCTTCGCCTTTCCATCTGTGGACCCTGGTTGGAATCCCGCCTCCGAGTGGAGCCCTAGATGCGGAGTGTGGACTGGGCTCCGTCTCTGCCCAATTGTGTGGGCTTTGCACTGACACCTGAAGGGTTTTCCTCTTACATCTAAAACTGGGCATTTCTTAAATGTCCCTACTTATGCATCACCAGCCCAAAATGCTGACACGTTAAAATCCCATTACCATGTAAACTGCTCCAATGTGCGTTTCTGCATTTGGTGCAGTTGGTTGCTTCAAATCGCAAGATGCAGCGTGTCATACACATTAATAGCTACCGTTTGACGTAGTCTGAGGAATTCAAATTTAAGCGGTAACTTGTGACTAAAGCAAGTCATTGAACCAGACATGATTCAAATCTTACACGCAGATGGCTCATTATTTCACATACCTACTGAAAAAGTGCTTAGCCAATTTATCTGCTTAGCAACAGACTGCCAGTCACAACCCAATACATTGTATGGTAGTCTGGCTGGTGACCAGTGGTTCTGCTAATTAGAATTATTGGGCCTAATACAAAGATTCTTACTTACTTATCATAGAAGGCCATCAGACTGACGTAGGTGAACTCACCGAGGCCGGATGACACACTTGCAAACACTACCCCTGAAAGACGAAACGTATAAAAAGTCATCATTACACTCAATAAGTGAAGTTGATAAAATTTCCCGAAAGAAATTTTGTTAAAGATTTTATTTTCAACAGATGATGCTCTTTCAAAATGAAAAAACATACAAAAGGTATTAAACATGCCAAGGACATTGCACGAAATACATGTGAAATGTCACAATTGTTTGCACATGGCTAATGGATATGAGATAATGTTGGGATCCCAACAATAATTCAATTTTAGTTTTTGTTATCACTGGTGGATTTTTTTTCCTGCAGTACTGTTAAATGGTAGCTTAAAACTTCTCGAATCTATAAAAATAGCAATATAAAATTTTAAACTAACTTTTTGGGTCAAATCAGCGTCTTTAAAAAGAAATGGAATTGTTCCTGTTGCACATAGTCCTTTATGGCATTTTGGGGCCTACATGTAGCTCATCAGGCTCAATTTTGATGGCGAAGTTATCCATGTTACGGAGTGTGGGTTGGAGTCCTAATCATGACACCTGCGTTCTTGGGCAAGACGTATAACTTTGCTTCTCATCAACTACTAGGAACAAGTCTAGGTACTTGCAAGGGATAAGAAAAGCTGATTTGGCTGCTGCTTTGTTGATTTGGCTGCTGGTGCTGCATGCTCCAAACGAGTGAAGGGTGTTTGAGAAATGCTCAAGGCCCATTGAACTGTGGTAGTAATAGTGTAAGGCACCTTGAAACTATGGGTTTAAAAACACCTCATATGCCTATTATTATTTTTATTGTTACTTTAATGATTGGGTTCCAAAGATACAAACAAGTACACTTCTAACGGAAATGTAAGTGTTGCTGTTATTATTGTTTGTTTGTTTACTTACCTAAGAGGCTTAAAGCTAACAAATGAGAAAATGCAACGATGAGGAAACTGGCGAGAGCAGTCACTATACAAATCCCAACCAAAACACTGAAATGAATAACAGTATTACACAATGGATGACGAAACCAAAGACTCTTCAGCCAGCCTCCCCGCCAAACAACTCAACTGGCCATATTTGACCACATTGGGGCGCTTTCAACAGCTTACAGTTTAATCTTATTTTAACTGCCTGTATTATATTTTCTTGTATCAATGGTGAAATACATAAAATAGTAACAACCATACAAAAAAAGTACTTGTTTTTAATCACATGAATTCCGTTCGCATACACCCTTTTGTGCTTATCTGTTTATTATTTTCCAATTATAATATGAAATCTTATTCCACTGGCACTTCTGAAATCATCCACATTTGACATGTTTGACAGCCAATCCAATTGAAATCGAAACTCAGTTTAACAAAATAAAATAAAAAGTATATAAATTAACAAATGAAAAAGAAGGAGAAAAAAGTACCCAGCTGGCCAAGATGGTCAATTTAATTCCTGATTGAACTACAAAGCTGTTTGTTAAGCCAGAAAAAAAAAACATTGAAAACTACTGATGTTGGAGACCTTTGGTCTACAATGTCTGATTCATTTGAGGCATTACTTTGTTCTTCAGTGAATAGATTATATTATGAAGCCATTCAATGTATCAAAATCGAAATTTGGGGTGGGTGGGTAGGTCAAAACTATTTCGAGAAGATTTTTTTTTTTTTTTGGGGGGGGGGGTCACATTGACTATTTTGAATAGCCATGAAATTGGGCCAAGTATGGTGGAGAGGGCTTTCCCCACACTAGAATAAAACCAAAGTCATTGGCTGGACTTACTTGTACTGAATGTAGTCAAAGAACCATGGCGCTGATAACTTGATGAACAATGTCGGAAGAATGTCAGCAAGCAGGATAGCCTGCATGGAAAACAGAAAGTAACTGGTTTACAAGTGTACCACCCCATGCCACTAACAGACCGCGTTTACACTTGATCCGGCAAGGGCGATCAAAGGAGGAACAGATCCTGCAAGGGCGATCAAAGGGCAATCAACAGCTAGTGTGAACGCAAGAGCGATCAGGATCTGATCCTCCTTTTTGATCCCCCTTTATTGCGGGATCAAAGGAGGATCCGATCCTGCAAGGTGGATCAAAAACAAAGTGTAAACGCAAAGCAGGATCAGACCCCGCAATTTGACCCATCGACTTCCGGTCTAATCAATCGAACAGACTGGGGCGCTGAGAAAAAAAAACGCCTGCGTGTGCGCACAATCAATGACCTTGCTCAGTTGACCTGTCACACGAGCAGTGTGGAACTTCCGTTGAACCGAGGCCGGGCAAGGGGGGATCAATGCATGATCAGACTCAAGTGTAAATGCGTTAGCGATCAGTTTGATCACCCTTGCAGGATCTGATCCTTCTTTGATTGCCCTTGCCAGATCCAGTGTAAACACGATGTTACTCAGAAATAGTGAAAAGGAAATAATAAATAATAACAATGCACAGAGTGCCATGTCTGTCAGAAAGACACTCCACGCTTTACTCTAGGGATTAGGTTAGTGAACATCAATTGGAATTTTTTTGTATTTTTTCTGCCTGTTTAGTTCTGCTAACTTAGTCTGATGTGATGACTGGGTTTCGAATCCTAATTTTTTCCTTGCGTAGTTGTTCTCTTGTGTTTAAATCAGCTTTGTTATAACTGGTTTTTTTTACATTGCTGACAGACACAGTTCTTGGAACAAACTTGAAGGAGACGGTAAACAAATGGTTCGTTTTAGATATGAGAGGAACACCCCAATATGTAAAACCCAAACAATCCTAACCACCATGAAAGGATTTGTGCCAACGTGGGATTCCACTTAGGGTGTAAAAAAAACGGGAGCAGTGTTGAAAAAATGAAATTGATTTTTACCCCTGTAGAAACTGGATTGCAGTCGAATCGGTTGACACCTGTTGAGTTTGTTAGGTTGAACATAGCGTCCGGTGGCTCAACGTCCTACGAAGATAGAATGGGCGAGAGAATGATCAGGAAACTGATAGGAAACAGAAAGAGCAGAAACAGAAAGAGCAGAACCAAAAAGGGAAACCAAGCAGTTGTGTCAGCTTGACTTTGATTTAAAGAGATATCCTAAAGGAAATTTTCAGAATGGCTAGGGAGTTATTAACGTGGCTTTGTGCTTTTAACTTTTGCTCAACATTTCAGGTTTTTAATACTTGGTATGCGTTTTTTTGGTAAGATTATTTGAAAATATACACACACAAAGCACCAATGGCAGACTTTCAGGGATGCAAGGTGTACTGGTAGACTTACCAAGTAAAATCCATTGTTCTCAGAAATGTGCACTGACTCAGAACTACGCTCAAAAGTTGTGTCATAGATTGTTTTTTGCCAATGTCTTTATGATTGATAGCCAACATTATTAGGATAGATACAATAAAAGTCAAATGTGAAATTTCAACTGAATACAGTGTCCCCTTGCCGAGAAAACAGCAAAAAACTTGTCACAGTATTTTCACAAGAGCATCGACTTAGGGAGGTGACAGTGGGTACCAACTGCATTAATCTGCCTTTGCGAGTGGACACCAACCCTCAGAAATCTGAAAAACTGATTCATGCATGAATAGTTCCTCAGGTTCAAGTTGTTTTGGGGGTGGACAATTATCTAAACATTATTACTTTCTCAAATTAGTTTATACTATTACCCGCTGCAGTGCTTCTCACAAGGTAAGTTTTTATGGTCATTAATTTTTGGAGTAGTTACCAATCAATGACCCTACCTTTGACAATCTAAAAAAGAGGCAAACATGTAGTGCCCAAGTCTCCCATTGTTGACTATTTGTAAATAGACTTGAAATTTGCAAGCAAAATCAACCAAGACTCCTTTCCAATCCTTTTTTTTCAAAATGGAAAGTGATACATAATAAATTCACGCTATCTTTTCACTCTATATTTTTGTTTTAGTTCCAGCTAGAATTTCGAAATGAAAGTCAATTGGGATAATGACAGACAAAAGACCAAGTTTCCATGTTTGCAAAAATAACAAAAAAATTGCTGTGTCAGTCTGATCATGTAGATAGATAAAACAAGGAAGATAGTGGTAGCACTTAAAGACTAATTATTTACATTAAAAAACTGAAAAATAGAATTAGCTGTTGAAAACTGCTTACCAACCAAAAGGACCTATGGTATAAATGCAAAAAAATAGTTAGTGGCCTGACGTTTCGACCCTAGCAGAGTCTTTCTCCTTCCCCCAATCCCCCTCCCTTTTGTTACCCTCCTTTCTGTTCAGCCTCCTGCTTTCTTTGTGTATTTTCCTCTGCATCATCTATTTCCACTTGACTGCTTTTGTTACATCAGTAATGTATACATGTAGCCTTCGAGAAAGACTCTGCTAGGGTCGAAACATTAAAAAACTGTCGCTGAACTTTCGTAGCAGCATACTTCATCAGATGCAAGCCAAATTTCTTGTTGTATGTTCTTGGCTTCTCTCCCTCAATGCATCTGACAAAGTAGTTGTTGCTATGAAAGCTCATAAAATGCAGTGTTTATAATCAGTTAATCTGTAAGTGCTACCAGTGCCACTACCTTCCTTGTTTCGTGTTTACAAAAAGAGTGATTGCAATACAATCCGAGGCATTTCCTGGTAGACAATTATGGAAGCTGCTTACTTCACTGGCCGTATACAGAAATTTCACATTTTCTATCAGACTTATCACTACCACATTCTATACTTTTTTAGGCTTTAACACCATGTGTATCTACTAGCTATGTAGATTTGTTCTTTGAGAACTAGGTCTGGCTTTTTAATTCTACTGCCGCGGAGTAGATATGGAATCGGGAGACTACTTAGTTCTGAAAAGAACTGTCCAGCTTATTAGCTACTACCTGAGCGGAGGGTAGGAAATCGGCCGGGACTACTACTTTAGCTAAAAGTTGTCTCCTGAAGTAGTCTCCCGATTCCAAATCCACTCCGCGGCAGTAGAATTAAAAAGCAAGACCTAGTTCTCGAAGAACAAATCTACATAGCTAGTAGATATACACTACCACATTGTTTAAAAAAACATTGTACAAATAATAGCTCAACAAGTTTTTGAGATGTCGCCCCCATTGTCCGTTACAAGCAATTTCCATAAAATGTAAGATTTTAAGTTGTCTTCCATCGTTGTCTTCCATACAAATCGTGCCTGCAGGAAGTCCAGGCTCTATGGCTCTTTTTTAAATTTATTATACCACTTGTTATGAAAGTCTATATGGCAAGCGGAAACACATTTTTTAATGATTGCAATCAATCAATCAATCCATTAATCAGTTAATCAATCAATCCATTCATTCTAATATATACATGCACATACATTTTGAGGAACTGTTTCTTTTCTTTCCAAGATGTCATGGGCGGCACTCAACATGATGACGTAGGCATAATTGTTACATAACCCGAGAAGCCTGCAAAAAGAAGACGACCAATCACAGAATTATGGATAATACAGAATACTACATGGATTGCCTTAGGTGATTGTCTACTGTGCTGGGGACCTAACCAGTGAAATACCAGTGACAATATCATAGAAGTATCATATTTTCATCAAGTATGCCAGCTTTTTTTACCCTTATACATGTATGTAGTTTTCTAGTATAAATGATAAAGGGGGTCTGAATATGGATTTTTGTTTTCTTCGGCAGATTGAATTAGTGTTTTCAGCAGCCTGTAGAGAGAAAAGAGGATGAGATACCCAGTTGTTTTGAGGCCAGATCTGGGTTATCTGGGTGACAGTCACCCTAGGTACCACTTTATAGCTTTGTATCTTTTTTTAACGACGCGTTTAAACGCATTACAAAAACGCAAAATATTCATTATCGCAAATCGCGTTCACTGAAAGGGGGGTTGCCACGCCCACTTTAAGGGGCCTTAATTTTGATTTTTTTTTTTTTTTTGTGCATATGCTCACTATACACATAGATGAATATTAGAAATGAATTTCAGCCAAATCTGCGAGGTGACGTGTAAAAATTTTCAGAATATTGGTTAATTTGACACGGAATGACCCAATAGCAAATCCCCAAAACAAATTTAAACACATAGGCCTACGTTTGCTTGGGGAGTTAGAATATGACCATCACAGTCAAAATTTCAAAGAGGAGTATTAATTTATGAGCAGTCTGTTCACTTTTAATACTAGAGAAGTTTCGCAAGGCTCGGATATACGGATACAGATACATCAACACTTTGCGTGTTCATGTGACGCGTAACCGCAGCTTTCCGTGTTTTTCGATGCACGATGAGAACGGATCTGGGACACATCCAACATGAACATGGTGAACGGATATGGATTGTATCTTTATCTGTATCCGTACGCGTGCTTGCGAAACCTCTCTTATCATGTATGTTGTTACTGTTATTAGCGTACAGCAAGGTCCGATTACATACTTACCAGAAAGCAACAAGATTTCTTATCTTCACTGCTTTGTTTTGGGTAAGATCAACAGGAGGAAGAACTTGTGGGTCACCCACATTGCTATCCATTTCTTCAACTTCCGACATTTCTGAAGACGGGAATAATTGTGACAGTTCATGCATTAGATCAGAGCTCAGACAGGTCGTTCATTCCCTTTTTATTTTACTTGTTCTCGCACAGGGGCCGCAGTCAGTAGCACTACTCCTAGCAAGCTAGCACGACGAGTGCTAGTTTTTTTTTTAGTTAATTAGCAGTAGCACTGCAGTTGCAGTAGCACCGCAGCTGCAGTAGCACCGCAGTTGCACTAGCACTGGCAGTGGCAATCTCTCTGTAGCATCCACAGCACTACGCCACTACCATGACCAGCACTGCAGTTTACTCAAATATATTTTTTAGTAACTTGCACTTGCAGTGTGAGTGTACATGTAGCACTGGCCACACAATATGCCAGTATGCCAGTATGCCAACCAAGTCTGCGAGCAGGGTCGGTGTCGGTGGTAGTCAGCAATTTTTACTACCAAAACTTAATTGGGGGTTAGTTGGCTTAGATGGTTCGAGCCGACGCGGTCACTCACTGTCCCTGATTCAGAACCATGTGTAACAAAACGGGAAACACCACACCAACACCACCAACTGACGGAGAAAACCCACAAACACCACCAGCTAGCTGATAGAGTCAGAACCACTTTGCTGAACGGGTACGTTTGGAAATCTCCGCCCCCCCCCCCCCCAAATACCGAATAAGTATCCGAAATAATAATCACTGCTTGTAATGGTTTAAATTTTCCCAGTCCTCCCTTCACTTATAATCGGTTTTATTGCCGATGGGGAGGGGGGGATCTACAATGCCACAGGGCTTGTGTTAGCTCAAAATTGTTTACTGGACCAGTAGACCCAGTAACTGGGGCGCTGTATTCCTCTTTTCGAAATTGTCGGTCGTTGTGGCAGTAGGTTCTGTCCCCCGCAGATTCTGAGCCGACTCCTCCCCCCCCCCCAAATCACACGTATGGCGAACTGTGTACAAACTTCTCCTGGTAGCGCCCTCTTTTGAATCAAACTCCTTCAGCCCACGTTAATTTCGCATAAATGGGGGACAGAATCTCTGGGGCTAGCGTGTGGTACGGAAAAAATATCGCATCCGGGACAGATTTTTACGGTGGCTGATTTCCGCCAACAACAAAACACTACGGCGTTATAACGCCCTATTACAGCGTTATAACTCATTATGCACTACCACTTCTATTATAATTGACCTCTTCAAAATATGAGCTTGATACTGTTATAGAGAGGAAAAAATCATGCTTTACGAGCTCAACTGGATAGAGTTTTTGGTATAGTGCATATCGCAAGAACCTGGTTCGAATACGAGTTGCTTAGACATAAAGTATAAAAAGGAATTTTAGTGTGTATGCTAAACTTAAAAGTTCGAATTTTATGTAGTAAAAAGAAAAGGGTAATGGGCGGTAAACTTAGCGCGATACGACGGCTAAGACTGATTGGAAGACCAACGGTCAATAAGTCTTGCTGCAACCAGACTTGCTGCTACACGTACTGCAACAAGTACTGCTGCAAGAAGTCTTGCTGCAAGAAGTATTGCTGCCAGCACCAAATCTTAATTTGGCTCATGAATACACAATTCAAACTAACTCACTATAGAACAACGCTGCGAAAATCTAATAAACACCGTTTTCTAAACAATATTCGAAAAATTTATCCGAAGCCTATACTTTAAATAGTTGAGGTAACAAGCATAGGGGCCTACTGCGAGATTATTTCATCTGGAGTGCCCAAGTTGATTATAGAGCAATAAAGGGAAAGGGATGTCGACAAATCACGACATCAAAACTCCCCTCGAGGCGAGTTTTGGCGATTCAAATTTCCGCGGTGTCCACAAGCTCGTGAATGCTGCGGCCAGAGATGCAATTGATATACCTGCTGTCACCTCGCTAATTCATGTGGATGGGTTCGACGTTCCTCGTGACAGGTATTCAATTGTTTTCTCAAAATGTAGACACTGTTTTCAGCTGAAACTTTCACACTTTTATTGTACCTTTATTGATAAATTTGGCCTGTAAATCAGCATTATGTTGGCCAGTGTTGTAGGTCTCGAGACAGGTCTCGCTCTCGACATGGACAAGTCTGTTGACAAAATCACAGTCGACTGCCAACAGTGCACCGCACGTCGCTCTGTCCATAGAGCAAACTCTATGCTCTGTCCCATCCACAATCCAGCTCCAGTCTTCTTCCGACCCCCCAGATGCACTCGGGTTCTCCTTCGCTGCAGACGTAATAAGCGTAATCGGCAGCTCATTCTGGTACTGCGAGAATCCGCCACATCTTTCACTACGACTTGCCTCATTGAAGACGAGCGCCGCAACACCCTACGGGACGCATTGCTCTGTCTCTGCATATACCGCTGGATGGCCCCATGGCCGTTATTCGAACAGACCCAGCACCTGGCTTCAAATCGCTCGTTGATGACGAACTCCTACGACGTCAGGTTGTCTATAGACGGAATTTTGCGGGCAAAAAAAAAAATCCTGTGGCAGAAAAGGCCTTCCGCGAATTTATCGATGAGTTACTCCGCCAAGACCCCATGGGTGGTGCCATCTCTCCTGTGACCCTTTCTGTTGCTACCTCTTGCCTCAATTCTCGCATTCGTTCCCGTGGACTCTCAGCCCGGGAAATGGACCCCGACGCACTTCGCGCATGCATCGACCTCCCAAGTATCTCAACGATTATGTTACTAATTAATTACTATGTTTTCCAGTTTTGGGGTTTTTCTTGTGAGCATTAACGTGGGGCAGTCTACCCCTATGAAAGCCGTACATTTCGATTTTATGCTCTAGTTTTAAAGTGTGCGTGTGGGGCAGAATAATCCCCAGGACAGAGGGCAGTCCACCTCTATGAAGGCTCTTTATTTATCCTTTTCTGTTGTAGCTAGCCTAATATATACTGTATATGTGGACAGCCGTTGTTTGCTTCTATAGACTCTGGACATTATACGACTTTTGGCATTTAATTTTGCTCCCTTTTAAAGAAATGTTTACCGTTAACCACGTGGCTCTAAAGAGACAGAAAAAGTAGCCGCGCCAGTAGTTGTTATAGCACCCTCCTGTGTTGCCTTTACTTTTTGTTTACGTCGCCATTTTGTCGTAGTCGCGTGTTTTCCCTTTCGTCAATACCTTTGATTCAGTATTCTGCTGTCACCTTGTGGTGTTTCGTTCTTCTCCTCTTATTGGCGCAGGAGTAGTTCAACACCAGTGAAAAGAAGTGGAAAGATGTCGAGCAACTCTTCTGTTGTCAGATTTGGTTACAAAGACCACAAAGAGTACACTGACAGTGACACAAAGGCAGGGAACAAAAAACACTCTGCTGTGTGCATTTTCTGCCAGAAAAAACGAGGATTTCTGAGAGGCCGGGAACGAGTTCCGCCTTCACGAGGCACTTGAGCCGGGTTCACAAAACCAAGTACGTGAACAAAAAATTAAATATTATTGATTATTGTTATTCCAATGAAATTATATTATAATTATAAGAGTCACCCCATCCCCCATTTCAAATGATAAATGCCACAAAAGGCCTGGGTTTCTGCCTCTGGGTCGGGGAGTCATTAACTAAGTAAAATCTTTTCATTCTTTTTTTCTTCATTGATTGTCCTGGATACCCGTCAATTTAATCACTTTATAGTTATAGCTTATATAAATGCTTATTACAAATAATTTAATACAGACGGCGAGTACTCCACAAAATTATAACGTTCAGTTGCATGGTAATTTCTTGGCTGCTTGCTGGTTGCTGGCTTGCCAGATTATTTGTCAAATATAATGATAAACATTCCTTTTCCAGTTCTTGTTAAGTTGGTACTCTCATTTTTAGTAAAAATTAAAAGTTTGTAAATATAGCATTTTTCAGGTATGATGAATACATACGTTCTGGAAAAGACTTGAAACCAAAGAGCAACAGGGCTTCACTGGATTTCTTACACCATGTGCAGGAACGTCTGCGAGCCAGACTGTACATATGTACAGTTTTCAGCATCCCCAACAAAAAGCAATTAACAATGCCATCGTCAAGAACTTTATTGTTGGGTGCTCCATGCCCCTTTCCCTCGTTGAGAATGCACACTTTCGTAACTTTATGAAAGTTACAGAGCCAAGGTACATTAATAAATAATAATAATAATAGACTTGTATTTGTAAAGGAAAATGAGGGATCTACTGATGAGTACACAATATACAAAATGTCTTCAAATAAATTGAAATAGTTCCTCATGCACAATTAAAGCTTGAAAATAGTGATTTACCTTTTGTCTACATCAATTATTTAATATTATAACTGTTGTCAGAATGGTAGAAAAATAGCTAAGCTTTGCATGCAACCATTAAAAAGAGAATTGGTTAATTATTTGTCAAATAAGTTTCAGTGTTCAAAATATAAATTTAAACTTTAAAGGTTTGAGAATTACTTCGGCAAGAACCGTTCAATTCCAGCTGCCAATTCAACGTGTTGGAACTCCACACTCCACCCACTGAAGGCCATACTGAGCTTGGATCACAGGACCTTGGTTGAGGCTTGTGGAACAGAGTATTCAACGGTTATGTTTAGTGCCAGAGAGTGGAACCAACTCACTGAGATGTGTGATGTTTATATCCCTTTAACCCCTAAATAATATTATAATAATCCCGATAAATAACACGGAACAGGCCGAGTCAATAATGTTGTCACACTAGATTTGGAGGGACTGGGTAAAGTTTAGTAATTACTGGGGGGTCGCAGGCGATTATTTACTTCGGATACTTATCGCGTCGCGAATATAGAACAGCGCCACCACTCGCCTTGAGTCGTTAACCCAGAAGTCGTCCTTCTTCAATGTCCTTTATCCGAAATGGCAGAATTATTGCTGGACCCAAATATTCGTCTTTGGGTTGTGTTACCCATAGTTTTTATCACATTCTTTGTTGGAATCATCAGACATTATGTTAGTTTATTGCTTACTTCCCAGAAGAAAGTAAGTCTTCAGCAAGTATCCGACGGGTAAGTATTTAATTTCATGATTTAAGTTTGTCGTTTTTGAGTGAGAAGCATTTTCATGGGACAAGTCGTCCTTTTCTAACCTTTACAACAAGACGGTTCTGACAAAGTCGGAACCCACAAAGTCGCCACATACTATTTCTTAGTCATGTTTTGGGCTATCTGCCCAGCATGTGTTCAGTATTTTCATGCAATATAAACTCTTTATAATAAAAGTTTATTTGAACAGTTCGGATTCCTCGGACCACGATCATAACGATCATGACAATACAGGCAGTGTCCAGTGAATTAATTTAGCTGGCGCAGCGCCAGATTCGTTTTGTTTTTTTAAATTTAAGTTTAAAAAAAATTAATTCGAAACAGCACTTCGCATGTACAGCAATGACGGAAGTGACTGTTTTATTGTTTGGGACTTATTTGGGACAAATCTTAGTCTGGTTTCGCACTACTCCTACTCTCTAGAACTACTATTCTAATGAGGTTCGTTCCGCTATCGTCTCCACGACCCTCATTATTATCATAGGTCATCATGTACATAATCCTATTTCTTGAAACTCTTTGCCCTTCACGCTTATTCTAGCTTTATTATAGTAAAAATATCCTTTTTTCAAATATATTAAAATTATACATCAAATTAAAGGTCTGTTCAGGAAAAATTCAGTGGTGCAAACGCCACTGTCATAGGTGCTTTCGTTAATGAGTTATGCCTTTCTAAAGACACCATACACGAGGTACTCTTCTGGTCGCCAACTGAGGTAAAGAGATTGTTAAATTAAGACCCCCCGGACTGCTAAGGCATTTCAGCCCTATCTCTAACGTGCACTCAAAGGTTATAAAATGAGATTTTACCGAGTACCGTGATTGAATTAAAACCTCCATTAAAAAAATGCGCGACCTCGCGCAGGAACAAAACCCAACTTTTCTTACTCAAAAATGGACAAGGATTTTACTGATATAGGTTTGACAGCATACCCCGCCGTCGCTGAATGTATAAATTCCTTTAAAATATGAAATTTAGTCAAAATTTGGCAAAAAACGGTAAAAAAATACGTAAAAACCTTATTTATTCACCGATTGAGACGGGAAAAAAGCACCGTAGACTTTCCAATCCTCTCTCTATCAAAAGATGGCAGTATTTTTCGATTAGAAGTCAAGAGAGGGCGGTATAGTTGAAAACGGTCAGAGCCAATTTATCTCTCAAAAAAGTTCAAAAATGGCTGCGCTCGCGGTCGTCGCGTCGGTGACCATCTCTGAATTTTTTTGATGTGTGAAAAAGTGAGGTAAAGTTTCGCCTTTTTTCAAAAAGATTATGAAAGAAGAGAGTTTTATTGACCTACATGAGTGATTTGAAGTTCAGATAGCATGTTAGTTCGAAGCAACAATAATTTGAAAAACCTCTTTTTTGTGTGCGGCCAGAATAGGAAATGTCGCGCTACCTCTAACAAAGCTACTTATTCACCTGGAGTTCTCTTTTGAAAAAACAGATCTCGACAAAATTACTATACTAGTACTACACGAGTACTAGCATGACTAGTCACTATGTTAGTAGTATGTATGTGTTATTGTGTTCTTTGTTTTCACAGCGAGCTTGGTGTGGGTCCAGAAAATTCACTCCGCAAAAACAAAAATTGCAAAAAAAGATAAATTAACACCGTTATTCAGAATCCTCGCCTTCCGATAACAAATATGGCCACCGTCACCGATAATCAATGGTGTGTTGCTCGCAACGCTGGTCCACAATAACCAACGGCTTACTTAAAAAAAGATAAGCCGTTGATTATTGTGGACCAGCGTTGCGCGCAGCAATCAGCATACCAATGATTACCAGCATACGGCTTGCGTGTTGGAAAAAAACAAACTGGTATGCTACGTGCAACGCTGGTTCACAAGGACCAACGGGTCATGTATAAAAACATGGATCCTTGGTTATTTCATTGTAGACAATCTCTACTTATGGTGCAGCCCTTGCCACAGTTTCTATTTCATAACCACAGCTTACCTTCAGGTTGGGATTCTAATTTGTGCTTCTTTTGTTCCAGACAAGCTTTGCTGAAGAGCAGACTTCTTAGAGAAAATGGAAAGTTTATTCCTCGACAGGTAATCAAAATTTATAACGTCTTTTATGTGTAATGTTTTTTGTCATTTTAAAGTTGCCTTCCGCACCTTTGTAAGTAAGATGAGTCAATATTGCCATACATGTAGTGATTTGTATTGCAACATTTCTTGCACACTTTATTAAATGGTACAGCAGGTACACATGCTAAGATCAGTCGTAGCTCTTTTGTAAAATCAAGCCCCGACCTTCGAATCTAACTCTGACACCACTCTACTGTCAGTGTCAGTGCCCTGGGTATAATGTAAAAAAGCACCTTAAGATTCATTTTAAGATGAGCTGTCAATATCATGACGCTTCACTCTGCTAAGCAATTAAGATGGATACACAACTTGAGACCAATCATTAGCTCGTTGTGAATTGGACCCCCAGAACAATTAACACCTACGTGGATAAAGAATTTCCCATCTGTGTCTGTGGTCCTCAGCTCTAAAATAAACTCCCAATCACATCATGTCAATGAACAACACTTCATTTGATCTTCCATGCATTCAAGGTTTTAGCCAAGATTTGGTAAAATGGTGTCCAAATTTGCTGGAAACTAAACAATTTAGTGTCCAAATTGTTCAATTACAATACATTTACATGTAGATGACAGACAAAACAGGGTACTCCAAATTTACAGCAGAGTGTCCAAAAGACACCCAGATACCCCTCTGGCTAACTCTTTGTATACATTTCCCTTACCTTTTGTTTTTCTAGCGGCTCCATGACCTAGATGGAAGTTTCTGGGGTTCGTTTGTTTGTTTGTTTGTTTGTTTTTTGTATCAGGCATGATGCTTCAATCTTATAAGAGCAAGTCAGTTTTTTCCTCAGAAATAAAATTTGTAATGATTGTGGGCTTTGTGGCACATTTGAAAGAGCACCAAGGCAATAGACCCCTTGCATTGGCCGCCATTATTGCTGAAACGTGCAAGCGTGAAAGGCTATCATTGGCTGAGAGCCGCGCGCAGCGCCTACTAGCCTGCACTTTCCCATTGTTTGTCATCAAAGATGGCGGCCACTGACGTCATGTGCAATCCATCTATGACCAGGTGCATGGAGGCAATGGCCTCTGTTACCTCTATGAAGTACCAGGCCTGTATATTGTTTGTTATAAGTAATGGAATTTAAGTTTAAAATAAAACATGTATTCAAATGTGTGGTATAAAACACAAAGTGGCATTTTTAACCTTGTTTACATGTACTGGCTATTTAACATGTTTAACTTTATTACTCAGTAACTTGTCACAGCTGTATAATGCTTTTTTTTTGTCCTGCATATTTGCATATTTGTATTGTTTTGTTTGAGTTGTTTGTTATTCAAATCTTTTCCCTTCTTATAAAATTTGTTTCATGAGCAATGAGCATCGTTATCAGCACTAATGTTTTTTTTATGTCTTCAATTGTGTAGTCTTTCAACATGAGGAAACAGTTCTTCAATAATGACGACTCTGGATTCTTCAAGATGCAAAAAAGGGAAGGAGTTGTACAGAACCCAATGGCTGGTAAGTTTGATCACAGTGGGACATGTATACAGCAGTACACAGTCACCCCTCCTTTTAGGTTGCGGACAATTCAAGATAGCTGTTTACCTATCGTACAAATATAAGCAACCTGAGATGTACAGTATGTACATAAAAATTGCAATTGTGTATTGTGTGTTTTATGGTAATGTTATGTAATATTCTTATGTGACACCTCTTTTTTTTTTTAGACCCGTCCATGCTGACTGATATGTTGAAGGGTAATTTAACCAACATTCTCCCCATGATCGTCATTGGTGGCTGGATCAACTGGACCTTCTCAGGCTTCGTTATCAGTAAGTCAACTGACCTATGACTTTCTTGCTAGGGTAGGAAGACAACAAATGTGTGGGTCAGAAAAGACTGTCATTGTAGCATCTTTACAGTCTTGGTTGAGTACAAAAACCAAGTGTTGAGTCTTCAAGAGTTGAGCCAGATTCTTTGACAATTGAAAAACAGGCCAGCAATATTTCTGCTTTGACCCTTACTCCCGAGGCCCACTTGCCCACCACAGGCAACCTTAATCCTCCACTACCCTCTACTATATGGTCACCCAACACCAACATGTTTGCTCTTACAGTATATAAGATTGTTTTCCTGGCCCAGCGATTAGTAATTGTTTGTTATTTGGGCCTACCTGCAGTTCTCAATTCAAGTTACATAAGTTTGCATGCTGTATCACTCCCACATATATTGATCACAGCACGCCGACCGACAGCATGTTCCTAGGTCTACTTCACGAGTTTGGCCCCATTTAGGGGCGCCAGTTTCACCCCGAGTTTTAATTTTTAATTTCCAGCGATAAAAACCTCCGATAAAGTTTCAAAAGCTTGCATTTCAAAGTTATGTGTATAATAGAAGTTAATATTTGCACCGATGCAAATGTTACATCTATTAAATCATTGCAGTACCCACTGCTAAGGATGCGAACCCGCCTCTAGCCATCGGGCTAGCTCGGGGGTCTAGTGGTAAGACATCTGCTCTAGCAATGCAAAGGTAGTGGGTTCAAATCCCACCCGAGTGATTGCCTGTGGGTTTTTTTCACAGAGCTCGGAAGAGCACTGAGTATACAGTGCTTAATGTACATCAGTGTAGGAGTAAAATCATATTAAATTAACATGTGTATACTTTATATTTTAATCTTGAAAACAAATTCCAATTCATGAAACCTGTAATTTTGTTCTTGTGTCTGATTACAGCTAAGGTTCCCTTCCCGTTAACGTTACGCTTTAAGCCCATGCTTCAACGAGGTGTGGAGCTGGCTTCGCTAGACGCGTCCTGGGTCAGTTCAGCCAGCTGGTACTTCCTGAATGTATTTGGTCTACGTAGCGTCTACTCGTTAATCTTAGGAGAAAATAATGGTGAGGGTGAAGGGCTTCTTGAAAAGCATCCCTGTACCTGTACTTTGCTTTTTCTGTCTTAATGTTGACTAGTTTGCCCTGCCTTTCACCGCCTCTAAATAACGTCTAGAATTCACAAACGTTGAAAATTAACCAAAACGGCTCACTTTATCCCCACAATTCAACGCTTCAATTTCAAATCAACTCCCTTTTGAGAAAATCAAGTTCAGGATGTAGGTTGTTCAGACAAAACAACTCTTGTGGAAAAAAAAATTGCTAACTGCTCCATTCCTCGGCCATTTCTGGTTCTTGTTCTTGTTCAGGTTAGTTACGTCGGTAAAATTCATGACTGAATATCACACCAAACCTCTTCTCTTAAAGGGAAGTGAATGTTTGGCAATAAGTCTGAAAATTAATGGCAATAAAAACTTACTTGGTAAGAAGTACAGCACCTTTGGATAGTATAAGGCATTTTAAGAAACTTTTCACTTCAAAGTACTGCGGTTTTGGGAAAATATATCACTTTTTATCCCCAAAAACTTGAATCTGAGCAGCGTTACGGTGATATCTCAAAAACGCGACCACCTTTTGAAGTGAACTTTTCACAAGTTAGTTTTATTGTATATACCTACATTAAAACAATCAAACGGTTCCACAAACCAAAGGTATGCTTTACCTTTAACGACAAGTGTACTGGGTTCTTTTACACTGCATTGCAACACACAGGACCAACAGCTTTACGTCCCATCGGAAGGGCAAAGCAGTAATGGTTTAATAGTGTCTTGCTCAGGGACACACGTGTCATGACCTCGACTCAAACCTACAACCTGCCTACCCACTCCATATTTGTATAGATCAATCATACATTCGTACTCTTTCTCTTGCTTGTTCGAGAGGTGGGGGGACCTAGGGGGTTTGTTTGAGTTGATGATTTTTCCAACGAGGTAACTTGGCTAAGCTCCCACAAGGGGATAAAAACACCAAGCTGGCAACAGCCAATCTCTCTCATACAAACATTGGTTTAACATCTACAATGATGAATTGCACAAATCCATAAGTCATTCAGTAACTACATGTATACGACAATTCTTATTCAAGTCATTGTGAAATCAGCAGCTAGCTTAGCCAGATTCGAACCCACAACCTTGTGATTGCAAGTCCTTCTGCAGTCTAACCACTTGACCACGGTGACAACGGGCTCCTAATGATGAGGATTCCCACTGACTGACATCTCTTCCCACACTTTTCACCTGGCCCTACATTATCGTTGTTAACCATGTTTATACTCTTGTTTATTGCAGCGGCTGACCAGGCTCGCTTGATGCAGCAACAGATGAGTCAACCAATGGGTGCAAACCCTGACCCAATGAAAGCATTCAAGGTCAGTGGCATTTGACCTGAGTAAACATAACAAGATAATAATAATAATAATAATAATAGTGGCTTCTTATATAGAGCACATGTCCGTCACTCAGTGACGCTCCTGGTGCTGTAACATACAGTATTTCCTGCAAGATTTGGGACTACGTTTGAATTATGAGACCTAATTCTGATAGCACCATGTAATGTTTTACAAGGTGCTGTGGCGCAATTTGCTGCCGATCGGACCAGGAACACCGGGGCGAACCCCTTCTCTTTTTGATAAGTGCACTGGGTTCTTTTACATGCGTTACATAACACATGGGACCAACGGCTTCACGTCCCATCCGAAGGACGAAGCAATGGTGAAGTGTCTTGCTTAAGGACACAAGTGTCACGGCTGGGGATTCGAACCCACACTCTGCTGATCAGAAACACCAGAGTTTGAATTCGGTGCTCTTAACCGCTCGGCCACGACACTTCCGGCCAGCTCAGAATTGTATTCTGTTACCCCTAAAAATGTCAATTTGAAAATAACTTTCTCATTTACCTCTTTTTTGTTTGTTCAATGGGAAGGGAACATTTTAGAGCCTGAAATGGCCAGCTCAGAAATTGTGTTTCATTTCTCCAAAAGCGTCTGAATTTAAAACCTCATTAACCTCTTTTATATTTATCCAGCAAATTAAGGGAACTTCTTGAAACTTGACATGTTCTGAAAGCTCTAATCCCAAATTAGAACAGCCAAAGTTCCCCGAAAAAGCGTGTCTTCATGTAAATGAACCTTCCATAGTCCCAGAGTTATGAAAAGCTCCTTAACCACTTGACATCAGATGACATCTTTTTCAGCCAAACTTTTCCAAACTGAATGATCGGAACAACTTTGCATTGTTCTTATTAAGCGGATGGTTGGCCAGTTGGAGTATTTTTATGCCCACGGACAATCCATTGTGTTAGCATGCACAGGCAATGCACCTACTATGCCACGCTTCATTTTCTCCAGACAAAGAGGGGCAAAGGGTACTGGAATTCATGTTCAAAATCTCCCTTTTTCCAGGGTTATTGCATAATAATCATTGATTCAAGACCTTTGTCCTTTTGTTGTACAAACGAGGGTTATGAGATATCAATTCGCTGCCACCACAGTATATAGTTGTTTTCGGAATATTGGATGGGAGGCAAGTCAGAGATTCCAGCAAACCATGGTCGATTAGTGGACGTTGCTTACAACCAAGATTTGGCCTATTCACAGTGCAGACATTATCCCATTATTTTTTTTGAAAGAGAACCAAAAACCAGGATGCTTTTCTTGAGAATTGTTTGTCGTCTTGACCTTGTTGGTTTACTCAGGGTTTCATTGTGACAATGGTATTCCTCGAAAAAATTGTTCCGAAAAGTTCAGAACATGAATAAAATCGAGCAGAGGCACGGTCAAGATTTGTTTATACATCAGGAAGTGGTTAAACCTGTTTTTTGTTCTTCTCTCTCTCTTTCTTTTATAGGCTGAGTGGGAAGCCCTTGAAATCTGCGGGCATAAGTGGGCTCTGGAGAATGTCGAAGAGGAACTGATGGGAGATAGAAACAGCTTTATGACCAACAGAACTTAACAGAGTTCAACATTAACTAACTGTAAACTGGCACATTCTACATAGAGCATTATCAAACAAGAGCATCCTGTGCACACACACACACACACCCTTACATATGACAGTTACGGGGTATCTCCATTGTTGTCCCATTGTTCCCTTTTCTGAAGAAATCCTATGTGGGGTACCACTAGAACAAAGAAAACATTGTGGGGGTAGCATTGTTCCATTATTAAAAGTACCCCGTAAGCTGGCGGGTATAAGGGCACATGTTTGTGAATTCTGTAAATCGAGGACTTCTCTTTGCTCTCCCATTGTTTGGACTTTTAGCGACGTCCCAATTGGTTTTGTACATGAAAGCGAAGCGAGGACGTCCTCGCTCTGTCAAACACACGGATCCCTTTTGTTAAAGTCCTCGGTTTCAACGGGTAGACTCACACACACTGAGGGAAGTAGGTAGATATTGTGAAGCTGTTGTTGTTGGGTTTTTTTTGTATGTCTTTATTGTATTTGTTTTAGGGGGAGGGGTGTACAATTTCAAGCCACCTTGCGTGTGAAGTGGGTAGGAAACTCTTAATAAGAAGTATACACTATTTATGTCCCGAAGAAATTGAAATTTAACATTAAAGTGGGGTTTTATTTACTAACTCCCAGCGTCTCTACCATCATTGCTGTCATGTGGAGTGGTCATCATTTGTTGAAGTGGTTCAAAGTACTTGCACTGAAGAATGAATCACGTTTCCAACTGTCGTTGTACTCCAGGATAAAGGAAATCGATTATGGTTAATTTGTCTTACTGGTAGGCAGGATTGTCTGGTCTTCCCAAATTCTAAAGGTGTACCAACCAGAGTTGATTCTTTGTGGACATCAACTGTGGTACGAAGCCTTGTCATGCCATGATAAGAAATTAAGAAATGACGAGCTTTTGTCATCATACTAAAAGAACCTGTGATGTTTTAGAAACAGAAAGTACTGTTAGTATTTGATTATTATGTGTTCTAATAAGACTGATCAATTTCGCTCCGCCCTGTATTCCTTGACCAACCAAAAGTGTTTGCATGTGCCCGAAGGTGACTTTAAAAATCCCACTGCAAACAAGTTTCTGCATTCGTGTCTCTTATGTGTAGGGCGCAGCAAGACCATAAAAGCCCTACCCATATTAGAGCCATTGATAGACAGTTCAGTGGGCGGAGCTCAATAGATTGGTCTGTTATGCATTAAGTAATGTTATTACACTGTTCAAAACTTGTGACTTGATCTTATTCAATAGATTTTAAAAAGAAAATCCTATTCAGTGCTTTTTGTTTCCACCACATTTAAGTATTAATATTACATTGATTTGTTTTGATCAGAAGTGATTATTAAATTTAATTTATACTGGATTCAATAGTTTCTCCGTTTAATTCATTTTCCCCCAAATTTGTTTACCCCTTTTTCGTTTGCAGTCTTAACTGTTTTTTATTTGTTTTTAAATTACTTTGGGGTTGAAGAAATTTGTTTTACTAGAGTGATTTGAACCTGTGACCTCCGTACTAACGTGCCAGCACTCAACCAGTTGAGCCATCTAGCCTTGATGTTGATGGTTTCCCCATTTTGTCAGGCCGTGTCCGAAACGGCGACTTCGGCTACAGCTAGGGCTAGATCGTGCGCGTCTGCCTATTCTTCAACACTGGCAGACGCGCTGATCTAGCTCTAGCTGTAGCCGAAGTTGCCGTTTCGGACACGGCCTCAATATCTTTGTTCTCATGCTGCATGGAAAAGATTTGGACAAAATAGGTAGACCGCTGACTTTATGGCTAGATGGACCAGTTGGTAGAGCTCTGACACGTTATTCCAGAGGTCGCAGGTTCAAATCCCACTCCAGTCAATTTGGGGTTTTTTTTCCAACCCAAAATTAATTGAAATTTCCCCAGTCAGTTTCCCTTGGTAGTTTATTACTTGGTTTTTAAATTACAATTTACACATAATTATTTAAAAACAAGAAAAAGAGGGAGACAAAACATAAGATGGAGAGATGAACTAAGTACTGACACACACAAACTGAGGGGCATTGCTTGGCAACAGATGGCTCAGGATAGAGAGAGATGGAGAATCGGTGAAGAGACTTTTCTCCTGCGGTGAAGTGAAATAGGCTAGAAAGAAGAGAGAAGATTTAAAAACTAGAGGGGGGGGCGAGTTGTTTGAAAGCTGTTGGATGCTCCTCCTCCATCCATCCCATCTTACAACAGATTATCTCAAAGTGATTTTGAGGGCGGCCCTTGCACTTCTTATTTTTGAGCGGGAGCCCTGAAAAGTTTTGAAATTCCCCGACAAATCGCATTCTTGTAGCAAGACAGATGATTGGCTAACTTTTTAAAATTATTTTTTATTTCACAATCACTGGGGGTTGAAATAGTACGTTTTAATGCATAGCAAGATTCTACCTCAGATGTTAGCAAATAATACATCGATTGAATAGTTTTTGGAAGCACCCCCTCTGTAGACGGCAAAGTGCCAACTCACATGTGGTCTGGTGCGGGCATGGGGATGGAATGCTGAACAGTGAGGTTGATTTGCTTGTTTTATTTGGCAATAATCGTACATTTTAAGAAGAAAATTCAAAATTGTATTTAGGTATTTATTTTTGTGTTGTTATGTGTTAGTTAGAAAGAGTAGATTTGTTGGAATGCAGACACATTTTTATCAGTAGGCCTACCGTCTATCTATTCCTTCCTCCATGATCTACCGTACGTAGTAAGTACCGTATACGGAGGCGATAGCGGAACAGCATGGATATGGTCTCATGACATTGTCAGACATTAGTCGGGTTGTTAATGTTAGTGTAGTAAATAGTTCTAGAAATGAAGTACAGATACAGGGTGTACATTACGTTATAGTTAGGTTGAACAGTGGCACGACATGCAAGATTCGAGGCCTGCAGCTGCAGGTGCACCACACCATTGTCACTAATGACAGTTGAGGACTTGAGTAGGATGTGTGTTGAGTGTTGTGTACTGCTGTTACACCATGTACACAGCCTTTTTTAATAGCTGAAATTGAAAAGTACACCATCATCTATGGGGCAAGGGTAGTATAAGACTACTCCTAGAACTATTCGGTTCGTTCCGCTATCGTCTCCCCGACCCTCATAGGTCATCATGTACAAAATCCTATTCGAAACTTTTTCCCCTTCACGTTTATGCACCTGGACTTCTCTTTTGAAAACGGAGCTCGCCAAAATTAGGCTCTATGTATTCATTGTTTTCACAGTGAGCTCGGGGTGGGTCCAGAAAATCCACTCCGCAAAAAAAAGGTGCAAAAAATGATAAATTCCCATCGTTATTCGGAATCGTCGCCTTCCAATAACAAAAATGGCCGCCGTCGCTTGTATCAATGGTATGCTGCGCGCAACACTGGTTCACAATAACCAACGGTTTACGTATAAAAGATAAGCCATTGATTATTGTGGACCAGTGTTGCGCACAGAATACTATTGAATACCGGCTTATAGCATGTCGTGGACCAGCGTTGCACGCAGCATACCAGTGATACAAGCGACGGCGGCCATTTTTGTTATCGGAAGGCGACGATTCTGAATAAACGATGGGAATTTATCATTTTTTGCACCTTTTTTTTGCGGAGTGGATTTTCTGGACCCACCCCGAGCTCACTGTGAAAACAATGAATACATAGAGCCTAATTTTGGCGAGCTCCGTTTTCAAAAGAGAAGTCCAGGTGCATAAACGTGAAGGGGAAAAAGTTTCGAATAGGATTTTGTACATGATGACCTATGAGGGTCGGGGAGACGATAGCGGAACGAACCGAATAGTTCTAGGAGTAGTATAAGACTGACTGTTTCATCATAAACAAGTACATATGTGTACCAGTGGCAGGGCCTACATCATGGAGCCTTGTCAAGTTTCTCTCTTTCACAACAAACACATATGTAAAAAATTCATATTTTAATTGACAATACTCAGTCTTAACACTCACTCTAAAATTTATCCTTTTTTCAGGTTTCTTGGAGTGCTCAGTTGAAAGCCAACCACCATGTTTCATCATATCAGAAACTGTAGTTGTACCTTGCTGAGGGCATGCCTCAGTAACGGCAGAAGTGGCAAGCTGTGTCAACAATCCTTGCAAGACCCATCCTTCTACTGTTCACTCCGAGCAGTTTCAAGATTCTATCTTCCGACTGGGCAACTTCAAAAACCTTTGAAGCTTTCAGGACTTCAACCATCTTGGAATAGAACTCTACTTTGTAAATGCAGCACAATTGAGGGTCACTCAGAGACGGAGCGTATTGAAAATACAGAGGATGATGAATGTACTAAAATGAACAACCAGAAAAGTGGCGAGTCGTCACAAATTCAGGCTGCTAGATTAGATCTTGAAATGATGAGAAATGCCGGCCGTCTCGTCCCAGAAAAGATAAGTGATGCGGATTTGGAATACTACAGTTCAATGACCTCAAAAAATAGCCGTAAGCGTTTTGCCGTGTTCCTTGCACGTAAGGAACAGTTGCGTCTTAGGGATAAAGAGAAACGGCAGAAGTTGAGGGAGGAGAGAGAGCTGGAGTGTCCAACCAAGGAGCCAGACTTAAGTGAACCTTTGATGAATCGGCTGTTTGTCCGGCTCCAGCCGAACAACATACTCCAATTTGAGAACTGGCGTCTTGCGGCAGGGATGAAGTTCGGCCCAAAGATTGCTTATGACTTCAGCTATGATGACCATATGCAACGACCGGAGATCATAAGTCTGGTGAAGCAGATGATGCATTCAATCGGCGCCAACAAGCTCGCTAGGGATCCGTTCGACATCCACTGGGTCGGGCTGAAAGACGACAGCGCGACTATGCGGGAGATGCGGAGGATGTTTGGTGAACATTTCCACAACCTCATGGTCACCCCAACCGATCGTGAAGTCCAAGATGTCTTCCCAGTTGAAGACATTGTGTACCTCACTTCTGACTCGCCAAACATCCTGAGAGCATACGACCCGAACAAAGTGTACATACTTGGTGCTTTAGTCGATAGCTACAAAATCCTCAAAGGTGTTTCCTTTGCCAAGGTTAAACGTCTCAACCTCAATCATGCTCGGTTGCCTCTTGACCTTTTCCTTAAGTGGGGTACAGGAGGCAAGAACCTCACCCTTGATCAAATGATACAAATCCTGATTGAGCTTAACACATCTGGAGACTGGACCAAAGCTCTGAGTTTTGTCCCAACTCGCAAACATGACGGACTTAAATCGGAACAGCCAAAATATTTCACCAAAACCACTCCTCAGAAAGCAGACAGTAAAATGCCCAAGGACAGATCACATCGGGCAATGGCAAAGTATTCTTTCAGTCGTGCTAAGCATTCGCGCAATTGGCCAACACTTGATGAGCCGCCTTTTCAGAGGTCAAAGAAGGTCATTCAAAATCCCTCACGGCAAAGGGTCAAGCAAGTCGGCGGAAATGCTGGAGAGGAAGACTAAGGTTATAAGAAATAGTCAGTGGAGCAGCTAGACCCTGTTTACAACCGTGACCTTTGGTCAGACAAGTTTGTCCATCCTGACTGGGTGGGATTGGTCACATTATTTTGACTGTTTGAGAGGGAGAATAAGACCCCTTCCACATGCAGCTTCAAGTGTCCATTTTAAGATATGGTGGACACAATACTATGACACTAAAGGTTTAGGTAATTTTGTCTGCAAACACCCAAACCAAAGAGTGCACTCCCATAGTGTCCAGCTGGTTCTAATTTCATGGCTCTGCTTACCGCCGAATTCTGCGCTGACGATCACCGTTCTCTGCTTACCGGGCAAGCGCCGAATTTCTGCACTAGCTGTGTAAGCCAGGACAAGCGAAAATTCTCTGCTAACTCGTGAAATGCGCTTGACGTAAGCGCGGAATTCCCTGCTTCCATAAGTGCCTCCTTGCTTACAGTAAGCAGAGCCATGAAATTGGGCCCATATCTGTCGTTTCGGGCGTCATATTGCATACAAAGATGTGGTGCACGTCTCGCCATGCTCTTGTTGCCTGAAATGTACAGTACTATGCTCAAGTATGAAGAATTTGCCTCCCAAATTTGCGGAACCAAGGTTTATTGTGGGTGTTGAGGTCAGGTAAATTGGGTCATTATGTGTATACTAGTATTGCAAAAAGAAGGAATCCCACTTTTGACAGCAATTTTCACCTACTTGTTGAGCATGATGTATTTCAAAAATACAATTTAATGGTATTAAAATATTGATCTTAAAACATAAGAATCGAAAAAATGATTGCAAGTGCATATTTTGTCTTTGAAATATGGTAGTTTAACAAGTACAGTGGAAAACTTGTTGGACTCTAAAACTAACACACTTCAGTGTGTAATTTTACCAAATATCACTCATTTTACTGTTTAAAGGTATTTCTTATGCCAGAAATCGATGATCCTGATAGGACCTTGAAACTTTGAAAAAAGTATGAAACTGACAGGCAAGTTGAAATAAAAAGAAACTCACTTTTACATGTATTACAAATTGTAAAGAAAAACTAGCTGTATGTTTTTCCTATGGACTTCTGGCAATTGTTGGAACCAGTTTATGTTGACAGAGAAGTGAGTAGACTTTATTACAGTCAGTAGCATGAAATAAAAGGGGAAGCTCAGAAACCTTGTCTCCCCTCTTGCCACCCCAAGTGAGATCAAAGAAAACATTTACTATAGGATTTTTTTATTTTTTATTTTTTTTGCAATTGAACAATCTTGTTTGCGTAGTATGTAAACTAATTAAGATTGTTAAACAAATGCACACATTTTTGGCTCAGTACATCAACTGTTTCCCCATATATCTGCGTACACTGTAACTACAGGATTTCCTGTAGAACACACAACACTTTTAGCGCCTAACTACGGGAAAACACTTGGATGAACAAGAAGTGAGTCTCTTCTTTAAACTCTCATTTCTAGTAATATGTGATGGGAAACATGTTTTTAGACTGTGCAAGTCTCGCGTGTATTCAAACTTCCGGGACCATTGTGGTCCCAACCATATTATTTTAGTTTATCGTAGTTTATGACCATGAAAATTGTATATATGTTGGTGGGAACATAATACAATATAGTGATAAAAAATTTTAAAGTAAAATTAATTCAACAATATTATGAAGAAAACCTGAGAATGAAATTTGACCTTCTGGTTCTGCCCCCCAAAAAAGTGTGCCCATCTCCGATCACAAAACTAATTTAAAAGCAAGAAGCTAAGCTTTTTCATTGCAGTCTATGGTTGTTGAGGTGTCAGCGTCCTGGTCACTATGTCACGTGTTAATTTTACACCCGTGCTTTTAGTAGTTGCACAAATATTAGGGCGTGGATTTACAAAAGTGGTTTGTAAAAAGTTAAGATCAAATAAACATCCTTGTCCTAGAGTTTTAATTTTATTTCAATAATATTTAACAAATTATTGTTGTACTTATTATAAAAGCTAAAACTGATTAGATCTTTGTCATAATTTAAAACAAAGATTTGATTTCATTAAAAAATTGTGTTCTTTGTTTAACATGTTTTTCTTGTTCCGATACGCCCGAGACTTGCACAGTCTATTGTAATGCAACAATAAGTGCTAAATGGCCTTGGGTAGAAACAGTGTTTACTGTAACCAGTCAGGCTGATATGGGTGGATATGGTTAAAATTAGGCCTAATAGTTATTTCTTTCTTTTTTAGCATTCAATGTTTTACCTCTATGATGTCGGCAGGATGACATCAATGCATTAAGCTCTACTACTCACTGAACCAATTGCTTAGCTCCGGAGGTCGTTGGTTCAAGTCCCGCTCCAGTCATTTTGTCTTTGTTTAATCAAACCCAAATTATTAAAAAATGTACCCATCAGTTTCCCTTGTGGTTTATTACTTGATATCTAAAATACAAGAAACGCTTAAATTATGTGACTGGCCTGTGATTAATTTAAGATGTACTTTTTGTCCACTTAAAAGCTATTTGTTATAGCAAAAAATAAATGATAAAATAAAATTATGTTCAAAGGATATGCATATTAGTCAGGTGTGTGGATTGGTTCTCATTTGGCTTTTGTATTTTGTTGAAGTTTAATTATTTTAGAGTTGTTTAGCCTTGGAGCAAGGAAAAGAGTGGTCAACTTTGCAAACCCTTGCAAAAAAAAAGGAGATTGGAAAAGTACAGAGCTTTTAACTCGTTGACTGCCGCCTACGAGTATATTCGTAGTAACAGGTGTAACGGTTCTGCCACTACGAGTATACTCGTAGAGAATGAAAGGCTTTTGTATTGTGGATTGAATACACTGGCATCACTGAGAACGCAACAAATACGTTTCTGGCAGTGGTGAGGACACATCCTGAGAATTTGTATTACAACATGTAGACACCAACAATGTCTTACCTACTTGGTATGCACGCATGCGCACCACACTTGGCAAATGGGAACGCCCTACGAATCTATGACTGGCAGTCAACGTGTTAAAGGGACATATAGGTAACAACAAAATTGGGGAAAAAACTGTTTGGTTGAAAATAATCCTTGTTGGAACAAAAAAAAGAGATAAATCTTAATAAACCAGTGCGCTCTCAAGTGCTGCCAGAAACAAAAGCCATTGTTGACTAGCAGGAACGCTAGCAGTCACGTCTACAGCCTTCAGGTAGCAGCCTGTGCAGCAGTGGCGGCTGTGTTTACATGCAGGCACATGCGCGCATATGCCGGTTTGTTAATTTATTTCGTTTGAATGAAAATAATTTTCAATCAAACTTTTTAAATTCAAACATAGACTCTTTCCCAATGTTTTATTTTTCGCCTTTGTTCATTTAAAAGGTCCGTAGAAAAAAATTGGATGACCAATATTATTTTTTCAGTGCTGCATTTGAAAGTTCATGTTTTTTAAGCCTTTAGTGAAATCGTTTGCAGTTATTTTCATTGGAACAGTGAATTTTCATTGTTTAAAAAATAAAGGACATTATTCTAAGTTTTCAAGGAATCTTTATAAATTATTATAATAATGAAAATAATATGAATACTCAACAGAGGGCGCTAGTCGTATTATATTTTTTGGATATCATCAACAGCAAACAGCCGTCGTCAAATTGCAAAACTATGCAAGTACAAAAATGGCGACGTGCGGCTAGATTTGCAACGTCTGGATTTTTTAGTCCATCTTTAGGTCGAATTTTTTTCTTCATTTTTCATTTGTGTTGTTTCAAAACCCACAATGTCGGATTCCGACGAATATCCAGAAACGATAGAAGAACTCAGAGTTGAAATCGAGCGTCTGAAGGACGAGTTAAACCTCGCTAGTCAGGAGAAAATTCAGGCGGCGGAATACGGCTTGGTTGTTCTGGAGGAGAAGCAAGCGTTGAAACAACAATATGAAGAACTGGAGGTGTTGTTCGAAACCGCGAAACAGGAGCTGCAGTTGGCGAAAGAGGTAATCAAAATAAAAAAAAATAAAACTTAGACTGAGTAGGGAGTTTTTAAAAACTTTTATTTGGATAGATTAATTGGCTAAGCATTGATAATTGAATTGAAAGAAACAGTAAGAAAGCTGAACAATGTTATTGTTTTTATTAAATATTTTGTGGGGGTGTGGTCAAGTTTTTGTGTAGACATGGTAGAGAGGAGTGACATTAAATAATGTAGGGACAGTTTTTTCAAAGTTTTGTGTAAAGTAAGTTAATCCACAATTTTAAATTGACAAGTTTACTTCATTTATGTAGAAACTTCATAAAAAACACAAAACCTTACGTTGAAGTCCTGCACAGTTGTATTGCCACTGTTCGTTTATATATGTACACGTATAGCACTTTTTCCTTCAGGCCCTTTTGTTAGCCTGGAGACACTTGTATTTCTACTGCTTGAGCACCAATCAACCACCCTTAGCATTACGTCCAAACTTATGGATCCTGCTGAGTCAATCAACGTAAACGTAAACGAACTAACTTGGCTTCCAAATTTGAGTCAACTTTAAGTTGTAAGTTGTATTTTTTGTGCTCCAATAACAAACTTGTACTCAACCAGCTCGCACATATGTGCATCAATCAAACTCAAAGTCCGACCAAGAGGGATTTTGGGGATTGTATTTATTTAAAAAAAAATAACTTACAAAAATCCTGGTGAAATAAGTTGTTAGGAATATACTGTTTCCCGTATTTACTTTTTTTTTTTAATCTCTAGAAAACAAAGAAAAATTACACTGCTGATGTTTGGATTCAATGTATTTCATTTAATTAAACCTGTATTTCAGGCCAAATAACAAAAAAAATCCCCCTCAAGAAAACTCAAAACAACAACAGTTGTTTATATCCACTTTCAAAGCTGCTTCTTCCATTTTTCCAAATTTTTCCCATTTTTCCCAATTGATTATTTTAGACAAATTCTACAAAGCCAGCAAGTTTTTAAACTGTTTTTTTTTTCCTTTTATACTGACTAATCCGCTGGCCAAATTGTAATGAAAACACCTGAGCTGAGGACCAGTCAAAATTCTCTCAAAATGACCGGCTGGCTAGTTCAGTGTTGTAAAGCAATGTCTAGATTTAATATGAAGTACATGGACTTGCAAACAAACTGGCAGACCAGTGAAATGGCAAGCTAAATGGTCCCACTAGCATTAGGCACTGACTTGAAGGGGATAAAAGACCCCCATCCTCCTCTTTCTGAAAAAAAAGAAAAACGAAAAAAAAGCCCAACAGAAGAAAGATCAACTGTTGTATTTATTTTTTTTTCTTGGCCTTGCTGGGTAAATTTATTCATTGTAACTTATTTATTTATTGCTTATTTTGGCTGGTAAACCAATTATGCGGTGTCCATGCTGTCCAAGCTCACTGAACGAAAGTATCAGGCTGTTTGATAAAAACCATAAAAGATTTGTTAGAGTGAGAGATTTTTGAGGGGGACAAAAACGACCCTCTACAAAATCTTAATGTCACGCATTTACATGATTAAGAGCACAGGTACGGAGACCTTTTTTAAAAGTTGAGCTAAATAAAGAAGAAATATAAATAGATCAAAATACTTGGTAAATTAATCAAATGAAGAAAAACAAATAGCCAATTTACTTTCGTGTTGTAGGAATGTTTTCAGAAGTTGCTAATCATCTAATGGCTGTGTTGCTTCAATGAATAGTTAAAGTAAAGGGATTTGCTGTAAATTGAGAAGTGAGAAGTATATCGTGTGTACATTGGCCAAATTACAAATATGGTCAGGGCATAGGCATAAAAAATTGTCAAAATTGGGTGTAATAATTGTCCAAAATTTCAAACCTGGGTAGGCCTGTTAAGACATTGGGACACCCATTTGTCTAACTTCACAATTAGGGGAATCCTGCTGTACGTAGGTCACTGACTGTAAATGTGACCATGGATGACTCAGACTGATACACCAATACAGATTAAATGCAGATTCCTACTAGTACTATGTAACTATTAGTGATTTACTGTTGTGCATGATGGATCAGACAGATGGCCTACTCCCGTGGTCTAACTAAAACCTGTAAAAACGCTCTCCCTGTGCACACTCGTGAATATTCATGAGGAATAGTGAATCAATGCATTTGTTATTAATGAGTCATAACAGTAGTGGGAACCCTTCAACTAAACAGCCTACTGTGCGCTGCATAATGATGTGATTAATGTTCACTTTGTATAAATTGTACAATGCAGGCTCACCTCTTGAACCTTTTTTAAACACTGTTACTTACTGAGGAATGTGAATATTGTGTGTCATCAAAATTTGCTATAAAATTGAAAATTAGCGATCGAAATTACTCACTTTGTCTTCTTGCATAAAATATTAAAGTTGGTACAAGTCCGAGTTCTAATTGGATTATATGTAGTCTAATATCCAAAACACCCATCACTCCTCTTGTAAACACTATGGTCTCCAATGTACGCTGCACTTAAATGATGACCATTTTTGCACCAGTGTCACTCAAAGCTAAAAATCTGCCACGTGCCCACGTTCACCGTTTTGGGAGTCAAATTGTATACAAAATATGGTAAGCGTGTAAATGGGCGCAATGCGTACAATGTGGTGCACTAAACTATACGAGTGTTAACAAATAGAAGCTGTGACATTTACTCCCGAAATGGTGCAACCAAAATGATTGTGATGATTTCGCCAGGTAAATTGGGTTAGCAGGGCAGGGTTTGCCCTTAATTTTTTTCACTGACTAGCCAGCAGGACCAATTAGCATAAATTTCATTTCACTGGTCCGTCAGCTTTTGCACTCGTCCATCATTCCGATTAAATAGGGATGAGCACTTTCCAACTCTGAACTAGCCAGCCGGATCACTTGCAGCGACTGGTCCTCAGGTGTTTTAACTGGCATTTGGCCAGTGGACCACTGTTAAGGGAGAACGCTGCAGGGATTTTCACACATGGGACATGCTTTAGAGAATTTTTCTTCGATGTCACTGAAAAAATCTGACAATGTCAATTTGTCATTCTTTGAGTTTGGGAAATCCTTGTATAATTCTCAAGCTGCTTCCTTTATTTTTCATATTTGGGGGTGTGAGGCTCAGTAACCAGTAGAGGGACTCGTTTCCCGAGGCCAAAGTGTCTCAATTGCCAAATATTTGGGAGGGGCCACAGTTTTTAAAATCTTTAATCCAATAAATCAGCAAAATTGTTGTTTTACTCATGTACACTGCAGTACTTGTTGGTGGTGCAGTACACTGTAACTGACCCGATATTGATTCACTGGACCCAGGCCAGCAACCCAGTTGTGTTTTTGAGACTTGGAACACCTCAAAGCAGGCTTTTGATTTGTCAGGATTTTTGTCTGATTTCAGGATTTTGTGGAATAATGCAAAACTGCCCAATGGAAAGAATGTAATGTGGAATATGGTGGAAAGTTAGATCTGGGTTTCATCTCCACTCCACATCAGGTTTTGTCATACATGTAGTTCATGATACATGTACACATTATGAATGATTGAAGCACCAATTAGAAACATACATAGAAGCTAGAAGTAGAATTGGGGAAAAGTCTCTTGCGTTTCCTTGTTTACTTGTAGTTTTCAGGAAAAAGGTTTCTGCGAAATGATTTTTTCAAAACGGCATTTCCTGTGAATGGAACATGGTGTGAAATTGAAAGTCAAAGTGTATTTGCTGTCATGGCAATGGGGCTTTATTATGCTGTAGTCATCTGTGTCAGGTACCCTGACCATTGTAGTTCTGATTCTTTTATCATGAAAGGGACCAGACTGTGTATTCCTTCCAGCCTCAGTTTGGTTACACCGTACACTGGATCGAAGAGAAGAAAAGCAAGATGGCTGCAACATGATAATAAAAGGTCTAGGCCTAATGCGCAGGCCCCTTGAACAATACTTACAGTACTTTAAATGATATTTAGCATTTTGTTGGTATTTGTGTACAGGTAATGTTCATTGCAGTGTACTGTACCTAAAGTAGGCCTAACAATTCACTTATGTTTCGTGTTTGTTGTAACTTACCCTTGGTCTTAAACGGAATGTTTGTACTACATTTCATGACTTTGTTCTGCAGGGCACAGTATACTGTTTGTACGAGTACATGGCTGTCTGCAATGTCTCATCAATGTGAATATTGTACCTGTCTGTCTAGAAAATCTTACATTTAAAAGTACAAGGTTTACTGTATGTTCCTTTAGTCCTGATCATGTTGAGGACGTTCACGTGCAGTACCTCCAACCATTTTGACGTATGCACCATTTTTTGTACAATTTTCACCACTAAGTAAATGTCGGGAGAGTTTGCTATGAGAGAAGTGGAAATGTGAAGACATGAAACGGTGGTCTGGATGACAATGAGGAGGCATGTTGTTTCCGTGTCCAGTTCTTGTGGATGAGTCATCCATATTGACCTTTCATATGACCTTCATACAATCCTATTAATATACATGTACTGTGGATGTACTTTCACTACCTCCCATGCCTCCCTTTGCATGCTAGGATAATAAATACTGTAGATGAGTGTTCTTCACACGTACACGTGTACAATCGTCAATAGGCCAAGTGGGAATTAATTTTGATCCTCTGGTTTTAACTTTTCATATCACATCATTGACATAAAATATTCTTGGCATGCACTAATACTAGTGCTATTACATGTATGCACATTGTTCCTCGCCTGACAATCTGACATTAAGTGTGTAGGGCCTACATTTAATTAAATGGCATGAATGGAGTCAAAAGTCCACATGGACTGTCTTCATTGCACATGGGCATAGTAGGGTTTACATGTATCTTATTGCACATGGGCATTAGTAGGGTTAATCTTCATTGCACATGGACATAATGTATACATGTAGTAGGGTTTATCTTCATTGCACATGGGCATTAGTAGGGTTTATCTTACTGCACATGGGCATTAATCTTCATTGCACATGGACATACATAGTAGGGTTTATCTTCATTGCACATGGGCAGAGGAACTTATCTTCTCAGATGTTCACAGGTACAGAATTTGACCTGTTTACATGCACTTTGTATCATTGACGCACACGCACTACATGTACAGTACTGTATGTGTATGTAGGCTATGTCTGTGTGTATAATTTATAAATCACTGACATAAAACTTTAAAAAAAAACAACTACAGTATGTTGTCGCTGGTCGTTGGAGCATACTGGCCTAGAGTCTCAGCTTTGGGCCTGGTACATGTACGTATTTTTATGTATACATTAAAACATGTAGCCTAAATAATGCACTTCATGTGTATGTGGGTGCACCCGACTAAAATAAACTCCCATAGCATTACAGTGCATAAAGCTAATTTATACAAAAATATAAAAAAGTACTTAAAAGTCTCACAGATTTCTACAGTAAAGGGAAAATTATCCATTGACTCTTAAACTTTTTTCTTCTGGTCAATTTTGGTATGGGGAGTCCCAAGGCCTGTTTAGTTATTTTCCCTCCAAATAAAAGCACCCCTACAACGGTGTATTTTTAAAAATGTCCGCGCATCAATCTTGAAAAAGGTTCCTTCACCTCTCGGCAAATAGGACCATTTATTTCAGGGACTATGTCATCCAAAATACCTCAAACTGGAAGTCAACAACCCCCAGGTCACAATTGGATTTTTTTTTACACTGGGGACCTCTTTTATTGGGCTCTCAAATCTGTTTAAAAAGTGAAGTAGAACATTTTGAGGGCAGCCCACAAAGTACATGTATTATTGAGGCCGATGCTCTGATGCTCTTTTTTCTCCCTATTTAGTCATGTTAGTAGGGTGCACCCATACATGTACCCATATGTACAGTACATAACACGTACTTCATGTAGGCCTACTTCGAATTTCATGTTTGTACATGTTCTCATTTGACATGTTTTGAAGTGTCTGCATTTTAGACTGACCCTTTTATTTCATTCTTACTTTTGTACTTTGGACTTTACTTTGTGTACAGTCATGACAGTTGTAATGTACATAAATCACCAACCCCAACATGCTTGGTATTGTCAAATCTGCATGTAAAATTGTATGCTGAAGTACATTTTACAGGCCTAGAGAGTATTTAAGTGAGCTCTGGGCCTGGAATTTCATGAGGGCCATTGCATTCCCTCCCCTGGTCTTGGTCTTGGCCTTGGTGATTGTTTGAAAAGAATGTTCACTGTATACACAAATGTTCATTTACATGTCTAGGCGTTGGCACTTGTGTTTGGTACAGCATGTACTGTGTCCAAAGCTGGATTTATATTGTACATGTATGAACGACAGGTAATGTACTGCAGCAGTTCTTGTACGTAAATAATAAACAAAACCATGTTTTTACTTGTTATTTTTTATTAAAAGAGTTTGATTTTTGACTTTAAAAATTAAATGGGAAATAACTTCTGTCTGGCTATCAATTGGTTGTTCAATCATGGGATTTTGGTCTTTCAAAGTCCGATCTACTGTTATAGATGAAATCTCAGATGGCTACATACATGTAATACCATGAACCATGTACAGTACAGGCCTGATATTGCAGGGAAGCAACAGAGGCAAATGCCTCTGTGCCCTTGTCCTTGCCTTTGTTTGGTGCCCCTTGATATGCCCTGCCCTTACAAAGCAAAGTATCAGACCTTGCTACAAAGGACAACTTGTAATGTACCTGTATCTCTCCCCTCCCCTCCCCCCCCCCCCCGAAACATACTAAATTTCATGACTTGACATGTGCATGTTTTGAAAATGTAGTAGATTCTGAAAAAGTATGACAATTGATTCAAAATTTGTACATACACACAAATGTATGTACAATACTGTACTGTAAAGTGAGTTCAAAGATTACCAGCCAGAAATGACCATGTCCCATGTCTGTATGTGACTCACTGGTTCTCCACTATCTTTTTCCAAGCAGAAATTTGGTGTGCAATATTTTATGCGTTCCAAGTAAATGGGCCCCAGGTGCAAGAGACCTTAGAAATTTTAGGTACATGTACAAACAACAAATGTATTAGCAGGCCTTGAACTTCGCTCTTGACAACGCTTGAAAGGGCAGGGCAAATTCCTCTGGTAAGGGGCACTCTATGAGGAAAATATAAATTTGTATTGGAACTTTGCAAAGGGCACCACAGCTGTGGGTGCTGTGGGATATTATGAGGCCTGCATATGTATGGACTGAAAACTGTCACATGTGTAAGAGTCTGGTCTGAGTCGGGGATCTAACATGGTCTAAAGAGGGGAAAGTTCAGAAATAATACCACAAGTCAAACCAATTTCACCAATTCTGTAGGCTAATTATTTTCACTTTTCTTAAGCACTAAAACTAGGTAAGCACAACAGAAACATGCTTACCAGAATAAGGTCAGCCAAAATACCATTTTACATGTACCATTTGTAACTGGTGCCCTGAATAGTTTTTGTTTAGCCGAAAACTTTTAAGCAATATTGTGTGCTTAAGCAGCTCTATGAAATTGGCCCCTGCTTTTGAACTGGCCCCTTCATAGCACAGTTTCTATTTTATGACCACTGCGTACCATAAGCTAGCCTGCCAGCTGTTCTTGTAAGCAGATGAATGGATGAGTGAAACAATTACAAATTCATTGGGAACGCTCACCAGAACTCTTAACTTCTTTTTTTCTGCTGATGTAAGCACAAACATTTGCTAACCAGTAAACAGTTTTTACGTAACTGAGCCCTAATTCAAATCTTTTAAACAATTATTTTGTATGTGTATTTTTGTTTTTCAATGAAACAGGCCCTGGACCAGCACCAGATCCATCAAAAGAAACACACCCTTCAAGAAGTCAACCGGGAAGAGAGCCTCCTCCAAGAAACAGCAACGAGAGAGGCGGACCTCGTTGATCGTATCTCGGATCTGGAGTCTGAGATCAAGACAAGTCGTCAGGATCTAACCCACACAAAGATTGAGAATGAACGGTTACACGCGCGGCACATTGAACTCGTCATGCAGACGGAGAAACTGGAAGCAGCCAGGAAGACGTGCAAAGATGAAATCAGAGACACCAAGTTTCGGGAGACCAGGCTTCTCCAGGATTACAGCGAGCTGGAAGAAGAGAATATTGCTATGCAAAAGCAGGTAAAATCTCAAGCCCCGATCAACCCAAAGTCTCATTTTCTCAGAAAACAAAGTATCAACTAATTTTTATGAAATTGAAGATGCTAAGGTAAAAACGGTCAAAACAAAAACATTTTTGCAATTTAAGTTCAAGTAAATAACTGATAGTTGTTGCCTTCTTTCAACTTTTGCAACAGAAGATTCATTTGAATGTTGCAAAAAACAAATTGAACACTTAAAAAAAAAGTTTTTTCTATCAGATTTGTTTCCTTGCTAGAAAGTCACCACTTTTTACTGTCCTTTTCAGATTTCAATGTTGAAGTCATCTGTTGTTGAGTATGAAGCCATGAAGCATGAAAATCGGCGTTTGACGGAAGAAACTCAGTATCTGAACACCCATATCGAGGACTTGATCCGTCTCAGGGAGATTGCCGACAAGCAGATCGAGGAAACACTTCAGGCGCTAGAAGCTGAACGAGAGCAGAAGCATTATCTCAAGAAGCAACTGGACCAGGCCATGATCATGGAGATGGAGGCGTTCAACAATGACCTTATGAATAGTTCAGGACTCTTGGCTGGCGATACTGACTCGGATACAGAGTCACAGTCCCCGGATCATCCAATCCTTCGGAGGATGGAGTATGAGTTCCAATCGACCAACGGCACGAATGGGGAAAGTGCCCATGCCCCGCTGTCGACCTGCACTGGCTCTGATTTATACAGTGAACTGCAGTCGACAGAGGTGCTGAAGTTGGAGCAACAGTTGGCACAATTACAGACGGAGAAGTCAGAGTTGTCGCAGAATCTGGAGCAGACAATTGGGACACTGAACCGCCTCCCCGATGACTTGTATGTCTCAGGGACAGATAGTGAAGGAGAACCCATACCAGAAGACTTGAACATGCATCAGCGCAAGTTACTGACTCTTGTGCAGCTTGTACAACATCATGAGAAGAAATACACAACAGCATTGGCTCAGATTGCTGCTCTTAAAGCGAAAGTGGACAGTCAGCAAGACAAGCTGAATGAAGAGAGCAAGAAAGGGGATCTGCAGTCAGAGGTGGACCTCTTGAATGACAGAAACCGCCATCAGGAAGGGACAATCAAAGGTCTCCAAGGACAAATGAGACAAATGAACGACACCATCATTGAGTCGCAAGGTCACTTGAATTGCACGCAAGATGAACTGATCAATGTCAGCGAGGACCTGGCACAGCTGTATCACCACGTCTGTGTGGTTAACGGTGAAACCCCCAACCGAGTAATCCTGGATCACCTGAAAGCCACGCGGCAAAGCAGAAGAGAGAGCTTCCGTGCTGAAATCGCAAGCCGATTAAAAGAGGTGTCATTTGATTCGGAGGCAATCAGGGAAAAATCAAACTTGAATTCTGGGGATGCAGATGGAAATGTGAGTGCTGATGAAGGCTCCTCACCAGCATCTAGTGTAAAGTCGTCCACGCCAGTATCAAGCCCGTCAAGGCGGCTCCAAGTCCAAGATGCCTCCCCAAGGAAGATCAATAGTGATCCCATAACCTGCAACAACCTCCTGACAACAATTCGCGATCAGATTAAGTATCTCAAACGCTCAGTTGAGCATGCTGTTGAGATGTCGCGGCAGCGTGGTAATGAGAGCAGTGGATCAGCCGAAAATGAAGACTTGCGTGAGGAGGTTATGAAACTCAAAGCACTTCTCGCCACAAAACGGGAACAGGTGGTGACACTAAGGACCGTTCTTAAAGCAAATAAGACAACCGCGGAGGTTGCACTCGCCAACCTCAAGGGTAAATATGACAATGAGAAATGCATTATTGCAGAGACAATGATCAAGTTGAGGAATGAGCTGAAAGCACTGAAGGAGGATGCGGCCATGTTTGCCAGCCTTCGTGCCATGTTTGCGACAAGATGCGACGAGTACGTGACCCAACTCGACGACATGCAGCGACAGGTCGCGAGCGCGGAGGAGGAAAAGAAGACGCTCAACTCGCTGCTGCGTATGGCCATCCAGCAGAAGCTTGCTCTGACCCAGAGACTTGAGGATCTGGAGTGCCACACGGAGTTGCAGCAGATCAACCCAAGGAAGCCTGCACCGAGGCGTCACAAGCCCTCCAAAGTAAGCCACCCAGTCTACCTGCAAGGCTATGGCCCACCCTTTGGGCTGTTCCCAATGCCGGTAGCATCCCGATATGCTCCTTTAGCTCTTCCTTTGCCTCATCCTTCTCATCTTCCTCCATCTCATACTCCTCCCCCTCCCCCTCCTACTCCTCCTCTTCCTCTTCAACAGGTCATGTTACCTCCCCCACATCATCCCCATCATTTTCACCCCCCTGGTCCCCATTACTAAACTACATGTACCTTTTGGGTTTGCTTCTCAATAGACCTTTATCATGGTGAAGCCGTCTATTATTCCTTCCATTTGAATCAATGTGATCAAACCGAGGCTGGAAGGACAAATAGTCTGGTGCAAATTAGAATCAGTGTTCATTATTGCTAATGCACACAGGGAACGAGACGATGACGGTCTTGGCATGATAAAGGTCTGTTGTTGGGTACTTTGTCCTGTTGATTGTTCAGTGGCTTAAATTCTACCTGGGCCTACTTTTTTCCTGGTGAACAATAATTTAGCTGAACGAAAGCCAGGGCAGAGTGGCCAGCCTACGGAACCTGATTTCTAACCGTAACACATTTTGCATGCAGGTGGAATTTGGATGATGTTCTAATAATAATTAAACAAAAGTCAATATTTTATAGTGCATTTTGCATCGATTGACAAGACTTTCCAGAAGAATGTACTTCATGCACAAGTTATACTGGCATCTGTTTAGCACTTGCCCCAGTGCTACTAGAGAAGTTCTGAAACTTGTTCATCAAGTTCATATTTGTGTATTTGACCTTTTAGTTTGTTAAGATATGTACAGTTTTTTAAAAAGACTTTGGCGTGATGTTCAGCTGTACAAGTACAGTGTGTGTAATACTCAAGGCATTTTGAATGCTTTGTTCATTGAATTTGGGGTTGCCCCAACAACTGTATGTATATAATTTTTTTTAGTTTTCAAGAAACAACTCACTTGTATGTAGAAATTTCAAACGACAACTTTGTTGTAATTGTACGTTGAAAAAAACATACTTATGTTTTTCTTATTGGGAAGAAGACGAGCACCACGCCCTTTCTCTTACAATACAATGTGTCATGCGTTCACTATACAAAAAGTCTGTCCACGAATGACGAAGTACAGAGATTTTACTTTACAAAAAATGTGAACATGGGTGAGTGATTCGGCGAAAAGTTTATGTCCACATACTATAGAAGACGTTTCATTAATTCTCTGAATTTCAAAGCCTTTTTGTAAAGCATATCCAGTTTAAATTGGTTAAAGTATAAAAAGTTTCAAGCCAAAGACCAGTGAAACAGTGTACAAATATTGAATGCATGTGAAAAGACTGTCAGATTATAATCACGAGGTGAAATCTGGACTATTTCATCTCAAGAGGCGAAGCTGAGTGAAATGGAAAAGCCAGATTTCACAGAGTGCGTACATGTATATTCTGCGACAGTGCACGATCGAAATGTATGCAATATTTGTTTTATATAACTCACACATAGATCCTTGTCATTTGAAATTGTGTTCACAATAAAGACAAAAAGGGCGTGGGAACTCTTTCACCACACACTCTGAAACTTGTTTTAAAATGTATAATTAACATGAACGACTTCAACTAGACACCAATTTTGTCTGCTGTGACACGACCTTGCCTCACGACCTTGCCAAATGAGGCAAGGTCATGTGAATGAGCGGGAACGATTGTTTAGGGAACGACGCTTAGAATTAAGCATCAAATCAATATACACCATCCTATATTTATTTCTATATAGGACAGTTACGACAGTCCAATGTTGCGGCAGTAAACATGGCAAAATAAAAGATGACATGTGATGCGTGTACCACCATTCAAATGACAAGGATCTATTAGTTAAATAAAATAATTTATAGCGTGCAAATTGAACAGATGCACTTGAAAATCGTACCATAATGTACCCATTGCTCATCATGGTACATGTATATGTCCCGCATGTACATGTACCATGTTATGGGCAGACCTGACGGGCATGTCAAACTTTCCATTGAAACACAATGTGGTCCCAGTAGCGAAAGTGCAAAGTTTCTCAACAGCTTACCAGCTAGCATAACAGAAATGTATGTTACTTTTGATCGGTTCCATAGTTTATTTGGCTTCGAGCAATTGATAATGTTTTTCAACATTGCTGCTGAAGTGCTCCATCGGATTGTTTTGTAATGGATACCTGTACCCAAGCTCTTAGAATCTAATGTACATTAGACCCCCTCAACTGAGAATACTGCTGATGAGATTTTTTATATTTTAAGTGAAAAAAGGAATGTGGACCAATGACAAGCAGCATACATCACTTAGTATCTTAGCTGGTAACCTGTACTTACTTAGCATGACTTTTCTGTGCTCAGTAATTTTGTGTGTGTGTGATCTGGCCGGATGCGCCCCATTGATTGATTGAATCCTTCCGGTAATTAGGGGTAATCCTTAATGGCGGACTTGACCTTAAGGAGACTGCTCCTTGTCGGGACTAAGGGATTGATGAGACAACTCTCTGATGAGCTTCCTCCCCGCTCTGTGTTGAATGAAACCACTTGAACCCCTTGAAGGAATGGTACTACATCGGTTGGATGAGAACATTTGTTGTGTTTCTGCCTTCTAGTTTAAAAGAAAATATAATAAATGGATTGTTCATAAAAAGATACATTCATTTCAATAGTCAATAATGTAGTTTTCAAGAAAACTGTCAAAAAGGAATTGTATATTTGGTTTTTGGAACAGTACCTTCATTCTCATTCTCTGGTTTAGCAGAAATGAATGATACTTTTCGTCATGGAACAGCAAAGGCACATGTACAGGTGGTAAAAATGTGCAGAAAATGTGTAAATCTTGTCATTCTTGAACAAACCGTTAATCTTGAACAAACCATGAATCAAAAGCCAAAAAACTGCAACTGATATCGTACCATTCCTGGAATGCCGTTTCTGACTTGAATGCATCGAGACATGTGCAGTGCTCACTATGATTTTGACTTTGTGTTTGTTTGAGAAACCTCACAGTACTAACCCTAACCGATTTCCCCTTTTATTTTGCTGTAATTTCTGTTTCCTTTTGTTAAAGTACTAACGATCATTGCATGTTAACTCTGATCTCATTTTGCAGCATGTGTAACTGTTCCCCCCCCCTCGCACTTTAGTATTGTTCATATCCATCGGAGGCACAGCATTGATATTTCTAGAATAGATAGGATTGCTAGGTAGAAATTATGTAAATCTTACTCCATGATGATGAAAAGTAGAAATTATGCAAATCTTTCTACGGGGTGATGATTACAAATCTGGAGAGATTTTCTTTAAGGACTTTTGTAGGAACCTTTGATTCCTCCGGAGTTTTCCCGACGTCAGAAATTTTGTCAGAGTTTTTTCTTTGAAGGCAGTTACTTCGTACACAAATGTATAGTGGCATCATCTAGGGAAGAAAGACGCAGCCATGTTGCGTCAAGACCTCTAGATTTCCTTTTATGGTAGTGCACATCTGTGGCTGGAATGACAAAATACTGAAACCTCTTTCCGAACTGCCGACTCTCTCTGATTCTGCAGAAGGTTCCCTGAAAATAAACCAATCTTTCCATGTTCTGAGGAACAAACTTGAAAATGTCCCTGATTATGGAAACTTTTTCCCAATATGTTGCATTGTTGTACAAAATCTCCTTGATAAGAAGACGCTGGTAGCTCAACCCTTCTTTGAATAATGCCTGTCCAATATATTGTATTCAGTATGGCTACCCTTCATGGGGACAAATGACGAAGATGGCTGCAGCGCGATAACACGGTTTGAGGTACAGTTAATGTCAGCTGTACATGTAGGCCTACTGACGTAAACTGTACATACACAAATGTACTAATTATTACTGTGACGCTCGTATGGGAGCCGTACACTATTCTTAGGCTCGGTAAATCTCTTTAATTCATGTCTGTAAAATGAAGACGGTGATAAATGACGTAGAGAATGTCCAGATGGAATGGAATTATGGGAACGAGGAGGGCACACAATTTTAATTTGAATATTAGAAGATTTACTGAAAGGAATTGACTGAGAAGTTTATAAAAAGTGGAAATTAATGCGGGGGCATGTCTTGTATCTGTCACATTACTAAATACACTGTAACCAAATGGGTATTCAACTTTGTAACTTCAGCTCTTATGTTATACTTATCATTCTAACGTATTTAAAAATAGGTCTATTTGTCGCTCATGATTTAATAAGCACCTTTCAGGTCAATGACCTTTTGCAACTTGCCTATGAATAGAAACTACGTACATGTATGTACACTGATGCACATGGGCATACGATGTACATTGTGCAATATGCTACAAAAGATGTTAGTTGTCATGGCTGTGTACATAAGATACATGCAATAAGGCCATCTGCAAGTAGAAGTCCAAGGTTCTAAATGTACACATTTTGTATGCACATTTCAAAATATAGTTCCGAACAGATGACCAAAAAAAAATCTGTTACATGTATTTATTGATGTTGATGCTAGCACCAATTTACAGCTATTTCCTGTCTGACAAATATTGATCAAACCTTGACTTTGACAAGGATCAATTGAGACAAAGTACAAATTGCAGTATCGATAAGTTTATGACTTCACTGCAGGAAATTGTAGTTCCTTCTGAAAGCAATCAACATTTTTACAGACAAAGTTTACCCTGACTATCTCTAAAAATATCCTAGTTGTTGTGACAAACAACTGTATGATTTAAAGGCGAAGTATACATTTTGGTTTTTGAACCGCTTGATTGTTTTAATCCTCTATAAATGTAGGTATATACAATAAAACTAACCTGTGAAAATTTCACTTCAAAAGGTGGTCGCGTTTTTGAGATATCACCGAAAAACCGGAGCATATTTCCACGCAGGAAGAATGTTCCCTATAAGAATAGACGATCTGAGAAACGTTTGGGCATAAAAATTGATACATTTTCCATAACCCCAGTACTTCGAAGAGAAAAGTTTTTAAAAATGCATTCCACTATCCAAAGCTGCTGTATGTACTTCTTACCAAGTACATTTTGTTTGCAATTAATTTTCAAGGGAGCTTTACTGCATTCTTCCTTAACAGAGGTCCGCTGGCCAAAATGTCAGTTGAAACACCTGAGGACCAGTTTGAAGTTCACTCCAACTGGTCCGGCTGGCTGGCTAAGTTCAGTGTTGAAAAGCATCCCTACCCATTAGAATATGGCCAAGAGAAAAAGCTAATTGGTCCTGCCGGCCGGCCAGTCACTAAGTGGAATCTTTGCTTATGGGGGTCCTGTAATTCTGTTGGCTGTTAAGCGCATCATTCCGCGGTAAGCAGAGCCATGAGATTGGGCCCTGCACATTGGCACAAACTCCATCCAAGATCTGTATACTTGTAGTTGACTGTTTAAAACAAAGTGTGCAAATAATGTAGTCCTTAACATGTACAATGTATAGCGCCCTGTCTCAGACATGTCAAAGTGCTTTGCAATAAAGTTACATGCAAAGAAATTGTGTGTGTTCTGTACCATGGGATTTGATGAGGAGAAGGACCCATAATTTAGATGAGGCAATAAAAATACTTTGGTTTAACCGCCGTGCCAACTATTCATATTAAAATGTGTGGAACTGCTGAAGTGGAAAAATACATGTGGAACTGTTTACTTGAAGACTTTTCAGGGGAAATTTTGTGCAATCGCATACATGTGAAGTAATGTTATGCAAAGTCCTTGCAACAGAATTGTTAGTGTCATGGTGGCCCATTTGGGAGAACCAAACAGAGGCTGTATGGTCTGGTCCTTGTGTATGAAATGACTGTTGAAAATGATAGTTGTATTAACGCGGGGAGCCTGACGAAGATCAGTCGACAGACTGCATGACAGAGAATGTTTTTTCCAAATACAAACAAAAAACGAATGATGGGGAACTAATATGTGTTGATGGTCGCCTTGTTTTAATGCGTCGTGACCAATGTGCACTTTGCGAACAGTATGCGTGCGGATGGAACCACCTTGCTTATTGTGTCCAAATGTACTTTGTAATTCGACAACCAAAAGAAGCGTTGACAGAGTTAGCTACATATGTTGTAATGTATATGTTTTTTAGAGAACAACCATTTCCCAGCATACATGTAGTAATGATTTACTGAATTATTGGTTATTCCAGATCATAGGCCAGGCATACTCAAATGTAGTTGCCAAACTATATGATATGAAAATAACTTTTTAAGTTATTATTATTACAAATAGTTTTATAAAATGAAATTCTCGCTTCGAAGGTTGCATTTCATTTATTCCCATTTTTTATTTATTTATTGTTTTTTAGAAAAGAGGTATGGCAAATCCCTTGTTGGTTGTTGTGACTGTGAGTGCTTTTTGTGGGTTTTATTTCATGAATGTTTGGATTTTGTTTTAGTCATAAAGTCGCAATCATGTTAGCGTGTGTGTGTGTGTGTGTGTGTCTAAACCAACTGGAAACCTCATATACAGTGCACTTCACCAGAGTTACATGTACTTGTACTTTTGTTTCTGACCTTGCATGCTGTCGCTCTTTGTGTAATGTGGTAAGAAAAAAACAAAAAACACCATGTAATCCTTGAGCCAAGAAAGAAATGAACTTTACCGTTTGATTTCTTTCCAAGCATTCAGGTTTTGTCGGCCTGGAATGTTTGGTTGTGCATGTAGTGGGAGGGGGGGTGGGGGGGTCTTTGGGGCACCCTGTTCGATTTGGTTTCAGACCCCTTGTTGTATCTGGAATGTGCAAGTATTTCAAATCCGCTTTCAATTACCAGACGGAAATGTCAAATCTAAAAAAAACAAAAATTGTCATTTGTTTCTAACTTGAGAATTTCATGGTGGAAAGCAAGTGAACATTATAATTTTCAATCTTTTACTAGATTCAAATACATTGGTACTATGTAATTTAGAAGAAAACAAAAATAAATAAATAAATAATAAAATAAAATTACTGTGTACCTTCACGTACATCCAAAGTTGAAATGTAGACACCACTCATATTTCAAAGAAAATTTTGATTTTTAAGGTTGGAATTTTCTGAGACAAAGTACATGTAAGTTTACATGTACATCATGTTTGTATGAAAACAAAGGTCTTGGCTTTAGGTACCATTCATATTTGTTCGTCTGCCCCCCCCCCCCCTACCTGCCCCTGACACGCACCTGCATGGGTAAATGAACATAAATAATACAAAGTTATCTGAACTTCAGTTCATCTTTTGTCCCTCGTTTGTGGAGCATTCCTCTCTTTACCTTTCCCTTTCCCTTGTGGGGCAATTTCTTGTTGCCTTTGTCTTCATCAAGTCCCCTTAAGGTCACATGAGGGAATGAGTTGGTTTCCACTGGGATACCGATTTACAAAAATGTGTGCTCTTCTTGGCTGGTTCCCCTGGGTTTCAATGGAAAGGTGGCATGTCTGTTTGGTATGAAAACTTGTTTCGTTTATTTTTATTAGAACTGAGGTCTGTTTCCCTGGCACTGGTTGGCTTGAGCATATGAAACACAATCATAAGAAATGCAGTCATTGTAGCATCACTCACAGGGTGTCCCAGTTTTTACAAAGCTGTTAAGCATGAAAACATTTGCTGAGCATTTTTTCTTTCAAAAAGGTTATCGGTCAAACTGTCACATTGTAACAGTGGTGCAACTTACTACACTCTGGTTGCACTAGAGTTGATTGGTGATTGATTAACAGCAATTCCAATTTCAAAGCAATAGAGTTTAGACAACATCTTTATGAACTTGCTAAGCACAGAAAAATTTTGCTCAGCAGAAATACATGTAGGTTACCTGTTAAAATGCCACAAATCTCACTTTTTGCGACTGGTACTCCACTCATTTCTTGCTTAGCAAAGACATTTTCTGGTTAACAGCTTTATAAAATTAGGCTCAGAATGCTACAGTACATGTACAGTACATGTACATCACTTTTAGCAATGTGAGGCGATGTCAAAATTGGTGGCTATAGCTACAGCTATGACTACAGCTGGATTGCTGCGCCATCATACATTGAAGTACATGTATATGACGTCCATAATAGCAACACCCTTAGCAACAGCCGCAGCCATAGATGTAGCCACCTATTCGGATACGGCCTAGGTAACCAGGTAAACTGCAAAGTAGTGTTGTCTGGCTTTTACATCTCCATGGAATCGGTTCAAAAAATTGGTTTGAAGAGAGTCTCAATGTACCTTTTGAGGTCGGTGCAAATAAATGAATAGTCTAACGTGTCTAGAAGCGCAAACAGTCACAAGTTTTTTTTTAGATTAATAAGGCTTTGTACCAAGTGTACAGCAAACTTGTCTGGATGCAAAAGGAGAACTTTTAATTGAAGTTTTGTTTTGAGTAAAGTTTGATTGAGGGGGCAAGTGATTTTATGAAAAGGATGATGCAAATGTTATGGAGAATTGCTATTTTTGAATAAAACTCAGTGTTTTTGTACAAAGTAATTTGTGTTGTTTGAAATAGAGCAATATTGTAAAAGAAAAAAAGCTTCCAAATTCAGAGACCGCAGTGCATTATTAGTCTTCTTTTTTTTTTTAAGGCAAACGCAAACCCAATCCCAGATTTGCTTGTGATTGTTTCACCTGCTAATTCTCTCCATCAGAATGAAACAATTTTAAAAAAATGAAATCGACCTTTATCATGCTGCCAACATCTTTGTCATGTTCCCACTGTGCACAAGCACTGATTCTACTAAATACCAAAATGGAATCAGACCAATTTGTCCTTTCAGCCTCGGTTTGGTGAAATTGGTTTTGAATGGAAGATAAAACCAAAATGGTGGCACCATGAAAAAGGCCTGTTAAACTTAGCCTGGAAAGTTCATGTGGGTTCCATCACAAACTTTATGTAAAAAATTATTGGGCAATTCCACAGTTGTTCACGATACATTGAAAACAGGATCAGTTGTTTTTTTTTCTCTCTTTTTTTATATCATGGGTGACATGATATGCTTGGAAATTGTTGTCAACATGTGGTATCGAGTCACAAACATTGTTCAGATAACGAGATATCTTATCTTTCGTCAATGAAACAGGAGTATCTGTGAAATTGCTTCAATTATTTGTGACTGGCTCTGGCAAACCCTAAACCATTGCAAACTGTGAGTGACCAAATTCTCAAAAGTGAGATTTTGGTATCTATCGCAAAAACAAACAACATCTCAATATCTTTTGTAGAATTCTTCTTTTTCCATCAGAATCTGGAGAAAAAAATGTACTTCTTGGTGACATGAAAATCTCGAGTTGGTCCTGGGGGTGTCAATTAATTTTGACCTTTTCATGGTGATTAGTCATCATGGTAAATGTCAAGAAGTTTCAGGTTTTGACAGAGCGGGTTTTAATTCTGAGAACATTGTAACACATTGTTTGTACCACCATAGAGAAAGGATCTGCATTACAGGTTGGTCCTACACATGGAGGGGTGGGACATGTGTCCAGAATTGATTTCTACTTTTCTCGTAAATGGCATCCTGCACAAAAATCAAATAATACAAATGAAATTTAAACTGCATGTAAAATAAAATGACTAATTAACCGATTAATGCATAGATTAATGTTTTTATACTTCTTTGCCAGTGGAATGGTTGAGTTGATTGGTTGTGTTTAAAACACAATCAGCTTTAAAACATGGGGCAGTGCAAAGTTTAGAAAATGTAGCAAATAGGATTTATTAGAGGATGGTTTTCAATTGTATATCTTGACGTTTAAGTATGTGTAAATTAAATTATAGCGCATCCAAATATGTAAGGCTAAATTATTCTTTAAACAAAAGTTAAAAAGTTATAATTTGTTGTTGGACAATAATATTAATTAGGCATTGCGTCATGGCCGATATAATAGGGAGGAAAATTTACCTTCAAGCCAATCACCAAAAATAATCCAAATGATTAATATTTATAATATCTGATAAAGAATATTTATTAATAACAATATGTTTGCATGCTTTAAGCAGATGTCCTTCAGAAATATACCAAAAGTTACCCTCGAGGTGTTTGTAATATTCAACCAAGCCTATTTAATAGAACTATCACTCAGTTATATGTAGTTATTTATGTCGATATTTTTAGCGACTTTCAATGTCAGTTTACAGATGGCCTGCCCAATGTGCTAGGAGTTATTACAAGTTGTATCAGGGGGCTATTTTTAAAGGGAACAAATGAAAGAGGGGGGGGGGGGAATACAGGACATTGTATATTGTTGGGCTAGTTTCTAGTGTTGTGAAAGATGTGATACTAATGTGATTGCAGATTGTTTTTAGCTTAGAAACTTTTACTTGTGTATGAACATGTTCATGTATGATTTTTGCTTGTGCGTGACAGGAAAACTTGATAGAAAATAGAATATTCTGGCCAGAAAATGATTGGTTACCATTTTTTCAATACGCTCTATAAACAGTTTTTTGTAGAAGTTGATGTGTGCGTGTACAAATGTGTATATTTCTACTTGCCTGTAAAGTACCATTTAAAATACTTCACATTGTGAACAAAAAGTACTTTCCGAATAACGGTTTGTGCATGCTTGTTGTTTTTGTACATGTACATAAATATGTACATGAATATGTACACATTTTGCAGTTCCTGTACATTGGTGAAATGGACACTACATGTACATGGTCAGTTAACATACATGACATAAATATTGCTTGTGTTATGTACACGTACATAATGACCGACCTCGCCCCTAAACATACTAAAATAAAATACAATTTATCATAATCTTTAATAGTCATATAATAAGCATAATTTATAGCTAAAAACCAATACATATTCCGTCAAATCTGCATGATTTTTTTAGTCTCATATATGTTATAGTTTGCCACCCAAAAAAGCATATTATGTCCTAACTCTAAAAAAACGTTGTACATGTATTCCTACATAGTCATAATCTAAAGGCTAAAGAATTTACTCATTACTAGACCATGTTTATGCCATGATATTATTGCCACTGCCAGGAAACAGTGCAAAATTGTAATCTAAAAGCCGTGTTGGCAGTTTTTACAGGTTAGTTTCAGGTCGAAGACCCATTGCACCTTAACAATTTTTTTTCCAAAAATGTGGTCCAGATTGCTGACAGCTTTTAAAGTCGAGCAGTCTACAGCCATTGTGTGATTTGGGACTACCTGATGATGGTGTTAATTGTTTCCAATTCTGAAGCGGTCATTATCCTTGCTGATATATCTGACCATCCTCCATAGTTTTAAATGATTGATAAACAGTGCCAGCTTGCTGTACCATGTGGTGAATGCATTTGTACACAGTTCCTGTGTACAGCATTAACAATCCGTGCAGTTGATGGGTTTCAGACCATTCAACTGTCTGGAAAAGGGAAGGAGGTTTTTCGTAACAACTTCAAACAGATTCCAACATTTTCAATTTACCTTGGAAGATAGATTGTATCCTAAAAGGAAACAATTTATGAGGTTTGAATCGGTGGGAATTCTATCACCCAATGAACATGTAAATGTAATATAAGGCAAGCTTAAACCATTTAAGGTAAGCTTAAACCATTTAGGCAAGCTTAAACCATTTAGGCAAGCTTAAACTATGCAGATTGTAGTACAGTTTGCTACTTTTAGGTGATGATACATTGTACACGTATGCCAAAGGTAAGGGGTCTCTATTTGAAAGTAGATGGTGCACACGGTATTTGCACTGAGCAGATACAAACTATTTTGGTGTTGGACCTTCCTTTTTGAATTTGGACCAGCTAAGAAGCTATTTATGATGAACTGGATCAAAGCTGTAATAATCATAGAAAGGCCAAAAGAAATGACAGTATAACAGTTGTACACCGATATACATGAACATGTAGGCTTACCATAGACCATGCCTAAGTATAGCCACAGTGTAAATTATTCATTTGAGTGTAATTAAACAATTTCCTTGCATTGCTTTAACCAATAACTGTTTCACACTCTTGTCTCCATTTGTAATGTCGTGCAGTAATCATTAAGCTTCTTCTAGATCAATCAGGCGGCTAATTTTTATAAAGCCTCTGAAGCGGAAAACACTGCTTAGCAAGTTAATTTGCTTAGTCAAATTAAGCAGGGGTCTACTCTAGTAATAATAGCAATATACATGCATTTCATGGCGCTTTTGCTTGTATTGTGTTTCTGTGCTTAGCCTTTTTGGGATTAGGATATTTATTGTTTAAAATTAAAGTGGCTTTATGAAATTTGGCCTGGTACGCCTTCAGGATTTGTATAATTCCATTCAATTTTCTTATTGTTTGAAATGTTTTTAACTTATTTGTATTGATACCAAATATTCTGAGAATTTATTCAGAATTATTGGTCGCAATAAAAAAAAATCATCTTGATAAACGCGTCATGCAGCCTGCCTTGCCACCATAGGGGTGGTAAACAAAATATAAGCCCAACAAAAACAAGGTGGTTCCAACCGTTTGCTTCAACATTGCTTACATGCCATGGCAGCATGACTCTGTACATGGTGCATTAAGAAAGAACCCAGTAAACTTATCGAAGAGAGAAGGGGTCCGCCCCGGTGTTCCTGGTTTGTTTGGCTGCATATTGCGCCACAGCACTTTGTAAACCATTACATTGTGCTATGTAAGAGAATAGGTCTCATACTTTAGAAACGTAGCCCCACATACCTTGCAGGAAAAAATACTGAATGTTGAAGTGCCTTGAGCGTCACTGAGTGATGGATATGAGCGCTATATAAGAAGCCACTATTATTATTAACATACATGTGTACATGTAGTCGTAGTAGTACATGTTGTCGATGAAGTAATTTTTCAACTGTTCAAAGGACTGGCAGACTGGTAAAGAATATTTCGTAGAATATTGAGTCATTACTGGTGATTCATTTTGGCATTAACATGAGCTGAAAGTTTGATTCCATCACATGCTGTACACATACGACATGTACAGGCTACACATGGCGCAAGCTGTGGTGCGCAAGTTTACACGTGATGGAGGTCATATCATGTTTTCGGAAGTCTAATATCTGGTTTACTTCATAAACTATGTGGTTACCAACAACCTTTTGCCAATGATGCTCACCTCACATTAAGCTTTCAAGTACATTGTAGCCAGGGACTGCTGAGAGCAGCAAGTGATGAAGGAGCATCAAGACAATCCAGCCAACCTTAGGACCTCAATATAATGACCCTCAAGGTCATGTTCTGTTGGGGGTCGGAGCTGAGAACATCTGAAAAGCAGTTAGGGTCGGAGCTGAGAACATCTGAAAAGCAGTTAGGGTCGAAGCTGAGAACATCTGAAAAGCAGTTAGGGTCGGAGCTGAGAACATCTGAAAAGCAGTCAGGGTCGAAGCTGAGAACATCTGAAAAACAGTTAGGGTCGGAGCTGAGAACATCTGAAAAACAGTCAGGGTCGAAGCTGAGAACATCTGTAAAGCAGTTAGGGTCGGAGCTGAGAACATCTGAAAAACAGTCGGGGTCGGAGCTGAGAACATCTGAAAAACAGTAAGGGTCGGAGCTGAGAACATCTGAAAAGCAGTCGGGGTCGGAGCTGAGAACATCTGAAAAACAGTAAGGGTCGGAGCTGAGAACATCTGAAAAGCAGTCAGGGTCGGAGCTGAGAACATCTGAAAAGCAGTCAGGGACGAAGCTGAGAACATCTGAAAAGCAGTCAGGGTCGGAGCTGAGAACATCTGAAAAGCAGTCAGAAGGATTTGAACCTTGGTGAAATGACCCTAAAGGTCACATTCTGTCCACAGTCTCAGCTGAGAACATCGGAAAAAGTGACCTGATCTGACCTCAATGACCTGACCTTTTCAGGTCATTTCATTTAGGATAGTTACCAAATTATCGTGAACTTAGTTAATCTGTACAAATTTCTGGAATCAGTCCTGTTCCAAGAAAGTGACTTGATACCAACCCATTGGGTGTTAGTGGGTGCTATACAACTGGTGGCAAATCGTCACGGTATTGACTTGTTAACATTGACATTCTAATTAGCGTTCTTCGGTAAACACTGGGGTAATCACTCTCCATCCACATCATTGATTAACAATCTTAGTTAATTAATTTTGCAATTAGATTTCATTTTATCATATACTGACCATCGGCATCTGGCACTGGCGTCACAATCAATCTTTCACCTAACCACCCAACCTAACCTTGACACACTAACTGTGCATACTATTTTGACTCGTTCATTTGTAATGTGTTCATTTTGAGGTAAGTTAGTTGAAACAAAATATATAAATTTAAAATTACAAAGACACAAAGACAGTTTCTTTTCCTGAAGGCATAAAGGTAAAATTCCTTTCAAGGAAGCAAGGGGTTCATTTTAAAGAGAAATTACTATATACCCCCCCCCTTCTTCAGTTTATTTTTATTTGACTTTTGTTAAAAGGTATTATACAGGATTGGTAGGGATAAAAATATCATTGTTAGTCTGAAAGCTGACTGATTATGAAGTTCATACTAGAACAATTTTTGTCTGTCAAATATTTTCCTCTGAAATGAAGTCATGTTAAAAAAAAGCTGCATATGAAAAAAACAAAACAACAACAACGCAACAGCTGATTTAAGTTACAACCAAAATTAAGGTTGATTTGTTTACATACATGTATGCTGAAAATTGTGGGTTTTTTCCACTATTTTCTCCTGACTCACACACTGGATTAAGCCCAAATTTTCACAAAAGATTACACAAAACATGAACACTGTCTGCGACTATTTTGTCAGCTCTACCAATCCTGTATTATACATTAATATATCCATTTGATTTTATACACTATGTACATCGCACATACAACATGTCAATGTACCTCGTCACAACAGCTCATCTTAAAAAAAATTTTTTTTTTTAATTGAGCCTTTGAGGAAGATTCTGCTAGGGTCGAAGCGTCAGGCCACTAACCACTTTTTTGCAACAAAATAATTTGAGAACAAAAGATGGACAAAACTGTAGATGATATACCTCATGACATCACCTGTTATGAAAAAGAGCCACGGAGCCTGGACTTCCTGCAGGCACAAAGTGTACACACAGCTCAATGAATTGAATGGTATCTTAAAATTTATGAACATGGCAGATGGTTTATATCAATGCTTGGAAATAGGCGCTATGTCTCAAAACTCATTCAGCTCTTATTTTCACAAAACTTGTTTTTATGTGGAAATAATTGTGCAAAATGTACAACTGTAATTCTGACCGTGGGGTTTAAGAACAAATTAACATACATTGTATTTGGAAAGTTTGTAAGAAAATACTTAACAGTCTTGGTGGAAAGTTTCACATTTGAGCATGTTTCCACTAATATGATACAATCACTTTTTACAGAAAATTAATTTTCTTTAATCCGTGGATTTTCTTTTTGAAAGAGTAATTTATAATATTTTCGAAATGCTAAGCATTGATTTGGAAATATGCATCATAATGGCTATAATACAAATATTTTAAGAAATGGTTTATTTTTAAATTGCAACAAAAGCATGAGAATCTTGTAAAAACAAGGCATGAGTATTTACAGCACCTTAATTTATTGTTTTATTTTTTTGACTGGCTGTGAACTTAACCAGCCTGTAAAAGTTTAACATAAGCAAGCTCTGCAATGCCGTGTAAAATTAGCCAGGCCGCTACTTTTTGGCAAGTTGAGAATGCCTGCAGTACTCTTGATGACTAGTGTTTGCATGCTGGCGAATGATTCAGTCACAAATGCTGATCAGCAGAGTGTGGGTTCGAGTCCCAGCGAGAAACTTTACCATAACTGCTTGGTCCTTCGGGTGGGACATTAAGCCCTTGGTCCCGTGTTTTTGGATTGGTAGTGCAAAATTACCCAGAACACTTATCGTCTGATCGTGGAAGAGTAGGGGTTCACTCTGGTGTTTCTAATTCACATACCAAGCACTCTTGTTTACAGGTTTCCTCAGGCTTGGGAGCTACAGTGATTTAAAAGTTCACATATTTATGAAGCATCTTTGGTTTCATTACCAGAAATATACAAATGATAATAACCTCACTTGAGGATCAGTTTAATAAAAGTACAAAAAGTGAAGACAATATCGTTGCAATGTATGCATGGTACTATTAGAAATATAACTTGGATCATTGTGACTCTACTCGGATGAAAACAAAGCCTCTGCGCATGCAACCAATGTGTGTGCAAGTCACACATTGACATAAAGTGTTTGTAATTTAGGGAAATCCTGTCAATCTGCACCACCATTGTTCTACTGTAGGCCTATAACGCTCTGTAGCATTTGTACACTGCTGGCATGTGGCACTTGGCACGATAGAACAGCCTAACACAGACAGACAATGCTTTACTAAATTCTCCATCCTTCTTCACTGGTCAACCTTTATCATGGTGCAGCCATCTTGATTTTCTCCCCATTCAAATGTAATGTAACCAAACCGAGGCTGGAATGGAAAGTAGTCCATTTTGTTTGTCTTCTTGCTTGATCGTTGATTACTGTAACATACAGGGAAATTTGACAAGGATGGTGAATGCATAGTGTCTAGGCCTAATTTTATAAAGCTGTTAAGCAGAAATGTAGTGCTCAGCAAAATTTTTGTGATGAGCAAAAATTACCAGGGAACCGGTCAAAAACATGTACTTAACATTGTATTTTGGCTGGTAACCTGTTTCTACTAAACAAATTGTTTCGGCCTTAAAACAAAATGTGTGGTAAGAGGCTTTACAAAATTTGGCCCTGCACTCAAAAGTTCCTCCTCAGCTCTTTCAATAGATATAGTTGTTTTCCATTATATCCTAGAAAATGCCTAATAAATGATTTATAAATATTCATTTCCTATCATTGTAAACTCATAAATGCCCTTACAAAAACTGTAGGTGTTCATGCAGAAACACAAATTTGCATCTTCCTAAGGAGAAATCTTGTCTCACCACAGTCCAAAGGATTTGCAATTTATCCCATGACTTTGTATGACTGTATTCCATAATGAGGCATTGACATTATCAAGGAACTACTTGGCACTACCCACTCTCAAAATGTTGGCATACAGTACAAATGGAAGTGATCGAAATTCAGCTGAAACTCTTGATCTTGTTATATTGTCTGCACAAAGCGCCCCAGATACAGCTGTTATTGGTGCGGGCGATCCATGACAAATGACCTAATAAATTTGTGCAGTTTTCTAAAGGGGATAAAGCTGTCAATTTATCAACAAAGAAAGAAAGTAACCAACAAAAAAAAGGACTGGAATCTCATGGCGGCCATTGCCTTGGTTGCCCTGCTCTTGATCTGCGTGCCCCTTCTGTGTGCCCCTTCAAAATGTTTTCAAAATGTACATTGTGCAATGAAATTCCAAGCTTAAATTTACAGAACTGTTTAAGTCTGATCTTTGTTAACCAATGTACCTACATGTAGATAGCATCTTCACAAAAGATGATTGTCACCAGTAATTATTTGTTATTAGAGCCTGTATTTTTTTCTTTTCTTTAGGGGTGATTTTCTTTGGTTTAAATTTTTATGAATTATACGCATATTTTCTTGCCTCTGAATGTTTTTTCTCTCTCGCTTATTGATGTAATTTTAATAACAGTCTCGGAGGGATTCGGCGAGCTCATCTCATCATACGCAATCATCTCCAGCCAACCGCATCGTCAGTCGCAACATCCCTAAAGGATACCACGGTCAAGACGTGTGATACCCCCCTATTGCTGTGAATAGTATGATCCCACCGACTATAGTTTGTATGTGGAAAATGGAACATACCATTTTAATTTGTTTTATTTTTAAAACAGGGTACCTGTTCTGACTGCGCATGGGAATGGTCTCGGCATTTCTTCATTAACACAAGTTTATTTCGTTCCTTTCAGATTAACGTTACTGGAAACCCGTCTTTTAATTGATGCCTTTGTTTTTTATTTCCTTCAAGAAATTATCCTCTCTTAACCTGAAGGATGCATGCAGTAATAACGTGTACCCCAGTCATTCCTGTATCTTGGCATCAAAGAGTCATTCTAGTCATAGACTGCAACCCCGCTACCCCCACCCCCCCCCCCTTTTAGATACAAAAAGGCAAACAAAAAATCAACTATTACAACCGTTACAGACTTTGCAGTTAAGTTAGGATGCGGCCTCAATCCTCCCACATCCTCTCTTCTATGTCACTCCCCACCAAATTGTTTGGCCTAGGAAAGGATTTGGAATATCTGACCTGGTGATAAGCACTTGTTGTTTGGACCTACTGGCCTCAGTCCTTCTGAATCTTTCACTCTCTGGCAATTGGATGTAGAAGGAATTGGGACTGTAAAGATCAATAAAAAACCCATTGAATTTTCAGTCAATCTAAATCTACACATGTACATACTATACATGTAGGTGTGTAATTTTTCATCTTATCGGCCGATTTCCTAATTTTGTATTTCCTAAAAAAACTGATTATTACTAAACAAGTTGTACATATATGGACAAGGAATTTACTCAAAGGCCATGTGGCCAATAGTCTTGTCCTCGTTGCCTCTTGAAAATATTCCAATAGACTACAAGATTTTTACAATAAAGTTGCTTTTTGAGAAATACAAATTCCTTCTCTCCTTCTAAGGTGAAATTACCAGGCATTGACAGTTTTCATGTGTGTCACGTTTAATCTTGCAGGTCTGAAATCTTGAAGTCTAAGAAAACTGTTTATCACTAGAATGACTCTGCTGATATTTTAAGTTGTTTACGTTCGTCGGCAGACCTCGTTAATTTGCTCACTGTTGACTATGTCTTTTGTTTTGGTGACATTGTCGTTATGTGTTTAACGAGCATGCTGCTAATTAAATATGTATTCCCCCTTCCCTATCCTAAGCCCATGTCGTGATGGCGAGCTATCTTTTTCATTTAATGTACACTTTCCATTATGCATGAATTTTGATGTACCTGTGTGTCTTAAGAAAATACCTACGACATCGTTTAAAATCAATTTCAGTTTTCACTTTCCTTTGCCTCATTTCAAATACTAAAACATTTTAAATAGAAATTTCATGTCGTTGGAAAGAAAAGTGATACAAGATATTGATGATGGTGGATTTCTTATGATTATTTTCTTATCTTTGCATGCATGAGACAATGCCATTTCTAGTAGTTATAGCCTTCATAAATCTCTTTATCTTTCACTTTCTTTCTCTCTGAACTCTGTGGAACAGTCGTTGAACTTAAATCCTTACACTCCACTTCACATCTCTGACTATGACTTCATCACTTCACAGATTCATTAAACATTTTGGACAAATGAAAAACAAATTCAGAGGGAACTTTAATTTTCAGATTTCATTTGAGAAACTCATCCTGTTTACAAAAAAACCTCATCACCAAACGAGAGAAACTCATAATCGAGAAAACTTGATTGAGAATAACTCGAAAGATATCGAGCAATAAAAACTCATCAAATGAGAAAACAACTCACCAAATATGGGAAACTCTTCAGCACACAATCAATCAAAAAGTGAACTCAAATAATAAGTCACGTAATGCACCAAAACACAGTGGAAGCTCACCATGCTCATGTTGAAAATGAATCAAGACTATTAATGCATATTTTTAACAAATCTCACCTATCTTCCGCTTTTTCTTGGTCTGAAATTCCTCCACACATTTCTACCTTTCCACCCTTTCAGTAGATCTACATATAGACTCCTTCACACAAGATACCACACTAAAAAAAAATCAGAATCTGAACTTCTCTTGGGAAGAAACAAAAATCTAGTTTCGGTGCACTGTAGTCTTCTTTTTCCTTCTCGCGGTAGACCTAGATACTTCTTCATCCATCCTGGGAAAAAATGGAAAAGAACCATGTTGGAATTTTTTCCACTTGTTTTCTTCTAAAGGTTGGCTCAATGCTTTCTAAATTGATGGAGTCCAAACCAAAGCAGCCAAGTGATCAACCCACCAGGTCTGTGATATTTTAAGTGCAACTGTTTTTTAGACAAAGAAAGTAGTTTTTTCAAAAAAGGTATTTAATAGGAAATTCAACTGTTACCCACATTACACTGACCACAGTCAACAGTTATCGGGGGGCCGGGTTTGGGTGACCCAGAACAGAAACATGATTGAGTGTTTTTTGTGAGTACTGTTCAGCCACAGCCGTTCCCACCAATCGAGTTGTTGGCTCAGTTGGGCTTGCTTTCAAAATGGCGGAAATTACAAACTATCGGAAAGGGTTGACTGAGAATATGAAAGATCGACTAACAATGAGACATACCAATCCAGTAATATTAATAAAGTTATACAGATTAAGTTCTGTTGCTAGAGAAAAAAACAAATAGTAAAGGCTATTTATTTTGAGAACTTTTATTTTCAAGAGATGTACCTATTTTACCAACTGTTTCTGGCTACTGACTTGGAAATTGTTTCAAAAACCTACTTCTTGCCAGGGGTGCCAAAACACACCCATGTTGTCTGATTAGTTGAATGCACTGAAATTTTGTTATAATCTTAATAAAAATTTCAACTTTTCAAGTCTTGGGAAAATTCTCAGAAAATCCCATTTTTGATAAATGTTGTCAATGTAATGTGCGTAACCGTGGACTCTACCAATTTTTACATTTAAAACTGCAGCTTCTGCAAATATATTAGTGTATCGTAAGCCAATTCAGTTGCTGGGACAAAATGAGAAAATACAAAAAGTGGTAACTGCGTAACATTGTGACCCAAGCAGAGTCTTTCTCGAAGGCTTAAAATTAGTAGGTAAGCAGCAAATTAGAAAGTTATTGATTAGGCTAACTATGAGAACTTCCTGTAGCATTGTCTTTACCATAGGCAAATTGAATAGTTTGTAAGAAAAGTTTAGACTTTTTGCGCCGTCACATTCTCAAGTTTTGCAAACAAAGGACGAGTTGCCTTTACTTTAAAAATTACAATAATTTATTGTTTAATACAAAAGTGCTATCAGATTAACCAAATCACTGATAGATCAAATGTGCTACCCAAAACAAAAAAAACCACCATATTCTCCATAAAAAAGGTGTTTTAAATATGTTACTAAAAAGTGCAGATTTGTGCCAACCGTGTATTAATGTTGTAATATTTAAGCTCACCCATGCAAAATGGTGGTCAGTGCTTGTAATTTGTAAACATCAAAAAAAGGGTCTTTGTATGTACTTGATCATAATTACTCGTATAGAGATGCACTGGTCAACCTCACTGAATGTGGTATGGAGTACCGTCACATCTGACATGAAACACTAGTCAAGCCTTCTCAACTAAGACTCGTTCAAGTGAAAATTCAAATGCAACAAGCAGCAACATATTTATCCATCTACACCAAAAAAAAAAAAAAAATAAGTTTTTAATTAATTTTAACACATCCATGTGGTTACTTGTGTTACAAGTAATCTTTTTACTGGTGTTACAAGGTAACGGACAAGGTAACGGGCATTGCAAGAAAAAATTGTCACCACCACTCTTAAAAATATAAATCATTAAAAAAAATTTGTATTTACATCGTTTAAGAACATTTGGAAAGATGTACGAAGCAATCAACCTGTTTGTGAACAAATCTTTTCGACAAGTTTTGTTGATTGTCTTTGATTTTTATCAGCATTCTGTTTTATCAGCATTCTAACTTGCTAAGCACTTACAGATTTTGCTTAGCATGTTGAAGTGGTAAGAGGCTATCAGTCGGAAATAATGTGACTGATTGCCTGCTTACTAGATCTACATGTACTTAAATCTGCCAAAGATTAAGAAGAATTTCATCATAGTCATTTTTACCGTCTACCTGCTTCATCCCCAATTAACTGCATTTGTTAATTAATAAATTACCTTTAATTTGAAACAAAGGAGAATTCTGGGCATCTCAGGAGAAACATGAACTGTTTCCATCCGTGCCAAAATCCGCATTATAAAATCTGAACTTCTGTACCCATAAAGCCTGGTTCATATTTCTTTCAAATGCGAACTCAAAGAGAATTTGACGGCACAACTCTTTTCGTCGCGAATGTTTTGCAAGAGCCTCTTGCGACTTGTTCGTTGCGAATTTGTGACGTCAAATTTGCTTCACATTCCAAGGGAGTGTGAACCGGGCATAACACTAACGATCACTATCACTACTCAGATAAATTCTAAAGGGTTATCAAGTTCAAAAAGTTCATTCACAGCGATCAGAAAAGTGTGTAATTATTTGCGTCTACTTTTTTTTTATTGAAGACACGAAAGACACGTATTGGTTCTGGCTCCTCCAATTCAACAAGTACAGGTATATATACACTCCAAAGATTTCTAGTCACACGATGTACCATTCCACCTCCCACCAAAGTTAACCACGCCCATAATTATATGCCACGCCCATAATTATATGCCACGCCTATCAAATCAACCCAGCATTAGCTACATGTACATGTACATCATAGCAATCACATTCATCAGATTAACCACACCCGTCCAAGCTAAGGGACTCTTATACTTGAAGTTAACCACTCCCATCATGTCGACCACACCCATCTTGTCGACCACACCCATCAAATCGATCACACCCTTTAAAGAAAACTAACAAAAAAATGCAGTATTTGCAAGAGACTACCATAATTGAAAAACTTGTAATAACTTGTTTGATGGAAAATACACAACTCACTTTTGGGGGATAACGGATATTAAAATTGTAATACTTCACTTGTTTAAGTCTCTGCTAACATCTGTCACCCACTGTATTGCAAAAAAACCAACAATCTTTGAATATTTAATGATGCTCATATACAATAATAATTCTTTTCTTATTTTATGTCTTGACAAGAAACCATTTTTTAAATATCCTGCAGTTAAGATTTTACTAAAAACCAACAGCCTTCTTTACTGAGCTTATGCACTTTACGTCACTAGTTAAAGGCGCCCTCGCATATAAGTTAAATACATGTGTATACACCACACATAGCCCTGCGTTTCCATTGTGGGGTTCTTTTGTTGTTAAACTCTAAGATTGCGTGAGGGTGACGTCAATGCACAATGCCCTCCTCCAGACACGTTTATTCACCTGTAATGGCTGCTAAAGGTCATAACCTGCGTGGACAATTTTTCCTTTTTGTTCCCATTTTGAAACATTACAATTGTGTGTCACATTCATGTCAAGGAAGTTTTAGTTGGAAAAAGTTTGTTTAAGGAAGCCAAGCAGCAATGTCTGCCATGTTTGGGCATAGTGTGCCCAGACATGGCCGACTTAAACTGGCTATGACAGTGAAGTTGTATAAAAGCAAGGTCCATGTGTGATAAGACGTCGGCATATTCAGGTTATCTACCTGATATTGATTCATATCACATGTGATCTTTGCCATTCTCCTTCACCTCATAGGGCGCACCCTTGGGTAATATCTTGCATTGAAACTACATTCCATCTTTACACCATTATTTTGTTAAATTGAAAAGAACGAAAACCAAAATATTTAAAAAATAATAAAAAGGTCTTCAACATCTGAGCTAATATTATAGAATCAACCTTATTGCTTAGGGAACTTCTGCTAAGAAAAAGAAGAAGTGGTAATCACTTACAAAACAGTACACAACACGTGAAGGTAGTTTAACTGGTAACCTTTTTCAGGTAAGCAGAATTGTTCAGTTTAGTTTTGTGCTTAAGCAGCAACATGAAATTGGGTCCTGGAAGAAAAGGCTTATCCTGTTCAATTCTTCCTTGTGAAAGACAAATATAAGCGGATATTGCATTTTTGGGGGCAGTTTATTAAACTCTTTGAAAAATGGGGAGTTTTCTTTATGAATGAAGAAAATTTACAGACTTGGGTATTTTCTAAACTTCGGCTTGGGCTTTTTCTGAAGCTCTGGGACTGTTCATAGCTTTGTATCTAAAGCGTGCAACTTCAAAAATAACCGATGGAGCCTGAAATTACAGCTGTAGATTAAGCCGCTGTTTGGAAAAGGCTCCTGGAATTTCATCGCTGGAGGGTCAAGGAAAGTCTGTGAGAACAATTCTAAAGGATCCCAAGGTTCAAGGCAATGAAACACAAGTCCTAATGGTAGCTTTCTCCTGTAGAAGCTTCACTCAACATTTCATTCATATATTTTCAATAGATGTTTGACATCTCACAATACATGTTTTTCAATACTTTTTTTACATTCAACTTGTCTTCCTTTTTTCCCAATCACAAACTCATTATTCAATCATTCATTTCAAAGAGAAATCCTTTAAAATTTCACAACATTTGCACGTAAATTAAACCCAAACCAAACAAATCTGCATCATGCTTTGTTTGTTTGTTTCAATGTTGTATTTTGAAATCAGTTATTAATAATCTATCAGCGTTTTTGTTTTTAACCTTAGTAAGGAATGCAAACAATAACATTGTATATCCTCATTAACTTTTCACTAATATTAATATTTGCTGCTACTATACTAATTTCTAAAAACAACTAGCTTCGAGTAGGAATCTTTGTTATCTTTCTCTTTTGTTTCACTAAATCAAAATAACTAACGAGTATTTCCAGATTAAAGATAAGTTGCCAAAGCACTTGTTTTGCATAAGGATTAAAAATAACTTTGAGAAAATAATAAGTTTTAATCTGCCTTTTTTCAGAGAAAAATGTTTTTAATTTTGAAAGTGGCTTGTATAAAAGGAATAGATAGTTCACACAGTGCTGAGTCAAGTCAGCTATCTGTATGGGCAAAACAATAAATGCGTTAATGCGTAAAAACTGTGTGCGGCACAAGTTTTATCAAATTCCTTCGCGTGATTGGTTCCTTGGACCACTTGGCTGCGTGGAGAAGTTGGAACGCTTGACGCAGCGCAAAGTCAAAACCCAAGTTGCCCGTAAAGATGGCGTGTTTCGTGAACTATCTATAGCATTTGTTACTAGACATGCTAGAACATGTGTGTAGAATAGGTGTTGAGGTGTTCTCAAGGTAAGTGATTTCAAACCATCAAGAAGAACAACAAATAAATATTAGAATTGTAGTGATTATTTTTGTCACAAACGAATAATACAGGCGTTGGATGCATGTGAGTGAATGTAATCACTACGTGAAATCTGGACGATTCTCTTTCGCGATGCGATACCGAGTGAAATGGAAAAGCCAGACTTCTCTGAGTGATTATATATTGTGATAAAGTGCAAAGGACATGCATTTAATATTTGCTTTTTATAACTCGCACATAGATCCTTGTCATTTTAATGGGTTTTTTAAAACAATAAACACCAAAATGGATGTGGAAACTCGTCCACCCCACACTTTGAAAATTCTAAAAAAAACTTTTGAAATAACATTGAAAACTCCAAGTAGGCACCAACCTTGTCTGCCGTGATACAGCCTTGCCTTATTTGGCTAAATAGGCAGGTGAACAACTGCCTTATTTGGCTAAATAGGCAAGTGAACAACTGTTTTGAAAAACAACTCTGTAAAGCCATATAGGACTCCTACATTAAATTTTGGAGCATCGCGACCTACATGTAGGATGACACGTGACACGTGTTCAACCAATCAAATGACAAGGCTCTGTGTGTGCGATTTAGAATACAAGATAGATTTAGATTAGGCTGAGCACTGTATGATTTCCTTTGTACAGCATAGCAACGCAACTCGGCCACTACTCAAAGATCATCATTTGCTACTCCTAGCATACAGTGTGCACAAAACATGTTTGATCTAAATATTTCGCTGTGCAAAAATGCTGGATGAAATCATTTCATGCTGAGTTTTTGCTGATTGTAGTTTTGGCAACTCCATAGTTTTATTCATATATCAGGTTTCCTTTTGGGTTATATCTTGTTGTGTGCCTCCATTTTGTACAAATTATTTGAATTTTTAAAACAAGTCTCAATCCCCTACAATGTAGCACTCTGTTTAGGGGTTTCGTTTCTGGACTCTGTCTCCAGACAATGACCCAATTTTGTCAGGATAGTTAAGTTTTATACAATAATATAGGCCTGCTAAACCCAGGTCCACTTTCACCATCGCAATTTGTATGTTTTTCTAAACAGTCAAGATTAGTTTTTTGGAATGTCTGGTAAGCGTAAAAGTTTTCAATTTTGGGGGCACTGGGTTTTGAACCAGGGTCCCATTACATGGCTCTGCTTATTGCTGAATTCTGCACTTCAATCACCGTTCTCTGCTTACTGTGCAAGCGCCGAATTTCTGTGCTAGCTGTGTAAGCGAAGAATGCCTAGCAATGTGGAGTACGCACGCGCACAAGCATAAATTCCCTGCTAACTCGCTTACAGGAAGCAGAGCCATGAAATTGGGCCCAGAAGGTGTGGGCTCATGACTAAGGGTTTGGATCACCATTGTTACTCAAACACGCCGTATAACCCAAGGGGAATGCTGTTTATGAACATGTTTTGAAATTTACTTAATTGTCATGGCTAGAAGCTTTCCCAAATCCATCAAAATACTCCAGTACTCCATTCTATGGTAGCCATCTCTGGAATGTTTGGACTTTTTTGATATGCCTTGCCTAATGCTGAAAATGGATGGCTTGAGGTGTAATACCAACACTCGTCTAATTAGTACACTATGTGTAGTAACTGTTAGCAGTAACACCCAAAAGTGTGTGACATTTTGTGTCGGGCCCCATTTAAGATTGTAGTGGTTTGACTCTACAGTACTCATTCCATCAAGTTAATTAAGAAAACCATCAATGGATTTGGGATGGTCGGCTGGGTTCACCGAGAGAAGTGTGTCTTGACAACATATTCTCCCCTTTCCCTCTATCCAGTGCTGAGAGTTTAACATCGCCTTTGTCATCGGACGCATCAGAATCCAGGTGGAAGTGGCTGTAATACAAAGATGACAAATCATCAACCTGTGACACCTTGTATCACGTCACCGACTCAGACCCTGAGGATGAAACCAAGAGTGCCACATTTCACATGATCATGTTTCACCATCCGCCACCATCCTAGCTAATGACCAGCCTGGGTCACGGTCCCTGATGGTAGGTTGACCCCTGGTTGACCACTGAATGCTCAGTGACGTACTCACTCGAACGACTCATTTGGAAGTCTAGTCAACCATCACTTCTATTGCCTATTGCCTATAGTGTCACTGGTTCCCTGCTGCCCTTTACATGGGTTAGCATAAAACAAGGCCACTGGGACCAGGGAAGAAACCATTGTCCTGAGGCTGGTTCCAAATGGTCGACCACAGAAGTCAACCTTTAGTTATGGTGCGCACTCAAACTTGCTCCATATTAAGAGAGTTCAGCAAGTGGAATTCGGCGATGGTATTTTCTCTGAAACTCTTGATTTTGTCAGATTATTAATGAATTCCCCATATAATTTAGTCCGTTTATATCTGTATAATACCATTATTATCACGGTGCTCAAGTACTTTGTAACTTTTGATATGAGTGTAACAGTCGATTAAACCTCTTGCATGATAGTTTAATGTTAAACGGGTTCATATTAGATATATTTTTTACTTCTCAAACTCCTGCAATAACCAAGTTGCCTTATACAGAGTATAAACGAGCCCGGCTTGACATTTTCACAGCATTTTAGATTAAAGTGACATTTTTAGTATTCACAATTGTGAAAACTTTAAGACCATTTCATGGCCATCTGATTTAACGGTTATTTAATCGGTTGATCCTTACATCACCAATTAGTTATTGATACCTAAAATTGAATTTCAATTAATGTTCAATCTAATAGCATGAAAAGTACCCTGATTTCATAGAAATGTGCATTACTTGGTTGACTTTTTCAGTGTTTTAAACCTTATCTAAACCTTACTGAAAATCGGTTTGACTTCAAACAAATTTGCTTTAGTCTGTTTGTTTTCAATCTGATAATATTATTATATATCCACTGTGCACACACCAACCCTGCAATGCAGGCAGATGGGTTACTATACAAACCATTGTTACATAACCCGTGTAATCGGCAGGTACTGTGTGTTGCAGCTTACCAGGTATGCCTATACACCCTTAACACTGCAGCACACGCTCGGCTACCGTCTGCCAGAGCTGCCAACTCTGGCTCCCTGAAGACGAGCAGACGAGAAGACGAGCAGAGTATAGTGTTCGAAACGTCGAGACCACACCGGCTCTTTTCAGAGCCAACCCTCCCTCAAAAGAGATTTTATACATGGTTGTACCCGCAAGTTCACTATTTAGTATTTATAGTTACTTCTGGCTCCCTGATACTGCAGAAAGTTCTCTGCAAATATCCCAATCTCTCCATGTTCTGATGAACAAATTTGAAAATCTCCCTGTTTATGACAATCTTTTCCCTATTGTGTTGAACGTGATTCTCAATGTATCCCTGATTGCTGTACAAAATCTCCCTGATGGAGAGATGCAAATGTTGGCAGCTGTGTGCCGTCTGGCCATGGTCTGCCATTCTGGGAGTTACATGGTTAAACTGGGAGTTAAACTGCATCCACTATCCTGTGCCTTATGTCACTTAAGATGTGCAGTGCGCATCAGTTACACACAAGAGATCTGACACCCCAAAATGGCACATCCACGGTTTATCGAGGACGATGACGTCTGGTGCATTGGGTCAATAGTCAAACCAGATTAAAAAGGTATTGATACATGATAAAGTAAGCAATTAAGAAGTTTACTGTTTCTAAATTGGTTGCTGATACCAGTGGCTCATCTAGGATTTGAAGAAAGATGTGGAATCTGTTGATGTTCCCCCCCCCCCCCCCCCCGAGCTGTCCAAAGTCCTTAGGCTTGGGCAGTGGACCGCTGGACTGGTTGCTAGATGAGACGCTGCCAGGGTCAACATTCCTGGAAAAGTATCAGTTTGAGATATGGCCTTGGGAGAATCAAATTGCCCAAAATCAATTATTTAGTTGATTTGCCAAATCAAAATAGTCACATTTTACAGTGAACGAAATCCAAGGCTAAACGTGTGTTCTAAAATTTTCAAAAACGTGATGTTACTGTAGCATTGACCTATTTTACAGGGCTACTAACACACTGAAGCCAACACTTGTACAATTTCTCGTTCTCTTCTCTGCAAATGCTGTCTTCTTTTTGAGAGCACATCAACCAAGATGGTTACAACAACAAGAAAAGGCGCAAGCATGCGCTTCCCCCAACGAGCGGGTTTCTCAATCCTCCAGCAGGGGTCCCTAGTGGAGGTTCCAATCGCAGAGCTGTCTGGTGCCCCCTGCTGGCCAATCGGCTGGCCCCTGCATTACTTTTTTTGAGAACTAGAGGATTGTTTCTGAATGTACTCTCACAAAACAATCTCCAATGATTCATCATTTCTTAGAATGTATAGTTTTCACGGGTCATTGTACTTTTATAATTGGCGATTATGGTGCATTGAACACCATTGGAAGTGATTTTCCTAGTCAAATCAGGAATAGAAACAATGTAACAGGGATCTTTATTTCATTTTTTGCTCATTTTGTTTGCGCGCTAAGGAAGAAAATCTTTGGTTTATACCAGTCATAATAGGAAAGTGGTGACCTGTTAGAAGCAATTGCAGTTGAATGTTCATTAAATAATATATTTAAGTCGTTGTGCTTTATGTTCTGCCGTAGATTCCTATCGTTTGACAGTCAGAGAATTGACTGCAGAGGTTTGACTGCTTATTGTACATAAGTGAATTATAATTTCTGTTTTAACAACTCTATATATTTTTTACATGTAAAGATTGAATGTGTTAACTAACTATTGTTGTAGCTGTTTTTGTTTTGATATTTATGCTCGAATGTATTTATTTATTTATAGGAATGATATTTACTGGATGGATGGGAGACTTTTGCGGAAACTATAGGTGGCAGCAGACTTACCATGTAAATGCAAAGTTCTTGGACATGTGCGAAGGCTCAGAACTACCTAAACAATTGAAATTTACCTTTTATTTTCTGCTGCCAAAGAGTGTCCCACAGTCTCTCATTTTGTTGTTTCTGTTTTGTTAAAGGTGTTGTCCAATCGCACTTTATCTGAATAGTTTGGCACCTTGAACTGTAACCTTTGACCTGCTTGCAGTAGTTGTTATTTATGCAGGTAATTTATGTGGTATGGGTTAAGAATTCAATGCACCAAATTGTTTGGGACTTCGCCATGAGACAACACTGCTATATTTATTTTGGTTACTTATTTTATTTATTTGTTTGGTTGCACATTGTGAATTGTTTACCTTTATGCAAGGGTCGGTCACAAACTTAACAAAAAAGTGTCAAAATGTTGAATTTAGTTAATACTAATAACCAGCGCTGTAGTGGAGTCCCTGTTGTCCGAGTTCGAGTCCACAAAATAAATGGGCTGAGACTGGCCTTAAGTCCTCCAGCACTGTCAATTTTAATTTTAATGTATCGGATCGTGTCAAGGTGCAAAATAGTGGCGTCAGTGCGAAAATCTCGATTTTGCATGAAAGTGCTCCGTGAAAAAAAATCAAAACCCATCAAAACCATTCAGAGGAAGAGAAGTTGCCTTAAATGTCAAAATATCAAAGGGTGTGACAGAGAGAATAATAGGGAAAACAAGGTTTTTTTTAACACACACATTTTTTATATGAAGTACATTTACTCGAGGAGTTTATCCTCATGCGTTGTTGGTTAAAGTGAAGCACCTGATGCTCTAGTCTTGGTGCAAGACGTTCTTATGTTGAGTTAGTAAAACCATGCACACTCAACAATACATACATGTGGCGACTATTCCACCAATAGAGGGCGTTCTTTAGAAACCACAAGCCCTGTCAGAATGAAGTGTGATGGACCTTGGGTGTGATGGAGAAAGTCAGGTTTTTGTAAAAACACCCGCTATCGTCTGATGACTTTTGTATGCAAGCAAAAAGTTATGTAATGGAATTGCGATAGCCAAGTGGTAATGGACAACAAGGTCTTGCACCAAGATTACTTATGCTCAAGTATAGACCATGTGCCCTTTGTTTACATCTAAACTGCCCTCTATGGATTCTTCCTTGCGGTATGCATGCAGTTCTTGTTTTGCATAAATTTGGTTATGGAGTGACATCAAAGGTCATGTAATTTAAGTAATCATTAATAAGGCAATCTGACCCATGATGTCACTCCTAATCCATATTTATGCAAACTGCGATGTGTGCGCACACCACCAGGCTGAAACCTAAATGCTTTGGTTTCACCGTGATTTCAGAGGGCACACTGTCTATAAAGATTTACATTAAAAAAAATTACCTGTAAAAGTTTGTCGATTCCATCAGAGTAATTTAAAGATTTAAAGTAAAGATTTTTGTACTTTGATAACAGCTACCCTGCAGCATTTTAGTGTCTTCTACAATATTTGCTTTTTGCACCTATTGATGAGTTATTGCATTGCTTTTATACACTCAAACCGTGTTCTCACATTTTATCGAACAAATTTGTTGTCCATGTCTGACCTTTGGTAGAAGTGGCTGCATGAATAATGAGCTTTGTTGATGATAGTGAGTGGACAGACTTGATGGTAACTCTTTTGAGGAACAGGATGGTCAATGATAGGAACTGGAAACTTAATTGTTCCGGAAAAAAGTGGGGAAGAAATCTGTCATTAAAATGATTGCCTTGATGAATTTATCTCAAATGGATTTTGTGGACTCTTATTTATTTGTCTCCTTGGGTCTCCATGTAATTCCAGGCCTGATTTTTTTTCTAACGGTGGGCTCGCCAATTAGGTGTGAAATGAACATAAAATTGTTCTTTATTTCAAGTCAACCGTCAACCACATCCAGACATACAGTCAGTAAATCAATTCATTTACAGAGGTTAAAAGACATCTGCATTCTGGGCCCAATTTCATGGCTCTGCTTACTGCCGAATTCTGCGCGTACGATCACCATTCTCCAATGACCTTGTGCACAACTCTGGAGTTGAACCCTTCTTAAACTCGTAAATACAAAGTTGAACAAAACAAACAGCACTCTAGTCTCAGTTTATTTCATGTTAACATGGTTTATCTCATATACAAGATACTAAATATACAAATTAAAGTCTATACTTGGGAATGAATCCCATCTTTTTGATCTTGAAGGACAATAAAGGATGAGTGAGCTCGGGATGAAATCTCTGCAATCTGCAAAGGATCCAGATGTAAAAAAAAATTCTATTTAAATACCCAATTCATTAACTTAATCAAGCAAACACTGTATTGAAATAGGCTTCATAGAGCTTTACCATGTTTACAGGCCTTCACCATGTTGGTCATGTTCCTTGTCTGCACGAGCATCCATACATTCTGCATTTTATAAAAATAGCATGGGGCCAGACTAAATTTTCCTTTCTGCCTCAGTTTGAATACATTGATATAGAAAATAATGGTGAATTGGTAAAATAGACTGGCTCCAGCTTCTACAATGAGAACAAGTATCCTTAAAACTACAATTTGCATGCAAGGAACATGACAAACAAGGTAGTAACATGTAAAGTATCTAATATTGACACACTTCTGCAGTATTTCCGAAAAGCTTTGAGGACAGAAAACTTAATTGCCACAATTGTTTTGAGAGCTCAGTGGGACATGGAACCCAAGAATGCACGTTTTTTAAAGGTAATGGCTAGATCATTACACTTGAGGTCCTTTTCAAAACCACAGCTTTGGGCTTTGGATTTGACAGCCGCCAATAGTCTCCTTCAGTAATTTTGAAAACTGGCTTCAAAACCTAATGCTTCCAAAACGGCTGCTGAAGACAGCTTAGCCAGTCCTTTGTATTACAAAAATATGATAATATAATAAAGAGTCTATTAATGGACTAATGCGAAACATTTTTGTCCCCCCAAAATGTAACCGCACCAGACAATGAATTCATTTGCAAGGGGCCTTTATGGCCCACTAAAAATAATTTATTAAAACTTGATAAATACCTTTCAAAACAAAAAACACCGAAGACTCACCAACTACTAAATAATAAAAAAGAGAGGAAAACAAAAACGTGGAATGTTAAGTTTCTGAATATTTACATCACAGAAAATATATATATATTTTAACTACAAAAATATTACTCTAAATCTTAGCGGGTCTTTTTACGTTTATGTTTTAACTTTGTATCAAAGATGTGCCTACAAAAAATCTTACCAGACATGCAACTTCTCAGGGGATCAGCTGATTTCCTCCTTTATTTTTCTTTCTTGGTTTGTGTTCCATAGACAATTGAAAAGCACTTTATAAATATTGCGTCTAAGGCATTTTCCTTTTTTTGTTTGCCACTGTAAATTGCATACTGTCTTATAACTTATAAACTCTCAAGTAAAAAAACCACAAGGGAAACTGATTGGGTAAATTTTAAAAATATTTTTGGATTGAACAAAGACAAATTGATGAAAGCGGGACTTGAACCAGAGACCTCTGGACTAACGTGCCAGCGCTCTACCAACTGAGCTATCTATCTAGCTCTATGCTGGTGGTCTCGCCATTTTGTCAATATTTTTGTTCGGGGTGCCAGTCATCCATTTCCCCATGCAAAGATATTGCCAAAATAGGGAGACCACCAACATAGGACTACATGTAGGTAGCTCAGTTGGTAGCGCGTGATATGTTAATACGGAGGTCGCAGGTTCATGTCCCGCTCCAGTCAATATTTCTTTGTTTAACCCCAAAACAAAAAAACTGATGCAAAATCATACCAAAAAAATGAGAACCATACCAGGATACCCTGTTATCAAATAAAAAAAGTCAGTATTTATGAATACACATTTTTCAAAGCTGTAAAACCATTACTGCATGAGACATCTTTGAAGTCTGTTAAAATTCTCTAAACAAAAACGGTAACAAAACATTTTTCTTCCACATAAATATCGAACGACAAATACCAAATTAAGTACAATTTCTAACAGATACTTGATGTCAATGAGTGACAAAGTTGTTTAATGTTTGAAAGTTAACGAGTGCTTAAGCTGCACTCTTCTTTTTTCCCAAGTCTGTATTTATAAAGCAAAAACCAATTGCAAAACAATTTGACACAGATTTCAATTTCTGGGTGTACAAAGACAAATTTACTAAACCGACTTTACATGTCTGTGCTCTACCAACTGAGCTATCTCACCCTATGTTGGTGGCCTTGCTATTATTTTGTATCACTATTTCTATTCGGTGAGCACCAGTCAAAAGTCATACAACCGCATACATCTGCTGTATAGCCAGGGATTTATGCTCAGTTTACATTACAACCTGGGAAGTAGTATTGTTAAAAGGGAATCACCTGAAAGGGATGTTATTTTTTCTTTTAAATATCAAGTAATAATCCTCAAAGGAAACTCATTTCAATCAATTTGGGGTGAAAAAAGACAGGGGAAATTTACTTGAGTTTAAACAGGGTTACCCGTTTCTCAGCTGCATCTAAACGCCAATCATTTTGCTGGACTTCTTTGTACCATTTACCTGTGCATCTTGCGCCTCGGCTTTCAGGTTAGCCTTGTGTTCCTTCACCATTTCCTGCCGGCGGACTTGACTGTACAGCCCCGATCCGCCCAGAACCATGAAATTACTGAACCACCAGAGGGCGGTCTTTGCGTCCTGGAAGTACGTCACAGCCAGGATGGTTTGGGCGCACGCCTTGGCGGTCCCGCTGATGTTGTGGGTGAGCGGGCTGGTGACCTGGATCTGGAGTCCCGTCACGAACCCGATCATGAATCCGAACACTCCGCTGACAGTCATTAGCATCCAGAAGTGACCGCTGTTCAGATGGGGGAAATTCCACACCACGCTGAACTCGCCCGTGACGTAAACAAGCGGGATGAAGAGCAGAATGGCGTTGATGTTGTTGTAGAACATGAGACGCCAGATGTTGTCCTCGACCACGTAGAGGGTTTTCTTGGTGAAGATGGCGTTGAGGCTGACAAAGAGGCTAGCTAAAATACCATAGATCACTCCTGTGTATGACAACACTCCTATAGATAGACAAAAACAAAATAGTATTGAGTCGTCAGGGAAAATATCTGCTTTAGCAGAAGATGTTGCTCAACGCAAATCTGCTTACAAAAATATGCAGGGATGCTGTTAAGAACAGTGTATGACATGATTTTTACCTTTTTCTTTAAGCCAGAAATAGTTTGTGCTCAGCTATTTTTTGTGCTTAAGCAGCTCCCCGAAAATTGGCCCTGAAGTACAGATAAGCTCAATTTATGACAAACTTTAAAAATGAAAACCCTTACTTGCTAAAAACAGAAAAGTTGATAACCAGGATAACAGCCAAATTGCCTTAATGTCCTTGTAATGTGTAATGATTTTGTAAAGTGTTATGCAAGGTTTACTCTCAACTTTTTCAGGGACAAGCCAGCAGAACCAAATTGTATTTCACTGGTCCCCAGCTTTCTAACTGGTCCGTATTTTACGGTTTCCTTGCAGAATTGCATGGGACTTGTAATTTGAACAATCTGTGGTTTTTACATACAGTAGCGATGGGAAGCAATGAAACTAGCCAGCTGCACTAGTTGGACAGAATTGTGACTGGTTCTCAGGTATTCTAACTGGCATTTGGCCAGCGGACCACTGGTAAAGGAGAACACTGTTGACTGACTGCACTGTTGCAGGACTGCCAACAAATTTGCAATCAAGGAGACTTTGTACAACAATCAGGGAGATATTTAGAATTAGATTCAACATAACAGGACATTTTTTTCCATAATCAAGGTTTCAAATTTGTTCATCAGAACATGGAAAGATTGGTTTATTTTCAGGGAATTTTCCGCAGAATCAGGAAGAGTTGGCAGCTCTGCTGTTGGGAAATTGACTGCTTTCAACTTCACTGACCTAAGGTAAAAACTCCCCATTTACAAGTGCACCAAATGAAAGGGGCGTATAAGGTCAAAGGTCACTTACCTGCGCTATCCTCTTCATTAACCCCAAGTAAGAAGCCCCCGATGATTATGCAGCAGCATACGACGGCTCGCAGGGACGTGGTCTGCTTCAGGAGAACGTACGACAAGATCTGGATCAAGGAAACATAGGATTGGTTTAGTTTCTCTTCACTGGTTTCCTAACCTCCTCCAAATAGGCTACGGCTGGATTCGACAAAGTGCTAAGATTCATCTTAAGATGAGTTGTCAATATCACCATAGTGATTTGTATTGTGACATCACACTTTGCTTCTGTGCTTAGCTGATACGCATTTAACGAGTTAAGATAATAATATTAATAATAATGGCTTCTTATAGCGCTCATATCCATCACTCAGTGACGCTCAAGGCGCTTCAACATTAAGTATTTTCCTGCAAGGTATGTGGGGCTTCGTTTGAAGTATGAGACCTACTCCTTTACATAGCACTATGTAATGGTTTACAAGGTGCTGTGGCACAATATGCAGCCAATCAAACCAGGAACACCGGGGCGGACCCCTTCTCTTTTCGATAAGTGCACTTGGTTCTTTTACGTGCCTTGCACAACACACGAGGCCAACGGCTTTTCGTCCCATCCGAAGGACAAAGCAATAATGGTTAAGTGTCTTGCTTAAGGACACAAGTGTCACGACCGTGACTCGAACCCACACTCTGCTGAGTCGGAAACACCAGAGCTTGAGTCCGGTGCTCTTATCCGCTCGGCCATGACACGCCACAAAGATCAATCTTAGATCTTTGTAAAATTGGCCCAGGGCCCAATAAGCAGAACATTTTGCTTACAAATTATCTGCTGAGCAAAACTGAGCAGGAAACCAATTACTGATGATATGATATTCTGGCTGTTAACCTTATTCTGGTCAGTAAACATGGTAAAAGTATTTCTTGGTTAATGTTTCATATTTTATTTTTTCAGTGTCAAGGAGCAGTTTTTTTGTTTCAATAAATGGAATCAAAATAGTTCCAACTCATCAAGAAAAACCAAAAAACAAAAGCAGAAAACTAGAATATGTTTTATCTTTGAGACGAATGCATCCAAATCTTACCACGTTGAATACTGTTGTAAGCGAGCGGCCAATGTTGTAGAATGCCACCCCTACATGCTTCAGACACAGGTTGTTCATTGTGATCATACCCACAAAGAAGATTGACAGAGGCATCACCTGATCAACAAAAAGTTAGCAGTCGTAATTCATTACAATTGAAAATGTGGCAGTAGTAGTTCGACACTGGCGAAGTCTTTCTCAAACATGTCAAGAGTCAAATGTGAGGTCACTCTCCTGTAGACTACCGGGGCCCAATTTCATAAAGCCTGTAAGCACAAAAACTTGCTAAGCACAGACAAATATTGCTTAGCAAAAACAGGTTACTGGCCAACACTTCACAGAATTTACATTGTTGCCACTGGCACCCCGCTCATTTCTTGATAAGTTAAGAAATTTACTAAGCAGAATTTTCTACTTAAAAGCTTTATGAAATTGGGCCCAGAGCATACTGATAAAAATGTTGAGTTATTACACCACAGAACTTTTCAGAACCACCAAACAGAGAGAGTTTTATGTGCTTTGCGTTACTGCAAACTTAAGGCCTACTAGGTTGTATCTCCACCATGCAAAGTCACTTACCTCTCTGGTCACCTTGTAGTCAAATCTGATTGACGGAAAGGAGATGATATTTGGTGCTATCGATCCAATAATGCTTAACACTACGCATATAAGGGTTGTGACAGAACACTGAAAGAATGTAACAAACAGCGGCGCATCCAGCTGGGAAAGAAAAAGAGAACAAAAGGTTTAACTAACACTTCCCCAAATGTAAAAAGACAATTACTTGGTGCAAGATGCTGTTGAATTTGATTCTATACTGTTATCACAATCACTATCCACCATGCAATTGCAAAGAACGAAAACCATCCAATGAAATGCAGCTGTACTAGATCACTCCCTGTTTTATCGCTTGACAAACCGTAGTCTTGATTAACGCTGCTGGTTTCTGCATCAGTCACCGGTAGAGGGCGCAATATTGACTTGCCCAGAAAAACTGGGCAAGTCTAGGAATCTTGTTTGAAATGTTTACTTGATACAGATACCTCTTCTCCTGCAATTCGTGTTACCATGTCATCAACTAAAACAAAACGGACATCGCCAATCAAGACTAGTTGAACTAGTGGTTCCTCACAGCGAGTGCAATTAGTGCATGCCCTCTGTTGGTGGAATTATGGCCACACTTACATTGGCCAATGGAAGAAGACCTTGTACCAAGACCAACAAAGACATTAAATCCTCTAAACCAATGTGGAAATTTAAACTTTTCTGAGTCCACTAGGGCTCTCCCAAGGATTGGATCTAATTTACAAAACTACCAACCTCCCACAAATTCTTTGAGTCTGGTGCCGCTGCTGCTTGAAAAGCAACTGTATAAATCAACAATTCAATCAGCAAGGTTTTACTTGAGCTTCAAAACAGAACCACACCACGGCATTTCAGGATTGAGTTAGCCAAAGGATTGCTCTTTCAGTTTTAAGCACAACATGACTTGTCAATATGCAAATCAATATATGGTCAAGATGAACTTGGTACTTTGCAGTCTTGTATTTGAGTCCGAGTCTTCAGTATTGAGCCCAAGTCCCAGATCATTTGGGACGAGTCTTGGTCCGAGTCACAAGTCCCATACAAAGTTTTAAAATATTTTGGAAAAAAAACAACAACCCCAAACCAACAGATACTGAACATGTAATATACAATTGTAAAAGTTATGTGTTGTTTTTTATCAAGTAGGGCCTAATATACAAAAAGGAAAACTTAGTTTGTCTTTTATTAAGGTTCCTTAGGCTATAGGCTTAACAGGAAGCTGGTTGAAATGTTAGCCCTGAAGCTCACGACTCTTTGAAAAGTAGTCACGGTACAGGCTGATGCTTCAAGGGGGCAACAGAGGCAATTGCCTACATGTACATGTCCCTGCTCATTGCCTTGGTGCCCCTTAAATTGCAAATTTGTATTATTCCCATAACATTAATAGTTTCCCTCCCTTGCCCTTCTGAGATTGAAGCACAAGGCCTCATATGGTAAAGTAGACATTCAAAAGAAAGTTTCACTTTTCACTTTCAAGAAATTACTTTTTTATAGGTATTGAAATACAAATTTGCTTTCCAGTCTCAAGTCCAGCCATGCCAGCTCAGCTGGTCGAGTCCAGTCGGCTGAGTCCAGGTCATTGCCCAAAAGTTGTGACCCGAGTCGGACTCAAGTCCGAGTCATGGTCCTTCGTGAGTCTGCATAAGTGGTTTGTGTTAAAATGGTGGAAGTTAATGCGTACTAAAAGCAATTACACATTGAAGATGACATTAAAGATGGTTTGTATAGTGGAAGACGGGCAATGGATGTAGACTAGGAGTAGTTTACCTTAAGATCTTGGCTGCTTAGAAGGTACTTATTGAGAAACACCATGGAAATCGAAATAAACCTGAAAAATAATATTAATACAGAAGACACACAAACTGTCAGCAAATTTATGTAATGTCTCAAATTAAAGATGTTTATTGCAGATTTTGAGTGTACAAATTGTAATAGTAAAATACTACGGTGGCTGATTTCCGCCAACAAAACACTTTTTCAGTACGGCGATATAACGCCCAATTATGGTGTTATAACGCCCTAATTATTACGCCCTAATTTACAGCATTATAACGCCTTACAGCATTATAATGCCCTATTATGGCATAATAACGCCCTGCTATGGCATTATAACAGGGTATGTTCAGACACAGTACTAAGTTAGACCTGATCCGGTCTAACTTTTACGAGCAGCAGGGGAGCAGTCGTAAAAAATAAAAACCTTGGGTTCAGACAGTCCGGAGTTGAACCAGACACGGTTTATCTTCGGTTTTAAGAGGTCAACACAGCACCTGACCCAATAAACAACATCCGGAACATTTACATAAACCGCTCGAAGGTGGCTGCACTCTGACCCGCGACAAGCGTGCCAAAAGACGCCCGCTTTCACAATATGGTGTGTTACGTAAGACGTCTTTCAGGTCAACAGTCACCGTGGAGGACTTAAACCGGATGTCATTCTGTCCACACACCGTGTTAAAAGATAAACCCAAACTGGTTTAGACTTACACCGTCCCGCTGGACGGTCTTAAGTTTTTGGGTTTAGACCTGATCTGGTCTAACTTTTTTTGCATTCAGACGCAAAAGAGTTGAACCAGAACCGGTCTTAGTTGAGTTAGACCAACTTTAGTATGGTGTATGAACGACCTCATAGTATAACACTCTCAATGTTTATATTATAAGCATTCATTCAAGAAGTTTATTTATGTATACACAAGGGGAAAACATTTCTAGTTTTTTAGCTAATTAAAGAAAGATGGATGGTATGGTCATGGATGTACTGATCAGGAAATGTTTTTAACTTGGATTATAAGGCCATAAATAGGGCTTTATAACGCTGTAATATGGTGTAATAATGCTGTACTGAAAAAGCGTTTTGTTGTTGCCGGAAATCAGCCACCATAAAAATACACATGGTAAGCCGAGATTAATTTTATTTATATTCTAAGTCCTGAAACCACATATATCGTCATCTCCACCAACTGAATTCTTCTACTAGGTACTAGGAGAAGGAATTTGTTGGAGGGCAGCACCATGGATAACCATAGTACTAGTAGTAGTAGATTTATATGTTATAAATCTACTTAAATGTAAAGATTAAGAAAGACTCAAATTAATGACTCAAAATAAGACTATATAATTTATTACTGTTTTAGTTTATGGGTTATTACTATTAGTTTATACTGTGTACCTCCACTTTTTCACCCATTTTGGCACAAAACAAGAAAAGGTTGAAGGTCGGAGGTCAGAGCTACCTGGAAGTTGCGATTATTTAAAATTTATGTAATTACAATGGTTATACGGCATGTACGGAGGACGCTTTTGTGATGAGCAAATAACTTGCGATATGCACGACCGCAAACTTCCTTCAACCACCTGCTGGAACAAATTGAAGCCCAATCCTCAAACACTGTCAAAGTGCCAGTGCCAGAACATGCAGAAGGTAGACCCAGGAACTGGGATGGGGCACTGGAGTTTTTTTTTTACAATTTTGCAGCGCCCCATCCCGGCAACTCAAGGAATAGGATTCATATCTGCACATCATGATCATGTTCCGCCCCAACTTGACAATTGTCCCAACTATAGTTGGGACTGGTCCCAACTTGAGTGTTAAAGTTGGGACGTCCCAACTATAGTTGGGATCTCCCATAGAGTTCAACAGGATGGACACCGTGGTCGATCATGCATGGATTTCTGTGTGACACTACTGCAGCTGATGCAATCGGCGTTAATTTAACAAGATTCTTTATTTCAAACCCGGGTCTCGGCTCTGTACCAACTCATGTCAAAACTGATGATTGAGCTAGAGCCGGTCGAGGTAGAATTCTACCTCCATGGCTAAACTCCCGGTGTGAAAACATGTAGTGTTTTTAGAGGGCTCTGACAGACAGCGGCCTCATGCTTTCAGTCTCAAAGTAGGCTCACGCATTTAGTTTCCCCTCTCTCGGAAAACCAACATTCCATCTAATCTAAGGCCGAGTAAAAAAAAAGATATGTTTAGCGTCCCCGCCCGCCTCCTTTTTGGGCGCCGCCTCCTTTTTTAAATTTTTTTTACCCTCATTTTTTTATTTTTTTTTATTTTTTATTTTTTTTTAATGCAAGTTCGTCTCGACAAGGCTAAAAGCCACTCTTGGTAAGGGGCTACAAGAAGAAAACATTATAAACGGTGAAAATAACTCAGGGGAGCTAAAGCTAGGAATTGATATAAAATTCCTCTTAAAACAGTCCAGATTGTTAAATTGAGGGAAACATGCACCAGGCAAGGAGTTCCAGAGAGTAGCAGTACGTGGAATAAAGCTGTTGGAATGGCTCTTTATTCTACATCTCAGCAAATTAAGAGTGTATGGGTGAGAAGAAGCAGAAATTCTGGTTGCACGCTCAAACACTCTGATAGGAGGAACTAGGTCAAACACACTGGTGGCACATTTACCATGAAAATATTTGTAGAAAAGACAGAGGCTGGCTACAGGCCTACGATGGGAAAGAGGTTGTCATGTTGATCCCAGTACTTCACCCACAAGATTAACAATACGCTTCTGCATGCACTCTCTATCTTATAAAGATAAATGACAGGCAGAAGCTCCAGCCCAAATGTGACAACAGTACTCCATTAGGGGGCATATAGTTGTCTTATACAGGTAGATAGTAGCATCGGGAGATAACAACTTCCGAGCCAATTTTAGTGTACTGAACCATTCATCAGTACACTAAAATAGCACAAAATCTGTGAATAAATATACCTTGGCCAGCCATATTTAGCATGGCGGCCATCTTGGAAAAAAATAGCAAAAGATTGGAAAATAGTAAATAGTAGCGCCCTGTCTCCTCCTCTTTTTGAAAAAGTCCGGACATGTTCAAGATCTTGTCCAACATGTTTCTTTTATGTATTGTGTGTTTGGACAGAAGAAAAAACAATGGATATTTGAAATTTAAAAAAGAATGGCAGCCATCTTGAAAATAAAAAATAAAAAATAAAAAGCCCCTCCTCCTTCCTTTTTTTTAGAAACCCGGACACTAAACATGTTTTTTTTTTTACTCGGCCTAAAATATTCTTAAAGGAAAGTGGTCTTAAAAACTACATACTATGAAACTTACATGTTTCAGTTTATTCATGGGGGTGAGTTGTGTTTACTGAGATCCCAACTATAGTTGGGACGCCCCAACTTTAACACTCAAGTTGGGACCAGTCCCAACTATAGTTGGGACGGTAGTCAAGTTGGGACGGAACAATCATACGGACAGACGAACATAGAAGTTCTACAGTTTCAGTACTACCTCCATAACCTTCCGGCTACCTCTCTGCTCTATGACCGATGATCAATGATGGCATCCAAATATTATTATTTTATTTAGCTTCCCCTTGTCCTTATTAAAATATTTTATAGTTACTTTTTACCACAAAGTCCAAAAACAATATCTTATTCTCATTTATTTTGGATAATTAAATAAAGCATTGTCTCAACTCAAAATATTTCTGCTTAGCATTTCTTTACGCAAAAAATTAAGAAGGAATGATCACGATAGATCAGAAGACAGAGCAGAGGCAGTGTTTACCAATAAGCCGTCACAACCACCGCAATCTTCACGAATGTCTGCAGCAAAGTTGCCTTTCCGGCATTTGGAGATGATGTTCCAGACGAACCTGCCATTTTAACTGTCGCGCCACCCCCAGCAACAGAAGTTGATTTCTGCATTGATTTTGATGCCCCAGCAGATCTTCTACATCGGGTGAACTTTGCTCGTCCAGGCAACCCCTTGATCATCCAAAATTGTAAGTCAATTTCGACCACCCAAGTCAACTCAAATTAATAAATTCCTCGATGGGGGCCGCGCCACGACAACATTGTGCATAAACTGCAAATAATCTCTTGAGGGCGCTAGGCAGCAGACCCCGAAATGACCAGAATCATCGTAGTAAACCAATTTGGGACTGAGCCGCTTAGCGAATGATGTTTACTGGTTGTCTCTAGCCAGACCGTAAGTACAATTCCAAAAGAGTGCTTTTGTGCACCTTGTTTTTAATCATTACGATTTCGTGCTGCATATTGCTCTTGTGTGCACGTACGAAGTGCATGTGGAAATCTGAGGTTGTTTACTTCGAAGTTCGATTGAAGTCACTTTCCGTAACCCCTGCGGCCCATTGACGATCTCAGATCTCATCTTGCTTGTCTGCAACAACAACGTGCTGCCATTTACTTTGGGTAGCCTGTTGAGTTTTTATTTTTAATCTACGTTGAGAGCTAGCTGTGGACTTCTTGAGTGAGGAAGTGAAACCAATGGAGAGTTTTGTTTTTTAAAGTGTAGTCTAAAAAAACTGTAAGTAACATTACATTTTGATTGATTTACGAAATGAGTAACTTATGCTAGAGCGTCACAATAAACAATACAATAACATTAAACAATATACACATTTATAAACCATGATTTGAGGGTGGACAGTCGACAAATAGCTGCTCGAGGTATTGCAAGTTGACAAAGCTAGTTCCCGAACCGAAGCGTAGTTGGACATGTTGGAGGGAACTACATGTATGATTTTTCAATACGGAGTTTAAATACTAAATTAAAAATAGGCCTAATTATTGACTGTCAACCCAAAAATAAACTATGTTATTGAATATAATATTTTTAAATATACAACTCATACCATGCTCAATTGTTATATTCTTATGTTATATTACTGTGACATTAATTTTACATCATTCATTTTTGGCATTTATTAATGACAACAGCTGTCACTAAACTATTAACAGATGACTTTATTAGTTAGCAACCTAACAACGAACGGACAGGTTAACTTGTAGTAAGTTACTTGGACGAGCCCTTTTCCCCGCAAACCAAATTGCGTATTTAAATTAACATTTTTACAGTAATTGAAGAATACCCTGTCATGCCTGTACTACTCCTAGAATTATGCGGTTCGTTCCGCTATCGTCTCTTCGTAGGGACGATAGCGGAACAAACCGCATAGTTCTAGGAGTAACCCTGTACAACATGTAGGCCTACAACGTGTTTCGCACAGACTGGTGTGGGCAGTGGTTGTTGCGATAATCGTAACCCTCCAGCCTACCCCTCCAGCATCCCAAGAGGGAGGCTGGAGGGTTACGATTCTCACAACTAGGGCAGTGGCAGACCTCCTTGTGCAGGTAAACCAATCAAGTATTTTTTTTAGTACGGTACATGACATTCAACACAATTCGCCGTATTTTTTACCACAAAACACAACTATGTGACAACTGGGTAAAATTTTTACGTTGTTTCCCTTTTATTGGGCTCTCAAATCTGTCTAATTAGAGAATATTTTGAGGGCCTACAATTTTTATTTTTTTTTTTCACAAATTGTGGGTGGGTGGGTCACAAGAAATAACTGAAAATCAAAATTCAGTTTTTATAAAAAATATTTTTTTTTTTTAATTAACAAACGAAAAAGAAGAAGAAAAAGTACCCAGCTGGCCAAGATTGTCAATTCAATTCCTGATTAAACTACAAAGTTGTTTGTTGATGCCTGAAAAATACATTGAAAACTACTGATGTTGGAGACCTTTGGTCTAAATTATCTGGTTCATTTGAGGCATTACTTTGTTCTTCAGTGTATAGATTATATTATGAAGCCATTCAATATTTATTTTTTAAAAATCGTTTTAAAAATTGACTATTCTGAATAGCCCCTAAGGGTGCACCCCACTAAATAAACTCCCACACGTAGCATCCAGTGCAACATGCTAAATATTCAAAAACACACACAAAATACTTAGAAGTCTCACAGCTTTTTACATTCAAGGGGAAATTATTCATTGACTTTTGAACTTTAACCCTCTGCTCAATTTATTATGGGGAGTCCCAGGGCCCCGTCGAGTTATTCTCCCTCCAAATAAAAAAACGGGTTACAATTGAGCACACTTTTTACACCGTATCCCTTTTCTTGGGCTCTCAAATCTGTCTAGAATAGAAATTTTGAGTGCCTACAAAAAATTAATACGGCCGACGCCCTGTTTACTCCCTATTTAGTGGGGTGCACCCCTAAAATTTAAAGTTTGCTGGGACCATAGAGTTATATATAGGAACTAGAGAGCGCACTAGCCTAGGTACGCGGCCCGACAAGGGCAGCGCGGCGGCCATTTCTTAAGTAGTCAAAAACAACGTCTAAACTATTTGTGCGTGTTGCAACAGAGCAATGGTTTTAAACAATGAAAGGGTTTACTGTGAAATTTATGAATGCCAGTGAAGACCGTTTATAGTACTAAATAATCCCCGAATAAATATAATATTTTAGAATAATGATTCCTTCACTTTGGACAATAAATCGCGATCGTGGCATGTGTGTGTTCATCCTCTACTATTGAAACAAATAACCTAAACCCCATGAAACAACTTTAATACAGCCGCTTTTTTTAAAACCGCATAATGTGTACTTAGCAAGCACATCGCGTAATTCGTATTCAATGTTGCCATCGTACAAAATGGCGCGCGTGTCTCCTTGCGGTCCCGTCGCGTTTGTGCACGTAGCATTACCAGTGCGCCCTCTAGTTCCTATACATAACTCTATGGCTGGGACCTACATATGTACACATGTAACTGTATGCCAGGCCCTATGCCACTGCACCCCCTGCTAAATGCAACACAGTGTACCACAGCATGGGATTTGGGTTTATTGACAACTGTGACATTTAACACAATCAACCTTTACCAACTTGGCAGAACAAGTTCAGCGGCTCACAACACCAAGACAAAATATGAAAACTAATTTCTTTGTATTCATTTGTTAGTCTCGTTATATAAAATAAAATAAAAACTAAAGCGGGGCGAAATGCAACTAAGCTTTCCCATATCATTCCAACTGGCGCGCCTTGATCATGGCTTACACACTGGTGGATAAAACAGCACTAAAAACACATTGGCCTACTAAATTTCAGTGTATTTGCCGGAAATAGGTGCCCTATATACTTTACTCAACAGGCCTAGAATTACACAGAGGCCATGGAGGCTATGGCCTTAGTTGCCCCTGGTCTTGGCCTTGGTGCCCCCATTAAAAGTTTCCCTGAGACCATGTTAAGCTTTTCCAATGGAAGAGCCCTTTGCAAAATGAAAATGGCCTAGCCTCAAAGATGAAATTCCAGGCCTGTAATGCAGTACAATTAAACAATCTTGGGGTAAATTTGCTAGAAGGCATCAAACCATGTACACTGGGCTGAACACAATCCTTCCTCCATGATTTAGCGCACATTGTATGCATACAGGTTGTACAATTTTGTACACATTATAAATTCAGATATTTTTACCTCTTTGATAACAGCAAGAAATGTTACCTTTAAAGACATATAAAAGGCAGTTGTAGCCCCCCCCCCCTACTACAGTATGTACAGTATACTGAAATTTTTATTTAAAAACGACATCCAGATTTCATTTCAAATTTATGCACACAATTAGATCTTCGTCACCAGATGTAGCCATCTTGGTTCTTGTTTTCTCCCATTCAAATCAAACCAAACTGAGGCTGGAAGGTAGAATAGTCTGATCCCCATAATGGGTTTATGTGTTCAAGAATGTTGTTGCACATTGGGAGCAAGACAAACAAACATAAATTAAGGTCTTCAGATTTTATTTGTTGGCAAAGAAATTATTTTAAATAATCAGATGCACACCTCAGTGTAAATATTTCACAGTAAACTGATGAGTTCTCTTTCACTGGCCTATTACATCGCTTTAACGGTTTTTGTTTTGTTTATTGAATGCAAAGGTCTTCCGTGTGTTGATAATTTCTGCCGTGTTGATTTAACCTTAGCCCCCGGTGCTCCTAATTCTATTGAACTATAGACATGATAGAGATGTTCATCTGATAAAGAACAGAGACTTATGCAGTCCAAAGTAACATCATAATACATCCAAACGAACCTCAAAGCTATCTCCATACAGACATATCTCCCGTTGAATATCATGTCTACATAGTGGTGCCACAAACAATGTACGTACAGTACATGTAACGTAATAGAGACCATCTGTTGTACATCTTCACTCTTTATCCACACATGATTGATGTGCCTGATTTTTGTTTAAATGTTTTCATTTTGTCATGTAATTGTCAAGAAAAAGAAAATGAACCAGAAAAGTTTGATTCGTTCAAGAAATGTTGTGATTGTAGAAACACTGTATGTTAACATGGGAAATGTTGAGAAAATTATGTAACAAAGTCAACACTTTTTAATTTAGGACGGAATTAAAGACAGTACATGTAGGTCTAATCTTAGAGAGGTTTAAAGAAGCCATGGGCATTTGGATAGAAGCAAGCCAGTAGCCACTTTATACAATGTTGATACATACACAGTACACATGTACATCTAGTTATAAATTATTCTTTTAAATAGCCATGTGAGCTTCAAATCAAAACCCAACTTTGAACATCGTTTGGACATTACGGGCTAGGGTTAGGGTTAGGGTCAGGGCACAGTCAGCGTGAAGAAGACTTTTAACAGGATCGTGTACATCTGTGTGTATTTAGGTCAAGCTCATCATGGTTTAGCTTCAAATGTCATGTATTTACTTGTGTTCCAATTTTCAAGTTAGGATTAGCAGACTTTCGAGTCACAGTCATGACAGTGTTTGAGTACACCTTTGTTGATCCTGACCAACTTGATGTGGGCAAACTTGTATTGTGTGATTGATTTTTTGGAGAAATGGCCGAATAAATAATAATAATAATAATGTGTCATGATCGTGTCAACAGTAAAACACTGTGTATGGTGTATCCGTGTGCCCACCTCTATGGTGTGCTGTAGTAGTATTAAGCCACTGTGTTATGGTACAAATGTAGGCCTACAGTACACATTGTAAGCGGTATGCACGCATGTGATTCATGTAGCCACAGAATTCAATGTACACACAATTTAATAGCTGTTTGAAATGTTGAATTGTCAAGATTAGGGCCTGATATTTTAAACATGAAATAGCGATTCTCAAATGTTATGGACATCATTTGTCGATGTTTGTACAAATATATAATGTAGTTGGACCTGTGACAATTTTTTTCTCAGCAAAAACCTGCGGTTATTACTATTAGTGCACATTGCACATCTGATTGTGACACAGATCTTCAAGCCTGTACGTAATTTTTTCCAAGACATCTTTATAAATGCATTTTTATTTCTGTCTTGCTTTTTAATTGAGCTCTAGATACAAGATACCGAGTTGGCAGTTTTCATCTGTGGTATTTGTCTTCGGTTGGGGGGGGGGGGGGAGGGGGGGTTACCTACAATTTACTGAATTGTATTAGAGGCGTACGCTGTTTGTACAATTATTCAAGTTGGTAGGTAAACTTTAATTTTGGCTTCTAATGAAGGATCAGTGTTTGAGGCCTGGTTGACGTTGGCATTAATTTGGGAGTTTTTTTTTCATGTTTTATTAATATTAAAGGCACATCTACATGTATTTTAATAACAAACATGATGTTTTTGCGATAAATGTGTAATTTTTCATTTTTGTGCCGTGTAGCTTTTATTTAATGACCTACATGAAAGTTTCCTGTTGGAACATTTACATGTAAACCACAGGATTTGAATAGCACTCTGCACTAATGACGTCACTTTTGCTCAAAATACAACTTTGTCAAACAAACATCACGCGATCCCCGCATCAGCGCGCCAGACAGCATTTATACAGCAAAAACATGCAAGAAAATATAAAGCTTGAATACGTACATGTACGCGCGCGTTGTCTGAGATGCGGGTAGTGAACTTCTATTTTGTTCATTAGTGATGAGTGCTATTGACCTCGCATCACGAGGTACACTCGGTGGTCTAGTGGTTAGACATCTGCTCTTAAATGTGGAGGTTGTGGGTTCGAATCCCACTAGAGTAGTGCATCCCCGTGGATTTGTTTCCCAAAGGAATCAGGGAAAGTGCTTGCACTGAGTGTACAGGGCTTGTCACACATTCTTTTCAAATCAAATCAACATTTATTTCCACATTGGTAAAACAAAAAGGAGATTAATAAACAAATTTAGAACAATGATTTAAATCAAAGACAATCAAGAACTGATTGAGAAAAATAATTGTTGAAAACAAAAAATAAGTATTGAAATGAAAATAATGTAATGTAACACGTTGGTGTGATGTGAGGGTAAATGAAAAAAAAAACAATTTTCAAGCAAGGTAACCAACAGAAACATTCAACTTTAAGGATTGTGTATGAATGGCACAACTGTGCACCATGGGACTATCTAGGTACAATGTAGGCCTACACAACATGTAAGTCCACCACACATTTTTAATTATCATATGGCTGGCATAGTTTATGTCATTACAAAACCACGGTGGATGATATTGAATTGTAGTGTATTGTTTGGTTTTTGAAAAAAAGTATATTAAGTTCCATGCACAAATTCTCAATGAATGCATTGTACAACCAACCTGTCAAAATTTAACCGGTAACTTTTGTATTCTTGCTTTAATTTCAATGTCTGCAATAGATGTCTTTCCGATAGATATTTTTCTGGAGAATTGGCACCTTGGTACAAATCTCTTCACTAAGCTTTGAGTCTTATTAGATGAACAGACTACATCATCATTCGGTCCCTTGCCCCCCCCCCCCCTTCCCCCGGGTGACCAATTCTATATTTGGCTTAAACCTGTTTACACACACTTTGTATATTGTACAACGTACCTCTAACAGAAACAAAACAAACTTTTTTACCAAGCAATCATATTAAATTTATTATCTTTAATTTCAATTTAATTTGGAGTTGAACACAAAACAAAATTTACCAGAGCAGGATTCGAACCTGCAACCTCCAGATTAATGTGCCAGGGCTCTCTACCGACTGAGCCAGCCAGACTTAAATGTTGGTGGTCTCCCTATTTTGCCAATACATGTATCTTTGCTTGGGGTTGCCTGAGTCTCCAATTGGAATTCATTTGAAACGTCCGAGTTGTACAATCTTAATGGATTCTCTTTACACTCTATTGACAGGTGCATCCAACTACAGCAGATCCTACCCGAGCTTAACTGTGATCAGCAGTCACAATTACAAACCTTAGCACACCAGGCTTAAAACGCTTAAAGAGTATAAAAGTTAACAAACTGCAGATTCATTTTCCTGAAGCGGAGCTTTGACCTCAAAACTGATTTATAGTACATCCAGGATGAAGCCAGCACTACTGACTGAATTGATTTATTGATTGACTTTATTGATCAGTTTGTGAGATTCCATCGCTGACCGGTTCTCAACCCACAACCGCTTGATACCAACAGCATGTCGAATGGCTAGACGGCGAAGTACCGGGCTCCCCACCCAGGGGGTCCCCACCCAGGGGATTCCGACCATCTCCCTAAATGATGGCAACGTCAAAGAGCCGCACGAGTATCCCCTCTTCGAGTTGGCCGTTCTGAAGCGTTTGAGAACTCCCAATACTAAGGCTGTATCACATGGGCGGAGCTATGTCAGTCAGAAAAGGGTGTATATTCGGCTGTGCGCTCAGAGGCAGCGAGGGAGCACGAGCGTAACAATCATGGTCTGCAGTAATGGTGAGTTTGGAAATGGTGCAGTCAGTCGACGGTGTTCTCCCAAAAACCACCGATTGTTCGAATTGCTTAAAATTATAAGTCCCATGCAATGTTGAAAAGAAACCTTAAAGAATGGATCAGTGAGAAAGCTGGGGCACCAGTGAAATGAACTGGTCCCCCTGGCTTTTCAGTTAAGGGCAAACCCTGGTCGGTGTGCAACAAATACCTGTTAAGATTGATGGTAACGCCAACGCTCGGACGCTCTTGCAACGTACGTATCTCTGCAACTCACTCGGCAGATGTCGTTCTTTGTGTCGCAGGGTTCACCCCTGTGCCAGGAATGAGATATTTCAGACTTTTATCTGAATTCAGACATTCTTGTGTCTCCCTGGTGAAAAAAAGTAGATGTTATTTTCTTTAGATTATAAGTCAGTAAGTCATGCTCTTTGATCTACTTCTCTTGTCATGCTGAGGATACTGTTTCCAAAAGCTCCTTGAAATCTATAACTCCAGGGGTTACCAAAAGGTAGAAATCATTTCAACAAACTCCTAAAATGTGGATCCTAGTTTCAGCCATGTCAGCTGTTTTTGTCAGCAAAGACTCTCATGCCTGCATAAAATTTTATTGTTCAGCTTAGCAGCATTTCCTGACTATAACATCTATGCAACTGGAAAATACTGTACAAAGTTTCCAAAGTATGATTGGCCATTTCCTGTTTTTTTGTTTTTGGGGTTTTCCCACATTGCAAAGTTGCAAATGTTGCAAAAGGTTGGCTTAATGGTTGTGTCTTTGTATTGTTTATTAAAACGTCAAACATTTCAAAAGTTGTGGCTAGAAGCTGAATTGAATTTGAAATTCAATATTTAAAAAATGTATAAAAATAATAATAAAATACACTAAGAAATCTACTTTAAAAATGTTAATACATTAATACAATTAATAAACTAATAAAACATTATTGAAGAACTAAAACAAATTTAGAAAAGAAAAAACACAGTAAGGACAACATAAAAAAAGATTTTGGACCAGCCAAAAGTGACAACAACAAAAAATGGCTTTATTTAATGCAAGTAAGGCATGTAAGGTGGGGGTGGGGGGGGGGGAATATCATTTTTGCCATATCTATCATGTCTATCAAATTTGAACTTACATGTAGGTTTTAGAAATTGATGTTGTCTTGTCTGGCCATTCACCTCATTGGACCCCAGTTTGAATTCAGCATTATGTGGATTGTTATTGGGTTGTTTGGTGTTCTTTCTTCAGAATCTGCCTTATTATGGATTATGTGTGTTTTCCCTGGCGTTCCTACCTGGGCCCAATTTCATTGAGCTGCTGAAGTACAAAAAGTAGCTACGCACAACAAAATTATGCTGACCAGAATAAGGTTACCAGCCAAACTATGCCACATGTACAATTTGTGACTGCCTAGTATCCTGCTCATTTCTGCTTAGCAGAAAATTTTAAAGAAATATTTTCTGCTCAACATGCTCAAGCAGCTTTCCCCCCCCGGCTCAGATCTAAAAGTGAGCACTTCTCTTACTGTCCTCTCTTCTTCAGGTCTCAACTTCATAGAGGTGCTTAAGCACAAAATGTCACTTAGCACAACCAAAGTTGTGCTTTCGGGAATAAGGTTACCAGCCAAAAAACAGTGTCTGTAAACTGGCAGTAAAGTATGTGACTGGTTTCCCGCTTACTTTTTGCTTAGAAGGAAAGTGTTAGGCGGTACTGTCTGCTAAGCATCTCAATGAAATTGGGCCCAATCCTACAGGCTACAGTACTTGTTACTTTTTATGATACCTTGATTCATTCCAATTAAATAAATAAGTAATAAACCATTTGAATGATCTTGCCTTTAGGCTACCTTCTGGTGAGGTGTGACGACCCTGGCAAGGCATCTCAGATGAAACAAATTCCTTGGTTCCAGGTCAGTTCTAAGTTTAGGTTCTCTGTACTCAAAAATATTGATCCACCTCGTGGAGATGTGCAGAGTAGACACCCCGCATGCCTATCATCACACGGTTAGGGCCTCAAAAACTGCAATAAATCAGGCCTGATGATACTTCATGAAGGCAATTGCCTCGTTACATGGCTCAACGGTCCAGCGCACTGGACTCAAGCTCTTGTGTCTCTGATCAGCAGAGTGTGGGTTAGAGTCCCAGTCTTGACATAATTTGTGTCCTTAAGCAAGATCACTTAGAAGAAAACTGCAATTGCTTTGTTCTTCTGATGGGTGTACAGTATAAAGCCGTAGGTCTCGTGTTTTGTAATGCATGTAAAAAGAACCTGGTAATGTACATTCTATAAAAGAGAAGTGGTTTGCCCCAGCTTTTCTGTCATAGTTTGCAGCAGATTGCGCCACAGCACCTTGTACATGGTTACATGGTAAGTAGGTAAGGTTTGCGGTGACACCATGTAAAAATCTCTTTGTGTGAGTCGTGGTGGCTCTGAGAAGAGCCGGTTTGTTCTGCTTGACGTTTTGGTCAGTGTGCTCTGACCGCCTTCTGGAGAATTCTTTTACCATGGTTACATGGTGCTATGGAAATAATTTGTTGTATTTCAAACATACACATTGTAGCTGCATACCTCGTAGACAAAATAATGAGGGCTTTGAGACGTCCTTGGATATGTTAAGCACTATAGAAACCCTGCATGTTATTATTGATTGCCCTTTGAACTTGGCCACGGAGCTAGAATTCTTGGCCGATTGAAGTGCTCTGTCTCCCGACTTTCTGGTGGTTCGGGGAATATAACAATTAGCCTGGGAACGTAATTTGCCATACAGTACTGTCGTTTAGTATGAGGAATTCAAAATTTTGAGTATTCACTCTGACCGTGGCCCAATTTCATGAAGCCTGTAAGCACAACAAAACTTATAAGCACAGATAAATTTCTTGCTTAAACAGGTAACCAGCCCATACAGTTGTGTATGTACCCACTCATTTTTTGCTTAGCAAATTAATTTACTAAGCTGTATGGTGCTTAACAGCTTCATGAAATTGGGCCTAGGAAAATACCAGGGCTTTCGTGGTTCTGCTTACTGCGGAATTCTGCACTTACAGTTACCATTATCTGGTTATCCGCATTTACAGGGTAAGCGGAGTTTCTACATTCATACATGATACTGTGTAAGCGAAGAATGCTTATTAACACGTACATGTAGTATTCACTCAATCTGTACAAGCAAAAGATCCTTGCTAACCTGTGAAATATATGCTTAGGTTAAGCGTGGATTTTTCAGCTATAAATTTTCCATTTCAGTTAATCAGTGTTAATAGCAGAACCATGGAATAGGGCCCTTGTTTTCTCAGACCTTGTCTCTACTTCGTCATTTCAGAACCCAAAGAAAGAGATTCTTGCGATTGCTTTGGATCCGTCTGGTCGGCAGGCGGTGTGTGCATGCAGAGATGGTTCACTGTACATTATCCCTGTTTATACAGTACTCAATCTGAGTACCGGTGTTAAACACAGCTGGAAATCAAATGACCTCACGGAAATCAGCACATCTGGTCACCGAGGTATGCTTCTTTTGAGATTTTACTTGAAAATAATCTTGAAAGCTCTGTATGTTGTTTGCTTCCATCAGGTTTCGGTGTCCAAAGTCCGTTTGAAAAATCTGAGTGACCAAATTTTACATCATTAATCTCAGTTCGCATGGTGTTCCAGCTGGCTGGGCCAGATTCCATTAAACTGAAAGGCACACTAATTTGCTTAGCAAAGGAGTATGTTGCTTAGTAAAATGTGTTACAAGCCAAAATACCATGTGATGTAATCGTGGTAATAGTTTATGACTGGTTCCCTGCAAATTTGCACTTGACAGAAAAGTTTGCCAAGCAGCTTTTTTTTCTTTTTCTGCAGAACATCTCAAAGAATTTTGGTTCTCAGCTTCTCTTTCTCTGATGACAAATTTTTTTTTTTTTTACTCTGCAGGAATTCCGACAAAGATAATTTGGTGGACTTCTTCAGACGGCCGGAACGTTGGGATTGTCGGCAATGGGAATGGAGAGATAGTACTGTTTGATCTCGGTCTGCGTAAAGAAGTGAAGAGTCTCTGGCTGAAGGAAGAGATCTTATCGTTGGATATTGTTCAGCATCCTGGGCTTTGCTACCTCATTGTAAGTACACGTAGAATGTTATTTTTGTTTTAAATATTGATGTTTTTTTAAACAAAATTTATAATCTTGCCTTTTCAATGAAATAAGCTTGTTCTTTTAAGAAAACACATTGGAGTACAGAAAAAATTACCATTTACACGTGGGAAAAAGTATTGTCGGAAACTGTAACTGCAGAGATTTTGTGGTTTGTTGTTACAAATCCGTTGGAGTGATTCAATTTATGGTAAATTTGGGGCAAGCGTTTGCATAGTTCATGTAGTTATTCCAGAGACAGCGAACACCCATGTACACAATTTTGAATGAATGTGTAGAGCACAACGGTACCACTATTGCCCATCTAGCTGAGGTTGCTATATGCAAAAGCTTACGTGACCTCATTTACTGCTCAATATGGGGCATAATGTACCACCGGCCCCCTATTGTATGTTCATCGTGTGCTTGGAATCTGAGGAATTCTTTTGGGATTTTAAGGGGGTACTTCTGTACAAGAGGAATTAGTTTGTTAAAGTATGGGAACATCGAGCATCGAGTGGGGGGGGGGGGGGTTGTACCCTCTGCCTCATATCGGGTATGGTATATGTGACTTAGCAACGCTGTCTTTTGTCTTGGGAATCCAATTTGAGTGATCGCTTGTGTCCAATCAACTCATTTTATCAGACATTGTCCAAAATCTAACTCACAAAATAGCTTATTGTTAAGGTTTTGTTCCTTTTTTTTTAACGTGACTGAATATTTGTTTTGTAGATTCAGAGTGACTTGGGTACACAGTGGGGCCTGATACTGGAGAAGACCCGAAGGAAACTCAACCCTGTTGAGAGGGCCAACATGGAGATAACATTTGCTGGATTTGAAGTGATCCATCCGCAAAACGCACTCAACATTCTTTACACACGTACGTAGGTTAAAGGTGTTACAGGATTGGTAGAGCTGACGAAACAGTCACAGATAGTGTTCATGTTTTGTGTGATCAACCATATACATGACAGTAAAAACCTGTGAAAAGATGGGCTTAATCTGTTGTGTGAGTCAGGAGAAAATAATGAAAACCATGTACAGTTTTCAGCTTGTAAACCAAATCCGTTGTCCTTTAATTTTGGTTTTAACAACCATAATCAGCTGTTGCATTTCTTAAGGTTTTCAGGTACGGTTTTCTCAAACATGACTTCATTTTAGAGGGAAGTATTGCACAGAAAGAAATGTTTCTAATCAAGTAATCAGTAAGCTTTCAAGACGTAGAGTTAAACAATGATGTTTCTTATCCTTACCAGTTCTGTATAATACCTTTTAACAAATTACTCTTGTACCTTCTCGGTGATTTTTACTTCAAGAGCAAACCCTGATTTTAGTTGTAGTTGGAAATGAAGTTGTGTACTTTGTTTACATTACAGAAGAAAGTCACAGCACGTTTCAGCCGTACTGCTTTCATAACTTCATGGATGTGGTGACTCTTTCTACTCAGTCAGCGATGGATCATAACTTTGTTGCAGCTCACGATTATTCATCCAACATCCTCAAGGTACAACAATATCTTATCGCGTAATTTGTCGGGGCTGAGTGGTTCAGTTCATTGGACTAAAAGTTCTGATGGCAGAGTTCGTCGGAGTGTGGGTCTGAATTCCGCTTGTGACAGTTGTGTCCTTGGGCATAACACTTGACTTTGACTTCTATCATCACCTAGGAGTGGGTTATTGCAAGGGTAGAGATTGTTAATGTGAATGATTAGCAACCTGTGCGCCCATTTGGCTGCCGTTGCCGCATACTCCAAAGTTGAGGTTGTTTCAGGAATACTTTGAATGCCCCAGTTGACATGGGTAGTAATGATGTAAAGCGCTTTGATACAATAAAATAACAGCAAGTGCCCGGATCTCAGACAATGTGTTAATTGTCACTCACACACACCCTGGCGCAATGTCCAAGCCATAGTCAATGTTTCATGTTTCATGTTTCAATGTGCTGTATTCATGGTACTACTGCAGTCTGGCATACTGGTGGGGTGATTACCTGAGTGGTAGGAAGTTTGCCTGACATCCGGGTATTTTGAGCAAAAGTGATGTCATGAGGTGCTATTTGAAGCACCTAGTAAATGCCTGTTCAAGCCTAGCACAGTCTTTCAGCCTTTCAGAGAAAGATTTTGCTAGGTTTAAAATCAGGCCATTTCCACTTTAAAATGTAAAAGCTTGAAATTTGCCCAAAACAGTTTCCAGCAGTGTATTATGCAAAAAAAACATGAAAATGGAGCATTTGTCTTCCATTGTTGTATACAGTGCATTATTTGTTTTCCCTCTAGATCTTCGACAGCAGCATCGATAACTGGTTACCACTGCACGTCTACCGGTTACCCCCGCAATGCTCCGACATTCTTCTTACAGACAAACTGATCTTTGCCCTCTACAACCATTATGGTGTGGTGAGTACAAAAGCATGGACAAACATGTACATATGTAGCATTGTGGTAATTTTGACTGAACAACAGAAATTGTGCTTTTCCAGGATTTTCTCCCATTTTCAGGGACTTTCACAGATTTTCTTTACTCCAGAGAAAATGTTTCTTTCTGTAATGGTGCGCAAGTAAAGTGTAAACTAAAGTATTGGATTTATTTGTGTGTTTATTTATTGTATAAAAAGAATAAACCACAAGGGAAACTGACTGGGTAAATTGTAAATAATTTTGGGTTGAACAAAGTAAAATAGACTAGAGCGGGACTTGAACCTGGGACCTCTGGATTAACATGCCGGCGCTCTACCAACTGAGCTATCCAGCCCTCAATCTTGACAGTCTTCCTAGTTTGTTAATATCTTTGTTCGTGGGTACCAGTGAGAAGCCATTCAACCTGTAACTGCCGTATAGCCAGGTATCATGGGGGACGTTAATCCAGAGGTCGCGGGTTCAAGTCCTGCTCGCGTCAAGTTTTCTCTGTTCAACCCAAAGTTGTTTATTTTTTACATTTCTGTACACAGCCTTTGCCCCAGTAGTTCAAACTGGTTTCCATTGGTACCCTGCATACATTACTAAATAGTAATTTAATCTGATTACCTCATGCATAATTTCCACGGTTTTTATCTTAATTACAAAAATGAAATAAACCACGATATGATACTGCATAAAATACCTGACAAAACGTAAGCCTTTTCCAGTAAAAATGTCTGAAAAATAATGCAGAATTCTTCATTTGTTTTGAATGTATCGATTACTCACTAACTTGGGAAATTCAAGAAGTTGGAAATTCAGGACATGAATGTTTCGCTGACCTTTTTCGTTGAGTAGAAGTACATTTTGGTCAAAATTTGTGGCAAGTTGTGGCAGCTTTTTGCATTTTGGAACAACCCACTTAGACTAATCATGCATTTTCGTTTGCCCCGATAATCGTACAGACAGTTCTAGGCATCTTTTCAAGCCACATGTCAGAGATAAGCGATCACAGCCATCCAGTCAAAGAGGACGCCCTCATGCAGAAGTTCCTTCTTCCGTCCGGCCAAACACCCCTAGGGATCTTCAAATGCTCTTTCCCGGTTGAATACCTAGACAGCAAAGTGGCTTCTAATTATGCACAGCCGTCCACAAGGTATTAGAGAACAAGAAATAGGGCCATGGTGCAAAGAAACCTCCGACTGATGAAGCTTTTTGGTTTTTTACTTTTGCCGGAATCTTTGCAAATATTTTAGAAATTCCAACAATTTTGACTGAGAATTAGTGCAATATGATTTGTGTTTTGACCGACACCGATGTGTAGGAAAGAAACTAAAATCAAATGGAATTACTGCATCAGACAAGTTGAAGAGATAAGCTTTTAAATTTACAACTAAATTCATGCTTTTTTCTTTGCCAGAGGCTATGCAGTGCATTACTATAAATTTTTGTTAAAAGTACGCTTTAAATTTTTCTGTCATTTCATACGCATATAGCAGTCAGCCAGTTACTGAGACCCCCTCAGAACAGTCAGGTGACAAAACAGCACAAACGCTTTTATCCAAAGTAGAGAGGCATACGGTCCTGGAGGGGTGTGTACTGGTTACCGATGTGGCAGTCTACCAGTGCAGACCAAGGTAAGACATGTAAGAAGAAGAGACAAATTGTGTGTAAATTAATTTGGTTTGTCAGAATTTATTCTAAATTTCAGGATTTGTTTCAATCTCATTGTTGGCCTGATATTTCGAAGAGGCAATTGCCTCCATGCCCCTGGTCATTGCCTTGGTGCCCCTTGAAATGTTCTTGTAGAAATGTAAATCGCCCTCATTAAGAGGAGCCCTTTTCTGAAGAAAAACTGCCTTGCCCTTGTGGGAGCGAAGCATCAGGCCTACCTCTGTCGCTGATTTTTCTTTGGTCCTCTAGAATTTTGGCTAAAGTTAAAAGAAGCTGAATGAATGAATTGTCCAAAAATGCAATGATGAAGAATTCATTTGTATTTGCTGTTAGAGGGGGACTATTATCATGATCAAAGCAGGCCTGTGGCTGTGCATGGAATTATGAACTCTAACCAAGTTACTGTGCGCGCGTGATGGCCGTCGCCATTGTATTTTGTGAAAATGGCTGCGACTTTTGTGTTGTGATGGCCGGCCCACTTGCAGTAACTGGGTTCATTATCCCATGTGCAGCCACAATGATCTGCAATGATCATGCCAACAGTCAATATATATGAATTATTCGTCATTGTATTTTGACCACAGTCCCCCTTTAGAAATAAAGTATATTGTCCATGGCCAGTTTTCCTACACCTGTTGCTATGCAGTCATTTTCCCTTGAAAGTGAAACTATTTTGATGATTACTAATTTAGTAATTCCTTAACACATTTGTCGCTTTGTGAAAACGAAGAAAAGAGACGTGCGTGTAGAGTTTTGTGTACAAACCACTGCATATTGAGATTCCCTGGTTCTTGAAAACACCCCAAAAACCATACCACAGGTGTTTGGCATTGTGCCAGCGCTATGTAATTCCATTGTTAAAGAGTTTGAGTCTCCATTTCATGAAAAAGTTAAAATGGCAAATTTAGTGATTGGTCAGTCATGCTAACTAGTTTAATTACAGAACCATTTCATGTTAGGTACTGAAACTTGCTGAAAAAGTTATCAGCAATGAGTATATAACTGATGTTACTTTTTGCATCAGGGATAAAGAAAAAAAAGGTTTTTACCCTTTACACCGATGTGTATTAAGCACTGTGTACTCGGTACTTTCCCGAGCTCTGTGAAAAAAATCCACAGGCAATCACTCGGGTGGAATTCAAATCCACGGCCTTTGCATTGCTAGAGCAAATGTCTTACCACTAGGCCACTGAGCTAGCCCGGTGGCTAGAGGCAGTACAAATCCACAGCAGCGGGTACTGCAACAATTTAATATCATGTTAATTTTTGCATCGGGAATAAAGAATATAATTTGGTTTTTACCCCTTACACCAATGTTATGACCAATGAGTTAATAATTTGTTACAAACATTGTGAATTTTGTGGTTTTGACACAATCATCAGTTCCTGAAAACGGTGACGAAATGCTACTATACACCAATGCCTGCACAGGCTGTTGACATGGCTTCAAATTCATAATCCGTGCAAAATGACAAAGTTGAAAAATAAAACCTGAAAGACAAACCGATAACAAATTTAGTAAACTAGTGAAATGACTAGCTCACTGAGAGCAAACCGATCTTTCAGAGCTGTTTGTTGACATTAACCTAGCTAATTTAGCTATTTCAGATAAGAGAATTGTTGTGCTCAAAGTACAGAAGACTTATTTAGGTTATCGCGGTTGTTGTTTTTAAAAATAATATGACGTACTTTGCAATCGTTTGACTGGAGATATTTCCAGGGTTCAGTTTAATCATTCTGCTCAGACCGGAAAAGCGCAGGTTATGCCAGAAATTTCATAAGGAAGGTTGTGGTAGTGCTTAGAGACTAACTAATTACATGAAAAAAATGCATGGAGCTTTTGTAGCCATAACTCCTTCATCAGATGCAATGAAGGGGACAAGACAAGTACATGCAAGCTTGCATCTGATGAAGTAGTTTTTTTGAAGTTTTGAAGTTTTGTATGTAATTAGTTAGTCTTTGAGTGCTACCACTACCTTTCTTGTTTTATCTATCAGACTAACAAAACTATTTTTTATTATTGTCAACAATTATAAAACTGGTAAGCACAAACAGAAACTGCTTACCACAGGAAAATCCTGCTTAGCAGAAATAGGTTACTAGCCAAAATACTGTGAAATGTACACTGCCCCCTGAATGTTCCCTGCTAATTTTAGCTCAGTACACAACATTGGTAAGCAATATTTTCAGTTAAACGTGTTAAACAGCTGTATGTAATTGGGCCATGTTACCAGCGAAAGGATCATGCAGAAATGTATTGTGAACTGGTTTCACTCTAGTTTTTAACCAGCAGATAAATGTACTTGGCCATATATTCTTCGTAGTGCTATTTAATTGGTGTAAGGTTGATGTAAATTGACTGGAGCCGACTTGGACCTGTGACCTCCGGATTAGCGTGCCGGGGCTCTACCAACTGAGCTATCCAGCCCTACTGTTGGCAGTTTCCTCATTTTGTCAATATCTTTGTTCAACCCAAAATTATATATATTTTTATATCAGAATTTCACCAGAGGGATTGTTTTTAGACTTGGCCATGGAGGAAAGTGAAACACCCCTGCCGGATAATCTTGGGATCTCCCTCGGTCTGGACATGAATGGACTGTATGAGCTAGCAGCCAATCACAGACTAGCTGAGGGGCAGACCATTCTAGCCATGAGACTCTACCATCGCTCGGAGGTAAGTTCACCATTTCATTGCTGCAACAGAATCGTCTTGAGTGAAAATGCCCCCCACAGATACATACAGTAATTTTGGGCTTAAAGTGATTTTAAAGATCGCAGAAAGCCCATTGAATTGTTTAGTGATAGCAAGTATCAATATGATCAAAATGAAAATTCTGACAAAGCGTAAAGTGTTTTACAATGTTTTCACTCAAATGTGACCACCAAATTTGTGTTTTTTGAAACCAAAGGATGAAATTAATTTTCACTTCTGAAAACTTGTCCGAAATCGAATGAAGGGTTGGGAACCCTGTTGATCAGCTGATCGCCAGGGTTTCTTATTGTTCAGTGTTCTCAGGTGAAGCAAGTGGCTAACTTTGTCAAAGAAGGCTACATGCAGGAAGCCGTAAGCCTAATCTGCTCTGCCATCGTAAGCCCCAATCTGGCTACGGCTGATAAGAGGCTCCTGGCAGACACGGCCATCAAGTGTTACCTCCACCAGATACTGGAAGGGCGAAGCGACGAGGCCCTCATGGTGAAGTTCAGGTCAGTTTTTTGGTTGATGAAACAATCAAACAATGCGTTAAGCCATGAAGGATCTGCTGTGTTCAAATTCTCCAGTAATAAACCACAATGGAAACTGACTGCGTAAATTTAACTAAGTGAGGTTTGCGGTAACGATATGTTAAAATCACTTTTGAGTAGTGTAGGTTCTGAAAAGAACCGGTGGTTAACGACTCAACATTTCGATCAGTATGCTCTGATCGTCTTCAGGAGAATGCTGGACTCTGTTGCTGGATGCTGTTTAAGCACTGCCTTGAAGGGGATTTACTGGTACGTTGAGTCGTTATCCAACGGTTCTTTTCAGAACCTACACTACGCAAAAGAGATTTTCACATGGTGTCACCGCAAACCTCACTTAGTTATACTTCCGCCATGCAACGTTTCAAATCCTACTGCGTAAATTTAGTTCAGTTTTGGGGTGAACAAATACAGATTGACTGGGATTTGAATTAGTGTACCCGTGATCCCTGGTTATGGTAGTTAAAGGTTGAATGACTTCGGACTGGCACCCCCAAGCGAGGATATTGACAAAATAGGGAGACCGCCTCGCTCACCGTGTTCACAGGAAAAGGCACGCTGACCTTCCAACACTTACTGTAATCAAATGAATGACCTAAGAGATGCAAATTCATGGCGAATGCGCAAGCTGGCCACCTAATTTTCTTGCTAACCTGTAAAATGTGTTTACTTTTACTTCATCAATTTTTATGCTTTGGTTCGCACAAAAATGTGTTTACCATTATGCTGCGCTAAGAAATTTACCCCCAATCATTCAGGGCCTTCATTCTGTAAAAATAAATTCTCAAAACTGCAAAAGAACAAGTTTAAATTGGACATTTACAATCAAATGTATTTACCTATTTGAGATATGGTGGACACTATATAATTGCACCGTTACGTTTTGGTGTATACAGACAAATTTACCCCAAACCTAGTGTAATTAGTACTGAGTCCTACTCAAAATGGCTCATTGCATTTCACAATCGGTTTCTTCTGATTTTGCACAACTCATAAGAGTGTTTCGTGTACATGTACATGGTGTAACCGCAAACCCCTACTAGACTGTAGACTCTTCTTTTACATAATTGCAGGCAGTTTTTGATGGACAACTTTGACTACAGTGAAATGGCTGCGATGGAGATTTTTGCCAAGCACGGGATGCAGGACCTGGTCTTTGAAGTGGCAAAGGTAAGGCTTACTCTGATTGTCAATTTTATCTCTTTGTTGAAATCAAAGGAGTGGTTCTAATATTCAATTTTAATTTTAATTTTGAATGTGTGTGGGAAAAAAACATTTATAAGCCTTTTATTTGAATATTTCATTTTTATTGCCCACTTGAAGGATAAAAGGGGAGATTTACATGTATAAATGTGATTTAACTTTTTACAGACCATAGTGGCTGCAAGCTGCTTGTACCAAAATGCCCAGAGCAGTTGAAAATGGCTGCAATATTTGGCCAACTTTGCACAAACAAAAGGGTAAAAGAAAAAGTATGGAACCGAATTGACATTTTCCAATGTTCCCATATTGACAAAGATTCTACAATTCTAAAACAAAATCATGTATTTCTGTTCCTTAATAATTTTCCAGACATTTTGCAGAACAACCCCAACTTGTTACTTCAAACCCTAAATTCTATTAAATTTGTCTCTGTGCAGGCCAGAGGTCTTGTGGCCCAGGCTCTGGAGGCTCTTCTGTCCACAGGGTCTCCTGAGCTGGACTGTGAGCAGCAGTGCCTTCTGATCAACCAAGGCTTCATCTCTACCATGTCCAATGCTGGCGACAATGCCTTCTTGCTCTGCATGACCACACAGGAGGCTGTCAACAGACTAGTGGAAAAGGTAAGCAGGTGCTGTATGCTATTGAGATTATTGTCCAGTTTTTCAAAAATTTGTTCCAACTTTTGGTGGATCATTTGACATGTTTGAACTATTAATCTCTAACTTCCTTTTGGTGGATCATTTTAACTATTAATCCCTAACTACCTTAAATCCATCGGAAGGAAATAAAACTTGTTCCCTGTAATCTAGAGGATAAGAATTGACGTACTTTCATGCCAAGAATCCTCAATGAACTGACCCTTTATGATATTTCTTAAAAACTAGAGGATTAGAATGAATAAATTATTTTTTTAAGTGTTCGGGCACTCCACTTGTTACACCTCTTGTTTTTCGATTGGTTTTTATTTAAAAATTTACCCAGTCAGTTTCCCTTGTGGTTTATTACTTGGTTTTTATTTTTTATTTGTTATTGTCTGTTCACTGCTTTTAATTGCTGTTTTGATTCCGCATGTTTCTTTGTCTTTCTGCTGTTGTTGTTCTAAGGGCCTTGTGGCAGACCACATTGTATGTGAACGGGTTAACCTGATAAACGATAAGAATTCAAAAATACACTCTTCCGAAATCCAACAAACTACCTTTATGGTTTTGAAAGCCTGTGCCCATTTAATTAGAGATGCCCAAGTAAAGAAATCAGCTAAGAGCACAACAATTTAGCTTACCAAAGGAAAGTCTCCAGCTCCAGCTAAATGAGACTGGTTTCTTGCTTACTTCTGCCGTCACAGAAGTTTAATTCAGCAATAGTGTGAAATTGGGCCCAGATATTTTGCTGAATGTTCGCGCTGTGAACTAATATTAGACCTGATATTCACAGAGGTGACGGGAGGCAATTGCCTCCATGCCCCGGTCGTCCTTGGTGCCCCTTGTGAATGTTCCACTACACATTGTCATTGTTTCCTTAGAGGTGCCCTTTGCTAAGAAGAAACTGCCTTGCCCTTACAAAGCCAAGAATCCAAAATCTATTCTTCGGCAGAAGAATAAAGTTCACAAAGAACAAAAATCTACACAGCAAGATACAGATGCTATTACCACAAACCAAATGAACAAGAACAAAGTATACATCCCCTGACCTAATTGATTTCTAAAAGTTTCCTCCCTTTTTCTTATTTAGCCGGAGCTGATGTACCGATACATGGAGCTCTTCAGTTCCTTCTTGGATGATTTGAAGCTGTCACTCTTGATGAAACTCGCCTGGTTATTTGATCCCTCGAAGACGACAATCAAGCCACTTCTCTCAAGAGCTGTAAATACGACCAAATCAAGGTGACTCTGAAAATGACAAGAAGCTTCCTGGGGCCCAGAGCTGCTTAAACACAAAAAGTAGCTAAGAGAGGTTTGCGGTAACACCATGTGAAATCTCTTTTGAGTAGTGTAGGTTCTGAAATGGTTTTTAGAACCTACACTACTCGAAAGAGATTTCACATGGTGTTACCACAAACCTCTCTTAGTTATACTTCCACCATGCAAACCAACAAAAGTATGAACACCAGAGTAAGGTTACCAGCCTAAATACCATTTTACATGTGCTAACTGTGACTGGTATCCATGGTATGCTGCTAATTTTGGGGGTAGCAGGAAATTGTTGAGTAGGTTTTTCTGCTTAGGCAGCTTATGCAGAAAATATCGCATAACAATTTTCCGCAAAGCAGAAATAACCAAGATACCAGTCGCATATTGTACACGTGACTTAGTAGTTTGGCTGGTTACCTCTTTCTGGCAAGCACAATTTTGTTGTGCTTAGCTTCTGTTTGTGCTTAAGCAGCTCTATGAACTTGGGCCCTGGTTTAAGGGCATAGTAATGCCAATAAGAAGAGATTTATAATTTACAATTTGGATTGAATTAAATATTGTTTCCCAACAGTAAAAAAGAAATTAAAATTCAGTCTGAAAGCTCACTGATTATGAAGCTCACACCAGTACCAATCCTCTAGACGAATACCGTAATTTCCGTGTATAAGAAGCATCTAGTCTGATTTTGAAAGGTAAAAAGCAATCTGATATCAATTGGATTCTTTGTGATGATCACTGTGTGAAATCTTACATTTATTACGGTCCATTATGGTAAGTGTTCTTATACCATCACAATGACCCCTGTAATGTGTTGATGTACCAGCAGTGAATGGGACCTGGCGAGCCTGCGTGTAAAAGTCATCTTGCGGCTTAAACGGCGGTGCGCCTTATACGTAATTACTTGAATCTTATTTTGGTTGTTTAAGAGTACTGCGCCTTATATGCCGAGCGCCTTTTACGCAGAAAATTACAGTACTTCTGTCTGTAATACTGTTAATTTGGAGAAATGGCATTTGAAGACCCAACAACATAATGTTTTTTTTGTTTTGTTTTTTATCACAGTGAAGACCAGCTCCTCACACTGTTATTGCCAAATTAAAAAACCAAAGTGGATGATATTGAAAGGTCAGACAGTGGGATCATTAAGTTGCGTACATCAACTTTTCTGTCTTCTTTTCCTGATGCAGAGCTGACATATTTTCCTCGTCCATTGACACCATGACCAGTGATGAATCCATTGACTCTCCACTGGTGAGTTCACAGGGAATTTCAAGATCAAAATCCGACCAAAGGCTCCTCCTTTTTTTCTCTCACCAATAAAAAGAAAAGATGCAAACATGCCCATCATTTTGGGGGCTCAATGGTCCACAGGGCAGCTTCAATTACCAATGCAAATCAGTATTCATAATTATCTGCAAGCAAACTTAAATCCTAGATTTTGACTGGTCAACTTATTCGACTTTTGCACGGTCAGCCATTTGCATGTAGAGCCTCGAATTGGGGACAGCAGTGAATAGAAGAAGCATTATATAACTCTGTTCTGTCACGCTAATGTAATGACACTTTCATCCAGACAGACAAATGAAGCATGAAGTCGAGGCTCTACACGCACATGGTTGGTCCGTGCAAAGAGCAAATAGCAACAAGAGGTGTGATGTTAACCTATATTGCATGACCCATATCACACCCAGTGTATTGCGCTGTTCTAACTTCACGTATTGCACTATTTTAAGCTGTACGTAAAACGCACAGCTATTGCAATATCACATATTGTGTTAAGCTGCGCATCAAACTTGCTTGACATGCTTGAAGATAAATTCGTTATCACACGCCCTCGTGGAATTTGGAAAATATAGCACGTCTGTGCCCCATAGGATATGGGATGCAGAAGCGCTATTTTTTTTGCCGTATTCCTCTCACGCTTGTGTGATAACTAATAGTATCATTGCAGTTAGACGCATGGAACACAACAGAGCAAAGACGGTGGCAGCATGGTATTAAAACAGTCACTTCTTTCCCCGGTGCCAGCATCTTCACCATAGCCTCAATGTTTGATCGTTTCCGTTTTACAGGACACCAGCCAGTCCTTCCCAAGACCGTCCGCCCTCGTGGAGTTCTACCTTAAGGTGCTCATCATTCTCAACCATAGGATGACAATCAAAGGGTAAGACGCCATGGTCTTCTCCTTTTTTTACCAAACCTATGGAATGTCAGAATTTAGCGACTTTAGCTATGACTGCTGGCTGCAGATGCAAAGTAAAGAAATAGGCCTTTGCAGTGATCTAGCCATAGCCACTGTTGTAGCCGTCCATTCATGCACTGCCTATTTGTGTAATTGATTGCACAGTTGTGCAGTTGATATTTTTATGGTCTCATGTGTGATTTTTTAATCTAAATTCGCCATTTAAGGTAATTTTAACCAAAGAAATGGTATTGCTGTGTAGTACTTTTAGTTTTAGAAAATAGAATTAGCTGTTGCAGACTGCTTACCAACCAAAAGTACCTATGGTATAAATGCAACAATTTGTTAGTGGCCTGACGTTTCGACCCTAGCAGAGTCTTTCTCAAAGGCTAAAATTGGCTGCCAGTGACCCCACTGTCAGGTATGAGAAATATCTGACTTTTATCTGAACTTGGACCTTTTACGTCTGCATGGTGAAATAAGTAGCTGTTACTTTCTTCAGATGTAAAGAAATCCTGCTCTTTGATCTACTTTTCTAGCTCTGAGGAGACTGTTCACAGAAGCTTCAGGGATCACCCAAAGGCTGAAGTGACATCACATCAATGTTCTTTCTAACATTTGGGTTGTAGTCTCAGACATTTCAGTCAGCAATGACTCTAACCCCTGCAGAATGAATAGCAAGTTTGATTCTGTCAATGTCCTCTTCCTTTTGACAGTGATTCTACTAGCTTGGTGAACTTTGACCCAAGCTCCGGTTCGACCAGTGATCAGACCCGGCAGGAGAGCGTGGTCAGCTTACCCCAACAGCGGAACGGGTTGTCCTGCGGTCAGTACCACGTTGCCATGGTGTCGGAAGACGATGTCTATACATGGGGCACAGCTCATGGCGGCAGGTAGGATGGTTGCCATGGTAATTGGTTAAATCGGTTTTACGCTCGCAAAAATTGGTTTAAGATGCCAGCTGGCAAGTGCATTGCTGTAATGGTTTACAGATTAGTGTATATTCTCCCGAGTTTACCCTTAACATTTTTACTAACTAAGCATCAGTTAACTATTTAACTAGTCAAAAAGTTTAAAAGTTAATTAAACTAGTCCATTTAGCTTAGTCCCAGAGTATTCTGTTTGGCTAGTTCAGTGTTGAAAAGCATATCTATTTAATGTGCATCCGGGACCGAAAACTGGCGGACTAATGAAACAACAACGTTACTAGTCTCACTGGCTAGTCACTAACAAAATTAAGTAACAAACCACAAAGGAAACAGATTGGTTAAGTTTTAATTCAATTTTGGTGTGAACAAAGAAACAAAGAAAATGAAGTAGAACAGGCTTAAAATCCTGTTGTCATTTTTATAGAACCTTGGGTTTGAAGTGATCTGCAGAGGGAGCTGTAGTTTTTTGGAAGCAATGAGCTGGACCACTCGAACAAAACTTTGACTGTTCCTCTGGCATTATTAATCCGGAACTTGTAGGTTCAAATCTCGTTCTAGTAAATTTTTCTCTGTTCATCGCAAAATTGTAGATATAAAGGACAAGCCCTGTTGCCATCTTTAGGAAATCTTGATTTGAAGTGATCTGCAAAGGGAACTGTAGCTTTTAGGAGCAACGAGCAAGCCAGCTGGACCATTTGAGCAGAAATCTGATTTTGGTTGGTTTTTCAGCTGGTATTTGGTATTGTTTTTTTGTCTTTTCAGGCTAGGTCACGGTGACATCATCCCAGCCGATGGAAGGTCAGCCCCGTTCCGTGTGGAGACACTTCACATGCATCGGATCCGTGTCATATCCGTAGCGTGTGGGAAGGAGCATACCATGGCGTTAGAGGAGCAGGGGAGGGTAAGGATCACAGCCAGTCCTGGTTGTGTAATTTGTTTGGCCTCGCTCGGATTTGACCAAAGACCCCTCCTAACATCAAGTTATAATAAGAACTAACACCCTACTGATATGTGTGACGCTCAGTGTCAGAACCAGGCAAGTTTACATGCCAAGTGCATGTGTTTGCTCGTACTCGTAGGTCCAAATTGCGATTGAACGTGTCATGTTTTTTGAACAACAATCAAGATGTTGGTGCAGCACAAGTGTGTGGTATACCCTGGCTGAACAAAAATATTATTATTATTTATTTATTTATTTACTTACTTATTATTATTATTATTTTTTTTTTTGGGGGGCGGTTTTCATCTCGCACATGTTATGTCAATTCCTTTTCCGATTGAACATTAGTTTTTAATTTTAGAGCATCTGTCAAGAGTTTCGGGGCGGCGGAGCTCCACTCCCATTATCATTCTTACATGGATGTATTTTTTCCCGCTTTTTTTTTCAATGGTCCACTCACAGGCCTGGTATTTCTCAACATATGAAGACATCAAATCACATTGATATCGTGGCAGTTGTTTTGGTTGTCTTCTCCTGTACTGCCATTTTTACCATTTCTGAGACTTGATTGATTTTGACTTGGGGCATCGCACATAAGCGTTCCTACTGTAATAGATTCCAACACATTAGACATTTTGACTTGCTTCAAGTGCATGCATAAATTAAGAGGTTCCAAACCTTAATAATTGCACAAATTTGCTTAGCACGAACAAAACATCTTGCTCAGCAGAAACAGGTTACCTACCCAAAATGTCTCGATTCTTTCGTGCCGGGGAGCCTGGTAACTTCTGACATGGCTTCGAAATTGGCTTAGCAAAGAATTGGGCCACGCTTGATATAGCATGCAAAGCAGCAACGGAGAGGCGTGTGTGTTGCTGTTGAAGTGGGCTGGGCTTCATGTGTTGGTGTATAACCAACACCCAACTGCAAAGAGCTGTTTTAATCACAGAAATTTATGCTTACCACAGTAAGGGTACCAGCTTAATCACCATGTCACATGTAACATCTGTAACTGGTATCCTGCTCATTTTTGCTTAGCAGAAAACTGTTGATCAGCTCAGTTGAGTTGGGCCATTCATTGTTTCTTTCTCTGTCTACAGCTGTACACCTGGGGGACGTCAAAGTGGGGTCAGCTGGGGTTAGGCGACCGGGCGGCTCATACCAGACCAATGTTAGTACAAGCGCTGACGGGTACCTGCTGTGTGGCCATAGCATGCGGTCAGTACCACTCCCTGGCTCTTACACGAAACCAGAAGTAAGTTTCTTCAAGATTCATCTTTTGAAAGGAGAATTCAAGTGGAACACTCATTGTTCGTATGGTTAAGATATTTGCATTAACTTTGACAGAACAAGTTCTTTTCTATCCTAAAATTTGTCATGAACACCAAAAAACAAAATTTCATCGCTGATAAAGTGGTAACGTGTCTTAAGAAAATGCTGTATCGACCCATTGCACTGGCGTTGAATTCAGTCATTTTGGGGGGGCGGGGAGTCAAAATGCGTGTTAAAGGGCGTCAAATGTTTGGAGGTTATGTCCTTTGGAGGTTAGGGCTAATGTCAGTTTGTGTCTTGTTTACCCTCAGAGTCTTCAGCTGGGGGTGGGGCGTGCACGGTCAGCTCGGACACGGTGTGGTCGAGGACCAACTCCAGCCCTGCCGCGTCACCTCTCTGGACTCGGTCAAGGTCACTGGGATGTCGGCCGGCTACTGCCACAGCCTGGTCGTCTCGGCCACCGGGCAGGTGTATGTGTTTGGGGCGGGGACGTTCGGTCAGTTGGGTCTGGGCAAACAGGTGATTAAAAGGAACGTGCCGACGCTATTAGATGGGTTTGATAGTGACGAGGTTACCATGGTGGCATGTGGATTATTCCATAATGTAAGTGCAACATTCTTTTAACATTCAAAACCTGGTGTGTTTTTTTTTATTCACACAGTTTTCCAGAAATTAAAGTCTCCTCAGTCCTTCCTCAGTTTTTCTTTCACTACAACCGACCCCAGTCCTCCAAAATCTGTGTCAAAACAATGCTTCAATTGGTTGGATATGGCAATAAAATAGAGCAGTTGTATGGCGCTCTGCAATGATCACATCGCCTCATAACCAACAGCAAGCAAAACTAATAAACAAAGCATATGTTATTGGTTTCGAGGCATTGCGTGTGAATGTATCTATTGTATCTATTGCCTAGATTGCCTAGATTGTGTTCGTTGCTTTGCCTAGTTGCGCATCCTTGCAACACCGAGAGAAAAATGTGGTTCTTAGGGAAAACCTGAGGGAGTATACCGCTGTGCCTCATAGCTCAGTTGGTAGAGCATCTGCCCGGAGTGTCGGGGGTCTTGGGTTCAAATCCCAATGAGGACCATTTGATTTTTCTCTCATCCCATGTTTGGTTAGATTGTTCTTGTAAGAGCTTCTCTTGTTATTCAGGATTTTGAAAATCGGAGGGGGGACTTCTTGACAATAACTAGAGCATGCTAGTCGAAACATTGAGGCCATTATTAAACTCAGTCTGTGGCAGTGAAGTATTCACAAGAACTCCCTCGCTCCACTAAGCTAAAGTTCTCCAGGCTGAAGGAAGACAGTTCTTTTCAGAACTTAAAAGTTCCCCTAAATACCGTAATCAAGACAAGATCTTGCAAAATAATCTACGCAGTAAAGTAGATGCAGTCACATGGTGTTCATGGTGTTTACCGCAAACCAATTTGACATTGAATTATACAGTGGGAAATGTGAGGTTTGAGTAGACACTGCTGCCCAGATAGCACCCAGCATTTGGTTCAAGAATTGATGGGCAGCTACGGGAAATGGCGTGTCACCGGCCCTCTTTGTTGTAGCATGGATTAGCCAACCTGGGGACATCAGGCCCCAATTTCATGGCTCTGCTTACCGTAAGCAAAGAATCGGCGCTTATGGAAGCAGGGAACTCCGCGCTTACATCAAGCGTATTTCACTGGTAGCAGAGAATTTTTTGCTTGTGCACAGGCGTACTCCACGTTACTAGGCATTTTTCGCTTACACAGCTAGCGCTGAAATTCGTCGCTTGCACAGTAAGCGGAGAATGGTGATCGCAAGCGCAGAATTAGGCGGTAAGCAGAGCCATGAAACTGGGCCCTGAAGATGAACAGAGTTTGAGGACAAATCGATCGTCTCTTTTCAGATTGCTTAGTCACTTTTTGAGGGGTTAGAATTACGTTTTTTATCCCTAGAAATGTTTCAAATCACTCTTTACAGATTGCAGTGACCAGCAACCCTCAGAAGGTCTACATGTGGGGGAAGAGCCCCCTAGAGTTGCGACAGTCCCTCCAGGCTTCCAGGAAGCGCAGAACGGCGAGAGACAGCGGAGATGCAATCATTGTCGGTCGGCGACGGTCAGTGACGGTCATGGAAACCCGACCCGACGCCTATGATGAGAATCAGTACTTAAGGCCGTACGCCTTTGACTTTGGGCAGATTCAAGCACCAATCAAACAGGTTCGTTATAACAGGTGTACCTTGGGAACAAGGCCCAATTTCATCAAACTGCTTAAGCACAAATAGTAGCTAAGCACAACAAAATTCTGCTTGCACAATAAGGATAACGGCCAAAACACCATGGAACATGTACTGTCCGTGACTAGTATACTACTCATTTTTGCTTAGCAGAAAATTCTTAAGCAATATTATCTTCTGTGGAATTAGTTATTTAAACCTTCAGACAGAGACTATGCTTAACCCTCCTACTATCTGACCATTGAATATCATTAGGCTAGCATTGATGTCTTGACAAGTATTAAACCACAAGGGAAACTGATTTGGTAAATTGTAATTAATTTGGGGTTAAATTGAGAAAAATTGACTAGAGCAGGATTTGAACCTGTGATCTCCAGATTGACGTGCCTGCGCTCCACCAACTGAGCTAGCTAGCTCTAATCTTGACAGTCTCCCTATTAGGGCTAGCCAGCTCAGTTGCTGTTGTGGCTGCACGTTTATCCAGAGAACACTGGTTCAAACCCAGCTCTAGTAAATTTTTCTGTGTTCAACCCTAAATACAATTGATCTAAAATATCTGCTTCATTTGAGGCATTACTTTCTTCTTCAGTGTATAGATAGGGTATATTTAATAGTCTGTCAGTATTAAATATCAAAATTTGGGTTGTGTAGGTCAAACCAAATTACATAAAAAAAAAAATTCAAAATTGTCAAACATTGATTGCTCTGAATGGCCCCTTAAAGGAATTTGAGTTGAGTGAAATCGTATTGTAGAATCCAATGATTTGATTGATTGTCCTCTTAGCTGGCTTGCTCTCTGAATCACAACCTGATCCTGACGTCGGGAGGTCAGCTCTACAGCTTTGGGAAGAATGACAGCGGACAGCTAGGGCTTGGCCATCGCGCTGAGCAGGTATGTCTCGTTAAAAAAAATGTCAAGCTTACTTTTTTATTTTATTTATTTCTATTTTTTGGAGAAAACAGAATTAGCTGTGGCAAACTGCTTACCAACCAAAAGGACCTACACATGCTATGTCGCGTTATCACGGCTGACGCCATCTCTGATGGTCGCCTTTCCACGCATTCCGGTCCAGCATCAGTGTCTTCAATTTGGCAGTTTCTTGTCGTGCTGCGTCCTTCTTCAGCGAACCTGATGTGGTATTTTACGGGCCTTTTTTTTTCTTTTTCAGAAGGATTTAGTGTTAAGTCAACACAAAATCAAATCTTTACAAATTGTTAACCTCATGATGCAAACTGATATTTTTGAGAAAATTTAATTAGCTGTTGTAAACTGCTTACCAACCGAAGGACCTATGGTATAAATCAAAGTGTGTTTCACGTGATCACAGCGTTGCAGTGAACCTGATGTAGTATTTCAATGGCTGTTTTTATTGAGTGTTACATTAACACAATACCTTAACTTTTTATATGTATTGTTAACTTAACGATGGAAATTGATATTTTTACAGAGAGTTCCAGTGCTGGTGCGGTTATCAGAATCACAGAGTATTGCCGCAATCGGTGCAGGGGTAGAGTTTTCAGTCGCTATCACCACACAGGGTCAGGTCTACTCCTGGGGATCACCAGAAAATGGGCAGGTAGGTTGCCTTCTTAAATGGAACCTCAGGCTCCCATGTCTTGGTAAAGCCCCATAGTATAATTGGTGTGAAATTTGAATCGGGTTTACAGATTACTTTTACAGTTTGAAATCGTGCTTATTCAGCAAGGGCTAACGAGGGTTGAACTGTCAGTCCAACTGGGGACATGCAACCAGGTTTAAAATGCATTGATGATTGAATTAATGTTTTACTCATCATAGCTTGGCATCGACACAAGTTGCCGATCACATCTCCAGGTCCAGCCGAGCTTCCATGTTAACTTGAGAGTAGCCAAGAGTACATCAGTGACCCGGATTGTCTTGAACCCGATGCTGGTACCCGGCATTCCCCTGGTAACCATGGCATCTGGACTCGGTATGAACGACGGCGATGGGGAGAGCGATGAGGACGACATGGGGGTGAGTCTTTTGTTAGTTCGCCAACTTGGAGACAGGTTGGCCACACCCACATAGCATGCTATCGACTGCCAATCAAACTTACTCTCCTTTAGGAATGAAGACGACTGACCTTTAAAAAAAACAGGAAAAATTATCTGCTTATTGAACAATCGAGTAAAATGTGTATCAAATTAAACTTTGTATTGTTTGGATGCATGGTGATATATGCTGGTCAGTTTTGAAGTGTTGGCTGTGTCCATACGTCCTGCTATCGAATTATTGAACTATTAATCTATCAAACTATCAAACTATCAAACTATCAAACTATCAATCTATCAAACTATCAAACTATCAAACTATCAAACTATCAAACTATCAAACTATCAAACTATCAAACTATCAAACTATCAAACTATCAAACTATCAAACTATCAAACTATCAAACTATCAAACTATCAAACTGTCAGACTGTCAGACTATCAAACTATCAAACTATCAAACTGTCAGACTATCAAACTAACCAATCATTAAACTTTCATGCTATCAAACTTTCATGCTATCAAACTTTCATGCTATCAAACTTTCATGCTATCAATTTATCTTGCTATCAAACTTTCTTGCTATCAATTTATCTTGCTATCAAACTTTCTTGCTATCAAACTTTCATGCTATAAAACTATTATGCTATAAAACTATTACGCTATCAAACTATCAATAACAAGAGTTAAAGCTGCACTCCCTTACATTGTCTTAGGAGAATACAAATTTACCGTCTCTGCCCGACTTTTGAATTGTAGAATAAGTGTGAATAAACAATGTAGCATTTGTATGCAGAAGCCTTTTGACCTCTGTTAACCTCTGCTAAAAAGTAACAACCCTGCAACTCTTGACCTTTTCCAGTGAGTGGACAACAGTTTGAAACCATTCAACTGTACAGATGTGTATGGTGGCACAACTCTGCACAGAACTTTCTGTGCACTTGTGTGTTCGTGTAGATTCACCACACTACATCGCGTTGTAGGCTGACATAGTTTATCTATCATTAAAAAAAACTTCACAACAGGTTATATTAAATGGTCAGACAGTGGGAGGGTTAATTATTATATGTCAAATCAGATTTGTGATATAACAGATTGGATGTTGTATTTAACAGAACATTAAAAGAAATTCAAATTTCCCCTTTGCAGAGCTCCGACGAAGAGGAAGAGATTCTGGACTGGGACCTCCCCAATCTGAGTGCCACCTCTGACCCGTCTGAGTCCCCCTACGGACCAGAGAGTTTAGCCCTGTCTCTGCAAGCCCTGGACTCCCACTACAACCACCAGGTGGTGCTGCGTCTGTGCCAAGACTGGCAGGTCTGGCCAGCCGCCGCTCAGATCTGTGAGATGGACAAGAACTACCCGCTAGCTTTACTGTACAGACTGAAGGATAGACAGTACAAGGGGACCGGGCTTATTGGGGCTGGCGAGGAGGAAGTGCTCCAGGAGATAACAGCTCTTGTGGATAAGTTCATCAGGTTAGTGGATAAGATCATTAGAGTAGTGGATAGGATTATGAGGTTTGTGGTGGATGGGCACCTGTGAATTGTGATAAGTTTATCAGGTTCGTGGATAAGATGATAAGTTTGGTGGATAAGATCATTAGAGTAGTGGATAGAATTATCAGGTTTGTGGTGGATGGGCACCTGGGATTTGTGGATAAGTTCATAAGCTTTTGTGGATGAAATCATCCACTAAGTGGTTAAGCTCATCTGAAAAAAATCATTGGGTCATCCAGTTAGTGGATCAGATCGTTACAATTATTAGGTTTAGTGGATGAGATCATCAGGTAAGGGGATAAGATGAAAGGTTTGGTGGATAAGATCATTAGAGTAGTGGATAGGATTATCAGAATTGTGGTGGATGGGCTCCTGGGATTTGTGGATATGTTCATAAGCTTTTGTGGATGAGATCATCCACTACGTGGTTAAGCTCATTTGAAAAAGTTCATTGGGTCATCCAGTTAGTAGATCAGATCATTAGAATTATTAGGTTTGGTGGATAAGATCATTAGAGTAGTGGATAAGCTAATCAGGTTTAGTGAACACAGTCATCAGGTGAGTGGATAAGCTCATGAGATTAACAAGCTCATCATGTACATGTAAGTGGATCAGATCATCCGGTTAGTAAACCAGTTATAAATCAGGTCAGGTGAAAAGTTTGTTGGGTTCATTAGGTTAGTGGATAAGTTTGCCAGTTATGGATAAGTTCTTCGAGTTAGTGGAAAAGTTCATAAGGAGAAACTATAAATAGTAAACTTTCAACCATGTGTAAATCTCTTTTTGGGAGGAGTGTTTTTTTGCAAATTAAATGTCTTCCCCGACAGAACAGCATGACATAATGATGTAAACCATACTCATTAAATGTTTACAACTAAACAAGAGCAAGATGCTGTACTATAATTGCTTCTCCAGGTGTATACATGGGTACCTGCGAGGGTAGACGTTGATATTGTGTTTAAAAAAGCCTTCAGAGCACCACGGCAGGCAGGGCCTTATACTCTCCAGGGAGCTGAGAAAGATTAAAGGAATGCTATTGGCCAAGTGACAAGGGCAGTAATGTAAAGCGCATTGATACGTTTTTGTAAATGTGCTTATTTAAGAACTAGTTATTATTATTATTACTCTTACTGCTTGTTAGATTGACCTGTGAGCAGCCATCAAACGAAGCCACCAAGGAATCCGTATCCAAAGAATCATGTAAACATCTTCTAGTTCAGGTAAGATGTACATGCCATTAAAACAAAACATTCATTGTAAGAGATCGTAAAACATGGTGGATCTTGAATGATGCAGACAGGGTGTGTCCAATTTTATGATGATAGACAATAGGGTTAACATGTTTAAAAGATTTGCCCCTCCACCTCTAAAAAAAAAAGAAGTATATAATAAGTTTACATATGAAAAGTGAACCACTAGGGAAACGGATTGGGTAAATTTGAAATAATTTTTGCATTGAACATAGAAATATTTACTAGAATGAGACTTGAACCTTTGACCTCTAGTTCAACGTGCCGGTGCTCTACCAACTGAGCTATCTAGCCCTAATGTTGGCAGTCGCCCTATTTTATCAATATCTTTGTTCGGGGGTGCCAGTCAGAAGCCATTCAACCTGTATCTGCTGTATAGCCAGGGACCACACCCTGGTTTACAGTACAACCTAACATTTATCCAGTCAGTTTTCCTTGTGGTTTATTTCTTGAATCACAAAATCACCAAATTATATATTCTGGGCAGGTAAAGTCTTGTCTGAAGTAGAATCAGGCATGATATTTTTCCCACTTAAACATGTTTTCTGATCCTTTTTTACCCCTGATAAATATCAGCAAAATCTTCTATAAAAGCCTACAACATGTACTCCTAGGTCAGCTCTTCTACTTGATAAAAATGTCCTACTTTTCCCCCCAAAACCAAATATCATGCCTGAGTAGAATGTCCTTACCTTTCTTCTGAATATTAATGAGGTTCATTTGCATAATTATTTAGATTCTTCGCTTCTGGGCCGAGCAAGACCTACCTCAGGAGGCGCTGGAGAGCCTATTGAGGGACCATTTGGACAAGGTCGCCTATCCACTCAGCGTGCTACTGCTGTGGTGAGTGAACAGCGCTCCGCATTAGTGCTAAAAAATAGACTCCCCATTCCCGGATCTCAGACAATGTGTCAAATTGTTGGCCTACTGACGTACACATGCACATATGCCCAAGCTTCTTGTTTACTCATGTGTACTGACAGTGACTGTACTAATGAGATCTGAAGTGATGATGCAGTGATCGTGTGAGTGGTGGAACATTTGTCTGACAGCCGGGTATTTTGAGCAAAAGTGAGGTCACTACTGTAGTTCTGTTGGGTTTTTAAATATCGCGGAATAAATCTTGTTCTGAAAACTGGGGTTGAGTGAAATGGAGGGTAGGGGGAGGCTGACAAAGGCTTTCTGTAATCTTGTCTGAGATCTTGATTACCCCAGTTGCCCTCTTTTTAGTTCGGGGGTTGTTTTTTTTAAGAAGGGAGGGAACAAGACCTGTTGTGTGTTTCAGACCCTTCCCACAGGCACTGTATTGTGGTACCAGGATTCTATTATAATTGCTCCACAGTAATACAGATTAGTAAGATTTAAAAACATGAAATATGTTTTGTTTATAAGATGAAGGTTTTCTGATGGCATTTAATTTTTACCCCTTTCATTCCATCAATTTGCTTGCATTCAGTGACAGCAGTGACTCATCTGCGAACCCCGATGTCAGCAGTACGAACCTAGTCTCCCAGGACCTGATTAAACGATTCAGTAGTAAGTTCACTTTAGAGTTGACGTCCACCGTCATCCAGGGGATTCATCAAGGGAAATCCCACGATGACTACCTCTTGCCAAGCGCCATCGATCAGGAAACACCCTCTGAGAACAATGTCGTTGATTCGGTGAAACCAATGCTGACCCGCAGCGACCTCTACAACCAGAAGAGTGACCGAGCAACCGCCGAGAGACTGTGGCAGGAGATCCTCTTCAACCTGGGCAAGGACATTAAGGCGAGGGCGCATGTCGGCATCAGCAAGAGCGAGATCGCCGGATTGGCGGACTCGAATCCCGCCGAGGAGAATGCAAACGACAACGCGGACTGTCTGGTCTTCACTTGCGGTCACCACTACCGCAAACGGAACCTGCAGGAGAACATAATGCCGTTGTGGAACAGCAAGATGGCCGCCTTGCCTGTGCCGTTGCCTAGCAACGCACAGTCTCTTAGCAACCAGTACATGAAGGGGGAGGGGTTCTTACCCATGGCGTGTCCGAACTGCGTTCATAGTTCCTTGCAGCTGGAACAACTCAAGCAATTGGATAAAGTCTTATGAGTTGTCATAGAATTAAAAAAAGACACCAGCTATTTTACCAAAGTCAAAGTTTCAGATCTGACAAACGTAATGGTTTTTGTGCAAACTATAGAAAGTGTAATTTGTAAATGATTTGACCAAACAACTTGTCCTGTCAAAGTGGAGGTATCCGCTGTTTTGTTGATTCTTGCCAGTCCTTGAATCTGAGCTCTGTGTGAAGAAAGGCGCAGGCTTTGCCCAGGATTTGTTTTATAGCTAAACAGAAACGATTCAACCCTATGTAGTGAACTGGCAGGTCAGCCTTCACACTAACATTCACTGACACACTGAAATATCATACAGAAGTTAAGAGGCCAAAAGTATGAAATAAGAATTACCGTCTTTTAGAGAATTACCCCCCCCCCCCCACCCTGAAAAACCTCTAAAGAATTTCTAAGATTCTCAGATTACAATAAAGACACATTAGGGGGAGGGTACACCATGCCGCATGTTGTGCACCAAATGGCAATTAAGAACCCCAAAAGAGGCTATATATTTTTTGTCTGTGGTGCTCTGTTTTTTTTCTTTCCACCCTGATCATGATGATGTTTTGATTTTGGGTCACAAATTGTGGCAATAAATTAAGAAGTTAAAAATTGTTGTTATTGTTGTGTTTGTTAAACACTGTCTTCTGTTCTCTCTGAGGGTGGCTTGAGATGAATTCATTGCAAGGGCTGGATTTGTGGCATTACAATTTTCAGTAGCTACTAAGCAATGATCTTTTGTGGGTTTTGGGGGTTTTTTTTTACGAACTCTTGAAAGTGTCTTTTACACCCTGTTTGGACAGGCGCTTCAGAATCGCGCCAAACCAAATAGATGAGGAGCGACTCTAGGTCGACCCAAATAAATGTTGGTTTCAAACTGGTAACACTTGCATTAGGTTTGGCTTATGACAAGATCGATAGTCTGAAACCAAGACAATCCAGAGTTGTTTTGAACAACTGCACCAGTCAATCTTTCGACTTCCAGCACGTCCAGTCGATCGTAACTGTTTCAGACGCCAAACTTTTTTATGTACTTTATCCAATAAGTTGGTTCGGCGCGACTCTAGAGCGCCTGTCTGAACAAAAGGGTGTTATTTTCTTCAAGAAACTTAAATTATAGGGGGGTGTAATTTCTCGTTGGAGATTGTACGTTACTGCTAAATCACATCAGGTGACATGGTCCCTTAAAAAATTTAAAATATATATACAATTGAGTTGTTGTCGTTGTTTTGTGTCTAATTCAGAGATGAGTATTAATATTATAAATGTATATGATTGTGTATGGTGGCTTCATTGAATGTTACTATTTTAATATTGTCTAATTTGGTGTAAATAATAATTAAACTATTTTAATATAATGCTACAAAGTTAAAATCTCTAGCTTTTTGTTCCCTTTATTTTTTTAAATCATCTGAAAATATCCCTCCATGATAAAAAAAAAAAGGTATAAGAATTAAAAGACTTTAATTTGAAATAACAGTAAGTTAGGAGATGTTTTGTAAAATGTTTGTATGTTTTGTCTGTGATGTAAATATGACACAAACCACTTGTTGGTTTTCAGAACGGTATGATACGTGATTGGTAAAACTTGAAACAAACGAAAAATGGGAAAAACATTATTTTCTTTTTTTAAATAGCAGCGCTTACCTTTGAACCAATACCTGCTTAAAATAGTCTTGTCTGAAATACATTGAGGTTTTCCCAAATACTCTAGGTTCATAAAATTATGATTTATCAATGATATAGAAATGTTTTAAGCTGCTTTTCCATTTTCGTGTTTTGGGTTTTGGGGGATTCAGGTTTTTTTTTTTCCCCAGGTGGGATGGGGTCGGCAGGTGGGGGGGGGGGGCAGTAAGAGGGCGTGGTATTGTGTCAAGGAAACTAGCGGATTGGAATTATTATGTACTCTCCAAAACAAGTGATGTATGGGACCTTGGTGTACGATCATACAGAATATTTTTTCATAACAAGTAGTAGTAAAAATCTGTGTATGTTATTGTTTATTTACTGAATATAGAGGTGACTTTTTGCCTCGACACACAAGGTCATTCTTGCAGGCATTTTGAGAGACAACCAAAATGTACAGTATGCAAAATGAAAAGTTTGGTACTAGCACAAGGGCTGCTTTCATAAACAGTTCTGACCCAACTATAGAATCAGCCCAATTATGGTTGGGGTCAGCTCAATTGGAGTTGGTCCGGGCCGAGTAGTCAGACCCCGTCTACCTCATTGGGGGGTGTCTACTGTTGGGGCATAGCATCTCAATAACCGAGAACATGTGAGAATCAAAAAGCAAAAGATGTTGACCTCTTGCCGCGAACGGTGTGACATGGCATGTGGAAAGCCCTTTTGGCTAGGGCTAGATTAGTGTCAATATGGTTTAACAGTATCCATTAACAATAGCCATAGCTGTAGCCAAAGAAGCATAGCCATGTTTCTTCACTCACGGTGAAATATAAAATGCTGAATTTCCCAGTACTTAATGGAAAATTCTGTGGTGCTAAGTAAAATTGGTTTAAAGTAATAATGTAATAACATTTATGTTTGTTTTTTCTGACAAATATCAGTAACACCAAATATCGTCCTTGTAATGTTGGTTTGATTATGTTTTTGTATGTGTAAGAGGAATGCACAATAAAAAATAAAACATCTTAAAAGTATATCTGTTATGTCTCTTCAGTATCACTAATGATTTAGAACACTTGTTGGAAAAAATAAACATTTATAAATATTATTTATTTATTTATTTATTTATTTATTTATTTATCTATTTATTCATTCATTCATTAATCTATTATTTATTTATTTATTTATTTATTTATTTATTTATTTACCCTTACCGAAATTTCAAATTTAATTAACCAATTGAAATTTGTCCGATGTTGTGTATTGGCACAAAACCAATTGGACTCAATTGGACACATTGGACTCAGTTAGATTCAATTTGATTTTTTAATTTTGTATTTTCAACTCCACCCCAAAATAAGTTTTTACTCACTGCCCTTACCAAAATTTCCAATTCAAATTTCCAATTGGAACCAATAGAAACGTTTCCAATCTTGGGTTTTGGCACAAATCCAATTGGGCCCAATTTGTTCCAATCGGACACAATTGGACTCAAATGTCAAATTAATTCCAATTCGATATCTAGTTGGAAATAATTGGATTGAGTTGGTGGTATTGAGCTGGTATTGAGCTGGTGTGAGTTGGTTTATATATTGGAATACTGAATTTCCAATTGGAATAAATTAATGCTTGATGGAAGCAAACGAAATGCAGGTGCTTTTTTTAAAACAAAGCGCCGTAAACATTATTATGTACGCAAAATGCATGGTGCGACTTAACGCCCTTCTCGCATCCTGATCCTAGGATCTGACCGATTTTCACCACGGAGCTCCACTCGTCCATCGTTTGAACAATGAATGCAAACCCATCACTCCATAACCCGCACCTTAATCGCTCCCGGAACTCAAGATATAGGCGATCCTATTCAAATAAACGGCCCATCAAACGTGCACACACACTGTCCACATTGATACCGCGTAAATGGGGGATTTTCTACGCACTACTTTGTCCCAGCTCCGAGAATCTGCAGTCTCTCGAACTCAGACTTTAATATTTTAATGTTTAATAACCTTTACAGCTTTTTTACCGGGGCTGTGAGATTTGTACATGATCATTAAATCCGCTAATTGTTCCATTCAAACAAGTGGGTGACGTTTCCGATTTATCCCAAATACTACAATACTACATACAATACAAACCTCAGTTCCTATGAAACCTCAGGATCGTCAGAATTTCTCTTCCCCTCTCCAACGAGTTTGATTTTCATTTTGTGTGCAAACACATCGGTGCGACATCCGACTCATTTTCGCAGAGCGCACCCAGAAAATACCTCCCATCGTCCCAACGAAGCAGCAAAGAATTGCGTGATGCGACTTCAGCATGGCGGGAGATTCTGAACCCCAGATATTGCAGATTTTTTTATGCCAGATCTGGCGAGCCCGTTATGTGTCATGGTACATAATAAATAAGCATTTTACATGTCATTGTAACTGGGTATGATTTTTTTTTTTCAGCAAGCGGATTTATTGAAAGCCTTTGCTCACAATATGAATTCTTATTTATCATGGCGACGTTGAACCACTGATATGGACTGGTTTTTAGCTTCATAAGTCCAACGTTGTCCGAACAAAGCAGCTTAGAAATGCGTGGTGCGACTTTATCCTGGTGAAATTTTGTGAATCGCAGATATTGAAGGTTTTTTTTACACTACATGGGTCAATTTAATATGCACACAATGGACCGTGGTTGAACCCAATAAAATGGGCGATTTGCAAGAGTCGCTCTACCCATTGCATGCTATCGGCGCACATAATCGCCCACAGAGATTCTTTAAATATAATTTAAAAACTTGTTATTCAAATCAATTAAAGGGCACATTTAGAACTTTGAACATACCGAAATATTTGTAGCAGAGTTTAATCATATTTATCCGTGTTGTTTTATACTTTTTACCAACACAAATTTCAGAAAACCACACACAGTTCGTTGTTTGGAAAAAAAAAACACCATGAAAAAATGAGAGGTGGTGGTATTCGTAGTTACTTTGTTGGTACTTGATCCATCCTGCTCAGTGCACTGGACACAACGGGTATGGCATTCAAATGCAACACACACAGGCATTTTGACCTGGACGGTACATCGAAGACTTTTTTGAGTTTCTAATAGATATATGATTTTAAAGAATTTTCTTGCAAACTTTGCTGGACAACCCGCCCACCACCACTGATGTTTGTAATCACTCTTGTGGTTGATGCTTTTGTTGCACTAAAAAACTGAGAATGTGTTAACCCTACCCCACCCAATCTCAGATTGAGATTTTTAACAAAGTGGATTGGGTTTAAATTATTGGCCATTGGAAGATTACACCAGGAATACTTCTCACTGAATTACCTTCTCAATAGGATAAGTGGTGCTTTTTTATAGTAAGTTTATGTTTAAGGTTTTTTTCCCCAGCCAATTTCCGAACAAAAAACTGGCGGGAGATTCTGAACCCCAGATATTGCAGATTTTTTTATGCCAGATCTGGCGAGCCCGTTATGTGTACCATGGTACATAATAAATAAGCATTTTACAGATCATTGTAACTGGGTATGATTTTTTTCAGCAAGCGGATTTATTGAAAGCCTTTGCTCACAATATGTAGTTGCAAATTGTTTCTACCAATTGGAAATTTCACCTCCCAACATTTTTCTAATTGGAAATTTTATTTCACAAAAAGAGTCCAATTGGAAAGACATTCTTCATATTATTATCACCAACTGGATTTAGAATTAGTTAATTGCACTGGTGTAAATCCCTCGAGTGGGGTGGGTTACACTACATCCTCAAAAGTTTTTGGACTGTCATCAGCCCAATGGGGATATACTTCTTCTTTTTCAATCAAATTGGATCGGTATCCTGACGGACTATTGAGCTTTCGGACAAATGGGCTGTGAGACAATGGGTAAAAACATATTTTTTGGAGACTAACCCTTACCAAAATGTCCAATTCAATTTTCCTATTGGAACCAATTGGATTCCCCCCCCCCCCCAATGTTGTGTATAATTGGCACAAAACCAACTGGACCCAATTGGATACAATTGGACTTAGTTGGATTCAGTTTGATTCAGTTTGAAAACCCATTCAACTTTGTTTAAAAATCTCAATCTGAAATGGGGGGGGGGTGTTTCGTAAATTCTCAGTTTTTCAGTGCAACAAAAGCATCAACCGATTATAAACACCAATGGTGGTGGGCGGGTTGTCCAGCAAAGTTTGCGATAAAGCAATAGAAGATATTTATTAAACCATAACTCAATCTTTTAGGAACTCGAAGAGTCTTCGATGTACCAGGTCAAAAAGCCAGTGTGTGTTGTGTATTTGAATGCCCTACCCGTTCGCCGATAGCATGCAATGGGGTAGAGCGACTCTTGCAAATCGCCCATTTTTTGGGGTTCAACCACGGACAATTGTGTGCGTATTAAATGGACCCGTGTAGTGTTAAAAAAACCTTCAATATCTGCGATTCACAAAAGCTTTCCTTGATAAAGTCGCACCACGCATTTCTAAGCTGCTTTGTTCGGACAACGTTGGACTTATGAAGCTAAAAACCAGTCCATATCAGTGGTTCCAAGTCGCCTCGATAAATAGCGCACTGTTACCGTGTTGTAAAAATCAGTCATTCTGGAGGTATTTTCTGGGTGTGTATTTGACACACTGAAAATCGAACTCGCTAGATGGGCAGATCATCATCTATGTAAGGCAAGGAGTTTGCTTCAGGATAAAGATCGGAAATGCCACCAATGAAAACATATTGTGAGTAAAGGCTTTCAATAAATCCGCTTGCTGAAAAAAAAAATCATACCCAGTTCAATGACATGTAAAATGCTTATGTATTATGTACCATAATGGTACACACAACGGGCTCGCCAGACCAAGCAGGGTTAAAAAATCTGCAATATCTGGGGTTCAGAATCTCCCGCCATGCTGAAGTCGCATCACGCAATTCTTTGCTGCTTCGTGGGGACGATGGGAGGTATTTTCTGGGTGCGCTCTGCGAAAATGAGTCCGATGTCGCACCGATGTGTTTTACACACAAAATGACAATCAAACTCGCTGGAGAGGGGAAGAGCAATTCTGACGATCCAGAGGTTTCATAGGATCTGGGTTTGTAGTATTTGGGATACATCGGAAACGTCACCTACCTGTTTGAATGGAGCAATTAGTGGATTTAATTATCATGTACAAATCTCACAGCCCCGGTAAAAAAGCTGTAAAGATATTAAACATTAAATTATAAAAGTCTGAGGAAACTGTTAACAAATAATAATATGTTGTTTTCTTCCTACTTTCTGAATCAAAATAGCCTTGTGTGAGAGACTGCAGATTCTCGGAGCTGGGACAAAGTAGTGTGTAGAAAATCCCCCATTTACGCGTTATCAATGTGAACTGTGTGTGTGCACGTTTGATGGGCGTTTATTTGAATAGAATCGCGTATATATCTTGAGTTCCGGGTGCGATTAGGGTGCGGGTTCCGGAGTGATGGGTTTGCATTCATTGTTCAAACTATGGACGAGTGGGAGCTCCGTGGTGAAAATCGGTCAGATCCTAGGATCAGGATGCGAGAAGGGCGAAAGTCGCACCATGCATTTTGCGTACATAAAATATGTTTACGTGTTCTTTCCAACTGGATAATCCAATTGGAATGAATGTGACATTTTGGTAAGGGTACAAGGGGGTTTCTTTTTAGCTACTGTTGCACTCAGTTTCGTTTTCAGACACGCATGTTTTTTTGTTGGTCTCATTCATAGGTTAGTTTCAGGCATCTTATTTCATTTTACAAGACCATTCTTCAGTTGAATTTTTACTCACCTATGAAATGTTTGACCAGCCAAATTGCTGCTGGCTTTTCACGAAAGTGAATGATCTTTGCGGCCTAGTGAATTTGAATGGTCGAATTATTTTTCCAGTGAATTCTAAACTGTATTAGTTCTAATTAATCCCCAAATGCTGATACGATTGGTCATTCATTTAAAAAATAAATCAAATGACGAGCCAAGTGTTAAATTGAATGAGTTTTTGTTCGGAAGTTGGCTGGGAAAAAAAACCTTAAACATTAACTTACTAGCACCACTTATCCTGTTGAAAAGGTAATTCAGTGAGAAGTATTCCAGGTGTAATCTTCCAATGGCCAATAAATTTAAACCCAAACCACTTTGTTAAAAATCTCAATCTGAAATGGGTGGGGGGGGGGGTTAATAAATAATATCAGTTTCTCAGTGCAACAAAAGCATCAACGATTACAAACAAGTTGTGGTGGGCGATTGTCCAGCAAAGTTTGCAATAAAGCAATAGAAGACAGTTATTTAAAACCATAATTCAATCTATTGGTAAGAAAGCTGAACTTCCGTCTGACTTCTCTAATGGTCAGCAGGTCCTAAACAACGCTCCTGATATTGCTGAAGCTTTTAATACGTATTTCTCCAACATTGGCTCTTCTCTTGCTAGTAACATCACATCCACTACTGCACATTTCACTAATTATCTGCACCACGCTAACAATCACTCTTTCTTTCTGACACCAACTGACTTTCTTGAAATAAATCTCATTGCTCATGTCATCGATGACAAACTCTCCTGGTCGGATCACATCTCGCATATCTCCAAGGTTATTTCCCGGAACACTGGCGTTATTTCTAAAATTCGTCACTTTCTTCCCAAGGACGTTATTTTTTCACTTTACAACACCCTTATTCTTCCTTACTTAAACTACTGTAATATCGTTTGGGCACACACTTCTACTTCCAAACTTCACTCACTAATGATCATTCAAAAAAGAGCTATTAGAATATGTACACATTCCCTACTACGTGATCATACTGCACCCCTTTTTGTTAAATTGCACACTCTCACCCTGTCTGATATTAATAAGCTTCAAACTGGTATCTTCATGTTTAAGTTTACTGATAATCTCCTTCCTGACACGTTTTCTTCTTTCTTCACCTCAGTTAGCGACATTCACCACTATCACACTAGGTCACACAACAACCTATACATACCTTTCACACGTACATCTCAGTACAAGAACACCCTTCGCTACTATGGTCCTAGTCTGTGGAATAGCATTGACCATTCAGTTAAATCCAAAACCTCCGTGGCTCTTTTAAGAACTCTTTCAAAGAGTATCTTATCTCCCAATATGTAGCATAGTTTCATCCTTTTGGTTTGTTCTCCAAAATTTTCTCCTCAGTAGTTAGTAGGGTCTATAGCCGACATTTCAATAGAATCGAGTAGAATCGAACAATGGGGAGCAATAATACAAAGGAGCTAGGGTCATTAAAACGAGGTAATTTGATCCAGGAACAAAGGCACGCAAAAAGGTAGAAATCTTTAGCCGACAATTCAAAGGAACGCAGAAAGTTAAAAAATCTTTAGCCGACAATTCAAAGGAACGCAGAAAGTTAAAAAATCTTTAGCCGACAATTCAAAGGAACGCAGAAAGTTAAAAAATCTTTAGCCGACAATTCAAAGGAACGCAGAAAGTTAAAAAATCTTTAGCCGACAATTCAAAGGGGGCTACGTGGGAGAAAAAGGGAGTCTAGAAATCTTGATCCGACAATTGGAGAGGAATTAATGTATGGGACATAGGACCTAGAAATCTTGATATGTCATAAGTAGAAGATGGATGAATGTGGAGAACAAAGGGTGGACCTTAAAATCTTTAACCGACAAGATAAACAAGTAACAAAAATAAAGTGATAGAAAAATAAAGGGGGGTGGGGTATTATGTGAAATGAATATAATCAAGGGGCGCAAAAGTTATTGATAAATCTTCATGTATGGGAATTAGATGATATAGAAGAAAGCAGAAAATTGTTGTATGATGCGTGTAATTACAAAAACACAGTCTTCCATAGTTTTACCAACCCATGTATTTTGAGTTCAAGTACTTACTTTGTAAAGTAGTCAGTGGCAACCTGTATGATTCAGTAATTCACATTTTAAAAATACCAAACCGAATAACCGAATAACCGACACATCGAGTATAGAAACGGTACACATACTTATGTACAAAATGAGTTACATGACGAAAAAAAAAAAAAAAAAAAATTAAGTTACAAGTTTTAAGTTTTTGTTAAGCCTACAGTTTTTTTTACACGTTTTGAGATCTAGTTTTACACGTTTTCAGGTTTTTTTTACACGTTTTCAGTTTTTTTTTACACGTTTTCAGTTTTTTTTTACACGTTTTCAGGTTTTTTTTACACGTTTTGAGAATTTTTTTACACGTTTTTGAAAAATTGAAAAATTTTCCCATAGTAATGTACACGTTTCTTATGTTTTTTTGTTAACCATTTTTTACACGTTTTCAGTTTTTTTGTACACGTTTTCAGTTTTTTTTTACACGTTTTCAATTTTTTTTTACACGTTTTCAGTTTTTTTTTTTACACGTTTTCAGTTTTTTTTACACGTTTTGAGAATTTTTTTACACGTTTTTGAAAAATTGAAAAATTTTCCCATAGTAATGTACACGTTTCTTATGTTTTTTTGTTAACCATTTTTTACACGTTTTCAGTTTTTTTTTACACGTTTTCATTTTTTTTACACGTTTTCAATTTTTTTTTACACGTTTTTTTTTTTACACGTTTTCATTTTTTTTTTACACGTTTTCAGTTTTTTTTTACACGTTTTCAGGTTTTTTTTTACACGTTTTGAGAATTTTTTTACACGTTTTCAGGTTTTTTTACACGTTTTTGAAAAGTTGAAAAGTTTTTCCATAGTAATGTACACGTTTATTATGTTTGTTGTTTACCATTTTTTTTTTTACACGTTTTGAGATTTTTTTTTACGTTTTGAGAATTTCTTTACACGTTTTTATAAATTATGGACACGTTTTTATAAATTATGGACACGTTTTGAATTTCTTTTCTACAGGTTTTGATATTGTGTAAATAAAAGAAAGTACCATTGTAATGTACACATTTGTTGATAATATTTTTTTATTTATACTGTAATCACTAAAGATACTTAAATGAAACACAACTGTTTGGGTGTGTGTATGCTTATGCGTTGCTCTTTTTTGTAAAACTTTTAATGAATCATTCTAGTCAGGTCGTAACAAAGTTTAAGATGAAGGTGATTTGTGATTAGTCTTGGTTTAAAAACTGAGTTTCCATGTAAATCTTATTACTATATGATTAGGTACTAGTTGATCAAGATGTCAGTTATAAAAAGTAGAGCTCAGTACTTAAAGAAATTACATTACAACGTGGGGGTAGCATTGATAAATTATACCGAGCTACTAAACGAGAAGCTAAGTTTAAATTTACAAAGACTCAGATTAAAGACTTTCTCAAAGGAGAAGATACCTACACTCTACATTCCATCAAGTCTTACCTCATCCGCGCTGGAAGTAATATTTGAAAGCTGAATTTGTTTTGTTCCACAATTATATTCGTTAGTCTTGTGTGATAAACCTATGGTCAGGCACACTTTGCGTGGAAATAAAGTCACCGAATTCACCAGCGTGTGTGCATGAAACTCACCAAAGTGTATGAAATCCTACACGTTTCTCTATGTTCGAAGGCATCGTCGAAGTTGATCCTTCGGAAAGCTATGATCTCTGTAGATATTTAATCCATTGGTTGCAATAATTGTACATTTGAAGAAAAGAAGAAAAAAAAAGTATGGTTCCTTTCGGAAATGAAAACACATTATTGCATCATGAGTGAATGCAAGCATGTGTGAGTACAAGCAGACCCCTACACATTGATTCGGTGTACAGTGTGTATACATTTACTTTTGACCGTTGATCCGTGGGGTTCAAAGCATTTCGATCGGTGGTCAGCACCCTTTTATGTAAAGGATTTCGCCTAAGAGTTTAGATTTACATGACAGCAGTGGGCAATTTATGGCTCGTGGTCCAATTTGTTGTTGTTGTTTATTTACATAAACACACGTGAATGAAACACGCAATGGTCATAAGGTAACTACTTTGAATGCTTCGATATAACCATACAATGTTTAAACTAATGAGAAGGTCTGTACTTTCTTGAATAAAACTAGACTGCATCTTCAGCTATAGTTATTTTATCCAATCGTTGAATTGCTTCAAATCCGTTTTTTTTAAAGATACATAACCGTCTTATTTGTATTTTGGTTGCATATAATAATATTAAAAGTTAATCAATCATAACCATGAATGATAAACCGACTTATGCATAAGTCGGTTTAGGAACAGTGTCTCTCAACAATGCAAATGGAGATCATTTATTACACGTACAACCGCTAAAAGCATCAAACACACAATCAAGAATAAGAAGTTTAAAAATGTATAATAAAATTATTATTATTATTATTATTTTTAAACTAGTATTTAGTTGTAATAGTGCTAGTATTATTATTCTGTTAACGTTTTTTGATTTATTTAGGTTTTGTAAGTTTGGGAATTCATTTTTTAGGAAAAGGTGGGGTGGTATAAGGCTATCAAAAATAAATAAAATAATACTAATAATAATATTAGTATTAATAACAATACATACATACACACAACGTCATCTTGCAACATAAATCAAATTTAATAAATAAACAAACGTACACTTAATACATTTCAAAACACATTACCACACATATGAATTAAAGTAAAATGAGATACAACAAGAAACATAACATGTAAACCAAATTTATTAAACAAATAAACAAACAACAAGCGTACAACATTCATAGAAACACGTATCAAACATATACCAGCGTATACAATTAAAGTAATAAGAAAGAAGAAAAACCCCAACAACGACAACATAGAAACAACAAATGCTAAACAACAATTTAATTTAAAACCCTAAAATGATCGACTTTTATTCTTGTTGGATGGTCTTTGCAAACACATAACGTGCAATGCTATTTATATCTTCCTGCAGATCAAATGTTTAAGTCGGTATCGTTCGTTGCCTTTATGCGAAACCACGAAGTGAAACAGTTTTATTACCGCGTCCATACTTTTCCATTGAATTGTCGCATCAAGATTTTCAGCTCGCTTTTTGTTACGCTAACTCCCCCCTTTCATCTCAGATAGTCTGATCACATCAAGACTTTCAGTCATCTTTTGTTCTGAAGATGTCTTTCTAGACTCCCATCCCTTCAATCGTGTCAGGTCGTCAATTCACTTTTCGTCTATCTCGTCACTAAATCATTTCCAAAAATGTTGCTATTATGGTTTTAACTTATGTTTTCTCAATGTTATCATTCGTTTTTTTAATTCTAAACCTTTTAGGGCACACCCCCATGCTTGTAAATGAGTGTTTTGTAAAGGCTCAGCATGGTTGAAGATCCCTTTTATCACTCAACAAAGAAGCTGTCACAAAAAAAAAAAAAAAAAAAAAAAAAAAAAACCCAGAAAGACTGCCGATACATGTTCTTGTAAGCTTACGTGTTGCAACATGGTGAACATTTGTATATACATAAACCATGGAGGTACTTTGATTGATGAAAACTAAGTGCATTGCATAATACAAGGGTATTGAGGTCAGTAAGTTGCATTCCAATGGCTGAACTTACCATCTAAAGTTTCTAAATGTTTGTTAGGATAGGGAGGGATCCTGCTATACCATGAAACAGATCGATGGTCCTGTGTAGTAAGAGGGATGGCAAATGCAATTTACAACAAGCTATAAACACATCAACAGGGGCACTGCGCAATTACATGGCACCGCACTTCACCGGTCAGCGATGAACCGATAGTATTGTTACGTATGTCCTAAGCTTGCTTGCCTATTGTTCTGGTTTTTACTCAACAGGCATGAAGGTACGTGCATCACTCCGTCAATGAAAGGGTTGATATTTCAGGTACACAGAATTGTAAACAAACAAGTGACGTCATAAGTGAATGACCAGCATGGGCGTGGAAAGGACTCTGTGTTAAAGTAGGGCATATGTACACACTCAGAACAAAAGGTAAAAAAAAGTTATGTAAACAATGTTGTGTTAGAAATTACTTAATTGAAGTAAAAAGCCACGAAAAAAATATACTAAGTTGTTTTGTAAAAAAATAAAAACATAATCAAAGGATAAACTTACTGTTTACTTTATGTTTTGTAAAGTTACCAAAGTTAAGAGTAAACTTTACATGTAATTTGTAAGTTTTACAAGGAAGTGGTAAAAAGTAACCGAAATTAAAGTAAACTGGTCCACGTGAAAACATTTTCCCATAATGCAAATGTAATACACTCGTGCATGTATAAGCATAGAGTAAGCAAGTCGCAGGCACACATTACAATCCAAGATGGACGGGGGTGGACAGAACACTGATGCTGCAGGGTTTTGATGCTTGGAGTTCGCGTGTTCAAAGTTGCAAGGGGGACTTTGGCTTTATGGTCGTCGTGGAACAACAGTCTGTCGAAGAGGGAAAGGACTCATCCAGGAAAACCATGGCGTACTAGCTGCAAAGACTTAGAAGAACGCTTAAGCACTGGGGCAAATTAAACCGTCGAAAAAGGTCTGATTAAACCAACCGGCTCTTTTCAGAGCCAGCACCTCTTTCCAGAAGAGATTTTTTACCTTGTCTGCCGGGCTGACCTCCCCCCCCCCATTTTTTACACTATTGGTACGAGTATTTTTTTTCTGTGTGTATGTCGCAAGAACTAACTTACCTGCTTACCCACTGAATTTTCCCAAATTATTTTTAGCAATGTATTATATACAACAAATACATTTATCTAATACCGAAATAAAGTTTTACACAACTATTTACTAAGATCTTATCTTTTACATTGTAACGAGGTAAAGCCATACTTCATAATTGGGTAATGCTTTACATAACTGAGGTTTACCTAACAATTCAGTAAATGAATTTACCCAATATCGAGGTAAACTTTCACACAACTATTAACTAAAACCTTACCCAACCCCTGTTGGGTAAAGTTTTACATAACAGTTATGAGGTTCACCTGCAACTACTCAATTAGGTAAAATTTTACACAAGCTGTGTAATTTTTTCTCTGTGTGTAAAAGTATTTCACGACTCATTTTCAGTGTAGTATGTACAACAAGATGCCATTGACATTCGCATAGAAGCACAAATAAAAGCATTTTAAATACAGTTGTAGATGTACCATACAAGTAGTTTTAAATTTTCATAAACTTCATAATGTATGGTTCACATTTGTAATTTTTAAACATCTCATTGTGGTTGGGAAAATCTTTCATAATGCAACAAAACAACTCTGTTACTTTAATGACTGTTATGATTTTATTTACTGCCCTGTTAAAGCCACGAATGGATCAAGAAAAAAAAGGGCAGTAGGGAAATTTACAACGTGCTTCTGATATGAATTTTTTTTATTTATTCACATGTAGGCCTATTCATTTTTTTTATATATATTTTTTTTTATAATAACAATGAATAAAAGAAGTTACAGATAATCACACTGCTGACACAAAATAAAGACAGCAGCACGGGTGCCTAACATCAGCCGGAATTGATGTAGTGAATTTCGTCACTAAATTCGTTAGGTGATCACTGGGCGATATACAGTTCAGGGTATTTCACTCACAATCAATCACCACAACCAAAATTCAAATCACTGTCTTATAAATAAATAATGTTTATACATTTAAATTATAAATCAGTAGAAATCATATAAGTTTAAGAATAACAAAGGAATGTGATTACATGAAATAATGATATTTGACATAATAAAAGTCTTTAGGCAATATGCTATTCAGAATATTGACCACTTTATCTTCAGCGTCATCCTCCTGTTTATTTTTCGAGCGATATTAACTTGGCTGTTTGTTTCTAAGATATTGTCAAAATAATATCCACCGCATTTTCAAGAACGATAGTATCTCGGCATCTTCATAACCTCGTGTGTCTCAGTATCTACTTCACCAGTCTCCGGTAGACTGGCAAACGCCTGCATGCGTCGTATAGCTGCACTGACATCAGCAACGCTCAACTCGTCGTCTGCTTTTGAAGTGTACAAGTAGCCATAGGATCGCTGTTTTTTGTTATTATAAATGAATTTTTGTACTAATCAATAGGTCTAAAATTCACTTCGGAATAAACACAAGCCCTCAGGTTTACTAGTGTTCAAGTTTTTTAACAGAGTTTTAATGAGCCATTCATAAATACCCCAGACTTGGTTTGCAGTTTGGGTTGTTTGTTGTGCGACACTCATCACGGGTCTTCCTGCAGTCACTGATGACAACACTGAATTCGCACTGGTAACAAAAACAAACATTCTCATTCACCTTCATCTTAACTGTCTTATGTTGCAAACCACGTGGTTTGTTCGGATGTATTGTTTGATTGTTGTTGTTGCTGTTGTTTTGTTTGTTTGTTTTATAATTCAAACCATTATTATTAACTAACATATCTTTGTGCATAAAGAATTGGCTGCGATCCTATGGCTACTTGTACACTTCAAAAGCAGACGAGTTGAGCGTTGCTGATGTCAGTGCAGCTATACGACGCATGCAGGCGTTTGCCAGTCTACCGGAGACTGGTGAAGTAGATACTGAGACACACGAGGTTATGAAGATGCCGAGATGCGGTGTGCCTGATTAGTATAGATCAAGACATTTAACTGCAAAAGCACAAACTGATTGAATTTCACAAGGATGTACGAGACAAAACTTCTGTTATCAATTTACAGTTCAACCATTAAAACTAATACAAGAACATTGAATTTCACAAGGATATATTGCACATACCTTTTAACATGTACAGATACCTTCTTATTGAAATTAATTAACTGCACTGAAAGAGTATTACGTTAAAATTTTTACTTTTGCTTAATTTTATTTTAAATGTCATGATCAGAAAACGTATACCATAATATACGACGTATTTCAAGTTTGGTGATACTATCGTTCTTGAAAATGCGGTGGATATTATTTTGACAATATCTTAGAAACAAACAGCCAAGTTAATATCGCTCGAAAAATAATCAGGAGGATGACGCTGAAGATAAAGTGGTCAATATTCTGAATAGCATATTGCCTAAAGACTTTTATTATGTCAAATATCATTATTTCATGTAATCACATTCCTTTGTTATTCTTAAACTTATATGATTTCTACTGATTTATAATTTAAATGTATAAACATTATTTATTTATAAGACAGTGATTTGAATTTTGGTTGTGGTGATTGATTGTGAGTGAAATACCCTGAACTGTATATCGCCCAGTGATCACCTAACGAATTTAGTGACGAAATTCACTACATCAATTCCGGCTGATGTTAGGCACCCGTGCTGCTGTCTTTATTTTGTGTCAGCAGTGTGATTATCTGTAACTTCTTTTATTCATTGTTATTATAAAAAAAAATATATATAAAAAAAATGAATAGGCCTACATGTGAATAAATAAAAAAAATTCATATCAGAAGCACGTTGTAAATTTCCCTACTGCCCTTTTTTTTCTTGATCCATTCGTGGCTTTAACAGGGCAGTAAATAAAATCATAACAGTCATTAAAGTAACAGAGTTGTTTTGTTGCATTATGAAAGATTTTCCCAACCACAATGAGATGTTTGAAAATTACAAATGTGAACCATACATTATGAAGTTTATGAAAATTTAAAACTACTTGTATGGTACATCTACAACTGTATTTAAAATGCTTTTATTTGTGCTTCTATGCGAATGTCAATGGCATCTTGTTGTACATACTACACTGAAAATGAGTCGTGAAATACTTTTACATATGCCCTACTTTAACACAGAGTCCTTTCCACGCCCATGCTGGTCATTCACTTATGACGTCACTTGTTTGTTTACAATTCTGTGTACCTGAAATATCAACCCTTTCATTGACGGAGTGATGCACGTACCTTCATGCCTGTTGAGTAAAAACCAGAACAATAGGCAAGCAAGCTTAGGACATACGTAACAATACTATCGGTTCATCGCTGACCGGTGAAGTGCGGTGCCATGTAATTGCGCAGTGCCCCTGTTGATGTGTTTATAGCTTGTTGTAAATTGCATTTGCCATCCCTCTTACTACACAGGACCATCGATCTGTTTCATGGTATAGCAGGATCCCTCCCTATCCTAACAAACATTTAGAAACTTTAGATGGTAAGTTCAGCCATTGGAATGCAACTTACTGACCTCAATACCCTTGTATTATGCAATGCACTTAGTTTTCATCAATCAAAGTACCTCCATGGTTTATGTATATACAAATGTTCACCATGTTGCAACACGTAAGCTTACAAGAACATGTATCGGCAGTCTTTCTGGGTTTTTTTTTTTTGTTGTTTTGTTTTTTTGTGACAGCTTCTTTGTTGAGTGATAAAAGGGATCTTCAACCATGCTGAGCCTTTACAAAACACTCATTTACAAGCATGGGGGTGTGCCCTAAAAGGTTTAGAATTAAAAAAACGAATGATAACATTGAGAAAACATAAGTTAAAACCATAATAGCAACATTTTTGGAAATGATTTAGTGACGAGATAGACGAAAAGTGAATTGACGACCTGACACGATTGAAGGGATGGGAGTCTAGAAAGACATCTTCAGAACAAAAGATGACTGAAAGTCTTGATGTGATCAGACTATCTGAGATGAAAGGGGGGAGTTAGCGTAACAAAAAGCGAGCTGAAAATCTTGATGCGACAATTCAATGGAAAAGTATGGACGCGGTAATAAAACTGTTTCACTTCGTGGTTTCGCATAAAGGCAACGAACGATACCGACTTAAACATTTGATCTGCAGGAAGATATAAATAGCATTGCACGTTATGTGTTTGCAAAGACCATCCAACAAGAATAAAAGTCGATCATTTTAGGGTTTTAAATTAAATTGTTGTTTAGCATTTGTTGTTTCTATGTTGTCGTTGTTGGGGTTTTTCTTCTTTCTTATTACTTTAATTGTATACGCTGGTATATGTTTGATACGTGTTTCTATGAATGTTGTACGCTTGTTGTTTGTTTATTTGTTTAATAAATTTGGTTTACATGTTATGTTTCTTGTTGTATCTCATTTTACTTTAATTCATATGTGTGGTAATGTGTTTTGAAATGTATTAAGTGTACGTTTGTTTATTTATTAAATTTGATTTATGTTGCAAGATGACGTTGTGTGTATGTATGTATTGTTATTAATACTAATATTATTATTAGTATTATTTTATTTATTTTTGATAGCCTTATACCACCCCACCTTTTCCTAAAAAATGAATTCCCAAACTTACAAAACCTAAATAAATCAAAAAACGTTAACAGAATAATAATACTAGCACTATTACAACTAAATACTAGTTTAAAAATAATAATAATAATAATAATTTTATTATACATTTTTAAACTTCTTATTCTTGATTGTGTGTTTGATGCTTTTAGCGGTTGTACGTGTAATAAATGATCTCCATTTGCATTGTTGAGAGACACTGTTCCTAAACCGACTTATGCATAAGTCGGTTTATCATTCATGGTTATGATTGATTAACTTTTAATATTATTATATGCAACCAAAATACAAATAAGACGGTTATGTATCTTTAAAAAAAACGGATTTGAAGCAATTCAACGATTGGATAAAATAACTATAGCTGAAGATGCAGTCTAGTTTTATTCAAGAAAGTACAGACCTTCTCATTAGTTTAAACATTGTATGGTTATATCGAAGCATTCAAAGTAGTTACCTTATGACCATTGCGTGTTTCATTCACGTGTGTTTATGTAAATAAACAACAACAACAAATTGGACCACGAGCCATAAATTGCCCACTGCTGTCATGTAAATCTAAACTCTTAGGCGAAATCCTTTACATAAAAGGGTGCTGACCACCGATCGAAATGCTTTGAACCCCACGGATCAACGGTCAAAAGTAAATGTATACACACTGTACACCGAATCAATGTGTAGGGGTCTGCTTGTACTCACACATGCTTGCATTCACTCATGATGCAATAATGTGTTTTCATTTCCGAAAGGAACCATACTTTTTTTTCTTCTTTTCTTCAAATGTACAATTATTGCAACCAATGGATTAAATATCTACAGAGATCATAGCTTTCCGAAGGATCAACTTCGACGATGCCTTCGAACATAGAGAAACGTGTAGGATTTCATACACTTTGGTGAGTTTCATGCACACACGCTGGTGAATTCGGTGACTTTATTTCCACGCAAAGTGTGCCTGACCATAGGTTTATCACACAAGACTAACGAATATAATTGTGGAACAAAACAAATTCAGCTTTCAAATATTACTTCCAGCGCGGATGAGGTAAGACTTGATGGAATGTAGAGTGTAGGTATCTTCTCCTTTGAGAAAGTCTTTAATCTGAGTCTTTGTAAATTTAAACTTAGCTTCTCGTTTAGTAGCTCGGTATAATTTATCAATGCTACCCCCACGTTGTAATGTAATTTCTTTAAGTACTGAGCTCTACTTTTTATAACTGACATCTTGATCAACTAGTACCTAATCATATAGTAATAAGATTTACATGGAAACTCAGTTTTTAAACCAAGACTAATCACAAATCACCTTCATCTTAAACTTTGTTACGACCTGACTAGAATGATTCATTAAAAGTTTTACAAAAAAGAGCAACGCATAAGCATACACACACCCAAACAGTTGTGTTTCATTTAAGTATCTTTAGTGATTACAGTATAAATAAAAAAATATTATCAACAAATGTGTACATTACAATGGTACTTTCTTTTATTTACACAATATCAAAACCTGTAGAAAAGAAATTCAAAACGTGTCCATAATTTATAAAAACGTGTCCATAATTTATAAAAACGTGTAAAGAAATTCTCAAAACGTAAAAAAAAATCTCAAAACGTGTAAAAAAAAAAATGGTAAACAACAAACATAATAAACGTGTACATTACTATGGAAAAACTTTTCAACTTTTCAAAAACGTGTAAAAAAACCTGAAAACGTGTAAAAAAATTCTCAAAACGTGTAAAAAAAACCTGAAAACGTGTAAAAAAAAACTGAAAACGTGTAAAAAAAAACTGAAAACGTGTAAAAAAAAAAACGTGTAAAAAAAAATTGAAAACGTGTAAAAAAAAATGAAAACGTGTAAAAAAAAACTGAAAACGTGTAAAAAATGGTTAACAAAAAAACATAAGAAACGTGTACATTACTATGGGAAAATTTTTCAATTTTTCAAAAACGTGTAAAAAAATTCTCAAAACGTGTAAAAAAAACTGAAAACGTGTAAAAAAAAAACTGAAAACGTGTAAAAAAAAATTGAAAACGTGTAAAAAAAAACTGAAAACGTGTACAAAAAAACTGAAAACGTGTAAAAAATGGTTAACAAAAAAACATAAGAAACGTGTACATTACTATGGGAAAATTTTTCAATTTTTCAAAAACGTGTAAAAAAATTCTCAAAACGTGTAAAAAAAACCTGAAAACGTGTAAAAAAAAACTGAAAACGTGTAAAAAAAAAACTGAAAACGTGTAAAAAAAACCTGAAAACGTGTAAAACTAGATCTCAAAACGTGTAAAAAAAACTGTAGGCTTAACAAAAACTTAAAACTTGTAACTTAATTTTTTTTTTTTTTTTTTTTCGTCATGTAACTCATTTTGTACATAAGTATGTGTACCGTTTCTATACTCGATGTGTCGGTTATTCGGTTATTCGGTTTGGTATTTTTAAAATGTGAATTACTGAATCATACAGGTTGCCACTGACTACTTTACAAAGTAAGTACTTGAACTCAAAATACATGGGTTGGTAAAACTATGGAAGACTGTGTTTTTGTAATTACACGCATCATACAACAATTTTCTGCTTTCTTCTATATCATCTAATTCCCATACATGAAGATTTATCAATAACTTTTGCGCCCCTTGATTATATTCATTTCACATAATACCCCACCCCCCTTTATTTTTCTATCACTTTATTTTTGTTACTTGTTTATCTTGTCGGTTAAAGATTTTAAGGTCCACCCTTTGTTCTCCACATTCATCCATCTTCTACTTATGACATATCAAGATTTCTAGGTCCTATGTCCCATACATTAATTCCTCTCCAATTGTCGGATCAAGATTTCTAGACTCCCTTTTTCTCCCACGTAGCCCCCTTTGAATTGTCGGCTAAAGATTTTTTAACTTTCTGCGTTCCTTTGAATTGTCGGCTAAAGATTTTTTAACTTTCTGCGTTCCTTTGAATTGTCGGCTAAAGATTTTTTAACTTTCTGCGTTCCTTTGAATTGTCGGCTAAAGATTTTTTAACTTTCTGCGTTCCTTTGAATTGTCGGCTAAAGATTTCTACCTTTTTGCGTGCCTTTGTTCCTGGATCAAATTACCTCGTTTTAATGACCCTAGCTCCTTTGTATTATTGCTCCCCATTGTTCGATTCTACTCGATTCTATTGAAATGTCGGCTATAGACCCTACTAACTACTCTCCTCCCCTGCAGAATTACGGTTTTGTTAGCAGTCACTTATCTTAATTTCCTTCTGGTTAGGTCATTGTCCACACGTATATCTTTGGCTTATTTCATGTACTGTGTATTTGTTTTTGTCTAAAGGCACTCCACTACAACAAGCCTTGGCTTACTAGGACTGCGCCTCCACAATATTTTGTCTATTGCATTCTGTTATGTAGTCTTCAGTATGGAAATAAATGTAATATTGAATTGAATTGAATTGAATTGGAAACTCAAAGAGTCTTCGATGTCCCCCAGGTCAAGAAGCCTGTGTGTGCTGTATTTGAATGCCCTACCCGTTGTGCACTGAGCATGATGGATAGTACCAACTAAGTAACTACTTCAGTAACTACTACCTCACACTCCATTTGTACGTTTTTCATGAAGGTGTTTTTTTCTCCAAACAACTGTGTGTGGTTTTCTGAAATTTGTGTTGGTAAAAAGTATAAAACAACACGGATAAATAAGATTAAACTCTGCTACAAATATTTCGGTATGTTCTAAGTTCTAAATGTGCCCTTTAATTGATTTGAATAACAAGTTTTTAAATTAGATTCAAAGAATCTCGTTGGGCGACTATGTGCGCCGATAGCAAGCAATGGGTAGAGCGACTCTTGCAAATCGCCCATTTTGTGGGTTCAACCACGGACCATTGTGTGCGTAATTACATGGACCCATGTAGCGTAAAAAAGACCGTCAATATCTGTGATTCACAAAATTATACCCGGCGGAAGTCGCACCACGCATTTCTAAGCTGCATTGTTCGGACAACGTTGGACTTATGAAGCTAAAAACCAGTCCATATCAGTGGTTCAAAGTCACCTTGATAAATAGCGCACTGTTACCGCGTTGTAAAAATCTGTCATTCTGGAGGTATTTTCTGAGTGTGTGTTTGACACACTGAAAATCGAACTTGCTAGAAGATCATCATCTGTAAGGCAAGGGAGGTTTGCTTCGGGATGAAGATCGGAAATGCCACAAATGAAAACATAATATGTGAGCAAAGGCTTTCAATAAATCAGCTTGCTGAAAAAAAAATAATCATACCCTGTTACAATGACATGTAAAATGCTTATTTATTATGTATCATAATGGTACATAACGGGCTCGCCAGATCAACCAGGGTTAAAAATCTGTAATATCTGGGGTTCAGAATCTCGCACCGTGCGGAGGTCGCATCACGCAATTCTTTGCTGCTTCGTTGGGACGATGGGAGGTATTTTCTGGGTGCGCTCTGCGAAAATGAGTCGGATGTCGCACCAATGTGTTTACACACAAAATGACAATCAAACTCGCTGGAGAGGGGAAGAGAAATTCAGACGATCCTGAGGTTTCATAGGAACTTGGGTTTCTTGCATGCTTTGGGATAAATCGGAAACGTCACCCACTGGAAAACTCATGTTTGAATGGATCAATTAGCGGATTTTAATAATCATCTACAAATCTCACATCCTCGGGAAAAAAGCTGTAAGGATATTAAACATTAAAATACAAATCTGTGAAAACACTATTAACAAGTAATATGTTTTTCTCTCCTACTTTTGAATCAAAAAGCCTTGTCTGCTGAGAGACGGCAGATTCTCGCAGAAGGGACAAAGTAGTGCGTAGAAAATCCACCATTTACATGGTATCAATGTGGACTGTTTATGTGCACGTTTGATGGGCCGTTTATTTGAATAGAATCGCCTATATCTTGAGTTCCGGGTGCTGAAATGGTGTAGATTCTGGCGTCACGGGTTTGCATTCATTGTTAAAACGATGGACGAGTGGAGCGCCGTGGTGAAAATCGGTCAGATCCTAGGATCAGAATGCAAGAAGAGCATAAAGTCGCACCATGCATTTTGAGTACATAAAAATGTTTAGGGCGTATGCTTATAAATGCACCTGTATGTTCGTGGTACATTTTCTTTGCACCACAAATCAAGCACCAATTTTCAACGAAAATCCACCACATAATCAATCGGGGTAAAGTCGCACATATGTTTTTTCCCGCATTATTTCAAAAGTTCCATTTTAATGATTATGTGTAAAAGACCCCCCCCCCCCCCCATTTATTTTTTAGTTCTATCCTAAAAATGCGTTTAGCGTCGAACGGGGTGTTTGAGCAATGAACACCTCGGGAAAAAAACACGGATAATTATGATTCAACTCTTTTACAAATATGCCGGTATGTTCTAAATTCTGAATGAACGTTTTAATTGATTTGAATAACAAATATTTAAATAAGGGCGACTATGGTCGCCGATAGCATGCAATGGGTACAGCGGCTCTTGCAAATTGCCCATTTTGTGGGTCCAACCACGGTCCATTGTGTGCGTAATTACATGGACCCGTGTAGCGTAAAAAAAACCTTCAATATCTGCGATTCACAAATTTTCACCAGGCGGAAGTCGCACCACGCGAAAGTCGCACCACGCATTTCTACGCTGCTTTGTTCGGACAACGTTGGACTTGTGAAGCTAAAAACCAGTCCATATCAGTGGTTCTACGTCGCCATGATAAAGCGCGCAGTTACCGTGTTATAAAAATCAGTCATTCTAGAGGTTCTAGAGGTATTTTCTGGGTGAGCTCTGCGAAAATGAGTCGGATGTCGCACCATGTGTTTTCGCTAGAGAGAGAAAGAAGCCACGATCAAAACTGTACGCTGTACGGAGGTTTTTGCTTCGGGGTAAAAAAAGACCGGATATAAAATGCCACCAATGATAAATATTGCGAGCAAAGGCTATCGATTAATCCGCTTGCTGAAAAATTATCAATTTTTGTTACAGTGACATGTAAAATGCTTATGTACATATATATATATTGGTACATAGGCTCGCCAGACCATGGAGGAAGGAAAAGACTCTTTCCTTCCTCCATGGCCAGACCAAGCAGGGTTAAAAATCTGCAACGGAATCCTCAACCAGCCCGAAGTTCGGAAGGTATTTTTGTTTATACACACAAAATGACAATTGAACTCAAATGGTTTGACAAATTGGGTTTGTTGTTAGTTTTGTGATAAACTGGACAAGACACCCACTGGAATCAATTTGCGGATTTAATAATCATCTACACATATCATAAAGCTGTAAAGATATTAAACATTAAAATACAAATCTAAAAAAACAAAACAAATTCGTTTTCTTTTCTACATTTTAGAGAGACGGCAGATTCTCGCAGCAGGGACAAAGTAGTGCGTAGAAAATCCCCTATTTACGCGGTATCAATGTGGACAGTTTATGTGCACGTTTGATGGGCCGTTTATTTGAATAGGATCACCTATATCTTGAGTTCCGGGAGCGAATAAGGTGCGGGTTCTGGAGTGATGGGTTTGCATTCATTGTTCAAACGATGGACGAGTGGAGCTCCGTGGTGAAAATCGGTCAGATCCTAGGATCAGGATGCGAGAGGGGCGTAAAGTCGCACCATGCATTTTGCGTACATTAATGTTTACGGCTCCGTTGTTTAAATACCTGTGTTCCAGTGGTACATTTTTCGTTGCACCCAAGCACCAGTTTTTGACGAAAGTCTAGTGCATGGAAATCCGTCGTATCGTAGGATCGTGGTGCGCGATTTTGCGCATTTTGTGTGTGAAAAAGTCCCTATTTGAAATTACGTGGATTTAAAGAAACCCCTCGTTTTTTACCGCTGTAAAAATCAGTCATTCTGGAGGTATTTTCTGGGCGGGCTCTGCGACTGTGAGATCGAGAATGTGAGGTCATGGAGGAATCCTTCCTCTTCCTCCATGGGAGATCGAGAATGATGAGTAGTCGGATGTCGCACACCGGTTTACACACAAAATGACAAGTGAACTCGCTGGAGGAGGGAGGATAATCAGTTAATCAGGATAACCGACGATCCTGAAGTTTCAAGGGGTGATGACATCGCAAAGGATAACAATCCATGTTAACCACAATACTCGGTGGCAAACATCTTAAAACAGAATCATCCAAAAGTCATAGAAAGTTGTCACCAATGAGATCGGAATGCCTGTTTTGCAGAGTCTTTTGTTTGACCCAAGGCCGCCATGACATCGAACATTCTTCACAAGTGTGCTCTCAATAGAGTTACATAAGCAAGAATGGTTCATTTGGAACACCGATGGAGGAGACGTCACTTGCATCAATGCCGCCAAGAATGTGAGCTTTGCTGCCCACAACGGCTTTGGAGTTGGACATCGATGATATCACCGGCAGTTGGGGGTAGACCGGTACCGGCATTCGCAGCGGAGGACCCCGTGCCTTCCCCCGTGAGGTTACGGAGCAGCTTCGTGGTTCTCTCGGAGATTGGTTGCTGATGGTGAAATTTTCTGTTTGTATCAGGATTTACCAGTAATCGAAGTGGGAAGAACACGAACCATAGAGGAAAATATGAAAGAAGGAAAACCTGTATTTAAGAAAATCTTATCTGATAAATAATAGACATCAGTTGTTTTTAGTTGAATGAATGAAATTGAAAACATGTACTTACTACTTGTGATGGAGGTAAATTTCTTGACCTCCATTCATGGTGAAAACAATTGCAATCATGAAGCTCAATGGTTGGTTACAGCACTCTTCCCAATTTGTGAACTTTAAACAACTGTATACTCAATTACTACTTAGTAACTTTTGCTTACGGGGAACTGCCATCAGTTGATATGATGGAAGGGGTTTTGTTTAGAAAGTAAATGGGGAAAAAAAGAAGTAGACAAAAATGGATCCCACGGCCACTTTTTCAGACCTCGTATTAATAAAAAAATTATGGAAGCCTCAAAGGGACAGGTAAAAAATTGAATATATATATTTTGTATACTCAACATAATACACTGTATTTCACTTTCTCTAATAAATACTATAGTCTATAATACTGTTCTTCAAAATCATTTTGTTCACAAGAAATATTTTGTTGAGGGAAATGAAATATTATATATTAAAAACCTATAATATTATTTATTCTTTAAAAACTCTCTTTTGTGCCCTCGAAATATCAAAATAATATTTTGACAGGATGAAATGATTTTACTTGGAGGGAATTTTAAAAAAATTTGAGGGAATGAAATTTGAGGGGATGTGCTATTTTGAGGAAAAGAAATACATTTCCTTTTTGTCCTACCTGTTCTATATTTCTATATCTGGGCTCTGTAAAAGTAGTATCTTCCCAAGTGAAGTAAGAATGATGGTTTTTTATTGTAATGAGTGAAAGAGTGGCGATCCAGTTGGGCATCCGAAAGTACAGTTTGTGTTTGTCACTCAAGAATAAGGGCAGGTTCTGTACTCGGAGGAGGGGGGACGGGGTAGGTGTGCTGGAACTGTTGTGCAATGATTGTTTTAAGGTCAAACCCATTTGGGCAATATCCTGGCTACTCAAGCTACATTGACCTCAGGCATTGGGAATTTGCTGTTCACAGTAATTTTTGTGACCTGATATATCGAAACCTAACTTAAATTGCTTTTGAACAATAAAACATAATAACATAAGGTGAACAATTGTTGAACTGCTAATTTACTCTCTGTCTTCTACTGGACTTCTTTTCAGAACGAGAGGATCAGGCTCAGGTCAGTACTTGGCTGCAGCAGCGATGCAATCAATCAGTGATCTGAGAGAGGAGTTTTTGGACTGGATGTGTGGCGCCAACTACACCCAGCCTGTACGAGCCAACCTTCGAGCGAACTCCTTCGGGCTCTTCGTCACCGATCAATCCTTTCTCCAAAATACGTGTCTGGTGGATACAGTAACTTCCATCCCTCATGTTCTAGCCATCGTCATGTTCCCGTTGATCCTGGTTTGTATCCGTTGTTGCAACGCCGACCTTAAGCCCAAGGGTCTTCTCAGCTCCAAGTACCTCCTCAAGTATCCAGGCCATGGCAGACGCTGGGTGTGCACTCTACTCCTCATCGTCATTCTTGTAGGCAGCAGCGTTGAGGGAGCCCTAACCGACGCAAGATACCGACACCATTCAAAACCCACCCAGCCTCACTTGTACCTCCCAGATGCCTGCGCTGTCCTGGCGACTGTTCTTGCCATTCTCTTCAACCATCAGATGGAGGTCTGGAGACGGCCTAAGATGGCATGGTTATTGGTCATCTATTGGTCTGCGACAATCACTGGGAACTCTCTTTACTTGATTCATTTGGACTACCGACAGTTAGCTGAGCCAAATATTGCCACTTTTGATTTTGCTGTGACCACCCTTGCAGTTCATGCCCTGCTACTCCTAAATGAACTCAATGTTATAAGGTTAAAGGTGAATACATTATCTTGTAAGCTGATAATAATTACCTATGCGCAGAAAAAAGCAAAAAAAGTAATCAACCAAAATACCCATGTGACAAGTGTCCTGTTTCTTTTTGTCTGAAAATTTTAATTTTCTCTGTCAAGGTCCAGGGCCAAATTTCATGAAGATGTTTTTAAGCAGAAAATATTGCTTAGCAAAATTGTAAGCAGGGCAACAGTCACAATAATGTAATTGACATGGCCTTTTACCTTGTAACCTGTTTCTGCTAAGTAAAGTTTCTACTGTGCTTAGAAATGTGTGTGCTTGTATATTGGGTCTTGGTCATGAACTTAAATGGGCTATTATGTAGCTGCTAAGAGAAGTCCATAAAAACCTTGGCTTTCTGAAGTAAAGAGAAAAGGTGAAACGAAGACAAAATATGAAACTCTTCATTGGCAAATACCTCTCAATCAATCAATTTAATCAAGTAATAAGTAGCACCCCCAGCCTAGTCATTTACACAAAAGGTTATTCAAGTGATTGAGAACCAAGTGTTAAGGAAAAACATTATTCCAAATATTAATGACCTTAAAAAACTTGTTTGGTAAAAAAGCACTGCAGCTGTTGATAATGTATAACATTTCATGGGAAACAATTCCCTTCAAAGGAATGTGGTTTTGAGAGAGAGGGATTCAAACACGTTTCCATCTCGGAAACATTTCTGCATGAAATGTTTCTCAGATTATTCCAACTATGGATTATTGTTCCTGCGTGGACATTACTGCTTCAGATTTTCGGCAATGTCTCAAAAACGCTACCACCTTTTGAAAGAAAACTTTTATTGTATATATCTTCATTTATGTAGGATTAAAACAATTAAACGGTTCAAATAACAAAGGGTGTACATTGCCTTTTAAAAAGAATATTACACGTACAGAAAAAATTGGAATACTGTACTGCAAACACTAGTTTGTTTAAGCATCAGTTTAATTAAGTTACAAACAACAGGAAACCAAAACAAAAAGGACAAGGTCACACTGCACAGCAGTAAGTACACATAGATCATTCAACATAATAACAGTAGGTGAAATTCAATTAATTATTTTTCAAATCATCTGAAAATTGTGCACATTGTCTTTACTCAAAAGGTTGTCTTCCGAAAGACTCCGAGAACACACTCGAAGCCCCATGAAAAGTACCAAGACTTGGTCAACTCGGAGCTCCCCTCCGATCTCAAGGATCCAGAGATGCATTTCATGGACGAGAACTGCAGCATGCTCTCCCGTATCACCTTCTCCTGGATTGGTCGTCTCCTGAAGATCGGTTATAAGCACCCTCTGGAACTGAACGACTTGGGGTCTCTGCCGGAGATCCACCAGGCTCGATTCAACCACGACAGATTCATGAAAGTGCTTGATAAAGAAAAAGTACGATAAGGTTTATGTGTTGTCGGGATTCTGTGCTTGTTACTGTTCAGTCTTGATTTGATTGCAGCTATCAGTTAAGTTCATACCTGGTAAAATTCTTCAGAGTTAACGAAAAATTGCATTTTTAGACCCAGCAAGTCACTGTTGCTTATTTTGATTGCCGTAATGCAATTAAGGATGTTTAAGTGCGCAAAAACCTGACGGATTTCGGTTTGCATTTTTGTTGCTGTTTTCACTGAAATGAGGCCGGTGTCACGTACCATATACCATGGTTAAGTGGTTTGTCACCGTGGTCCAGTTAGACTGCTGGTTAGACTGCTGGACTTGCAACCACAAGGTTCTGGGTTCAAATCCGGCCAATCTAACCGCTGGTTTCACTATGACTAGAATAAAAATTGTTGTCTAGTTACTGAATCTCAAATTATTGAAATGTGCAATTCATCATCGTAGATGTTAAACCAATGTTTGTATGAGAAGAGATTGGCTGTTGCCAGCTTGGCGTTTATATCCCCTTGTGGGAGTTTTGCTGAGTTCCCTTTGATGTTGAGATCATCGAAACAAAAGTGGCGCGTCATGGCTGAGCGGTTAAGGGCACCAAAAATCAAGTTCTGGTGTTTCTGATCACTAGATTGTGGGTTCGAGACCCGAGCTTGACACTTATATCCTTAAGCAAGATACTTTACCATAATTGCTTCGTCCTTTGGATGGGACGTAAAGCTGTAGGTCCTGTGTGTTGTATATAAAAACTACCGAGGCACGTAAAAGACCCCAGTACACACTTGTCGGTAAGAGAAGGTGTTCACCTTGGTGTGTCTGGCAGTGCATTTATCTTCAGTCATTTGAAGGCTGCACTCAAAAGGAAGAAGAAGAACAAACAACCATTGTCCGCGAAAGTTGACATAATTTTCACAGTATGGTGATGGGGTTCTTAGGACATGTAGGAAGAAGAGGACGGGTATAAATGCCATCGTCTAAAAACAATGATTTCCTTTAAGTTAATTTTGTTTGCTGATCTCATAGTTTAATTTTGGGTTGGGGGTTTTTGTAGAAGAAAGCGGCAGCAGCCGGACGAATGATCTATCTATGGCATGTGTGCTTTGGGGCTTACTGGTGGGAAATCTTGACAACGGGATTGCTCAGACTGATTTCGGAGCTAGTGCGCCTCATGAACCCTCTAGCCATCAGTGGCATTGTCTTGTACATCACTGAAAATGAGGTGGAAAAGAGACAGAAGGTTGGTTTATAGATGTTTTTATTTATTTATTTCATTTATTAATTATTATTATTTCTATTAAAAAAGAAATTCTTTTTGTGTGTGTGTGGGGGTGGGGTTCAAATCCAATTTTGTCCAAAATTCAGTAGATACATGTAGTTACTCATTTGGTGCTTGATTTGGCGGTATGGTGTACCCCTCTACCTATTGCGTCTTCATTGTGTGCTTGGAATCTCAGGAATTCTTCAGAGGATTTTAGGGGGGGGGGTACTTTTGTACAATCTGAGGAAAATAGTGTGTTATAGTATTGGAACATTGGGGTGGGGGGTGGGGGTGCATACCCTCTGCCCCATATTGGGTATGGTATAGAGTTACTGACTAATGGGCAGTGAAGACTATTTGTTTGGGGTTCGCATTAAAACAGGTGAATGTAAAAGTTGGTTAGATCTTCATTGATTAAATAGGATTTACTCTTCCAAAAAACACATGTCATGAAATAAGTATTATTAGTAAACTTGCCAGTACAACCATGACAACCGGGTGTATAAATCTCTTTCCGGAGGAGGGTTGGCTCTGAGAAGGCTGTTGTGGTTTAGGGATGGTAAAGGTGTTCGGAAAAACACTTCATCCCGAAGATATATTTAATAGTAAATGGCTCTTGTGTATAGAGCCCTTAACCCAAAACGGGTTACAAAATGAAAACCACAACAATTTAAGAAATACTGAACAATTAAAGCTGATTTAGGAAATACTTAGGAAAAGACATAACAGTCCATTTACAATGAAGTGAAGTGTCAGTTTTAAATGGGAACATAGGCAGAGGGTAAACTTTGAAAGGCCAATACACATGTTATATTGGTTGTTCCCACAAGTTTACAAACAATCGATACTTTTTATCATACACCATGCAAAGCTTTAAATGTCATTTACAAATGACACCTTAACCATTTTTAATTCTTTACATTATTTCAATCGATCAGTATAATAAATATAGCATCTATATAACCACTGATTGTGCTAAAGATGCATACATTTTCTGATGTTCAAATTTGATTGTGGTTTGTTTTTTCCTCTTTCAAATTTCCAGCAAGAACCTCATTTTCTGACGATTCAAGAATTCTTCTCTAATGGGTTTGTGCTGGTGGGGCTGATATTCTTCACCACGATCACTCGGTCCATGTGCCTGACGACGTACTGGCACTGGATGGTGTTGATGTCGCTGCATGTGTCCAACGCATTGCAGGTAATGTTGTGCATCTAAGACCAACTATTGACCCCTTGCACAATACGGAACACACCTCCGCACCCTCATTTGAAATAATTTCATAGGATGCTTATACTACCATTACCATCTTTATAACAAGTAAGCTTTGGAATAGAAATCTAACCCCCCCCCAAAAAAAAAAAAAAAAAAAAAAAAAAAAACCTACCCGCTTCATTTTGTAAAATATTCCTTTTTGCACTCTTGTTGGTCTTCTTTTGTTTTCTCTCTGTGTGTGGGATGCTTGTTTTTATTTGTTCAGCAAAGATGTAGTGTCTATGATATGTGTGCTTTATAAGAACTCTGTATTATTATTTCTTGGTTGTTGGCTGGTTAGAATTGTCCTTATGAAAGAAATAAACAGCATTGGTTATACAGTGCCGGAAAAACACTAGTTAGGCATAGATATGCAAGCATTGAAAACATGAGTGAAAATGCACCCAGTGGATTTTTGTATTATATTTACAATTTTTTTTATGGCCTGATGTTTTGGCTGAGACTTTCTTTTAACCTTCAAGAATGACTCTGCTAGGGTCGAAACTTCAGGCCATTAACTTCTTTTGGGGGGTGCATTTTATACCAAAGGTCCTTTTGGTTGGTGAGCAGTTTGCAACAGCATAAGTAATTCTTCTTTCTCTATTTATTAACAGACCGTGGTTTATGACAAGTCTCTGCGTCTGACGAACTACAGCAACTGCAAAGGGTCGCTGAATGTGGGTCAAATCACCAATCATATCTCAGCAGATGCATCCAATATTTATTCCTGTTTCACCTTACTGCACCAAGCCTGGATCATGCCACTGCTGGTAAGTACATAGTCTTGGTTCAAGACCCTCCCTGTTATTAGTATCTTCCCATGATCCGTCGCCACAAGAGGGCACGCGCTCACCAGAGACCGCTGTCGGGAGTCAACTATCACAGGAGAGTATTGGCACTCTTATAAGATATATGTGCATAATTAATGCATACATCATGGATTGCTCCTGCTATAGCGGTTCTCGGTGTGATAGTAGTTTGCGGTCGATAGCGCCCTCTATTGGCGAGGGAAATTAACAGCAGGAGTACAGCTTTTTAGATAATAAACAACAGGAGCATCTTGAAACAAGACTAGCAAAGACAGGGAGTGTCTCATTGTGCTCGTTCGAGTATGTAGCTCATGATGTCACTCTAGTAGATAACTCGAGTCAGCCACCACCAAATATCTATTGTCTGTCTATTGGTGGAATGTGTATACACATGGGCGCCATTTCATCGAGCAAATGTCTTGTCATATCATGGATAGCAATGGTCATTGTCCGCACTGATATTTCGTTGCATGAAAAGCTGTTGCTTGCTGAAATGGCGTCCAGTGCACATTTCACATTCTAGCCCAGTTGCTCCTCCTCTTGCACCTACGGTGCTCTATAATCTTTAGCCATCACTGCTTGTGAAGTGGAGCAGTGGATGCAGACCTTGTGTACAGCTTTCTAAATAATAAATAGCAGGAGCGTCTTGAACCAAGACTAGTAAAGGCAGGGAGTGTCGAATGGCCTCGTTGTGCTCGTACGAGTATGTAGCTCATGATGTCACTCTAGTAGATAATCCGAGTCAGTGACCATGCACCAAAGGGAGTGCACAAAAGAGAGCGTTGTGCAGCGGCCTTGATTAGTTTTTTTATGGAGCCTCTGTGATGGTTGAACTTGAAAAAGGTTTCTTTTTTCAGAGTTAGTTTTGGATTTTCCACAGACCGATGTATTTATTTTTGTTTTTGCATTTCAGGGGTTTCTGACTATCTCGCTTCTGTTTTTGGAGATCGGAGGCTCGGCTGTACTGTGTGTAGCAGTCATGGCAATAACTATCTTCGTCCACTCCAAAGTTGCCTGCTTGGTGACCAAAATACAGAAACAAGTCTTGGTAAGTGTGTCTTGAGATTTGGGATTTGTGCAGGTGAGGTTTGAGCTCTTGTGCCTTTTCAATTCAAGTCATGTCAACTTTTATTTCATGCGACTCTACTAGTCAAAATAAAAGATATACAAACTGTAATTGGGCAGTCAGGTTGGCTCAGTGGTTTCTTTCCCTGCCTTTTCACCTCTGTGGACCCCGGTTTGATACCCGGACTGAAGCCTTGCATGTGGATTGGGTTTTCAGTCCCTACCAGACTGCATGGGTTTTCCCTATAAGGGTTTTCCTCCCTTGTCTAAACACTGAAATTTCTTCATTGTCTTCTTTACAAAAGTTAGTGTGATGTTTCCGTTAGGATGCTTTGCAGACTATATCATTCAGATTCAGATTCAGATAAGGACAGCAAATGAAAGGGGAAGGAAACTCAATAGTTATTAGTCTATGCAGACCGAAATTAGTGAAAAGGTCGGTTTCAGCCAAAGTTTGTGGAAGAGAGGCTAGACCGGCAAACCACAAACATAGAAATAAAACAAACCCAGGTAAAGCGAAACAACACAACAACAAGTTATTGAACTTAAAGGTTGGAAAGAAGACTGGCAATCAACAGTTCACTAGTTTCAATCTACTGGAAGCTCTTAAAGCTTTACATCTTTACCAATCCTTAAGAGATATATTGAGAGATACACTGCCAAAATCAACGCAAAAGTTATTGAAGGCCCCACAGTGACCATTGATAATTAATCCCCCCAAAAATACTTGATCATAACATTTCTCGTATCAACATCTGAATGTTTTTTTTTTTCATTTATTTTTTCATGGAGGCGTCATAATTCTTTTTTTATTTTTGGTTTTTGGTTGAGCAAAGTAAAATTTACTGGAGCGGGCCTGGAATCTGCCGGCAACCTACCAACTGAGGTCCCAAAGTCCAGCTCTAGTCATTTTTTTCTCTGTTCAATCCCAAAATATTAAAAATGTGCTCAGTCAGTTTGTTTTCCTTGTGGTTTATTACTTGTTATTTTGTCCTCTGTTAGTTTTTCTCTGATGAGCGACTGAACAAATGCAGCGAGATGTTTCAAGGAATTAAACTGCTGAAGCTGCACGGCTGGGAACGGCTACACTGTGACTCTATCAACAAAGTCAGAACCAAGGAGTTATGGGAGACGCTCAAAGCCAACGTACTCTTGGCTGTATCCGGTGAGTCATATTTAGGAAGGGGGAGGGTGGGGTGTTATGGATTAATAAAATAAAGAACTGGATGCAACTTATTTGGTTTATTTCACCCCAAACAGTGATATTTTCAAATTTTCTCCAGCCCACACTCAGAAATAGTAATGAACTTCGAAATATAATCATTGCATGTCGTATGAGAATTGCCATTCACTCCATCTATGAGCAATATCGCACTTAACTTTGCTTAGAGCACAAAAAGTCACAAAGCGCACATAGACGTGCAATTACTACATAAGAATTCTCAAAACCATTTTAATGCCGTGCTGTAGCCGAGTGGATAAAAGCACTGAACTGGAGCTCTAGTGTTTCTGATCAGCAGAGTGTGGGTTTCGAGTCACAGTAGTAACACTTGTGTCCTTAAGCAAGACACTTAACCATTATTGCTTCTACCTTTGGATGGGACATAAAGCCGTAGGTCCTGTATGTCTTGCAATGCACCCTCTGGACCCCCGCTTATCGCGGCTAAAAAGTTTGGACACCCTGTTTTTCAATCCAGTCAAATTTGGACACCCTGTTTTTCAATCCAGTCAAATTTGGACACCCTGTTTTTCAATCCAGTCAAATTTGGACACCCTGTTTTTCAGTCCAGTCAAATTTGGACACCCTGTTTTTCAGTCCAGTCAAATTTGGACACCCTGTTTTCAAATCCTGGCTAAAAGCCTGATTATTATATTAGTATATTGAAACAGAATATTGTTCCACGGATAATTTGAAATGATAATTTTTGTTTTTGTCTCATTTATAGATGTCTTGACCTTCATGTTCCCTTTTTTCATCACCCTGACGGTAAGCACAGATTGTTTGGACGTTGCTTAAATATTTTTATTGGAATAATTTTCTCTTCCTTTAAAAAAAATAAAGACAGTTTAACAGCAGTTTAATGTCACTGTTATGCACACAGGGAAAACAAAAAAGGTCACCAGTTAATTTTGCGCATTTTTGTATCAGTAACAGCGATAGCTTGTTTGATGGCCTCTGAATTAATCACAAACATAATTCCCGACCAGAATTCAGAAACACAGAAGATCTGTTAAAAATTCAGCCTTTAAAATTCAAAATCTGCAAATTGTTTAAAATAAGTTTATATCAGCCCAAAATACTGGTTTTCCAACGATTGCAAACCAAAATCTGCCTGCTATCAACAAGTGCAACGAGTTGCCAACTTTTTGCAAAAAGTTCCCTGAAAATAAACTAATCTATCCTTGTTCCGATGAACAAATTTGAAAAAAATCTTCCTGATTATGGAAACTTTTTGCCAGTTTATGTTGAAAGTGTTTCTAAATAACTCCTTGACTGTTGTACAAATACTCCCTGATTGCAAGATGCAATTGTTGGTAGCTTTGCAAGTGTGAAAACTATTAAAGCAACTAATGTTTTCACTAGTAATAGTCAGTTAAACTATAATACTAATACTTGTTTTTATCTGGTGTGAAAAAAAACACCTTGTTTTAATTTCAGGCATTTGGTTCCTTTACCATCTTCAGTGGCAAACCGTTGACCCCAGATGTGGCCTTTTCATCCTTTGCCCTCTTCAACATTGCTATGAGTTTCATTTACAACTTCCCAACGGCGCTAGCGTATTATGTTAATGCGATCATTAGCGCTCGACGAATTCAGGTCAGTGGAGTTTCGCACATTGGGTAAACGAAGTAATGAGTTCTGTGGGCAAGAGGGATCCTTATGTCAATGCGATCATTAGCGCTCGACGAATTCAAGTCAGTGAAGTTTCACACATTGGGTAAACGAAGTAATGAGTTCTGTGGGCAAGAGGGGTCCTTCTCTACAGTCCTTCCCAAATTTTGACTTTTTGGAAGGACGGCTTTTCCTTTTAAAGAGAAGTTCATGTACTAATACACCTACAGTATTTTTAATTAATGAGTAGTAAATAAAAAACTTGAATTTGCCTCTTGAGATACAACCAGCGGAACACACCGTCCACCATTTTGTGGAGTCAAAAATTTGCTTCTTCTAAAAAGCGGACTGTGAAATGAAATTACACAAAAACCACATAGTTTCAGAGGATATTTATGTGAACCATTACATTCTACTTATAAAATATCTTTCCAACCATATTCATTTAAAAACAAACACTTTGTGTAGCTGATAAAGCAACATTTTTCAATTCAATTCAATTCAAAACTCACGTTCATACTTTATGAAAACTTCCAAACAATACATAGCCAAAGCATTAATTTAAAGAAGTAACCAATGCACATTTTACATGGCAGAAAATGAAATCAATATGGAGGCCACCTGCCCCTTTAAGCATGTCAATATGAAGGCAACCTGCCCCTTTAAGCATGTTTGTGTGGTTCAGCTGTATGCAATTTGTCCCTAATTGACCAACTTACCCTTCACTTTGGGAAGGGGGTCCTAATCAGGACCTCCCAAATGGGATAGTTTTAATGTCATTTGTCACCCAAAGGTTTTGTTGATTGAAGACCATATCTTCATTGGGAGAGGGAGTTGCAATTAGGGTCAAAATATACCCCCAGAGGGATAGTTTGATTGTCGTTAGTCACCCAAGGGTTTTACTGATTGAAGACCATTGATATCCTCATCAGGAGAAGGAGTTGCAGTCATGGTCAACATATACCCCCAGAGGGATAGTTTGTTTTTCATTTGTCACCCAAGGGTTTTACTGATTGAAGACCATTGATATCCTCATCAGGAGAAGGAGTTGCAGTCATGGTCAACATATACCCCCAGAGGGATAGTTTGATTGTCATTTGTCACCCAAGGGTTTTACTGATTGAAGACCATTGATATCCTCATCAGGAGAAGGAGTTGCAGTCATGGTCAACATATACCCCCAGAGGGATAGTTTGTTTTTCATTTGTCACCCAAGGGTTTTACTGATTGAAGACCATTGATATCCTCATCAGGAGAAGGAGTGGAGTCATGGTCAAAATGTACCCCCAGAGGGATAGTTTGATTGACCCAAGGGTTTTGCTGATTGAAGACCGTTGACATTTTCATAACAGGAGTTTCAGTCAGTCTGAAAATGTATTCCAAATGGAATAGTTTGACTGTCCTCACCCAAGTTCAGTCAAATAACCTACTTGCATAAACCTTTTTCGTTGAAGGAATTTCTATCGGCACCTGAAGTTGAGAAAAGATCCGAGGAATGTGGGGAGGGGGACTATGTGGAAGCAAAGGGCTCTTTGTCTCCAATTCATGAATATTCAAATGTAAGTTCAAACTCGGGTGGAATTTAGTTTTTGATTTACGGAAAATTGCAAGACTATATCGTCGTGTGCCTGGAAGAAGCTAGGGCACAAGACGCTTCTTCTAAAGCACTAAGTACTTTTTGTCCCAATTACATTGTAAGAAAATGGCTTCTGACAGACATAGCTGTTAAATTTGTTGAAGCTAGAATGACCCATTTCCCATGTGTTCCCATTCCCATGCAGAAGTTAACCTTTATGACCTGTGAGTGGCAGAAAAGCAATCAAACTTTCACGCTGTGTGGCACTATGTGGATTGGGTTTTTTGAGTCCCCACCTGATTGCGTGGTCTTTCCCTGGAATAATTCTCTGGGGTTTTCCTCCCACATCTATAAATGAAACTTCCTTCCTTACCTTCTCTCCGTGGTGTTCTTGCTTGGCTAGTATAGCGACTTAAGTACGCTTTTCTGAAAGTCCTTGGCTTCACAACCAAAATAAATGAAATGAAATGAAATGAAATGCTCAGTTTTCTTGAAACACAACTTTGCACACTAATCACATGCGTCCTTCTCTCCTGTACAACTTAATTGAGGCCTACCATTTTCTTCAAAGTACACAACGATTATGAACTAACCCATTCCACTGTGCTGAGCCAGGATTTGGCAACAAAACAATGGACGCAAGACTACTCTGACGCATAGAAATAGAAAGCGAGAGTGGTTAGGTCAAGAATACAACAGTTGAAGACCTTTCAATTTGACCTTTGCATATTTCAGTTGCTGAAAATGTGCGCGAAATCTCTGACAGTCATGAACCCCAATGTTTTTGTTGTGCTCACAAAAAACATGTCTGCCCAGTTTGACTGAATTGTCATAGTTTGGTTGGACTACAGTTTTACTCTTTAAATCAATGCCGTTTCTGGTTTTGTGTTCTCTACCACTCAGGCCTCTAGTGATGTAACCGTCAAACGCAGCAGACGATTCCTGGCGCGTAAACGACGCGAGGATGAGAATGGAGAGCTCCTCATCCCAGCCACGCCCCCCGCCCCCGCGGACGACGCCACCCCAAGTCTTTCCACAACCTCAACATCGCCTAGTGATGACAGTGATAATAAGAAGAATGACGGGTTGCCGAGCAACGTCGCTGTCAAGGTAGGATTTGGAATTTGCTTTGTTGTACAACTCCGGCCAACCATCCCCAACAACTGCGTAATTTGTTTGATTCTGTTGGACCAAGAATAGCACTAATAAACTGATTTTGCGGTACATGGGATCAGGCGTAATACCTTTTAAAACAAAATTTTATGAGATATCTCCTAATATCACAAGGCCGAACGGCCACTTCAAGGTGAGGGCTACACTCAACTGATTTGGGCTGTCTACACAAATCAACTGGCACCAGGGACACATTTCCACCTACTCCTGGGGCTGAAACAGGGTTACCCTCTTCACAGTCTGTAAGGATGTAGTCACAGGTATCATCCACTAGGAGCCTTAATAGACAGAGTCAGAGTTCAGACCATAGTCAGAGTCTAATGGATTAGGTTGTCATATGGTGTTGGATTTTGTTAGAGAGTGAGGAAGGATCCTAGTAAATCACTCCAGGGGAGATGGGGTCATTGTTCAGTTGTTTGACCTTTGACATGTCCAAATTAAGCGATTTTGGCTGCGGCTATGGCTGCTGGCTGCAGCAACAACAATGACAAATAGGACTTTTCGACGTTTGACAGTGCCTTAATGTGAGTATGAGAGTTAGTGTTTGGGAATTCGTGTGAGAATGAGAATGATCTTGAGTGTGGAGAATAAGTCCGAGTGTGAGAATTAGTCTGATTGTGAGAATTAGTCTGATTGTGAGAATTAGTGTGAGTGTGAGAATTAGTCTAAGTGTGAGAATTAGTGTGAGTGTGAGAATTAGTGTGAGTGTGAGAATTAGTGTGAGTGTGAGAATTAGTCTGAGTGTGAGAATTAGTGTGATGAGTGTGAGAATTAGTGTGACTGTGAGAATTAGTGTGAGTGTGAGAATTAGTGTGAGTGTGAGAATTAGTGTGAGTGTGAGAATTAGTCTGACTGTGAGAATTAGTCTGACTGTGAGAATTAGTGTGAGTGTGAGAATTAGTCTGACTGTGAGAATTAGTGTGAGTGTGAGAATTAGTGTGAGTGTGAGAATTAGTGTTAGTGTGAGAATTAGTCTGACTGTGAGAATTAGTGTGAGTGTGAGAATTAGTCTGACTGTGAGAATTAGTCTGACTGTGAGAATTAGTGTGAGTGTGAGAATTAGTGTGAGTGTGAGAATTAGTGTGAGTGTGAGAATTAGTATTCGGGAATTCATGTGAGTGTGAGAATGATCTTGAGTATGAGAATTTAGTGTGAGTATGAGTCCCACAACCAGAGACGTACCAAGGACATATTTCTTTTGTTTTGAGTACCAATACAGAGGAAAATGTTGTTTTTGTTGTCGTAGATCGAGAATGGGAATTTTACATGGGATCCTGAAACAAAAGTACCTGTGTTATCAAACATCAATCTTGAAATTCCCTCAGGTGAGTATCACATTCATTTGGGACCAGGCTGTCTCAGTGGTTTCTTTCTCTGCCTTTCACCTCTCTGGACCCGGTTCGAATCCCATCTCAGACTGGAGCCTTGCATGTGTGTTGGGCTTTCAGTCCCTACCTGAGTGCGTGGGTTTTCCCCGATGGGGTTTCCTCCCACATCTAAAACTGAACATTTCCTCTTGTTTCCTTTAACATCTTGTTATTGGTGCTAAAATTGTGCTGTTGGATGTCTAATTAAATACAAGATAATAATACAAATTGTCCTACCTGGTTTTTTTCCTTCTTTTTATTTGTTTCTTCCTTTTTTTCATTAAACTGATTCTCTGGACAACTTCACAATGAGTGGCTCTTCCTTTAGATCAGAAGCTGATACAAAACCTTGCTTATTATCAGTAAAATAGAATAAATGAATGTGATTTTCTGACTTACCAGCTAACTTCTTGTAGCTGTAACACCAAGGAGTGCTTCTGTTTTAAGGAGTTCTCGTCTAAAGAGACCTGGCCTGAAAATTTGTCATTTTCTTTCAGGGGACACTAGGAAATTTACAGACAACCAGTTCCAGGCAATCTCTAGACAAAAGATTCAATGACATTTCAGTTTACTCATTGTTTTTTGAGGGAATAGCAAGTTACAGTTACAAGACTTTCTCTTGTGCTGCCGAAGTGTTTATTTTGCTTGGTGCCGTCAGTTGCCTCCAAGTTGCCTGAAGAAAAAAAAATGCCCATTGTGACATGGCCTTAAAAGTCAATTCGAATTTCATGAAGAAAAAGTGGACCTGTTGTGAGTAACTAGCATAACCTTCTTTTAGACAAATTTAATTGTGTTATATTTTCAAACTTTTTGAAACTCTGTGTTTATCTTCATCCTCAGGGAAGTTGACCGTGATTATTGGACCGGTCGGAAGTGGTAAATCATCACTTGCTCAGGCCATCTTGGGAGAAATGAAAACACTGTCTGGGAGCCTCAAATTAAAGAAGTAAGAAATGAACTTTAGGGTTGACAGTGTTTGTAAATCAAAAGAAAGGTCTTTATCCTGTTGGTAAGTCATCAGGTCGAAGGTGCTCGTATCTGCTGCATGCCCAAAGTTTTTCGCTCTTTTTGGCTCCAAAGCTGGTATACATTTGTGTAATTTTACCCCAAATCACTCTTTTTTTTTCAAATGTGTTTTTTATGACAGGAGCTTATAATTCTGAGAAGACCTCAAGACTTTTAAGAATGTATGTAAAAGCCAAACCCATTTGTAAAAATTTTCTTGCATAAATCTTCAAAGAAAAACTAGCTCATTGCAATTCGTATTCGCCCCTTCCACGGTCAGCCATTTGCGTGTAGAGCCTCGAATTGGGGACAGCAGTGAATAGAAGCATTATATAACTCTGAATTGTCACGGCAATGTTATGACACTTTCATCCAAACAGATGCGCAAATACAATACAAATAAAGCATGAAGTTGTGGCTCTACATTACATGCACATGGCGGATCCGCACAAAGAGCAAATAGGCTTCTGGGTTGGTGCCAGTTTGTGTGGAGTGGGCTTGGCTTACAGTGGAATTACGTCACACTAACGACAAGGATATGGCTTATAGCACCTGCTAGTTTCCCTGAGACTGTAGACCCTGGTCTTTGTACGCCAACACTTTCACAGCCTCTTGTGAAACATGTTTGAAAGCATTAGAAAGAATTTGCATTTAGCTGATCGGATTATGTGACTCGTTTGGTTCTAGGTGCTATGTAGGAACTCCCTGATATCTAAAATTGTCATTCTGTTTTGTGTTTGTCACAGGAAGAGGAACACCATCGCCTTCGCAGCACAGAAACCTTGGTTGATTAATGGTTCTATGAGAGAAAACATCCTGTTTGGCCAGCCTTATCACGCTAAAAGGTACAAATGTCATCATCTTAACTTGACTATCATTTCGAAGTTTAAATTTGTTATTTGATCAAATCCAAATTAAAAATAATAGATGTCAAAAATCACAGAATATGGATAAGTCTATGGATAAGTCTATGGATAAATAAACTTACTCTCTAATAAAAATGGTACTACTTGAGGTGTACTCAAACTCAATCTCATACTTACACTCGTATTCAGACATGCACTCACACTCATTCTCAAGATAACTTTAGTCCACAGTGTCTATCTCTTGCCTGTAAAGTGGGAATAAAAATCATAAATATTTGTACTCTTTGCTCTTGTTTTTGCTATAAATGGATATGCTTTTGTTTGTGCTTGTTTATGCCTCTGAAGAAGGTCTGCTTTGGATCGAAAGCTTAGGCCATTTCCTCTACAGTTTTTATAAATATATTTATTTGATATATTAACCTCTGTTTGATTTTCAGGTACCACAAAGTTCTAAAAGCATGTGCTCTTCAAGCAGATGTGGATGTTCTACCGGCCGGTGACATGACGGAGATCGGTGAGAAAGGACTAAACCTGAGCGGGGGACAGAAGCAACGCGTCAGCATCGCTCGGGCTATCTACTCAGAACGCAATATTGCCGTCCTGGTAAGTTCACATTGCTGTCGAGAATCTTATGATTTTCTTAAAATTGTCAACAAATGGCCTTTCAAAATGGTGCTCAGCAGCGCTCGAGGATGCAAACAGACCGTACGAGTCTCACATGTATTCAAAACTTGTTGTCCCAGGTATTTTGTTTTAGCGTTAGGAAGCCGACACACAAATTTGCTAATAAGCTCAGAAAAAGTTGCTATATAGCAAATACACACCACCAGCCAAGTAGCAGAAACAGACTAAATAGAAATGCTTGCTTAGCAAATTTATTTGTTTAGTCGGGAACCATTGAAGTCGGTATTACATCACATTTGGCTGGTTACCTATTTTTTTGGCTAAGTAGTATTTGCTTTGCTTAGCAGCTTTATGGAGTTAGGCCAGGGTTACTGTTCGATTGACACATGAAGATGCAAACTAAACGATATTGCTTGTAAAAAAAATTCTGCTGAGCAAAAAATTAGCAGACTAGACAGAAATTGAAAACAAAAACGTACTCAACTTTTCAGCTGAGAAGTTGATTTCCTTAATTTTCATTTTTATTGGAAATTGAAAAAGTAAGTACAAAGTCTTGCTTTTCTTTTTGACACAGTGTAGTATACCTGTGTAGTAAAGAAATGGTCACAACGGTGAATAGATTTATGCAATAAACCGGTGGCTGGGCCATGCACCTCTGGCCATGCGGCAGTCCAAATCCAGTTAGCTGCAAACTATAAGACATGTTTTATCCCGCGTTAATCTGTGCTGTTTGCTTGGACCAGCGAATCCCCCTGTCAGACTCCCCTTACAAGTTTGGCCTGCGTAGGTTATAATATAGGCCTTCAAATACAAGTTAGCATTTTGGCAGGTAATTTGCTCCACTGCACAAAAAAAGTCTGTGGATGCGCTCAAATTAGACGGGGGTCACATTGGCTAAGAATGCTGCCAGGAGTTAAGGCACTCCCTGCACTAATGCTGTGAAAAGAAGGATCTCAGACAACCTGTCAAAGTTCACAAATGTACGCGCCTGCGCATGTTCAAGCTTTATGTTTACTCGCGTGTACTAACAAATACAAAAAAAATAGGGTAATTTGCCCTACTGCACAAAAAGTTTCTGTGGATGCGCTCAAATTAGACTGGGGTCACATTGGCTAAGAATGCTGCCAGGAGTAGAGGCACTCCCTGCACTAATGCTGAGAAAAGAAGGATCTCAGACAACCTGTCAAAGCTCACAAATGTACGCGCCTGCGCATGTTCAAGCTTTATGTTTACTCGCGTGTACTAACAAATACGGTCTGGCGGGCTGATGCCGATATTGCCTGAGAGCTAGTGTTGGAATGTTTGTCTGACATACGGGGATTTGGAGCAACAGTGAAGTCATTAGTACAGAGTGGCGCTGTTATAACCAAAACTTACTGACTTTGTATGACAGGATGACGTGCTGTCTGCTCTGGATATGCGTATCGGCACACAGGTATTTGAGGAGGGGATTATACGAATGATGCGTCGATCTCGTCATACAGTCGTCTTGGTTACGCATCATCTACAGTGTCTTCAGAAAGCTGATCATGTAACTAGGAAATTTAATTTCATTAACCAGCCCCCCCCCCCCCCCCCCCCGCTCTTCAATTCAATTCTGTTTCTCTTCTGTGTTGCTGTATTTAATATAGAAGTATGTCAGACGAATTCTGCAAAAGGAAGGACAAATTTAATGAGTAAGGGCGTGAAGTGTAGATGTTCTGATCTATATTTTATTCTCCAGCAATTTATTTTTTGTTTGTTGTTTAGTATTTACGGGTTTTATAGCTTTACAATTTTTGTCTTCTTCTTTAATGTACACGCTTTCTTTTTCAATGTGATTTTGAGTCGAACAATAAACCTAAATGAATTGAATTGAAAAATTGAATTATAGACCAAGTACAGGATTAGTAAATTACAAAAACAAAAGCTGACTGATAATAAAGTCAAAGTCACCAAAGTAGCAATTGAAGATCCCCAAATTACTAATGTTTATTACGATTGCAGCAATCAAAATAAGCCTTTTTAATACGTAAACCGTGGATGACTGAAGTCTCAATCTTTGATCTTAGTTCAGACTTTAAAAATTTGTTGCTAAGTGTTGTTTTACTTTAGATATAAAGAAATACTGTTCTTTGATCATCAATCATAGACAAAACAACAGTTTTTGTGTGTGTGTTTTTTACTGCACACACTCGATGCAGGGAATGGAAATATTCTGAGGACATGTTCTGATAAATTTGATTTCAGATCATCCTGATGAAAGACGGCAAAATCAGCAGACAAGGGACCCGTCAGGAGATTGCCCGCCTGGACCCCGCCCTCTACTGTCGCTGGAAGAGGGCAGTGCATCTCGTCAGCGAGTCCGAGACCGAATCAGACGTGGAGTCGGAGACGATGAGAGAGGAGAGGCAGAATCTCATTAAGCAGGTCACCAAGTATCAGATGGAGGAGGAGGACAGACGTAAAACAGGTCTGAAGGGGTGTGGCTGATGGGGAAGAGTGGGGGAAATTGACCATAGTAGACTTATGGTAAATTCATTGGTCTTGGAAATGTGCTCGGAGCTGCACAACCAAAGGAAACTTATCTGGTAATTCTGCTGCCACTTAGTGCCCCTTCCTGGCTGCCAGGTTCTATAACTCTGGTTCCACCACCGGTCCTACATCACTGGTTATACCACTGATTCTATATTTCCAGTATTACTCTATCAGTTCTAGAATTCTGGTAACACCCCCGGTTCTATAACTCTGGTTCCACCACCGGTTCTACATTACTGGTTATACCACTGATTCTATTTTTCCAGTATTACACAATCAGTTCTAGAACTCTGGTAACACCCCCGGTTCTAAACTCTCGTTACACCGACAGTTCTAGAGCTCTTGTTATACCACTCGTTCTACAACTCTGGTTACACCATCGGTTTTTAAGCTCTGTTTACCACTGGTCCTTGGGATCTGGTTACAACTACTGTTCATTTCACAACCACACCACAACCTTATTGAGAGAGATAAATAGTTGAACGTTGCCGCAAACCTAAGTTTCTAAACCCTGTACTTGCATTCTTGCATTTTTTTTTACAGGAACCAAAGATGGAGCGTTGATCCAGGCTGAGGAACGGGAGAAGGGACCCGTCTCCTTCAGGGTGTACTCGTACTTCCTGCATGCCATGGGGTACAGAGCCCTGGCTCTCATTATCACCACCTATGTCATGAGAGAGTCTCTCAAGATGTGTGCAAACTTCTGGCTGTCCAGTTGGTCATCGGCCGGTCAACAAATTAAAGAGAGTGGTCTGGATGTTAGTACACTCTTCGATTTTACACAAACACACAACCAAATTTGTAAAAGATGTGGAAAAGCATAGGTCTGAAACTTGTCATTTTGTTTGCATTAATCAAAGTGTTTTCTATGGGATTCTGAGAACTGTTTGAGAAAATTTTGTTTTAAAGTGGGCCTGGTTTTCAGTGGTTATTCATGGAATGCAGTAAAAACAAATTATTTTTGACTTCATGTTTCCATTCAGGCCGAGTCAGTGACCACTCAGTACCTGATTGGCTATGCGACTATTGTGGTTGGTTGCATTCTAGCAGCCTGTATAGCGAGTGCTAGCCTGGTTTACTCTCTATTCATAGCCGCTAAGCACCTACATGACGGTATGCTGCATAACATCATCAAAGCACCAATGAGGTTAGTTTCTCGGTCTGACATCACATTTATTACCATTGTGATTGGCTGCTTTCTAGTGGTCATCATAGCGGTTGCTAGCCTGGTTTAACTCTCTGTTCATGCGACTATGGTTGGTTGCATTCTAGCAGCCTGTATAGCGAGTGCTAGCCTGGTTTACTCTCTATTCATAGCCGCTAAGCACATACATGACGGTATGCTGCATAACATCATCAAAGCACCAATGAGGTTAGTTTCTCGGTCTGACATCACATTTATTACCATTGTGATTGGCTGCTTTCTAGTGGTCATCATAGCTGTTGCTAGCCTGGTTTAACTCTCTGTTCATAGCCGCTCCCACAAGATATAGTTTCTTAGTCTGACATCACACAAGCTACCATGATTGACTGCGTTCAGGTTCTTTATAAGTTGTCCATTTGGTTGGTCATGGTTTGCTGAGTTTGAAAATAATTTAGTTCTTTTCTTTGACGAGTAAAAAAACCCATCAAGTTTCTTCTTCCACTGTTGAAAATTTGCCCGTGTAGCCCACTTTCATATAGCAGATAACATTGCTTAACAAGTTTTTGCTACTACTATTGATTTATTTACAGATTCTTTGACACCACCCCAGTGGGGAGAATTCTTGTACGCTTCTCCTTTGACACGGCCGTGATTGATAGGGTATGTATTTGTTCTCTGACTAACTTATCTTAAAATTTTGGGTTGAACAAAGAAAAATTACTAGAGCAGAATTTGAACCTGCTATACGTCAGATACAGGTTGATCTGAGTGGCTTCTGACTGGCACCCCTAGCTATTATTCCAAACTTTGCAGGTTCAAATCCCGCTCTTGTAAGTTTTTCTTTTTTCAACCCAAAACTAATTAAAAATTACCCAGTCAGTTTGCCTTGTGAAAAGAGCTGGTGGTGTAACAACTCACAACCTAGAGAGGTTTGTGGGAGCACCAATTGGCTCTGTAATAAGCTGGTGGTGTAACATATTCAGAATGCTTTTTTTAATTATTATTTTATTATGCATGTTATGAATAGGAACAAATGAAATGAACGGTTTCTTAAATCCTAGCTGCCATTTGCTGATGAGGTATTAAAAAAATGACTCCACAGTGATTGTAATTCAGAATTGTTGTTTTGGTTTTGTTTTGGTTTTTTTCATTACCGATATTTTCATTGATTATTTCTGTTTCATTTCTTCAATTAGCGTATCATTGACACAGCGGACAACCTTCTCTTCTATTTCCTGTCTTGTGTCTCGGCCCTCGTCATTGGAACGGTTGTCACGCCGATGTTCTTCGTTGCCTTCCTCCCAGTCTGCCTCTGCTATTTCTTCCTCCAGAAATATTTCATAGAAAGTGGGAGGTGAGTTTTCGTTGTAAGAGGGTGAACATCAAAGTTATTCCTTGGTGGTACTCTGTTAATTGCTAAATGCCAGTTACAATACCTTAGATCTCGCTAGGTTTGATTTTTGACCAATTTGTTCCCAAAACATAGATTCAAATTTGAAACTTTAGATTGGCAAAAGGTGTAAGCTTTTATTTAATACCAAATGAAATAGGGTAAATAGTAGTAAATTAAAAACTAAAAATGAACTATTGTTGGGATCCGAACATTTCTCTTGTCCACTAGCCATGTACTAAAAATTTTACATTTTACATGTATTTTGTGCATTGTCTGTGACATATGTGTGAAAGATTGTTTGTGTTTTTCTTATTGAAGCAGCAACATCATGTCAAAATTTGTTCAGAGAAAAACATCGAACAACAATTTCGGGGAAAATCAGGCTATACAACTCACAAAAACCTACAAAAATTTTCTTCGGCTAGCTATAGTTTCTTTCTTCAATAACCCTGTAGTCATCGTAGAGGGGGATTCATTTTGCACTATCATCACCATATACCAAGACGTTGCTAATGTTGTTAACTTGGTTGAAAAACTTCAGGGTCTCTCAAACACACCCCAGATTCTAACACCTGTCTAAAGCCTTTTCAAGTCAGAAATGATTTGAGAAAATAGAATGAGCTGTTACACCAACCAAATGACCTATGGTATCAATGCAAAAACAAGTAAAAGGTCTGACGCTTCAACCCAAGCAGAGTCTATCTCGAAGGCTTTGATTAAGACTCTGCTAGGGCTGAAACAACAGGCCACTATAACTATTTTTTGCTGTTGTGATCTGTGAGTTTTTCATATCTTTTCTCTGTAGAGAATTGAAACGTCTTGAGAGCATCTCCAAGTCCCCCATTCTCAGTCACGTCAACGAAACCCTGGATGGGCTCACCACAATCAGGGCCTTCAGGTAAAAGGGCGTCACTGTCGTCTCTTGATCATAAGAATCACAACAATTTTAAGATATTAAGTAGGATTTGAAACTTTGCATGGTGGAAGTATAACTAAGTAAGGCTTGCGGTAACACCATGTGAAAATCTCTTTTGAGTAGTGTAGGTTCTGAAAAGTGTCGAGTCGTAAGAGTCGTTAACCACCGGTTCTTTTCAGAACCTACACTACTCAAAAAAATTTTCCACATGGTGTTACCGCAAGCCTTACTTAGTTTAAAGATATTGGAAGACCAGGGCTCAAATTTTTAGGAAAATCTGGAGAATACAGAATCTGACTGCCACTTTTCACTCATTTTGACCAGGCATCTTGAAAATTTCTTTGTAATTTTTCAGAGCTGAAAGACGTTTTTTGGACATTCTGCAAGAGCGAGTAACAACAAACACCAAGGTTTACGCTTACCTATGGTGTACCTACCGCTGGATCACAGTCAGATTGGTATGCAGTTCAAGTTCCTTTTTAAAAAATGGCGGGAGTTAATTGTACTGTACAGAACTTTTTGATGCCTAACTTTACCAATGAAAGGATGTAAATTATGAGTTGGGGGGTTTAGTTATAATTATAATTACATATGTGGCACGTCGTGGACGAGTGGTGTACTGCATCAGTTTTGATGGCTGCATCAACAGAGTGTGGGTTTGATTCTCAGTCGTAGTACTTGTGTCTTTGAGCAATCATCGCTACTTCTCGTAACCCGTGTGTATAAATGGGAACCTGAGAGGGCTGAGACAGAATTGTGTTGGATTAACCCCGAGTGCTAAAATAAATCCCCAGGGAGTTGAGAAAGTTAGAGGAATGATCTAAAAGTAAGCCGATGAACAGGGATAATAATGGTGCAAAATGCCTTGATCTAGCCACTAGGATATGTGCGCTATTTAAGAACCAAATAATAAAATTAATCATTATTATTTGCTTACCTTGCAGGACATTCTAGGTTCACTGTTGGTGTTAGTCACTGGTATCTGTACAACTTACGGCGCTTTATATAACGACCTGGACCCTAGTCTTGCAGCTCTAGCAATAACATACGTGCTGAAGGTAGGTACACAAGCCAAATTCCTCCAGAGCAGAAATCAGTCCATCAAACCATACCCAGCATGTAGCAACTACCTAGACAACGGTTAACGCCCATGTGGGTAACGCTTTAAAGATCTTGCTAAAATTCAACGTGTACAAAACATTGCCGCTTGCCTCGTTTCTTGCTTGCCTCGTTCTCACCATATTACACCAGTACTAATGAAATTGCATTGGCTCCCAGTTAAGTTTCGTACAATTTATAAAATTCTTTTGTTAACTTTCAAAGCTCAAACATGTCAATCTCCTGCTTATTTATCTGAACTTGTTCACCATTATTCCCCTACTCGGACTTTACGTTCATCTCAACAGTCATTGCTTTCATCTACAAGAGCTTCTTCCATTTTTTATGGCCACAGATCATTTTCTTACGCGGCACCATTTCTGTGGAATAGTGTTCCTGTGCATATTCGCCAGGCTAGTTCTTTACACTGTTTTAAGTCTCTGTTAAAAACACATTTGTTTTGAGCTGCTTATTTGTAATCTGCTAATTTGTAATTGTTTCTTTCACTCTTTGTATATTTGATTGTTCTCTTTATGCGCTTAGAGGCTTTTGCATTAGGCGCTTTACAAATGTCTTTATTATTATTATTATTTAGCAGCACATGCCTCTCTCTCTGTGAAGCAGTGCACTAAGCCCAGTGCACCCTAGCAGATGCCTAAACAATGGAACCCATTTGGGTAATGTGTAGCACTTTGAACACATGCGCCTCTACTTTGTGAAGCAGTGCAGTAAACCTAGCCCACCATGGCAGCTTCCTCAACAATGGAACCCATTTAATCCTATATAAATGTAGATATACACAATAACACTAACATGTGAAAAATTCACTTCAATAGGTGGTTGCGTTTTTGAGATATCGCTGAAAATCCAGAGCGAATATGTCCACGCAGGAAGAGAATAATCCCCAATAGGATTACACAATCTGAGAAACGTTTCTGACAGTAACATTTCTCAGATTCGAATTTGGTGGCATAAAAACTGATATCTTCTCACATAACCACATTACTTTGACTACCAAAAGCTGCTGTAGGCTTCTAACCAATAAGTTGTTATTGCCATTGATTTTAAGAGTGATTACCAAACGTATACCTTCCCTCCAAGCAGCACACATGTCTGTACTCTTTTTAACTCAAATTTACCTCATCAGGCGTCGAGTCAAGTCAACCTCCTGATACGCTGTGCCACGGATATGGAGATCCAGATGAACGCAGTCGAGAGAGTCAAACACTACACCAGCATCCCTAATGAGCTCTACGTCGGCACCCAGCCGCCTGCTGATTGGCCCTGGAAGGGCCATGTGACATTCAACGATGTGTCCCTGCGATATGCGAAGGATCTCCAACCGGTGGTCCAGGGGGTGAATGTTGAACTTCGACCTGGGGAGAAGGCAAGTGTGACTGATGTAGTCAAGTGAAATTCTTTATCCTTTAGCCTCCCTGAACTTGTCCTTTTCCTCTGAAAATATTGTTGCAACAATAAAACCCTTACTTGAAAAAAAAAAAAAGACAACAAACTTAAATTTAAATTTAAATCCATGGTTGTGTTTGCTTTTCTTGATTTAGGTTGCTCTCTGCGGTCAGACCGGAAGCGGCAAGACATCTTTGGCACTTTCCCTGTTTAGAATTCTCGATATATCTCAAGGTGTGTATTAATTTGAGAAGAAAACGAAGACGAATTGACCAGAGTTGGATGTGAAACTGTAACCTTGAGTAATACAAACGATTCAAAATCAGCTTATGGCGTGTCGTGGGCGAGCGGTTTAGTTCATTGGACCCAAGCTCTGGTGTTGTCAGCACAGGGTTCGAATCCCGGTAATGACACTTGTGTCCTTGAGCAAGGCACTTAACCATAATTGATTCGTAAAAAGTTGGGAAGGTAGTGCACTCTGCTCTGCCAACCAGGCTCCTAGTGGATGATACCCTTGCCTACATCCTTACGGACTGTGAAGGGGTGTTTCAGCTCCAGGAGTAGGTGGCAACATGCCCCTGGTGACTGTTGATCTGGGTTGACAGCCCAAAGCAGTTAAGTGTAGCCCTCACCTTAAAGGGGCCGTCCCGCCTTGTGAATTGGGCAATATCTCATAAATTTTTTTTTAAAAAGCTAAGCTTCCTCTAGGCATATACAGTTTTTGGAGGCCTCTATAAATTTTAATCATAACTTTTTAGGATGGATCCCATCAGAAGTCAACTTTCTATGATAAACAAATTAAAATCAATCTTTTTAAAATATGACCTGAATTTTTTTGTAATGTTTCCATAGTTTCTTAGTATTTTTTTGTTTCTTTTATGATTTCATAATTAGGTGAGATTTGGATAGATGGTGTGGACATAACTACAGTGCCAGTTGGAGATTTGCGCCGAGCGCTGTCAATAATCCCTCAAGATCCTGAATTGTTCACTGGCTCAATCAGGTACAGGCAAACTGCTCAACTTCATTCCGTCTGTCCCAAAGCAAATCCACTTTCTCATTTCTGTTTTATTTATGACACGAAGAAATTGTAAGTCAACCAGATTTAACCCCAGGAGGTTTAGGGACAAGTTCATTTATATTTAAAGTAACGCACAAGAAGTTCAAGGGGCTCTGTCTTCTAGACCAAGGGGAGACTTGGGCTATGTATTTCAGTTTTGTGTTTGTCTTATATGTTGGAATCCGGAGAGTTTGGACATCCTCTGAAATGTAGAATCCAGGAGGTTCAGGGGGGGGGGGGGGGTCATCTTTTTGATCGGAGAAAGACTTAGCTCACTGTCCTTTAAAAAAACTATGGCATAAAGATTCTATTTGTCCAGTGGAGTAACCAAACATTTTCATTGGGGGAGGGGGTGGGGGGCAAGCAGGCCAAAGACATAATTTTTTTTTTGGGGGGGGCGGTTATTTAATGTATTGAAGCATTCATTTGTACATTTTTCAGTCTCATTTGTATTTTTATTTATTTATTTTATTTTATTTATTTATTTATTTATAAAAAAAATTTTGTTGTTGGGGGGATGGGGGTTATTTAATGTGTTGAAGTTTTCATTTGTGAATTTTTCAGTCTCATTTTGGGGGAGGGGGCTGGGATTCTCAGTGGGGGGCTCCCCTGCCCTCTTCCCTCTGATTACGCTACTGTGTATGTCATCAGTAATTCAGGACCCAAGTATTTCATGTTAGCTTGTTATTTAATAACTTTGCAGAAAGAACCTAGACCCAGAGTGCCTGAGCTCGGACATTGAGTTATGGAGTGCATTAGAGATCGCCCAACTCAAACAAGTTGTCTCTGACCTTGAGAAAGGTCTAGGTAAATACCTTTATTTTCATAATTTTTATAAAAACAACAGGATGAGTATTTGATTACATTACGGGAAGGCTCCATTAAAGAGAGAGGTTCAAATGAAACATCCATTTTGCCTGACAGCTCACACCTGTTATCTCCTTGTCATTCCTTTTCCAAACAGTGGACATAATTGGATCATGCACAAACCAGTAGTGCTGCTGACTGCCCCAGGCAGATTAACTGCTCATCCATTAAGTTTAATGACCCAAGTAATTCAATGTAAAAACACCTAATTGGTGAAAAGGATGAATAGTTTCCGAGTTTTGTTTCCAAAACTCGGAAATGAAGATGCTTCCCAGCCTACTGACCAATCTTTTTTAACCTATTCACGCAAGTGCTGCCCACTGCACCACCGTTGCGGGGATGCTGGCAGTGGAAGGTTTTGTACACAAAGACCGCCGTCGCCTTTACTTTTTATGTGAAATTGCTCAACGATTTACACAATTTCAGTGGCAAGACATCGTAACATAATGATCGCGAATATTATAAAATATCTGCAATTAAACATAAAGTGAATACTGAAATTCTGACAAAAAAACCTTGCCGATTTAATGTATTTAACCTAACTGCATTTTGCATGCCTATACTCGCCTGTTGTCTGCGTTGTTTTCAGGATTCAGTTTTTGTTCAGTTGCAAATTTTTATTGTCAGTGTCCTACATCCATATTTCACGCTGTCCTGCCAGGGAAATTGTGTACAATTTTAAACAAGACACCAAATTCACCTCAAAGGTTAACAAGACAATGGTTTTCTCATGTCTTTTTGTACACAACCTTACGCTGTCAGCGTTCCAATTATGGCAGCGCGGCGCCCAGCACTTGCACGGACTTAAAAAGATTGGTCAATAGTTTGTGGTAATCACATCATACAACCAACCTCTGGAAGTATCATATTTTAGTGACAAAAGGAAAAAAAACCCAGTATGTTTTGTCAGGGTATTATGTACTTATTTTGATTGTTGCAATTGAAATAAGCAATGGCGAGTTTGGGGGTTTTCAAACGCTACTTCCTTGACTTTGAAAGTATTTTGGATTGGTACAGGTATCAACTTTATAATCATTTAGGTCTCGGATTAAAACTAATCATAGTTTTACCCTGGGCGGGTTACCTTTTCTGTACTTTGGCATAAGTGTAGCAACACTAACTTTAAAGATTTTCTCTTCAGACTCTGATGTTGCAGAAGGTGGAGAGAATTTCAGCGTAGGTCAGCGTCAGCTCTTTTGCCTCGCCCGGGCTTTCTTAAGGAAGTCTCGTATCCTTGTCATGGATGAAGCAACTGCATCCATGGATATGGAAATGGTCAGTGTAATAATCAGTTGTCCTAATTTCAGGGTCTGTTTTATTCTTCTTCTTTCATTTTGAAGTTTTCTTCAAGGGGCAGGGGGGGCTTAGGGCTTGGGGCTTGGGGTCAGAACTAGGGGCAGATGCTGGTGGCCGGGGCTGGGGGATTTGGGATAGGGACTGGTGATGGTGGGTGGGCTGGGTGCTGGCAGCTGAGGCTTGGGTATATGGCTAGGTGCTGGGGGCTGGTACTGGTGGCTTGTGCTAGTGGCTGGGGCTGGTGGATCAGGGCTAGGGGCTTGTACTGGTGCTGGTGGCTGGAGCTGGGGCTAGGGATCAGGGCTAGGGGCTGGTGCTGGGGCCTGGTACTGGTGGCTGGGGCTGGGTGCTAGGGGCTGGGTGCTAGGGGCTGGGTGCTAGGGGCTGGGTGCTAGGGGCTTTTTGTTAAACCCAGACACCGATGTCTAATAAGCACTGTATACTCGGTACTTTCCGAGTCCAGTCAGGAAAAAAACCCTCAAGATTCTCATGTGGGATTCAAATTCATAGTCCCTGCTAGACATATTGGAATGTGAATGTGTGAATTTCCTGATGTTTTGATCAAGGCATTTTATTTAGATGGAAAGGATGCTCTGGAGAATTGGAGTTGGTATAGCTGTATAACCAGTATAAGCTTTCAATTTGAAAGTAAACACTTTTTTATCTATGATAACTTCCAATCTTGTACATGGTTTTTAATGTCATTGCAGGACAAGATTTTGCAGGAGGTCATCGCGACTACTTTTGCTGATCGCACCCTTTTGACAATTGCAGTAAGTTTTTTTGCGAAGTTCTTAAAAGCACTACAATTGTTTTATATATAAATTGTTTCATTTTTTATTTTATATCACAATTTTTTTAATTTTTTTAAATCAACTTCAAATATGTCTTCCCAATGACAATTGATGTAAGTAATAGATGTTTGACAATTGTTTTTTGTTTGTCTGTTGTTGTGTTTTGTTTTGTATTTGTTTATTTTTTGGGGGTGGTAGGTGAACTTTTCAAAAATACTTCCGATATCATGACCTTTGATTTAAGCAACAAAAACATAAATTTTGCTCTTTTTTTTGCAATGTCACAAGAGTTTCTACTCTTTTTCTCGTTGTAGCATCGCATCTCCACCATCATGAACTTTGACACGGTGCTGGTACTGAGTAACGGAAAGATCATCGAGCATGGCTCACCAAGGAAGTTGATCAACGATGAGGACAGTGCTTTTGCTACACTGGCAAGAGGCAACGAATGAGATTGCCAGTCATGGAAGATGTTTCTATTCTAGTTAAATATTAAAGTGGCCATGATAAGCAACTTTCATTTCATTTATTAATGTCACAGGTAAAGTACATGGATTTAAAAAAACAAAAACAAAAAACATATACAGAGCAGCAGTTTGAGAAGGTAGCGCTCCTGAAGCACTCGTTTTCTGCCTAGCAGTAGTAATTAGACTGGACCAAGGTCATGAATAGGGGTACCAGACTATGTGACAATATTGCAGAACTTTAAATTTAAAACAAAAACAGTAAACTAACACCATATTTTTCTATTACCATTAGGTAAAATGTTCTGGAGTTTGTACTCCTTGTGTTGTGTCTGATTCTTGAGTAATATACCATAAAGAAGTCGACTATATTTTGATTAAAATAGTATTTTTGCATTGCTAATTGTTACTTATTTATTGCATCTGTTAATTCTTGACTAGTATCATATTTTGGAGTGATAATATAGTTATAATTTATTAAAGTAATTGTTTTTGTAAAAGTGACATACTCTGCTATATTTCAAATAAAATATTGTATTTGTAGTGTTGGGATAACTTTTGAAGGGTTATCATGGTAATGTTTAGAAATATTCATATTTATCTATTAAGCCTATAATATTTTGATTAGAATATACTACTTTTGTGTTGCTGATAAGTTCTGATGTATTTTTTTGAAATAGTGATATATATATATTTATTTTGTCTGCCACAGTGATGATACTTTTTTGGAAGATTATGTTTAGAAGAATTAAATTTATTTATTGTTTCTGGTATATGTTTAATAAAAAAATTATTTTTGTAATGGTAATGTAAATGTTTGAATTGTTACGTTTTGTTGAAATATTAATATATGCTGCAAGTTATTTATTTGTTGTGTCCCTACACAAAACAAATATGTTGTTTAAGATTCAGCAATATTGTTATAGTATTAATGGATGGTATTATAATTAAGATAAGGGACAGTCTCTGTGATACCTTTCATTAAAATCAGGGACTTCTTGGAAAAAGTGAGATACTAAAAAATTACGACAACTGAAACACCTGTCTTGATATCAATCTGATGTGTTGTCTTAAACATTCTATAATTAATCATGTTAATTTGGTGTTATGTGAAAGCTATTATTGTGATTGATCTGTTTGATGTGCAATTACAAGTTTTGAGTTTTGGTGGGATGCATGGGCGTATGGAGACTCTTTGGGGCAGAGGGGATGATTTGCTCAAAATTTTACATAAAAATATTCGTACCAACTTCTTTACCAGGTAAAAAAAAAATCTGTTTTGGCTTTCGCTTTCCATTTTTCTCCCTTCTCTCTGTGCTGATAATTTCCCCCACTGTTTGGCTTGAATTTTGGAGGACATTTGTCCCCCCCCCCCCATGTTTATGTGTACTGAATGGTTAAACATTCTTGGGAAAGGTTTTTTCTAACTTATTCTGTGAGAATGTACGGTAAATTCCGAGTGTCTCATCAAGTTTATTGTTCTTTTTCACAATCAATAAAAAGCTACACCACCAGAAACAATGGTGTGCATAAACACTAGTAAAGTTTTCTGAACACTTGGACATTTGAAATGGGGAGGTTTTATTTTTGTATATTTTGTATAAAAAATTATAATAATATAGGTGCAGCAAACGTCTTACTGCAGCACCTCCCCCTCCCCCTCTCCACCCCACTGTGATATGGCAGACATTTCTTGGAGCTACTTAGGCAGAAAGTGTTGAGTTGTTTCAAACTTAACTCTTTCTGCCTAAGCAGCTCCAAGAAATTCCTTCTTCTAAGCAGAGTTAAACTCTGCTTAGAGGAAGGAAACTGGGGCAGTGAAATTATGTGGTACTTTGACTGGTAACCTTGGTAAGCAAAAAGTTTGTGCTTAGCTCCCTATGCATCTCTGTGAAATTTGGGCCATGGTGAAGTGGTGAAATGCAAAAGGTAGACCCTAATGGCATCTAGATAATAATTTCATGTTTCATGTTTAATAAGTCCTTAAAGGGAGGGTTTACCTTTGGTATTTATTCTAAAAATTTATGACCATAACAACTTACCAAAACTTACTAAAGAGCATTGGAGAGCTGCTGATACTATACAACATTGTTAGAAATGACACTCTTTGAAGTATCGTAGTTTTAGAGAAAGAAGGTAAATTTTCACACAAAAAAGAAATTTTTAATCTGAGAAAGGCTTCAGGTCTCAAGCATCTAAAAGTACAATTTTTTTGTGCAATAAAGTTTTTTCTTTAATTATTTCCTTGCAACTTTATAACCAGTTGAACCCAAATTTTCACAGGTTTGTTATTTTAATATGTTGGGATACACTAAGTGAGGACACTAGTCTTTGACAATTACCAAAAGTATACACTGCCTTTATAAAGGAAATTTGTTTCATTTCATACAACAAGTAGAGTCTTTAAAAAAATCCCTAATTATCCCTTGCAGAGTCTTTATTCAAAAGCCAAACAATATTACTTATATTATTCGTCTGTATAGTTTTGAAGAAACATAACCTTTGTTTTATGCTGCCCCCAAATATATTGGAACACACTGCGTTTTGGAAACACAATTTTTATTTTTGTTGGCCGTTTTACAATTTTCTCATGGTCTTAAAACCAACGCCAATGAACAGCGATTACGTATATTCTGAAGGTGGCACCATACTATACTGTATTTTGATGCGATCCCACAATCTCATTTTAATCATCAAGACATCGGTCTAGAAATTTATCACTCGTCATTAAAAAGTACAACCCGAAATGATGTTTATTGGCGTCCTTTATCTTTGATCTGTCATGAAACCATTGTAATCTTCTCGGATAACTCATACAGTCTTCAATTATCCTATTTTGGTGGTCATCATGGCTGGAACAAGGACAGTTTTCAGCGTTATATCGGTGCTTTATTTATTGGCTGTCTTCGAATTTTGTCGTGTGAAAGCAAATGGAGTTCAGATGCCTGCACCTTCTTTGTAAGTGTATTTATTAATTTTATAAATGGCAAAACTCCATAATTAAGATCACAAATAATGATATTTGTCAGAAATCATGGAGGAGACAAAACTCCATTGACTTGTCACTAGTGTAAAACTAGTATAGACGCAATACAAAGGCAAAATGCCATCTTTCCAACCTCCAAAGTTCTCATTAGTCATTACTATAAAAAAATACTAAGTTACTTATTTGTTCGATTTTTTTCGAATTATATTTACATTTAATTTAGAAAGGTCAATTATTAATATTTTTATTAAGGACTATACATCCACAGTACAACTGCAAGTTGCTTGAGAGGATTATAATTGTAAGTCATATTGAATTCATATTGAAATTAGGCGAATTACACCTTGACCTAGGTTAAAAGGTAAGTCAGTTAAACAGTTTTAAAAAAAAATTAAAAATAGGGGCCTAGGATCTGAGCACATTTGAGTTAATTTTATTCTTGTTTGTTTTTATCAAATTATGCAGAGTAATAAATGTATGAAATTAAAATTGGGCCTATGCGATTGGCCATTCAGTTTATTTGCCCAGGCCTATTTTATATTTATAATTTGAACCATTATTGGTTAAAAACTGCTTTGCTCTTATTTTATTAAAAACAAACTAGCCATGATTTAAATTTTGTTTTTAAAAGGCATTGCATGAAATCATTTCATCACAATGTAGTACAAGTACCACAGTATTTATTGGATATTATATTAATGTGCATTTGCCATTCTCTATCGTGTAGTCATGGTAGTAGTAGTACAGTAGTCCAGTACATACACATTAATTACATGTACCATTGGATATTTATAATGTGCATTTGATCATAAAAATTATACAACCATTTTTCTCTCTTGAGTTTTAGGAAAAACATTTGAACTATCGTTACAAAATCATACATAATGCCCACATGTGTACATATATGGGACAAAATTCCCAGACTTATACAAGACATTCCTTTAGTGTCATATTTTTTAGTGCAAAATCAGCTGTTATCTTTTTCGTAGATCAGAAAGTGGGTTGTTGCCATGCTAGATGCTAAAGTAGTTTATCTTTCGTTAGTATTAATTAAAATGGAACCTAATTACTGTACATGAATTAGGAAGTTCCAACACAATGTTAACCTATAAAGGTGTGGTACAACTACAAGTATAGGTCGTATACACACTGTACATATGCAAAAAGCCATTCACCACCAGGAATGTGTATTGCTCGGTCCCAGCACCTTATCCTAAAGCAGTGGGAAGGGCTGATGTAATGTATGCAGATTGCAGATTAAACATAAAATGCACATTGGTTCTCCCAGACCTAAATAACACCCGGTCACCTCTTCCCTGTTTATGACAGATTCAACTATCAATACTAAATAAGAGCTCTATTTTGTCCAGGCCATTGCAAATAAGTCATTCTTTGTCTTGTTGTACTAAAATAGGCTTGACCGCAACATTCTTCTCGCAAAATTGGTTTAAAAAGATTGTTTACATTATCCATGGAGCCTCGATGCATTAAATACCACGTGTGTGTTACATGTACATTGATTGTGCGAATTACGCCAATCAGAGTACCTGTACAGTCATTCCCACATCATGCATTGATCACAACATTCTGAACAAGAATGTGTACAAGCACCAGCCCATCCCAACAGTCTTATTTATTTATTTTATTTATTTAAAACCATATTTAATCTGACTTGTCTGAAGAAAGCAGTTGGAAATGTTATAAAAAGGGCAATTCTTGGCATGCATATTGGCTCTCTTCCATGTCCTCCCCCAGTGGACAGAACATATTGTATTACCCCATCACTCAGAGAAATTCACTTCACTGGCTACCGATTAGAGAATGGATTCATTTTAAACTGGCTCTTTTTGTTTATAAAAATGCTTGAACTCTAGGCTACTCCTACATGTAGATCTTTCCAATTTACATGTACACTGTACAGTACTTGACATCAATCACTTGATTTGAATGTTCCCTGTGCAAACACAGTTCTGGGTCAAAAAGCTTTCAGTGAAGCTGGACCAATGATTTGGAGCAGTGTTCCTCCTGTCATCCGACGTTAGTTTCTAACGGCTTTACGTCCCACGCAAAGGATGATGCAATGATTCAAATGTCAAGACCAGGACTCGAACCCACACCCTGCTGAACTGAAAGCACCAGCACATGCAAATTGTTTCATCGGGTTAACCACCCATAGGGAAACCTCTGGCCAATTTTCAAATTTATATTTTTTAAATTTTGTGTATTAAACTTTCAGGGTAACTAATGCACTATGGTGTTATTTTGATTTACAACTCATAGTTTATTAATGGCCTTTTAAATATTTCATTTTTGGCCTTGGTGCCCAATCTACTGGCCTTGGTGCCTTCCAAAATTTTGCTTGCTCCAAGGCCAAAGTGGCCGCCGGGAACTTTGAGGCCTGTAGTTTAAAAGTAAGATTTGGAATGGAAGTCCCTTTGCCAAAATTTGGCCTTGCCCTCTCAAAGATGAAATCCCAGGCGTGCTCCTGTAGTGCAGGCTGTAAAGTACCCCTTTGCCTGGGTCGTGGTCACCAGTTCCCATTCTCATGTTGGTCTGACATCAATTGGTTTTCTTTTCTTTCTTTTTTTCAGAGTAAGTAATTGGTCAGCAGAAATCAGCAAACAAATTACAAGAAAACTGGATGAGGCTAGCGGGTTGGAGAGAGTTAAAACGGTGCGTAAAACTACACCTTAGTCTTGCTGTTTTACATTCCAATGATACAATATTTCATAAGCTTTAAATATACATCATGTCTGTAAATCATTTTAAAATATTTAAACAAATATTTTGTATTATGTACATGATTTCTTTAGAAGAAAATCTGAATTGCAGTCAGCCCAAAGTCCCAAATAACTTTACAAGATTACGTCATTTGTAAAAAAATGTTAGTCTTGATATTCTTAATAATTTAACTTGATGTCAGATTATATAATAGGAAGATAGTGACAAGAAAGAAAAAAAAGTGAAATATAGAACAGTACTGAAATAGAGTAAAGTAACAAAGTATCATTGTTAAGTTCCAAACTATTTTGCGCTCGCCAATAGTCTTTGAAAAACCCAGCATGCCCAGGCAAAAATGTCTTCTCGTAGGCCAGGGTCATGTCAAACATATTTTATAGGTTAGCCAAGCAGCAGGCTAGTAAACCTCCCAATTTGATTTTGCTTGAAATAGCCTGCCGATTTGGGCTACTACATGTAGCAGGCGAGACTACATCTGTGTGCGTCAAATATACACACGTACGATGTACAGCTGACTGGGCATGATAGGAAATAGTACACATGTCCTTTGACTCCATAAACTGCAACTGTATGGCATTTGTATAGACCGCACAATGTGCATACACAAATACTAAAATACTGAATTATTTAGTTCCCTCAATGGCATTTTATAGCTGTAATGGTATGGAACTGTTATTGCTTTTTCGTTGTTGCAAAGTGCAATTTGCTAACCTGACATTCAAGCTACTGTTCCTTACGTGATGTGTAGTGCAGTGTAGTTTTGTATTTTGTAATTTCTTTAGGTCAACCTATTTTTAAATATCATTGTCAGTTAGTTACATGTTTTTGGAACAATGATCAATGGACAAACCCTGTATGTATGTATTTTTTGCATAGTGTGCTTACAACATTATTAAAGTAGATCTTATCCATTGAGCGTTGTAAATTTATGCACATAATTGGTTTTAGCTTCTCAGGTACATTGGAGCATAAAATTAGAAATGCTCACACACTGTAAACTGCACCGTGCACAATTAATATGCTAGATTAATTATGCAGGCCTGATACCTTGTGTGGAGGCAATGGAGGCCGTGGTCATTACCCTGGTGCCCCTTGAAATGTTCCAAAAGAAATTAACAATTTCCCTATTGAGGTGCCCTTTTGCCAAGGAGACAACGCCTCTTTGTGGTGCTCTTGCCCTTTCAAAAATGAAGCATCTGGCCTGATTATGTTACATGTGTAGGGCCTGTGTACAAACAAGTAAATCAGGTGTGTTGTCATGATTGTTGTAGCCTACTGTGCATCCATTTGAGTATATAGACCATTAGGGCAATTCCACGATTACTCGCGTTACATTTAATGGGTAGTTCCATGATTGTTTGGGCTGGTATTCTTTTATTTTGAGGTCAGCTAAATAGAATTTCTCTGAGGAACATTACAAGGGTTATGATTAACAACCCCCCCCCCCCCAAACAAATTTTAAAACACCTTTTGTCTTCTTTTGGCAACACCTTTATTTTCGGTAACTCATGTTACATAAAAAGGACATAGCATAAAACCACATCAGCTATGTTTTCAAAGTCTCCTCAAACTGGGCAACCCTGATGGAAACTTTTCTCTGTTTCTATGACATAGGCATGTATGATGCATGATTACATTCAAATAATAACAAAACAATTGATAAAAAATCAGAAAGGACCTCTCATGTCGGTAACTCGCGTTACGGTAACTCGCGTTACAGCTTGTCTGCGAAAAAACAATGCCTCATTTCATGCATATCTAAAGTTCATGTCAAGTTTGCAACATGTACTACATAAAACAAGTTGATAACAAGTAGGATTACCCACTTATGTAACTACTAACTAACTCATCCAGCTACACACTGGCATACATGTCCGTACATACAGTATGTATGGTGCACGTACAACTTATGTACATTTATGTTGTGAACAAAATGTTGGATGCATCCAGTATGATTCCATTGGATATTCCGACCAGCTGTACACTACACTTACAAAAGTAGTGTAAATGGAAAGAAATTACTACTTTCCAGAAAAGGTAAATGAAAAAAGCCATGGGCATGTTACTAAGGAGTGTGCACAAGTGCATTGTGGGTAGGTCTTCATATTGCTGCCCTCTTTTGTTTTAGTTCAGTTATACATGTGTTACATATAATTACATTACATTAAGCCCTAAAACACACATGGGCCATACATTTATATTGAAAAACTGCATCAAACTGGTGGTAACTCGTGTTACCTACGGTAACTCGCGTTACATGGTAACTCGTGTTACAGCTTTTAGATGCTTATTTTTTAAATATTGTGATGAATTAGCAGAAAATGGCATCATAGGAAGTTTAAGTATTGGGTTTAATTAGAAATAATGAATCTCAACATTTTATTTAGTTCAGAAAAATTATTAGAGGAAAAAGTAGGTGTTTCGGTAACTCGCGTTACAATGTCTCTAATGCATAATATTCCCATGCGTAGAATTAAGCAGTGATGAAATATCAACTTTCTTTCTGGGCAGGAAAGAAACATGACTTATAACAATATAATTAATCATTTAGCTTGGTTTTGTTCCATTATTTACTTTGAAATATCATATCATTTCTAATTACCATTTTTTCATGGATTTTTTGCACAAATTGTCCTTAAAACAATTTTGGTCATATTTTGAAAAATCTTTAAGCTTAAAAAAAAAAAAATTCACAATGCAAAACTAGAACTCATACATAAATAAATTGTAATGCCTAAACTTTCATTTCTTGAAGTTAAAATGTTCATGTAATGTCCACCTTTCCATGGAATTGCCCATTATCATGCAATCACCATCTTGGTCATATTCCTTGGATCCATTAATGGTAATGAATGCCAACATTCATTGTACAAAAAGGAACCAGACTATTTCTCCTTCCAGCCTCGGTTTGGTTACACTGATTTTAATGGGAGAAAAACAAGATGGCCGCACCATGATAAAGGTCAATTGTACCATGGAGCAATTGCTCCATGGGATACATATTTGGGCAATTCATGTCGCGCAGTGCAGTATAAATCACTTTGTGTAATGTGTGAAATTTTGGAATTTATGCAGTTTATAGTTCTCCACATACATGTAATTCTAAAAATTAATGACCTCATAAAATGTAAGTGTACAATATGATATGATTGCCATACAGAGTACAATGTATAAATGTGCAAGCATCATGTACATTAAATGTTTTTGCTAAAACTCATCTCTCACAATATACAGGCCCTACTTTATGAGAAATTTGAGAACGGTAGTGCAAGTCATGCATCTAGTTGGCCTTTATCATGTTTATGGTAATGTAGTTCAAGCATGCCATAAAATAGGAATTAAAGAAATGATCTGTGCGTTGTTCATGCCTTACAATGGTACAATGTTGATATTGTGTGTACAAATGTAGATGAAACTGACAGCATGTTCTGTGCATTATGTGAATTGTTCCCGTACACCTGTACACATGGTAGATGAAGAGCAATGAGTCGTTGCAGATCGAGTATGTATGGAGGTGTTGAGTTTAATGCTGATCTCTGTCATGTATCACACAGTGGTAACCCGGTGGTACCAGTATGTTATAAATATGTAAATGAACCACACGGAGGGATATGCATGATGGTGATGATGGTGGGTTTCAAGTGACAAGCTTCTGTGCATAGACAGACATGTATACATAAATAATTAGATGCTTGCATACAAGGTGGGCTACATGTAGGGAGATTTACAGACAGTGAGGGCATGGAAGCTGACAGTTGCTGCATCCACCAAGGCCGAGGCCTCCATAATATCAATATAGACTTCCCAAATTAAAAGGTGATTCATTTATTGGGAAACTACAGTAGTAGGCCCAATCCATTGAAATACGGGATTCAATTTACATGTAATGTCATGTAAAGAAGAGTATTCTGAAAAAAAAAAATAATAATAATAATAATTAATGGGTTTTGATATTTGGCCCAACGTGTATCATGCAATGCTAACACAATCAGTATTGGAAGGTATTTTAACAGTTTAAACCATTTAAACAAAATTGGCTAATCAGATAATTGTTTGTGTCAAAAAGGGGGCTATACTTTAAAATGGCTTAATAGTATAGGTGCTTGGTGCCGGTGTGGCAGGAGATTCTGTAAAAAGATTGCGACTAATTAAAGCACAACTAGTTGGGTAGTGAGTTTCACTAGTTGCCCAGGCCTAAGGTGTCATTGTCTGCTGTGATATGTTTTTGCATCAAAGGAGCTGCTTACTGCAATGGCGTCCATTGCAATACATACTTCACATTTCAGACTAAATTTGACCATCTCGTGTGCCTGCGGCGATCCACAATCTTATGGGTTTTGAAAATAGTTGCGGCTAGTGTCGGAAGTCGCAACTAATTCAAGCGTGACTGGTTTGGTAGTGAATTTCACCAGTCGCCCAGGCCTATTATTAAGAATTGAGGCTGGTTTCCGATAGAAATAGTCCGAAAGGGTAATAGGTTAATTTGTTCTTGGTTTAAACTTTACATGTACAGCTCTATAAGGATAAGAACTTCAAGACGGTTTTTGTGAATGGATCTGAGCTGGTGCTGACAGTGGCCAACAAGTGGCAAGAGATGCTGCAAGACAAGATGGTAGCTGTCAATGTGAGTAGGAATTGGACTGAGGTGCTTTTGTGTTCATGTGAAGCAAGGATTCTTCCTGTTTGTGGCGCCTGCTCTCCATTTCCAAGTGATGTACCAACTTTGGTTTCATTTTCTCTTTATTGTATCACTGCGCCAAAACAAAGAATAGAATCTTAAAAGGGAAAATAATGTGCCCAAGTCTGGAATTTCATGAAGAACAATTGAATGTTATACATACATACAGCATGGCTGAGGTGTCCATGAACAAAAAGCAACCCCAAAACAATCAAACTCCCATAAGCATTATAGTCAATGGGTTAACCAGGCATTTTCATTGGGAGAGGGAGGTGGTCAAGGGGGCCAAAGACATATCTGGGGGGGGGGGGGGGCTGTTTAGTGTATCAAATGGTTCATTTGTGCATTTTCTGATCTCATTTGGGGGAGGGGGGGGGGCAAGGGGTCTGCAAGGGTTCTTATCGGATGGGGGGGGGGGCTCCCCTCTGGTTATGACACTAATCATTGTCTAATGGGATACTATTGAGGACAACAACAAAAGAAAGAAGGCTGCCAGATTCAAACCATCCATCCCCACATTCTAGAGATGTCATAACTGAAGATGCCCGGTGACGAGATGCCAGTTTGAATGCTGTTTTAGCGATTGGTAACTGCAAACAGTTTTTATAGATGTTATTGTCTTTCATTTGGTTGAGTCTCCCTCATTCTCTCATTTTCCAGGAAATCGTGAAAGCGTTGGAGGAAAGTTATAAAAATCACAACTACTCGGATACGTTGACGGTACGTACGTTATGTGCATGGGCAAAGAAATTTTGTATCAGTTTTGTTGTTGTACATGTAAAAGATGGATGTCAAATTCCTGAAAAGTAAAAGCTGTCCGCCAGGCTCAATTCTTACACTAACATGGCGTGTAAACAGTTAGTCAAAGGTCAAAGTTAGTCAGTTTGGTTTTTGTCAACGTAATGCCAATTTTAACAAGCAAAGTTAGCAATAAAGATGCATTAAAAGTTGCCTGTGAAAGTTTCAGCTGAATTACAGTGTGGACTTGAACTGAGAAAACAAAACAAAAATCATCGCATTTTGAACAAGAAAGTTGAATTCAACCACATTTTGTGAGGTGACAGTGGGTACCAACTGCATTTTTTGCCGCAGCTTTCATAAGAGGACACCAGGGAATCTCCAAAAGTTCTTCGGAGATTCAAATTTGTCCACATACTTTTATTGACTTTTCATCAACAGGAGCATTTCAGACAAAATAATTTCACAAGATGTGTACTACCATCATCATCTTCATAACAAGTAGACTTTGTCTTTCGGGAAAAAAAAACAACAACAACATTTTGCAAGGTCATTATCATAATAATAATAATAATATATATTTATAATGCTCACATATCCGTCACTCAGTGACGCTCAAGGCGCTTCAACATTCATTATTTTCCTGCAAGGTATTTGGGGCAATGTTTCTGAAGTATGAAACCTACTCCTTTACAAAGCACCGGGGTGAACCCCTTCTCTTTTCGATAAGTGCACTGGGTTCTTTTACGTACACAACACACGGGGCCAACAGCTTTACGTCCCATCCGAAGGACGAAGCAATAATGGTTCAGTGTCTTGCTTAAGGACACAAGTGTCACGACCGGGACTCGAACCCACACTCTGCTGAGTCGGAAACACCAGAGCTTGAGTCCGGTGCTCTTATCCGCTCGACCACGATACGCCACAAAGTATGCCCTTTTTTCTTTCAGAGACCTGTGGGCTAGTCTAACTTGCTTCTTAGGTGGCCCGGCACACCAGACACAAATTTCCAACTTACCTATGATATTTTGTTACAATTTCGTGATGTGATTAATAAGAAAAATAACTGGCAGTTCCAGATGTTTAAAATAAAAGTCCAGGTTGAAGCCTGAACAAGTATTTTTTTTGTTACCAATGGTTACTGAACATCTTGAACACCAGGCGCCTTAGAGTAGTCTCTCTTTTGATTTTTCAAATATATTTTGTATTTGTGATTAATTGTTATTATTATTTTAATAATTTTGTTGGTCTCTGTTTTGATTGTTCAAGTATATTTTTTATTTTTTATTAATTATTATTATTGATATATAAAATTTGTAGGGGAGATGGGCTTAGCTTTCGATCCAAACCAGCCTTCGTCAGAGGCATAAACAAGCACAAACTTAAACATATCCATTTATAGCAAAAAGAGGAGCAAAGGATTAAGGGCATGAAGGGAGGGTATCCAGAAAAAAGCGGGAAAATATATATTATTTTTATATTATATAATTAGTAGGGGAGATGGCCTTAGCTTTCGATCCAAACCGGACCTTCATTACTTTTTTTTTGGGGGGGGGGTAGTCTGGACTTGTCAAACCCTCTCTCCAGGTTTTCAACTGAATTCCACATTTTTTGTTACTTCCCCCAGGAAAACGATGTGAAGTACTTCAATGCAAAGACAATGAGCAACTCGTCCATCGATCTGACCTACAATGACATGTTCAAGTCGTACGTCAATACGACATACAGCTCTGTTCAAATACCCACAGACATATGGGTTGGAGGTAGGTCAGGATTCAGGTTGCATTGTTGAAAGCACACTTGTAGGAAAGGTCAACCTTTTCGTCGACAACCGTTTTCAAAGGTGCTTGGAACTGGGTGACCAGTTGCTCTGTGAATTCGATACGCCTCTGGGGCCTTATTCACAAAGCTGTTTACCAGAAAGCAAATGTGTACGCTTCCTTCGACAAAATGGCAAACCTAGAAGCACGTCAATTGCAATAATATTAATAACATTTTTAAGAGACTCAATACATGATAGGAGAATAGCTTTCAAAATACTGCTTCATGTTCACAAATCTCTCAAAGGTCACCCTCCAACATATCTCACTGACTGTCTTTCTGTATACATACCTGGTAGGGAAGGCACACCTGTTTCGTTAATGATGTTTATTTATGATTGCTTTGTTTTTGTGTGTTTTCACAATTTCTGTGTATATTTTTCGTAAGGATTTCATATTGTTAAGCGCTGTGATCATGCCTCTTCTTGGAGTAGCGCTACATACAGATATGAGCACTGTTTATTATTATTAGAATTATTATTATTATTATTATAGGAAACCAGCACTGCAAAACAAAATTCAAATTATTATCATTTAAACTCTCTTACATGTGATTGCCCGTTCTTTACTCTACCAGATAAAACCATCTTGAACGGAATCGCGGCCACCAACCCTATAGATAAGGTCTTTCGGTCGAACTACGAGAAGGACCCCCAGCTGCTTTGGCAGTACTTCGGCAGTGCAGATGGTTTTTACCGTTCGTACCCAGGTAACACTTTGTTTCTTCAACCACCATAAAAATGTCCCATTTTTGACATCTTTTATCTGAAGGCAAATACCGTTTCAACCACACACTAGATTGTGTTCTCTTTATTTAACATTTTTTTTTAATGAAAAAAATATATTAGCTGTTGCAAACTGTTTACCAAACCAAAAGGACCTATGGTGTAAATATGCAAAAAAAATATAGTTTGTGGCCTGACGTTTTGACCCAAGCAGAGGTTTTCTTGAAGGCTAAATGACAACAAAACAAACATAGGCGGGTACATCTGGTGGAACAAAAGTAGTCAAGTGGAAATAGATGATAGAGATGAAAGCACACAGAGAAAGCAGGAGGCTGAACAGAGAGGAGGGTAACAAAAAGGGGGTGGGGTTGGGGGAAGGTTTTTTTTTTTACCACAAGAGGTAGGGAACACAAAAGACAAAATCAATGACTGGATGAGGGAGAAAAGTAATTAATTAGTGTATGAGGCAGATTAAAAGGAGGGATATCTGAGGTAGAAAAGGAGAAGGCAAAGACAAAAGTTATTAATCATTTCCTATATATTTTTTTATACTAAAGTCAAACCTTCATGTCAAATAATCCAGTGAATGTTTAGAAGAATACATTTGTTGACATTTAAATTACTTGTGGTTTCATGTAATAAGCTGGTGACTCAACTGGAAAACAAAAACGCAGTGCTCATAATGTTTTGAAGAGATTAAATAGAAAAGCAATAACGAGGTCTTTTGTTTTTGTTTTTGGCAATTACAATATTACAGAGTGCAGTTCCTTTAAGGAAATCTTCAGTGGCAATCTATCTTGCGTTTGAATTCAAATTATGTTGACCTTTGCCCTTGCCCACACAGCTGCACGAGTCTTGCCCGACCAAGCAGTAGAATTTGATCCTCGGCTTCGAACCTGGTAATCCACCCACCACGAAGATGCAAAAATGCAAATCAAATCCATGGGTTGCATTAATCCGTGCCAACATTCATAAATTATTAATTTTTTGCATTCCCTTTATTTTTCATTTACTAATTTATTTTTCTGTGCAAGAGTTACTAACCTAAACATTGCATTGACTATTAATTACATACCCCCAGAGTGACGATGTCATGATGATGTCGGGATGACATCATGATGGCATCAACGCTGATGTTGTGATGATATGGTAATGAAGTCATGATGATGTCATCATGTCGATGTCATTTATGAAATGTCATTATGCCATGGTGATCTTGTGATGTGGCATTCAGGGTCAGGAATGATTTCGCTGAAGTGAGATTGTCTCGAGGGTCCATGATGATGTCATGATGATGTCATGGTGATGTCATGGTGATTTCATGACGGTGATTGTCTTACCAGTTATTGTGAGAAAAAAATGTGAATGCAAAAACCCAGTTCTGACAACACGGACAATGACTAGTGAAACTATTGAAATGTAAGCGAAAACTAACGTAAGCTTTTGGCTGTATTCTAAGAGAATTGATTTCACATTTGAATTTTTACCAGCCTGATGAGTTTCTTTCATGTAATGCAAAAAAGTTTCCACATTTTTTTCACTTGTACATGTAGTGCTGATCTGATTAAAATATTACTTTTAGAAAGCTTAGTTTGAGAAGAAAAACCATGACTGATATTTTGCTTGCGTCAAGGTTTCTGCACCTTTACTTTACTCACACACACTTTATAAAACACAAACTGGTAAGACTGGACTGTTGAACATACATCATGACTTATTCTTTAGCATGTGCTGAATCATTGCACAAATTCATTAACCTTTAACCCTGACATCTGAATTGCTTTACTGGTTGATTACATTCGATTATTTGAAATTTACATTTAACATTTTCAGCATTTTTTAGTTCATTTGCTGGCTCACTAATTTTTAATTTTTTATTTCCTGTCCGGGTACACATTTAAAAAATGTTTTCCTTCAAAATCTGCATGAACGGGCAAGCATGGTGGTGGAAGGTGGACTGACTGCCATTAAACAGAAAAAAACCAAATAGTTTCTCTCTCCTTGAAGCCCTTAACTAAACTACATGCAAATTCTTGAAAATCCAATAGTGATATTTGCACAGCCGCCAGTTTGGCAAGCAGGGATACATCATTTTGGACAAAGCAGGACTTTTAAAATGCTGGGGGGGGGGGGGGGAGGTAGTACTAACAGACTAGCCAGAGTCCACTGGTTTGACCGTCGGCTGTTGGATTCTGATTAAAAATGGTAGTTCTTGGAGCTCAGACGGTTAAGGCTTAGAATTTGAACATACGCAGCTCTTGTCGGAGAAACACATGAGAAAAGAAAGCCTAAATCTGCCCCAAACATCCTCCTTGAGATAACCTCTAACTCCTCTGGGACTGTCATCTTTCCCTTCCCACATGACCCACTCTGTCTCTAGCGGCAGAGTGGAAGACGTCTGACCCCGATCGAGATCAGTATGACGTGCGGAGAAGGGGATGGTAAGTCCTAGAACACTATATCTCATGAGCAACGCAGGTAAAAATCTCCTTGATGGCTGAAACTTTACATTGCTGCTGTTTCAATTGATGCACAGGGTTCTCCTCAAAAAATTTGTTCAGCTTGGGCCAGGTTCTGACAGCTGCTCAGCATAGATGACTATCGACCTGTAAAATTAAAACATGGTTACCGGCCGAAATCTTATCTACATGTAGATGTGGCTGGTTGCCCCGTTTATTTTTACTCGTTAGTCGTGTTTAAAATTTGAAGGGGAAAGTACATCATTGGTAAATAAATTGATTCCCACCCTCATGTTTCAGTCAACACACCGATACAATCATCCTCATGAAAATGTCATGAAATTGGCGACTGATGTTTTAGCGAAAAACAAAAAAAAACTGTTTACATTTTGTCAAAGATTTTGCGCATACGTGCATATTTTTATTGCTGCTTTCAAAATAAGCAACAGTAATTTGTGTGGGTTTTGAAAGGCAATTTCTTTGGCAGTTCTTCAGACAGAACTGTATTACCGGATGATTGGCTCTTGTATGAATGACTGAGGTTTCACGTTGAACTAGGTCTTGCTTTATTCTACTGCCGCTGAGTAGATTTCGGAAATTCGGGAGACTACTACTTAAATCTCAAAAGAACTGTCCTGCTTATTAACTGCTACCTGGGCGGAAGGTAGGAAATTGGCCGGGACTACTACTTTGGCTTAGTTGATCGAGGGGACTTCTCGTTATTAACTTCACTGCCGCGGAGTGAGATCTTAATTGGTCTCAACGTTTCGACTAGCTTGCTCTAGTCTCCGCGGCAGTGAAGTTAATAACGAGAAGTCCCCTCGATCCACTAAGCGAAAGTAGTAGTCCTGGCCGATTTCCTACCTTTTGTCCAGGTCGTAGTTAATAAGCAGGACAGTTCTTATGAGAACTAAGTAGTCTCCCGAATTTCCGAAATCGACTCCGCGGCAGTAGAATAAAACAAGACCTAGTTTACAAGAACAAATCTACAGAGCAAAGTTGATATACACATGGTGTTACCGCAAACCGAATATACCTTGATACCTCACCATGCAATACCCCAAAATTAATTTAACTAATCACCTTGTTGTCCCATACATGTAGTTGCCAATGCTGTACTTTTTCGTAGGCATTTTTTCAAAACCATGGCTTGGGCTCCGGCCTATTTCGAAAAATAATGGTTAGGGTTTCAAACGGGCGGTCGCAGCCTTAGTCGGAGCCAAAGCTGTAGGCAAAAGCCACGGTTACAAAAATGGGCCTTAATACTGCCACTTTATGTTCAGCAGCTTTATGAACATTGGGTTCCACACTCTTTGGAGCATGCCAAAGAGTGATCATGGTAAAATTTTGTTGAAGAAATGCTGACATAGAAACAGGTCTCATTCGAGGTTGATAGGTGGCACTTGAGGAGAACTCTGCTGCAGTTCTGATGTGTGTGTATCAGTGTAGCTCTTCATACATGTCATAGCACCTCATGTAGTAGTTAGAGTTGAAAGCATCTGTGGTACTAGCCGTCTGTCTTGTTGTTCAGTGATAAAATAACCTCACAGCTGTTTTTGTTTTTGTTTTGTAGCAGTGTTTTGTGTGAAGCATTTTCAGAGTTTGGGTTTTCGTCTGTTCGTGTCAGAGAGATTGAGTGCGAGTGTTGTGTAGTCTCGGGTGTCTTTGTTTTGATGGAGCCGGAAAATGATTCTAGTAACAGATCTCCTGGTTGTCTGTGTGTTTGAATTGATAGTTCTTGTGAAGATTCCTAGTTTTAGATTGTGTGCTTAGGTTTGTGTGGGTGTTGATTACTTGTGAGCGATGAGTCCAGTTATCGGTTGCAAGGGCAGGCAAGTATTGTAGGGTGGGGCGTTGGGACGGGGTGTGGAGTGGGGGAGATGGGGGAGATGGGGGTTGTGACCGTGTTAATGCTAGCGTCACGGTATTTACTCAACTAAAACTCTGCATCAGCTAGTCTTGGCTCAAGGTGTTACTGTCTGATACCACGTACTCGACTCAAGGATGCTTGATTTGTATTCGTCGACACAGGGCGCTCTTTAAATACATTGAGATTTCAGTATCGCTTCTAAAATCGGAAATAACATCAAGTTGAAATGACATATTCTAGAGCTGAAGGAATTAATGCTTCAGCTAAAATTTAATACGAAGTTCGGGGATGGGGGGGGGGCCAAGCATGAGAGAAAGTAGCTCTTAGCATGATGGCATTTGTGAACTTTGACCCTGTCTTTTGTGAACGTGCATTTTTAGCTTTAGATCAAATCCACTCTTTGAGTCTCAGAATTCTTAACGAATTCAGTTCAGTGCTCCGAATGCCCCCTCCTCCGCCCCAAACCACACCCCTTCCATGGAAGCATCTAATTGGTAGGTATGTACAGTTTTACTTTTTAAGCCTGCCTGTTAAAAAACCTTTTCTTTTCCCGAGTCTGTGGTACCCTTTTGATTTGACTAATCCATCTCGCCGAATCAACAAATTAAAAAATCACTAATTTGTTTTATTTCCACTCTGCACTCGCCAACAAACACAATAAGGTTAACGTGCATGTTTTTTATGAGCTTTTTTATTGTTTCCATATTTCATATTTATTAAATATCTTGTAATATACATGTTTATTTGAGGGCACTATTTTGTTGTAAATATGCACTTACTAAACTCAATCTTTTGTTCTAATGTAGTAGTTTTATCACTTATAATATAAGTTTATGTTCTTGGGTTTATAGTAAAAAAAAAAAAAAAAAAGGAGAACCAGCAAAGTAACCTAAACCCATTGCATGCCCCACTCCTCCTTTTCCATGGACCTTTATCATGGTGCAGCCATCTTGCTTTTCCCTCATTCAAATCAATGTAACCAAACTGAGGCTGGAAGGAGAATTAGTCTGGTTCCTTTTTGTCAACAAATATTGGCATTCTGCACTGTTATTGGATGCAGGGAACATGACCAAGGTGGCAGCATGATAAAGGTCTATCGCAACTCAAAACAGAGAGGTTTCCATACTTGGTTATCAATGAACACCCAAGTACAAGGGCCCAATTCTATAAAGAAGTTTAACAGAAAGTGGTGTTTTTCTCAGCAAAAAATTTGCAGGGAACCAGTCAAAACATATATTACATTGAATTTATGGCTGGTAACCAGTTACTGCTATAAAGCAAAGTTTTTACTTGCTAGGCACATTGTTTTGCTTATAAAAAGAAGATTACTTTGGCTGTATCTGAATTGATTGCTTCAGCAGTGGCCTGATCTATTCGTCAGTATTGTCGCTATAGTGCAGACGCACCTTAAGCATACAAAGTTCATGCTCAGCAGATACGGGTTACCTGGCAATATACCATGTGATGTACATTAAGTGAGTTTGGTACCCCTCCGCTTGTGGTTAGCAGATAAATTTATGGTTAAGTCAACATTCAAATTTTTTCAAGTGCAGATCTACAAAGTTTTTTTTTTTTAATCAGCACTTGAAACAGTCTCCATTATTGCCGCATGAATCCCAAGTCAACAAAATAAAGGAACTTATTCCAAAAACAGTTGTCAAGCAGGGACTAATATTTTAAAGGACATTTTGAAATGCCGTTAATCGACAGGTACATCCAGGCAGCCAGCTCTCCAAAGAATGTCATGATCCTTGTAGACACGTAAGTTATCACAAAGAAAGAAACAAAGAATATTTTCGGACAATTTCATGTATTTAATGTCTCTCAACAGCTGCTGTGTGTAGAGGGTTGAAGCAGCTCCAGGTCTTTTTATGTTTCTATTCCAGAATTGCTGTGAAATTAGAAATAAAAATTCGTATCCATATTGTTCAAAATATAAATATTACAAATTACTGTTAACCACTTCCTGCTGGTATTGAATGTTTATCGTGCCTCTGCTACAGTTGTAGGTGTTATATTTTCGGAACTTTGGGACAGATTTTTTGGGGGGAATTTATTGTCATCACAATGAAACTCTGAAATAAAAAAAATTAAAAAAACGATGTTCCATAAAATCATCGGGATTTTGTGTTCGCTTCTAAGGAAATAAGGAATGCCGTCGCTGTGAATCGGCCAAACCTTGGCCTAAGCCATTGCCGATGACCAGAATTTTGGACTTTACCTCCCATATGCTGATAAATAATGGTGGCAGCCTATGGATTTGTAATCCTTGTTTGTACAACAAAAGGAGGAAGTTCTGGAATTTCCGGATTACTTAATAGCCTGGAAAAAGGGAGATTTTGAGCATGAATTCAAGTACCCTTTGACCCTCTTTGTTTGGTGGAAATTTGTTTTGTTTGACAACTGTTTCATGGATGCTGTTTTTTCTAGGAGTGGCAGTACGTATGGGATGACGTTAGAGATCACTAAAGTGTCCGTGTCTAAGGCACTGGATACTCTCGGCAACGATGACTTTGTTAATGTTGCTTATGTAAGTAGAGATTAATCCAGACATGAACTGTATGGAGCGGAACCCACTGCTAAAATACAGGATTCGAACTGCCTCTAGCTACCGGGCAATCTTAGTGGTCTAGTTGGTAAGACACTGCTCTAGAATTGCAAAGGTCGTGGGTTCGAATCCCACCCGAGTAATATGCCTGTGATTTTTGTTCACAAAACTCGGGAAAGTACTGAGTATACAGTGCTAACACACATCGGTGTAAGGGTAAAACCAAAATTAATATAACTGTATGGAGAAAAAGTACATTTTTGTTCATGAGTCAAGAATGTTTATTTATTTATTTTTTTTTTAAGGGTGGGGGGAGACTACTTTACTCAACCTCTATTTTTATGTATTTGATAGTATTTCATAATAAACCACAAGAAAACTGACTGGGTATATTTTTCAATAGTTTGGGATTGAACAACACAATGGACTTGAACCTGTGACCCATGAATTAACTCTACCTACTGAGCTATCTTTCCCTTTGTTGGCGGTCGAACAAAGATGTTGACAAATAGGGAGACTGCCAACATAGGGCTAGATTGCTCAGTTAGCACTGCCGTGGCCTGTTAATCTAGGGGTTGCAGGTTCAAGTCCTGCTCTAGTCAATTTGTCCTTGTTCAACCCCAAATTAGGTTTTTCCAATTCTTTTGACACTTAATAATTTCTTCATTTGTATTTTGGTGCAACTTTATGTATTTTATTGGTAATTGAATTCAACCACTGTTCTTGTGACGCTCAACTCAACAACTATTTTATGTTTCTTTAGTTGCTTCACTCAACAACTGTTGTATGTATCTTTTGGTACGTGAATTCAACAACTGTTTCATGTCGAAAGGATAGTCAAACGTGGTAGATTGAAACCATTTTCCTTCTTAGCTTGAAAATGATCTACATGTATTATTGATTTCAACGGACCCTCTTCCCCTCGTTTGTTCACAGTTCAACTCCAGCGCGTACTTTGTTAGCTGTTTTGATACTTTTAAGCAGGCCAACCTTCGTAACAAAAATGTAAGTAACTTTACAATCTGATGAAACTTACACAGTGTTTAAACAGTCTTGTAGCCGAGCTGTTTAAGGTATTACACAAAGTTCTAACATGACTAATGGCTGAATCATTTTTATTAGTATTATATATTATTTTTTTCTGGTAATGAAAACCAAGGATGCCTCATATGTGAGCTTCATCACTGTTGCTCGCAAGCCCGAGGAAACCTGTAAACAAGGGTGCTTGCTATGTGAACCCAAAACACCAGGATTAACCCCTACTCTTCCATAATAAGCATTCTGGGATCTTACATGGGAACTACTTTAACTACGCCTTTGAAGTTGAATCGGAAGGACAAAGCAATTGTGGTTAAGTATGTTGCTCATGGACACGAGTGCCAAGACCGGGACTCCTACCCACCCTCCACTGATCAGAAACACCAGAAGTTCAGTCCGGTGCCCTTAACTGCTCGGCCTTGACATGCCCCATCGGAGTATGGGTTTGAATCCCGGTCATAACACTTGTGTCCTTGAGTAAGACACTTGACTATGGTCGCTTTTATTTCCCAGGAGTAAATGGGTACCCGCAAGTGTAGAGATTGTCGATGTGAATAATTAATAACCTGTGTGTCCAATCGGCTGACGGTGCTGCATACTCTTAAGGAGTTTAAATGGTTTCTAGAATGTTTAAGACCCAATGGTAGTGTTTGGTGTTTTGATACTTGGTTTAAAAAACGCCAAGAAAATCTTAAAGCAATCAGACTCCTTACAAAACAAAACTTGTTTCCTTCTCTCTTTCGCAGCTTCTCAAAGCAAAGGTCAAGGAGCTGGAGGCGTCTGGCGTAGCAGACTTCAAAGTGGGCCTAGAGAAGGCATTTCAGGCGTTTAAGAATGTAAGTGGTACTGTTGTATTCAACTTATCTACAGATCTAGGTTGATTCCTAGTCCGAGTCTGGAATCCCTTGGGTTGAGTCCAATTCTGAAGTCACATAGGTTGAGTCCAATTCTTGGCCCAAGTCGTCAGTCACTCGTGTCAAGTCCGAGTCTCGAGTCAATTCTATAAACTAAAGAATACGATAGCTTGAATGTTTCTGTATTAACTGCTTTGAAGTTTGAGGGTATTTATCGTTTGTTTTAATTGTAAAAATTTTTGTTGTGGGGGCCCTTTCAGTATTTCTCAGTTAAATTGAAATTTTACAAATGAAAGAATAACTCCCTTAAAATAAAAAGCAAACTAAATAGTACCCGGTTCAGACAGGCGCTCTAGAGTCGCGTTGAACCAAATTATTGAATTAAGTACATGACAAGTTTGACGTCTGAAACAGTTAGGAGCCACTGGATGCACTGGAAGTCGAAAGATCAACTGTTGCAGTCATTCGGAATGACTCTGATGCATCTCAGTTTCAGAAGTTGACCTTGTCACGAGATGAACCTGATGTAAATGTTGAGTTTAGTTTGCCTGTCTGAAACCAAATTTATTTGGGTCGACATTGAGTTGCTCCTAATCCATTTGGTTCGGCGTGACTCTGGAGGGTCTGTCTTAGCCAGATGTAAAATAGTTTTGAACTGTAAACTCAATTTAGCTACCTTTTCACTGAATCACGACCAAATTTTATGTAATTTTTACAAAGGGTTAGTTGTAAGGGTGTCTTTATCAAAAATTGGAAGTTGGGTATAAATATACTTTTCCCACAAGACCAATGATGTAATGTTTTTTGTAATTTTTTTTTCCTTTTCTCGCTTTGCTCAGTTCTCTAAGATTGAGGAAGGAGGGCGTGAAAATCAAAACCAAGGTGCGTCGTGTCATCAAGTAATCCTCATCTTTACCGATGGAGGAGAGATGGATGAGGAGGAGACTTTCAAAAAATGGAACGATCCAGTGAAGGTACGGTTCTCAAGGATAACCTCCCGAAATCCCCCCCCCTTAAATTTTTATTATTTTTTTTAATAAATTTATTTATTTTTTTAATTAAAAAACAAAATTTTAAAATTGAAAACTATCTCTCCCAGAAAGTTCTTTTAAACAATAGTTTCATTCTTAAGGAAGGTGATCTAAGAGTGGTTGTTCGAATCCTGGTCACTGCACCTTGGTCCCAAGACTCTTTGCTATAATCAACCCCTGTGCCAATGACATCGTGGTTTGTTTACTGCATTGTTTAAGTGCTGTAACTGGGCATGCTGCATTTCATACAGTTGAGCAGAGGCGCAATGGTTTCCCCATTCTTCTGCAAGGTGGTGCACAAACTGTGATGTCATCAGTGCTCAGGTCTGTTGCTTGGGTGTTTGCAATGGCGCAGATATCGTCACCGGGTTCACGAAGAGCCACATACATTGTATCTTAAAATGTTAAAACATTGATTACTACAGGAAGGGGCCTTTATCCCAATAACTGCATTTTGCGTTTTCACGAAGAGCCACAGGCCCCCAAATTACATTGTTATACATTGCAACAGAAGCGCGTAAAATGTAGGTCAAATCATTTTTCGGGTTTCACAAAGAGCCACGTATGCAGTGTGCGCGTGATCATGTGACATACGTGCCCCTTTCCAATGTTAAAACACGTTAACCAGTTGGGTGTTTAAGTAGGCCATCTCACCTTTTAGGTTTCACGAAAAGAAAGGTATCTTTGACTAATTACTATGGTAATTAGCCAATATATTTATAGAGAAATTAGTTAGCCAATGGAGAGGTTAATTTTACACAGAATCATATGAGAGATCTTAAACTGCAAACCGTGGCTTTAGTTTTGCAGATTTTGCAATTTTAAGCCAAGCATAGTGTAAAGAGTAAACCTCAATCAGGCGTCTGGCTCTTCGTGAAAACGGTGACGATATGTGTCTTGCAGCTGAATTTATTTGGTAGAGATGGATGTTGGTTGCTGGGGCTGCATACTCCTAAAGAGTTATGATAGTTTTAGGAATCCCTCTGGCTAGATAAACATGATCATTTACGGTATTTGGATGATTGATTCAAAAGTGCCTGATCAATGCATGTTATTATAACTTTTAATGTAAATTTTTTGTTTCTTCAATTTTTACAGACTCGTGTCTTTGTTTTCAAAGTGGGAACCGATTCTTTGGTGCCACAACACGGGGTCAGGCAAATGGCGTGCAGCAACAAAGGTTTGTTACAGCCTTTATCAAAGGGCAGCCATCTTGTTTCCCTTTCATTCAAATCAATGTAACCAAACTCGGGCTACGAGTAGTCTGGCACCTTCTTGGGGAAATGCAAACCAGTGTTTATAGTATTGCTACTCCATACATTGCCGTACAGGAAACATGGCTGGATGGTTGTATTTGTGGAATTCGTTTATTTTAAAACAAGTCATTATAATCAATCGGTGTGTTTATGTGGAGTGTCATGGCCGGCGAGTTTCATCCATTGAGTAAGAGCCCTGTACAAATGCCCGGATTATGATGTGTAAATATTAACGACCATCGACTCATTTGTCCTTTCAGGTTACTACAGTAATATTCAGTCCTTTGGAGCAGTGAGACTCACAACCTTGGTAAGATTTTTTTATCAAGTACTCCGTAATTTCACCTGATTCCACTAGCCACTCCAGTAAAGACCATGTAACCTTGTTTACTCAAAGAGTGGCCTTGTACATTCCAGGGTGTTTCCTGGTAGGCAAAGATATTACAGTGGGCATATAGGGCATTTTACATTTTGTGTCATAATTTCGACATAAACTCAAGAGCTGTACAAGTTTTGATGATGTGCTCCCTTCATATCAGAAGTTGGGTTTTAAAATCTTCATTTAACAAAGATTTTTGAAAACTTGTTTTTTAGAGTGTGGACATTGGTGGAGAAGTTTTAAGAAATGACAGCATTTGTGATGCCCCTCGCCAAATTTAAGCTCTTCTCGGAAAAAGTGAAATAGACCTTTATCATGCTGCCGCCATCTTGGTCATGTTCCCTGTATCCAGTAACAGTATTGGATGCTAATATTCACTGTACAAAAAAGGTACCAGATTATTTTTCCTTCCAGCCTCGGTTTGGTTACATTGAGCTGAATAGGAGAAAATCAAGATGGCCGCACCATGATAAAGGTCTATAGCATTAAAAGTAAAGACAATCCAAAGACCAGCCTTTATCAGTGTGATTTATGGCATGGAAGGCTAGTCCGTAAAGTGCTCGCCTCCCACTAATGTGACCTTGGTTCAATACCTGACTAGGGCCATGTGTGAGTAGAGTTGCACGTTTTTCTCCAGGCCCTTCGGTTTCCTCTCCGTGAAAAAAATCACCTTCGATCTCGTGCTGTGCTCCCTGGTCAATATATGGGTTGATGTGACGGGCTGCCAAAGGCGCCCTTGCATGCCTGCTTCTCAAACACGCTGTAGCTGCGCCCTTTGCAATTCATCTTCTCAGCTGCGATTAAGGATGATTAGCCTCTCAAGGTATTATGTCTTCATATGTTGAAAAATACTTACCTTAAAAGCCTAATCAGGTGTTTTGTAAGCTCGCATCGATTTGATGAGCAAACTTTCCATGAGTTTTGACAGTCTCTGAGTTTTGAGTTTTGAAGTGCTCGGTATTGGCATGGAGCATCAAACATCATATATCATAACCAGATTTGTATTACCCAAAATATATAAAGAGGAAAAATGAACTCTAAATTTGAGGATTTTTTTGCTTTACAGAATTATGTGCCAGTTTTGAGTCGGCCAATGGTCCTTAGTGGCAAGAAGCATTTCCAGTGGTCAGATATCTACTTAGACGTCTTGGTAAGTCCGTTTTTTCATCGAATTTTAGTCGGCCCAATTTTGTTTGGGCTCTGCAGGCCAAGTCTTTAGATTATCATTCTTATTTTGTTCCGTGAGTTGGTCCTCAAAGCCAAATTTGCTCAATTTTGTTTAACTTTGGGCTTCTGTTAATCATTGGAGCCAACCTGTACGAAGAGGGTGTGGTGAAGAGGGTGTGGTGAAGAGGGTGTGGTTTATGAGGTAGGTTGTGAAGAGGCTGTGGTTCATGGTGGAATTCCGTCATGATGAGCCAGAATCTTCATGCATGGCACAAGACTCTTTCACGATGCCCTTATGCGGATTCCTGATGCTCCAAAGAAATTCATTATTAGATCTATAAATGTTTGGGACCTGTTGACCTTGGCCCAATTCCATAGAGCTGCTTAAACACAAACAAAAGTAACTAAGCACAAAGTAATTGTGCTTACCAGAACAAGTGTACCATCCGAAAAAGCATGTCACATTTGCCATTTGGAACTGGTTTCCTGCTTATTTTTGCTTAGCAGGAAATTTGTAAGCATTGATTGTCTGTCTAAGCAGCTCTATGAAAATGGGCCCCTGGTTTTGTCTGGCTGCTTAAGCACAAAACATTATATAAAGAAATTTTACTAAGAATTATTACTAGCCAAAATACAATGTAAATGTGGTTTTGTGGGCCAACCATGGAATAACTAATTAAATTAATTTCATAAAGCTGTCAAGTTTTGCCTATCCGAGAAAAAAATCGGTGAGCAGAAATAGGTTACCGACTCAAATACTATGTACTGTACAATGCATGCAACTGGCTCCCTGCGATTTACTAAGAGAGTGGTTCTGTTGTATGAATATGGGCCCTGAAGTGAAATTGCAGGCATGCTTTAAGAGTTGATTGGTAAGGGGTCTTGTCAAAATTAATCCAGGACAGTTAGTCGGATAACAATTCACCAATGTCAGTTTTTTGTTGGATTTCTGTCGGACTGTATTTCTATGGGAGACATGATTACTTGCTGAAAGGCACACAGTTCACTGATGCACCAAAGTCATGGCCTAAGAGAGAACTAAGCAGTTAGACTGGTTGATTAAATGTAGTATAAACAGACTTGTGGTTTTGGAGTGATCTGGAAGGTTTGGTGGTCATTGTATTTAACTAAGATGTGTAGAGTGATTTTGTTTAGCACAACCTACATGTATAAAGAGACTCCCTGCTTCTTTTCCAGTAGATAGCAATCTAAGTCTCTTTGGTTTATAAAACAATGTAACCCCAAACACTATGAAATTCTCCCATGTTTTCTCGACACCCGATTCCAAACAAGGTGAATTAACGGCGGGTAAAAAACATTGAACCGAACAGACTTATTCGCTGGTTGTCCTGAACTAATTTGGACAAGGTCCCTTAGCGAGTTAGCAAGCTTAGCAGGTTCTTCACGCTAAGCATAGTTATTTGGCTTATCTGTCCACAGGGGCTAGGGATGATGACTACGCTAACTCAACCTGTGTACAACAAAAGCGGAGAAAATGTAAGTTTTGTTTGTCAAGCTTGTCTTGTCGAAATTAATCCTGAGTTTTTCCCATATGTTTTAAATACGGGTTGGCCTGATAGTTCAGTTCTCTAACGGGAAGTATATCTCCCCAAATGGAGGTATATTCCCAAGGGAGGTATTCTCTCCGCCGTGCAAAATTTAAATCTTTACTAAATTGTTTGGTTTTTTATCTTTGTGCTATTTTGCTATTTTTATTCGGTTATTTGTTGGATGCATTATCTATCTTTCTTCTATATCCTTCAACTTTGTTGTTTCTTATTTTTCAAACAGTTACTTTTAAAAAACAATCATACTAAGTTGTGTACCAGGCAATTGCAATGCAAAGCTCACATCACGTGACCTTATTGATTGGTCCAATCAGGGCTTAATAAATCCCACAGCTGTCGTTGCCAAATGCGATTTCAGACTCGGGTTACCAGCTAAGATGCTATTTACTTTCTTAAAATTGTAACTGGTTCTCTTGCAGAACACATCTGCTTTACGAGAATAGCCTCAGGTCTTTAAAGATTCAGGATGTAAACAGCTTTGAATCTTATTTTGTTGGATTTAAATAAGATTTGAAAACAAACTTAAATGTTTTGTCACAGTTGTCAAAATCCTTTTCTGGATGTGAGTTGCTTTACCCATGCTCATCTTCAACAGTCACTTGTGGTCCAGTGGTTAGGGACTGCAGTACTTGCAATCACAAGGTTGGGAGTTCGAATCCTACCAAGCTAACCACTGATTTCACAATGACTAGAATAAGTATTGTCGTCTAGTTACTGAATTCACAATTTATTGATTGTGCAGTTCATAATCATAGACGATAAACAAATGGGTGTATGAGAGAGATTGGCTGCTGCCAGCTTGGTGTTTATATCCCCTTTGGGGAGCTCTGCCGAGTTCCCTTGACGGGAAAATCATCCAAACAAACAAACAAACTAAGACAACATCTGATATCAATAAATGATGCTACATTTTATTTGACATGTTTGATATCGAGAATTCTTACGTTGATCTTGCACGGAGCATGTTCAGCAACAGTTAGTTGAGAAGCCCCTCTGCCCCCTCCCCATAGTATCTGACATTGGATTGATATGTCTGACCTAATGCTGAGAGTGGGTAATTTAAGGTGGCTCGCCTCTCTCCACTGTGGCCCTGGTTCGATTCCTGGCTTGGGTCGTATGTGAGTAGAGTTGTCCGTTGATTCGCTCCTGTGCCACGAGGGTTTTCCTCCGGGCCCTCTGGTTTTTCTCCCAACGGAAAATTAAACACTTCTGATCTCTGGCTGTGCTCCGTGGTCATTGGTCAATGTAGTTGTCTGCCAAAAGGCACCTTTCCATGCCATTGGCTCGTCAACCTTGTAGCCTATCCTTCGCAATTCAGCTTCTCAGCTGCGAGTAAGGATGATAAGCCTCCCAAATTCCTATTAATTATTTTCATTAGGGGTCCAGTACATCCATCAAAATCAAACTAAAGCAAAGTGTAAACTGTTTAGGACTTTGAATAAAAACATTCAAAGTTGAAATTTGGGATAGATTTTTAAGATCGTTAATACCTGCTTGCCACTTCACACATGTCCGTTTTGAGCAAGATGGTTTTTTAAAAGAATATAAACCCATGTCAAATCATTTTTCGGTGGAGCTGTTTGTATTTTTCTCGATGAGAATTATGTTACACTTGAGAGTTGTTCTTCAATTCAGTCTTTTAAAAGTATTTGTCTTGTGAGTATGTTTATTTGAAGCAGTTGACTTTCAGGAAAAGTTTGCTTCAAGTTAAAAAGAAATAGGCTTGAGCCTTTATAGACCTTTATCATGGGCAGCCATCTTGTTTTTCTCCTGTTTAATGTCGCGTCCCAATCAAAAACGACTTTGGCCTATGGCTGTGGCTGCTGGTTGCAATGACAACATTGAAGAATAGGACTTTATGGCATTCCAGCCGTAGCCACTGATGAAGCCATCAATAAATTCGGACTCTGCCAAAGTCAGTGTGTTAAAAATGAGATTGGAATTGGGCAAAATAGTCTGGCCCCGTTGTGATATTGTGAGAATCAGTATTCATTCTTGCTAATGTACGTGAGGAACATGATAAAGATGGTGTCATGATGATAAAGGTGTATTATGTTCAAGACAAACAAACACAAATGTACATGTATGTATTATTATTCTTAAAACAGTTTATTTGTTCATTATTTGTTTTCTTGTTTGGAAACTCGATCAGTATGGTCACATTTTCATTTTCATTTTGTGTCATGAAGCAAAATCTTGAAAGCGTTTTCCATGGTAAGAGAAATGGACCAGCCCAGTTTGACAGAAACATATTCAAATTCTTCTCTGTGGGAAAAGCCACTTCACATTAGACATTTCAATTAAAACAAAAACCAAAGTAGGTATAATTAAACGGACACCAAGGCCAAGACTTTGGCCCAGTTGCATGGCCTTGCTGCTTACCGTAAGGGACCCTGGCGCTTACAGCATTTGTCATGGTTCTTAGCATTCTTTACTTACACAGCTACGTACATTTTATTACATGTAGCGCAGACATTTTGTGCTAAGCCTGTAAGTGGAAACATATTACATTGTAAGCAGAGGCTTGAAGCGAGGGCCCGGGGCAACTGAGGCACTGGGCCCAATTTCATAGAGCTGCTTAAGCAGAAAATTTTGCTTAATATATTTCTGCTAAGCAAATTTAAGCAGGATACCAGTTACATTTTGTACATGGTAAATGGTATTTTAGCTGGTAACCTTATTCTGGTAAGCATAATTTTGTTGTGCTTAGCAACTTTTTATGCTTAAGCAGCTCTATGAAATTGGGCCCTTGTCTACTTGATAGTCTAGACTCGTGTTCAGTACAGATGGGATAAAAAGAAGATGATCAGTGAAGCATGCACACTTCAAGGCCCAATTTCATAGAGCTGCTTAACAATTTCCTGCTAAGCAGAAATGAGCGGGATACCAATCACAAATGGTACATGTAACATGATAAGTTGGCTGGTAACATTCTGGTAAGCATAATTTTTGCTGTGCATAGCATCTTCTTGTGCTGAAGAAGTGCCATGAAATTGGGTCCAGTTCTTGAATGTGACCCTTTTGGGGGGCTGATTTTCCAATTTTGACGGGCTCGTCCAACCTCTTACCATGGGGCCATTCCTGTTACTTTTATGATTGCTTTTTATTTTGTTTTTCATTTTGGAGTTTATAATTGTCTGCAACTTGTTTATTTTCTGCATGTGATTTATGACTTCTTGAAGATCGCTAACTCCAGCAGGCAGGTACAACACAGTGTTAACCAACAACGATTTGGTTTCCAATCTTGTATTTTTCTAAACTGACTGCATGAGCATGCTTTGAGTCTCAAAAAAACCCTGATCACACAGAGAGAGAGATAACATTTATTTATTTATTTGTTTTTGTATTTGTTGTTTTCAGGGGATGAAAACTGTAAATATTGATAGGTTTGCCCCCCCCCCCCAGCAGTATGAATGAAATCAAGCTAACTGCCTGCATGTTTGAACCCTATTTTGACAGTTTGCCGTTTGATACTCTCTGGCTGTGGTTATGTAGTGTTGTCTAACACCTAAAATTTAACAGGTTTTCAAAACAACTTCTTTCGACCAAGACATTTTACCTTCCTCAAACCTTCCTTTGTTGAAGTCTTAGGTTTTGCAGCTTTTAACATAAAAATACTGTCTGGAATAAATTTTTGAAACTTAGGATGTCAACATTTCATACTGTAAAAAACCACCAAAATTTTGAGGCTAAAAGATTTTTATATGAACACTTTTTTTATGTATGTGTCACCGGTATCACAATATAAAATACACAGCATTAGGCTAGGTAACACAAACCTTTAATGTAGTGAATTACACGTACATGTATGAACCTAGTTTTAATAGTTCAAAAGCAAATCCGACCCAAGTGGTCTAGGTTTAAGGAGAATCAGCCCCCTTAGAATCTGTCTTTTAAGTTCTGGAGGAAAACATGAAAAACTGGGGTGGGGGAGAGGTCAGTTTTATCCAAACCACATGTGTCTTTTAAAGACACCGTAGGTTAAAGGGGCTGTGTTGTCATGACCAAAGCAGACCTGTAGCTGTACCTGGAATTATGAGCTCTTACCCAGTTACTGCATGCGCGTGCTCTCCCTCCTTATCTTAGAGGGGTGCCCCCGAGTGCAGTAACTGGGTGAGAGTTCATAGTTCCATGTACAGCCATAGCCTGGTTTGATCATGACAACATAGCCCCTTTAAAGACTCCCCAAGTTATGAAAAATTTGTTCAAAATGGGACCCAGAAAAGTTTAACTTTCACACGAAAATGTGAGCAGTGGCTAGAAATCCCATTGTGATTGTAGAGACACTAGGTGGCAGCAGACTAACTGGGTAAAGTGGTTGTTCTCAGAAATATACACTATGAGCTATCCTGCCACCTAGAGTCTGGAAGTTTCCTATTGTGAATAGTTTACGTAGGTACATGAATACTTTTTATTTTATATTTTGTTGAGAAGCACGCCACCTTTCCAATAAGAAAGTACAGAATTAAGTGTTAGGAATCTACAGCACCCCCTCCCCCCTCTGTACCAGCCCAGGCCACAAAATAACCCACCTTGGATTGTTCTTTTCACAATCTAACAAACAATAATTTCTTGTCACCCTCTATCTGTTTGACTTACCACACTTTTCGTATGATGGCTGGGTGATACCTAAAGCATGTATTATGCATCCCTGATGCAAACCTTTTAAACCAAGACATTGGTCTAATTGTGAGTCTAATTGTGAGTTTATGGTCCAGTTTTCAACCTGCTTCAAAAAAATGATTTTATAGACAGCTGTGTTTTATCAACACTTAAACATTGTTTTGATACTAACACAGGATGAGCTCAAATGGTCTTTCACTGGTTGCCCCCCCCCCCCTCCGCTCGACCGCCTCTTTGGACGCACTATACGCCTCTCTTTCCAGTCACATCCTCATAAAGTCATGTCTCCCAAATGCAAGTCCAAGATGTTTCTCCCCACGCACTGCTGCACTTTGGAATTCCCTGCCTGCATCTTGTGTCCCTGCAGCCTATTCAGTTGTCCAAGCTCAAGCATAATGTAAATAAGGTTTTTTTTGTAAGAATTCTCCATGCTTTCTTTTTCTATCCCTTTTTTTTAATGGTGTTTTTTGGGTTCACACCTTGAATGGCCTTTTGTGCCTTGTAATGGGATATTTCCATAAAGAAAACAAACCAGTTCGCTTTGTAGGACACGAGAACAGGAAACCCACAATGGCGGGCTTGTACACTAGCATTCGAGTTGCGTTTCTGTGTGTCTTGGCAAGGGTCATGTCAACAGGCCAGGAACAATGAGACTCTGTGGCCGATTTGTCTGTATACAGGCAACTGTTTCACGGAGTCCATGTGGTCATGGTTCAGTGTCCCCTCTTCCTGGACAAAAGGGCACCCCTAAAACAATGAATGGATTAACTCTTTGCGTGGATTCGTGCCTAATGTCTTTATCAAAGACCTGTTCCTTGCAGACAAAAGGCAAGATTTGGTACAGGCAGATTATACTGCATTTTCATGAGGCCCTTCATCTCTCTCTGGGATGCTGTCTGTTTGACTGGGCGTAGGTCGATGGTTGGCTGGTACATAATGGCTTTCCAACGGTCTGATTATGCATCAGAAACCAGACCATTGCAAAAATACGAGCCATCAAAATTGTCAATATCTGTGAGAAAATGGCTTGATATATTGAGCGTTCAAATTGAGTTTCATTAATAAAACAAACTATTAATGGCTAGAAAAACATTTTGCTCGTTGGCAGAAATTAATCCCGAATTTGTAATGAGAAAATAATCTTTAATCCTGAAGCAAACTGGTTTAAACCACAATTCTTTAGAAAATGGTAAACTTTAAGGATTATTTTGAAACCTTACATAAGTTTAAGGAGGATAGGTCCTAAAACGTATACATTTACATTGTTCACGGTTGTTTTTATATAACAGACACCAAAACACCCAAGCTTGCATTTCCCTGGTCTCCTGTTCACCTCCCATCAATGGATTACAGAAAGTGTGTACTTTGTTGGCAGAATAAAATGTTTGCATTGTTCACCCAATCGGAATGCACCACCGGAGACTGTAAAAAGATCCATGTCAGAGAATTAATAGATGTAATATTTGCATCGGGGATGAAGAATTTTAAAATGGTTTTTCCCTCACACCGATGTGTATTAACGATTAAGCACTGTATGCTCAGTGCTTTCCCTTAGCTCCTGAGTGATGATTGCCTGTGTATTTTTTTTTTCACATAATTCGGGAACGCACTGAGCATACAGTGCTTATTACACATCGGTGTAAGGGAAAAACCAATTTTAATTGTCAGAGAATGTTTTCCAACATTAACAATGTTTTAACCAATCTTTAACACACTTAACAATGATTGGAACTTCTTATCTCACTCCATTACCCAAAGAGATTTGTTCTTGCCCCCCCCCCCCCCATCCTGTCCTTGGTGTCTGGATGTGGTAGACCATAATGTTCTTGTCGAGCCATCTTGTTTTCTTTCCACGCAAAGCCGGCCATCCAAATTGAGGGCCAAAATAGCACAGTCCTTTTTCTGATCAACGGGAGAAACTGTGATTGTTTAGACCATGCAACCTGGTACATTACATGTTTACAAAAGAGCCACAGAGCCTGGACTTCATGCAGGCATGATTTTGTACACAGCTCAAAGAAAGAGAATATGAAGCCAATTGATAGTGCAAAGTATGATTTAAAAAAATAATAATAATTTTAACTTCTGATATAAAGAAAGGAGGGCACATCTCTCAGCTTTTTCAGCTGCTTATTTGTAAGATTCTCAGCAATTTCAGACTTTTATCTGATTTCAGACTTTTCAGGTCAGTCTGGTGAAAAAAAATCAGCCGTAAATTGTTCCACATATTAAAAGAAAACCTTCTCTTTGATCTAGTTCTCAAGTGCTGAGGACACTGTTCTAAAGGCTTGTGAAAACTAAACCCCAGGGGTTTACCAAAAGGTGGAAATGCCGTCATTTCAATATACCTCCTAAAATTGACTTGTTTCAGACTTTTTTTGTCAGCACTGATTCTCACCCCTGGATTCTTTGGGTTTTTTTTGTGTGATACATACAAAATTTGTATCTTGCCTACCAGGAAAAGCCCTGGAATGCACAAGGTCACTCTAGATAGCTCCCAATAGACGCCATCTTTACGGGCAAATTGCATTTTGGCTTGTAGCGTGTCAAGCACTCCAATTGTTAACGCGACTGCACTGTTTACTAACCAATCAGGCAATGAGTTTTGTGATATGTGCGCGTGCTGCACGCAGTTCTCACGTGAAACGCATGACTGTGTGTTCCAAATTGCCCGTAAAGATGGCAGATTTACGTCATATTGCAACCTATCTATTTGGTGTAAATAAAGTGACATGGCCTCAAGAGGGATTCAGATGTGATGGTAGCTGTGTGGTCAGTCAGTCAGGGTCAGGACTGTCAGGGTCAGTCAGGGTCAGTCAGGGTCAGAGTTTATTGGTATTGATCTTTATCATGATGCCGCCGTCTTGTTTTTTCATCCATTCTGCTCAAAATGAGGCTGGAAGGGGAAAATGACATGGTACCCTTTTAGGAAATAATACTTAGCACTGTTAGCGTCGCTGCTTATAATGGGGAACCAGACACAAGATGGCCACAGGATGATATAGGTCTATCAGGAGCATGCATGGATGTTAAAACCTGAATGCCAACGCCCACCCTGTGCATCCTAAAGACAAGAACCTATTGATAAAACAAAGCTGTTTGGGGAAAATTATCTTTGAAAATAATTTCTGGCCTGCCATTTTGTTTGTTTATTTATAATTTTTAAACGGGGAAGGACCGTACAAATTTCCAGAGAAACTGGAACACTTTGTCAAGGTGATGTCAATTCACACCTCCTTCCTTAAACTGGCAAATCCAAGTAATTTTTCCTTTTTATTTATGCTGCTTTCTCAGAACCAACAGATGTTGGCAGTTGTTGGTACAGATATTACCACAAAGAACATGGAGGACACTGTACCCCAGCGAAAGGTAAAGTAACCTCCCACAACGGTCTGTGTCTTTCCTACATTGTCTCAGTTTTGTGTCTTCAAGCGTTTGTCCGTAATAGTGGTTTGTGTTTGTCCTAGGGAGACAGTTCCACAAAAGAAAGTATTCTCTGATCGATGGTTTTGGGGGACCCCAGCATTACCCCCTTCCTTTTTCTTTTTTATGGGTAGGGTCATAGATTAGTTTTGTGTAAAGTTGATTTGTAGGCAAATTTTAAAAGAAAGATACAATAGAAGTCACATGTGAAAGTTCCAGCTGAATACGGTGTCAACTTGCTGAAAAACCAGCAAAAAACTGTTGTGTGTTTTCACACGATCATCAATTCTATCCAGGTTTAGCGAAGTGACAGTGGGTACCAACCGCACCTCTGGCCGCAACATTTGCAAACGGACACCAACTCTGGTTTTATGTGAAAAATGATCTAAACTATATTGCTTCAATGGGAATCCTTTCTCAAAATAGTTAATGCTCTTAACTACTGCAGTGCTTCTCACCAAGTCATTTTTTATGATCGTTAATTTTTGTAAACTACTTACCAATCTATGACCCTACTGCAATATCCAGGGAGCATGGAGGCAATTGCATCTGTTGTCTCTATGAAGTATCGGGGCACGGCTTAAAGAGTCGCCCAGCCAAAGAAGAGGATGGTTGGGAGATCACTACCTTGCCCCTGCTCTGCACCTGTTCTGCCCTGATCTATTTTACAGTCATGGAGGCAATTTGACACAGCTATCAGAACTCTGGTCAACTGAATGACTTCTGTTACTTGATTTGCTGAAAGTTGGTTTTGATACAAAAGAAAATTTAAATGAATTTGTTATGATTGTTACAAATCTCCACAAACCAATTCAGGAAAAAAATCATCATCCATTATCTGATGTTAACTTAAGGTTTTGTGGGTGATAGCAATGTGTGTGTGAGAGTTATGTGTTTGATAGCGCCCTCTGTTGGCGATGTATTATAAATAAAGAATATGTGAGAGTCTTGAACCAAGACTGTAACTCTAATGGGATCTTCATTGTGTCAGTCTTCTGTTAATGTTTTTGAGAACGTGGTCCCTGTTGTGATTGGTCGATACATCAAAGGGTGGAGCTTAATGGATCAATCCTTTGTCATTGTCATGTCTTTGACTTGTAATTGTTAACTTTTGTGTTGTTTAATAAAACCCGATCAATGCAACCTAATGAATACACTTATAAAACTAGTTCCGTCTCAAGTTATCATCTTGCTGAAAGCAATATTTTTCTACCTCTCATATGCTTGAAGTATGAAATAATTTTAAATCATTTCTTCTCCCCCTTTTTGTTGAGTTTACTTCCCCTCGACCCTAATACCAATTTTATTTTTCTGTGATTATTCATTGGAAAATACTTCCCTTTTGATTTCTGTGAAAGTGTGTTGATGAATTTGCGGGTATAATTTGCGGTATGGACCCCCTTCGCAAGTGTTGTTATCAACTACCATAAACGTCATTTCGTCAGGATGAAAAGTGCTGCATTGCTTAATCGACACCACTCATAACAAGCAATACCCATGTGTCGTGAATCACCATTGCACAATGTTTCTGTGATTTGACCTTTGAACTGACGGACTCAGAAGCTGCATTATGCGTGTACAATGGGGGCATAATTGACGAAACTGACAGTTGGACCTGATGCTTGGACACGCTGACCAACAACAACATTTTTGTTTGTGACTGAAAGAGAGACCAGAACCAACCGACTGAAGTCCGACTGACTAAGTCAGAATGTTTTTATGAGTTTATTTTATGTCAGCAAATTAACCCGTAGTTATTCGTTTCTAACCCCTGTTGTCCGTGAATAAAATGGAGGGGAAAAAAAAAATTGTCCATGGCAACTGCAGTTATTTGTCAGTAGTGGCATGTTGGAAGAGATGTCTGACTGTCCATCGCAAGCTCGTCACGTTGGATGTTGGAATGCCGGGAGTTGTCCGTGACGATGATGTGTTGAAGCAAGAGTCCCAAGTCTATAGCAAGATATATTTTCAGTTGTCAGAGGTTCAGCTGTGTGGGAAGAGGAACTGCTCCTTCTTTGATTTCCAACCGTCGCCATGTCGATTTGATCTATTAGATGTCACGAAGGTTGTGTCCAAATCAATGCTGAACCACCAAAATGACCTGTAGTATAAACAAAAAAATTTCCATGGCCTGGCACTGCTAGGGTCAAAATGTCAAACTGTTATCTTTTCTCGCATTGATTCAGTAGTTTTGTTTGGTTTTTGCTTTATCATTGAAAGCTTTTTGGAAAGTAAATATTTCCAATTATGGCCTTTGACAAACTATTGCTTGCAGTGAGTGTGACAGAAAATAACAGCAATTACTTCATTATGCAAGCACACATCACATAACAAATCCCCCCATTAGCAAAAGACCAGCCTGTAGTCCAAGATGCCTTCCTTCCCCCAGGCATTGGGAATAAAGAATAACATTTTGTTTTTACCCTTACACCAATTTGTATTAAGTACTATATACTCAGTGCCTTTCTGAGTTCTTTGAACAAATATAATCCACAGGTGAATCACTCGGGTGGGATTCGAACCCACAACTTTTGCGGATCTCCTCTAAAAAGTGCTTTTAAGCTTCACGCTAGACCTGGTGTCATAGACATCACAAAGGTCACATTCCTATGAAAAGGTTTGGAATAAACTGAGAATCCCAACAGCTGGACTTCCGACGACTGAAAATGTACCCCACGTACTCCGAGTTGCAAAGAGGAATGTTGTATTTATTTTTGATGACTTATGTAGTGTCTACATGTAAGCCTGTGCTATTAGTTAAATACTAACAAGTCCTTAGCAATGCTACCAACCCAAAGTCCGATGTAAACATCTTGATGTCTGAAAGTCACAGAAATGAAACCTGGAGAATGCTGTGTGAATCACTATGGCGGAACTCAGTTATGAGACTTTTGTCATTTCGTTATGCAAGTTTTTACGCATACGCCATTTACATGTAGATTAACCAATATAACGCAAACGTAATGCTCAATGCGCATCGCCGTTTTGCCGTACAAGCCAGGTCGCTTTATATCATTTTGCCATGCATGCGTACTACTTTTTTTTTATTCACCACATCCTCAGTCAGGCACAGAGTGCAGTCAATCTCGGCGTTCGCCAGGTTCTGTTTCTATGATAAAAAGCAAAGGTAAAGCATTGGTAAGGTTGACTAAACTAGGAGGAAATGTTGTCATAGTGCGGCCATCTTGTTTTCTTGTCTTATCTAAATCGTTGAACTCAAATTGAGGCTGGATTTGCAAAATAGTCTCGTCCCGTTGTTGTATAATGAGAATTAGCATACGGTCATGTGACATCACCACAGGGACCATGACAAAAATGACAGCAGCATGATAACGCTCTTCCAACAAACTTACTCACTCCCTTTGAATCAGTCTTCTCTCAAAAAGCATACAAACCAAGAATTAATTTGTTAAGTTCTTTTTCAAGAAACTGACCAAAAAGTTCTATTTCCAAGTGGAAATTTAAAGGAAAAAAAGCCCGCTCTGAATCCAGCAGAATTCTTACCTAGATTATTAGTGTCACATTGATTGTGCTGGAGAAGTTGTTGGGCTTACTATAAATCAAATCAAATTTTCTCAGTGACATGCAACACCTAGATTAAATTACCAGTGCTTGACCATACTTTAAAAAGCCCATGTCCATTGTCAGCTTTTTTTTGTCTTTCTATTTCTGGTACCTTTCCCTCGCCCTCTGTTTTCTCAAAAAGTTCCCCTGAAATCTTTTGTTAAAATCTTTTGTTAAAATTTGCCCTACCGTTTTCTTGTCTTGTGAACCAGATTGACATTTTGAACGGACATGTGACATTAAGAGAAAAATTAGCATCATATTAAAGAGAAAACAAATTTGACTGATCTCTCTGACGACTTGTAAATATGCAAAAAAAACCAAAAAAAAAAAAAAATCTGAAATACATGACTGAGATTCAGTAAGTTGGGGTTTAATAAGGGTTTGAAGTAATCGTCTACAAATTGCAATTATTATCATCTACAAATTAAAAGGGGTTTAATCAATTGTTACGGTCTATAAAAATTATTACCATTTACATTAAGGATTGAATTCAATCAAATGAGGTTTGTTGCTATTTTATATGCAATACAATAGCATTTTCCTTGCTCTCATTAAAATGCAAAGATAGATATTGAAATTCCAGCAAATACATTCAGTACAATATCTAAAAAATTACAACAGGAGTAAAAGCAGCAAGTTTTCTTTGACAATAAAAATGGTGCCTGTTGGTAATTTTTGTTGTTTTGAATAGATGATGATGAACTTATAATGTGCAGGTATTTTCCACAGCTAGCTAGGCAATCACGGCACTGATATTGGCTCAATGGTTTTTACGTCGGGTATGCAGAGCTAAGAATGTTACAAGAAGCTGCGTCGCATTCTGCAGCTACTGCCAGAAACACCAGGCCAAACCCCCTTCTGTTAGTGTTGATTTTATACTGGGTTCTTTTTTTGTGCATTTTACACAACTCACAGGACCAAGGGCTTTTCGTCCCATCCAAAGGACAAAGCAATGATGTGTCTTGCTCATGGACACAAGTGTCAAGACTAGTACTCGAACCAAGAATCTGTCGATCAGGAACACCAGAACTTGAGTCTGGGTTGCAAGACCTCTGATTCTCGACATGCCATGTGTTGTCTCTTTTTTGTAAAGAAGCAAAGGATTTTTAAGTTAAAAACATTCCATTGGCTTTACAAAAAGACCTCTACACATTTGAACACTCAAAATGTAAAACCGCTTGTAATCAAAAAACCCGTATGGACGGACAAATCCCTCTCCAATGTCTCTCCTACCTCAGCTCATTTCTTCCTCATCCTCATTCTTATCAATTTTTACCATGTTCCTCTCGAGCCCCTCCCCTATTTCCCTCCGTCATAAACTAATCGTACTTTTTCCCCCATTGTTTTTGTCATCAGCCTACTAACAATGTATGTATAGCACTGTATTTTCTGTCTCATAGCATAGGTGCAGGAGTGAATGCTGTCACTGTTTTTGTCGATGATATTTTTGTTTGAAATATACCTGTCAACTTTTCAGTTATTTTGTCCGTGCAGTCTTTTCATGAAGCTCTCATCTCAACGACAAAAAGGGGGAACATTTCTCCTTTTTAAAAACTCATTTTTGAAATAAATTTGTACTGAAGTGTTTGGGGCCTTAAGCACCAAAAATGTGCTTAGCATAGATGGTTGCCCAGCAGAATTTTCCCCAAGTGGTCAGTTCTTATTTGGCATATCAATTTAAGCTGATATGAACACGCTTATAATCATTGATAGGATGTTAACCATGACTCCTGGGCCCTATTTCATGGCTCTGCTCACTGCCGAATTCTGCGCTTACGTCCCATAGAATTATGTGCTTAACATGGCTCCGTAAGCGCAGAGTTCTGTAGCAAGCAGAGCCATGAAATTGGGCCTCAATCTGATGAAATTTTCACAGTTTATTTATTATTATTATTTTGCTTCTCTCCACACAAGTTCAATAAAATTACACACAAAAGAGATACAATAAAACCTAAACTAGATATGGAGAAATTTTTCTATAACCAAAAGGTTACGTCTCCGAATAACATGTTTCTAAAAAGTTCAGACGGGCAGTATACATGGAGAAAACAAATAGTGTAAATGAAACAAATGGAATGCTTTTACTTTTCCCAAAAAAAAAAAAAAAAAAAAAAAAAAAAACTCAATGATTTTAGCACAATTTTATTAAACATTACGTTTTAAAAATAAGCGAGACTTTTCAAAAGATTTCAAACAATTTCAAAGTTAAAATTCAGTTTTGAATGAGAGAATGAGAGCTTCATGATAGATAGCATTTATGTATGAAAGATTACTCCAGTCCTCAATCAATCCCGGAGAATATGTTCTTTGTTTTAGAACCCAGGGGACAGGGGTAAATTTAGATTCTCAGGGTTTGGTTCCAATTTGCAGTTTTGGACGGATGAAAAAAACTGGAGGGAAATGTACCGATAATGAGTGGGTGTAGAAACCTGTTTCCACCCTGAAATTCTGGAGTCTTTTATTATAAACAAAATAATAACAAAATATCTAGAAATTACAATTAAATTATGATTATGGGTAACAATGTCCTCTATGACAATCTCAAGTTTTCTTTGAAAACTCCAGACTCCAGAAAGTAAAAACCCTTCTCCCCACTGACTAGAAAGTAAGACTGATGGTAAGGGCCGATCAATTTTCCATGTTAGGATTGAAGGTAATATTATTTGAGTGTGTGACCGCCCCCCCCCTCCATGTTTTAGAATGTTTGCATCTGGTACTTGCATTTACTAACTTTAAAAATGGTGTACATTCTGCTTGCTGTACAATACTAGACCTTTGTGTATTGTCATTAGCTTATGACTCTATTCTCTCACTTGTAATGTTCTTTTAGCCCGGGTACAACTCCGTGTATAATAAAAGCGTAAGTTGTCTTCACAAGTTTGTCAAATCTAATGGGCTTTCCCTCATTGCATTTTGTTTGGGTGTGATTGTTGCTCGTTTTGCATGCGCATCTTGTGGGTCAGACATGAGGATGTCATGTGCTTGAACATGAGTCCATCATGTGATAAGCATGATCCATTCATTTCAGAAACTGCATTCAAAATTCTGGTGAATACCTGGAATTTGTGGGGTTTTTTTGCTAAGAAATTCACAAATTTGCATCTCGTTTGAGTATGTAACTGGTTTAATACTGATGTAAAGGAAAATAATGTGTGACAGTCAGGAATGGATCATGTGACAGTTTTGTATCAATCATGAATTGGTCATGTGACAATCATGGAAGGATCATGTGACTCGTGATTGATACTCATGTCAAGTGGAACAGCTTTATTCCAGTTTTATACCGGGCTTCTTAAAAATGGCATAAATTTTAAGCATAAACAGAACGAAATATTAAAAGTGTCAGTTTTGGTCTGGAAGTTGAGTAGTTGAGTTTTTACTGCTTAAACCGAATGCTGGTTTCCTCATGTGTTTGGGTCTTGCACGAGTTTCATCATTGCATGAGTTTCGTTTCATTGAGCTACCTTGTCATCTTTTTGAGCTAGCTTGTTACGCTGGAATGAACATTGATAACGCATGTGTATCGTATCATTGCTGCTCGCCTTTCATGCATGTCACGTGACTGCCGAGCATGCGGCACTCACGCATGTGTCATGTCACAGCCGTGCAACCTCCATGTGTGCATCATGTGACGCCCGAACGCATATTTCATGTAACATTGGTGGTGTGGATTGCGCACGTTTTGCATTCATCATGCACGTATTAAAACCTCCATTGAATCATATAAATCTACTGTAACTGTGCTTTTCTGCACATTCCAGTTATACTTTTAACACAAATTTTGATTAATTTTGCGTTTTTTACGTATCTTAGCAGGAAAAATTATTTACATTTACTCACAAATTAATGTTTCTATTTTCGATAATTAAACACAATATAATTTCTAACCATCCACTGAAACATAATTTTATGTAAGGCACTTTTGAATAACCTTAACGTTTGATATATTAACATTAATCCTCTTGAGTGATTTACTGGGATCCTTGTCTCACTCCTAACACTGCAGTTGGATTTTGTAGGGTTGGGTTCGGGTAGGTTTAACACGTTGACTGCCGGTCATAGATTCGTAGGGCGTTCCCAGTTGCCAAGTGTGGTGCGCATGCGCGCATACCAAATAGGTACTTTTTTGGTGTCTACATGTCCTAACCCTCACCACTGGCAGAAGCGTATTTTTTCCGTTCTCAGTGATGCCAGTGTATTCAATTAACAAAATACAAACACATTTAATTCTCTACGAGTATACTCGTAGTGGCAGAATCCGTTACACCTGTTACTACGAATATACTCGTAGGCGGCAGTCAACGTGTTAATAACCTAAATACAAAAACGAGCATCTCGCATTTTCTGTTAAAGCCCTTGCATAAGGCATCACAAGCTCACACAGCGCCCTCACTGAGGTCAAAGGATGACCTCCCATTGAGTGAGGGTTGTGTGTGGCATGTATCCGCTTGCATTATTTGACCTCAGAGATGCAATGGGTTTGTCTAACAATGGGTTTTATTTTCTGGGTATCGTGTTTCGACGCTCATGTTGTTGAGGTACCACATTTTGTCATAAGCTCACTGTGACCCTTAATCCAACTTAATCTTATCCGTTGACGATTAACTTTTTACAGGATACTCACAAAATACATTTTTCTGGTTTTGATGATTAACTCTAAGATAACCTCCACTGAAACACATTTTTTGACATTTGCATATGTTTACTTATTTTAAGCACTTTTAAACATGTTAAATAACCTTGGCTTTTGGGATATTAAACCTAACTCGGGTGATTAACTCAGGATCCTTCCTCACTCTATCAACTGGAATGATTAATAATAATAATAATAATAATGATAGCAATAATAATCCAAGACTTTATAAAACGCATAATGCAGGAGCCCTCTAATGCAGGTTTGGGGTTTGTTTGGTTAAAAACCTAAATACAAAATGGACATCCAACAGATCTTTCTGTTTTGGACACTGTTGGAGATAACACATATTCTATAAAAGCTCATTGTGGCCCTTAATTCGACTTAACCTTATCCCCAATTAATTCCTCACTGATCTGATAATGCGTATCTTCGAAACCCCGGATTCATATATCCAGTGACTTAATTAACATTTCAGGAAAAAATATATTCATGTTTGAGAGATTTCCTTTTTGAAAATCACTGTTTGTCTAATAATTAATATTTTCTTGGTTTGGCAAACTAACATCTCCTTATCCACTCTTCCAAAATTAAATTAAGAACGAAAAATAATTCCGGCCTAATAATGGCCTAAGAATAAATAGTTCAGACTATTTACCCTCATAAGTATTCCTCCAAAAACATTTTTAAAAGTAAAATTGTTTTTTAAAATTGAAATACAATATTTGGAGAGATTCATGTACCACACGAAATATCTTGATGTGTTCATTGAAAAATGTATTGTGATGGAACTGACTTGAAAAAAACAAACTTCATTAAGTGAGAACGTTTTCTTTATGCTGTATCACATTTGTGATTAAATTTTCAAAGAAAAGTCTCCCAAATAATCAATGATTACATTCAATCTCAATTTTAGAGGTTCTTCTGTTTCCCTTGCTTTTTAACAATTTACCTCTCCACGGTTGCATGCCAATAAAAAAAGTGATAAAAATCACCCTTGCATGTTTGATACGGTCGTGCATGTTATTTTATGTGCATCATCCTTGGTGAATGGGAAAAAAAACCAATCAGCATCTTGTATCTCTTTTAATGCCAGAACTCTCTTTTCCCACTTATTGCACAAACTCTTCTATGCATTCACCTTATGGACTCAAAGCATGGTTATTTCATTTCTCACTGGTACCCATCTTGAAGTGGTAACCCAGTTAACACACGAATGAAGTTTGACATATAGCTACCGATTCTCCCGAAACCATAACTAGCATTTTTGAAATCTGTTTCAACACAACACCTTCCCCCCACCTTAGAAAGCTGCCGAAAAATGTCTTTTGAAAAATAAGATATTTGAAACAAAACTATTCAAAGCTTGGTAAGGCTTTGAATTACTTAAAAAGAACTCGGAGCATGTTCCCAGTTTAGCAATCACATTTTCCACGACATCATTAGACTTTTGAACAAATTTTCTGTTAGATTTATCCGTTTTTGCCACAAAAGCATGACAGAAGAAGTCATAAACGCATGCCCTATCCACCCTCCTACCCAGCCTTGGACATTTTCAACTTCCTTTAAAAAGTTCTAATGCTTTTTTCTTCACTTAAACTAATCCATTTTTTCTCTTCTTCTGAAGTAATATCACAATAAACTCGCTAACTTTGATTGTTATTTTTTTCGTTCCCTTCTTCGTCCCCGGTGATTTCGCAGATCGGACCGGAAGGCTACGCATTTGGTATAAACAGCAATGGCTACATCCTACTTCACCCGCGACTTAAAGCTGAGGTAACTTTCTTTCCCCTCTTTCCAATTGTTGAATTACAATGACTGAGTCATGCTGCAGAATGTGTTTTCTTTAAAATTGGTTGGCGCGAATACTTTTGGAGGGATAGTATGATAATCTTGCTATAACGTCAATAAAATTTGAATCCAGACCGTATCATGTAGCAAGGACATCAAAGTCATGTCCCCTGCATGCAGAATCTGTATTGACTAGTAATTATTTGTATATAGAAGAGATGCCAGACTATTTTTCCCTCCTAGTCTCAGGTTGGTTACATTGATACAAAGTAGGGGCGAGGACTAATGGTGACAAAATGGTGACAAAATGGTGACACAGGTCCAAACTGAGAACTACTATTTACTATGAGCCATCTTGCTCTTGCTGTGGCCAAACTGTCTTGTTCCCTGAAGTAGGATGGTTGAACAGGTGGTTTACTTTGGCTGTGAACCAGCCTATTTCTGACTCTTCAGACTAGACTGTTGATAGTGAGATTTTAAAAAACCAACCATATATTTCACTAGAAACATTTAACAAAAATACTAAAATATTTTATGAGAGATGGTCATGGGTGCCTGGTTATGAAAAATATGAGTATGTGAAAAGCAGTTGTAGTTTAAGATGATGAATTCTTACGTTAAATATAACCTGACTGTACTTGTTGCTTGCATTCGTTTTTTTTATTTTTTAGACCTGCATGAATGTTGCATGACAAACGTCTGTAACGTCTTGAGTATATTGTTTTGAAGATGCCTGTTAGATTTGGTTTTTCCTGTTTTGAATGTGTTTTTTAACTTGGAAATGAGATGATTTGATATTATTTTTGTAGATGAATTGAGCACTGATGTTTAGTTTCATTGTTCCGTTTAAAAACACAAGTTCAGGTTGCATGACACTACTTATTATTTGTTTGTTTGGTTAGGGTTTTTTTTTTTCCCATTCTAAAATCAGCAGATTTGACTGATTTATATTGAAATAAGTTCCCGCATGATGAATGACAGTGTTTTATACTTTACTTTACTGATGTAGCAACAGCACTCTTGCTACAACCTTTTGAATGATTGATTTGAAAGCCTGGATTCAGTTGGAATGAATATGTTTTGTCGATATTGTTTGTTAATTAGCATCCTGTTTTGACCCACAATGCATCAGGATTATGTTGTCCAATGAGATTGCATGTTAGATGGAAACAGTTCGTGGTACATGTCTCCTCTTTTCACTTTACTAACAACTGTTTTGCATTTTGCTCTTTTCCACTTTTTTTAAACGCAGCACTTTTCCGTTTAGAAAACCGGAACTTTAAGAATTTATTCTAACCTGACCCAAAATGTGTGATTCAAAGTAATATTTTAAATCAATTTTGTGTCAATTTAATTAAAAATCACATTACACACGCCAAAAAAAGACTAAAAAAATGTTATGTGATTTATTCTCAAAAATGCTTTTTACATACTTAAATCACATTGTGACAATATTGAATGATTCAGATATTTATTAAATTTACTGTGCTCACAAAAATATATTCAGCGAAAACCCCCACCTCAAACTCTTTTGGAGAGAATCTCCTTTTAGATTCATGCAGTAAGAGGCACTGCACATTTTGCATGAACCTCATGTAAGAATCACAAAACCTCATGTGTGGACCATAAAACCCTCATGGAAGGAACATATACAGCTCGTGTGTTGATCACATAAACCTCTGGTAAGGATCAAAAACCTCATAAAACCTAATTTTCAGGATTTTTACAAGGTGGAGGCCATGTTGCCTGCATACCACGTTGCCTTAATCTTCTGTGGTCTTTCAAAATTATCTAACAGAAAGTAAACCTCAGAAAAAGAGGGCTTTAAATTTTGAGGTTCTTGTTTTTATGGCAAGTTGAGTCTTTTCAGAGGCAAATCAGAAAGACACTGATTTTAACTTTTCAAAAACTGTACCTCAATATCTGGACAAACCTCATTTCATTTGGTTCAGCACGGATTTTCAAGCTGGGGTTGTGATTGGTTGATGGTTGATGACATCAGATGTTCTTGCATAATGAGCTTAGCCTTTTTACAAACCTGAGATGTGGACGATATGCACTCATGTTTGTAAGTGAGAATGCAAAGCCAAAACTCGGGTCATTGAAATAATTCACAAACATTTTAAATTTAAAAAAAATATTGCCAATCTCTGTTTGCCATCTCTTTGTATCTGAATATTTCATTAAGCGTGAGCTGACCTGAAGGTGAAAAACGGACATTTCTGCGTGTTCATAACAAGTTACAAACTGACGAAATGTGCATTGTGCTGTTTGATTACTTATATTGTTTTGCGGTTTTCAAATGCATCCAGATGTCTTTTTAGTGGCCTTTGAGAACTAACATTAACAATAATAATTGTTTACTAACTCTGTGTATCAATTTTTTATCGATATTAATGTTGCATCAGGAGTCTTGTGCACCACTTTCATTGTTTGATGTTTGACTGACCTCAATCTTGAGTAGTTTTTGCTTGTCTGCATTGGTTTTTTATCCATCCCAAACTTTGGTGTGGGTAGTAAGGGGTTTGTGGTGACAAAACAGCAACGTTAGTGGTTTTTCTTTAAAGAGGAGGTACACCATTTGGGCTTTGGAGAAATGGGTGAATTATTTGCATCCAGTTCATTACATGTTAAATTCTTAACCCAACTCCTGTAAGGGTAACTCAACACCCAAATATTTGGACCGTAAGAAGATTGATATGCAAGGCCTCATGAGTGGGCGATTTAGTCGTACTATACTTAAATCCATCAAATTCAAGCAAAAGTGCTATATGGATTTGACCAAAACAAAACAAAACAAAACAATTCTCTTTTTGTTCCTTCAGTATTTGTGGTTACATTAAGCCTTAATTGGTAACTTTGAATTGTTTTTGTAAACCAATACTGTACCATCCTTTCAAAAGAAGTAACCTTGACTTGCGTTGACCTCAAGCATAATGAGTATTTCTGGGATTTGAACCCGTTCTTCTAGGGAGTTCGCATTTATCCCAGGGTGTGTAATGTGAAATAGGATGGTGTACATGATGAATATTCATTGCATTTTGTAATTTACATAATTTATTCATGTATTCTGTTGTCAGCCCCCCTCCCCTGACTTGATTGATGAAAGTACCCTCCAGCCTGCCCAGTTATTTCCCTGCACTGAATAGCACCCATTGTTATGCGAATTAGGCTACTTCTTGTCAGTCAAAACGTAATACAATATTTGCATAAGAATCAGTATAATTCATCACACGATTGAACAAATCAGTATCCTACGAAGTTTGTCTTCAATAAATTCTTGTGAAAAATTTATATACACTTATATATGTAATTGATGTTAATTATCAGAATGTTATGAAGATATTGAAGTTCGTTACAAGAGGGACCTTATGTCTGGCGTCTTTACATCCATAAGTACTGGGTCTTTCTTATCCATTTAGCCCCCATCATTGTTGCTTTTTCAATGGATGTACACTTGACTCTCATTAGCCATCTTGCATGAGCATAATCAAAGCTGTCTTGCTCAGAAATAATCATCGTATGCAAATACATGTAACTTGATCACAATTCTCTCCTCACCCCGCACATGTCGTCTCAAGAGGCTCCCCTTCCTAATACATCATCCCGTCTAGTGCGGCATTTTGGGAGTACGAGTGGCTGTTCAGAAGCACCTAGAACTGGCTCAATAATGTGCCAGAATTCTGCACACACTGCACTTTGTGAAGCGCATAAAATTCCATGGGAAACAGGGCCATAAAATTGGACCCCATGTTTGTCCTTTCTTTAGATGGAGAAAAACTGATGAACACTGTAGAAATTGTTTTGCTCAAGGCTGGTACCACTTACATGTATAACATATTAATTATCAAGTTGCCTGTTTCGTCTTTGAAGACAGTGTTCCAAGTTGTGTTAACAAACATCAGCTATGACTAGTTGACTCCGAAATAGGCACATGAGGGTCAAGGATGATGGTGTTGTGCAGGGGGCCTCAGCATCACTTGACTCACATAGGATCAAAGGCTCCATGTCACTCCAACCTCCCCATGGTAAACCATGAACTAACACCTCCCCCTTACTGACAAAAAACCCCACCTGTTTTTATAACTCGGTACTGAGCTCTTATGATGTCCTGTGTTTCCTCATTACCATAACAAATTATTGTTGAACTATTCATGATCAAGTATGATTTTTGGGGAGGTTAACACAACCGACAGTCTTAAAGGCTATGAAAGGTAGGGTCAAGATAGAGTGGTTTTTTCTCAACAAAATGTTGATGTGTAGGCAAAATTATAAAGAAAGAAAAAAATAAAACTCATCTGTGAAAGTTTCAACTGAACACAGTATCTACTTGTTGAGAAAACAGGAAGAAAAACCTGTCGTGTTATATTCAAATCCATCCACGTTTAGCGAGGTGACAGTGGGTACCAACCGCATTTGTGGCCGCAGCATTCACGAGTACCTTCGCTGAAAAGACCCTCAGAAATCTGACAAACGATTCATGCTTGAATCGTTTCTCAGATTCAAATGTTTTGGGGTGAAAAATTTCAAAACCATTTTACTTCAAAGCGAATCCGTTCGCTACATAGTTTATACTATCAACAGCTGCAGTACTTCTTAACGAGTAAGTTGTTATGGTAATGATTTTTTTTTAGTATTAACCGACCTATGACCCTACCTTTAATGCGCAACATGTTGCAGGAGGAATGGCCTTCCCCAAGAATAGTCCTGTCACCAATCTGAAGCTAAACAACCCATGGGCACCAGGCGTGCTCTTTGTATCAAGGTTCTTTTGTCAAAGCACATTTTCAAGAAAATCAGAAGGGAATCTTTCCTTTTTTTTTGTCCGAAAAACAAATCAGGCATGCACTTATTTTAAGGTTCTTAAAAAAAAATTAAAAATCTCAGGAAAGCTTTCCTCTTTTTTAAAAAGACAAACTTTTAAACATGTCAGCATTTGAATTTTATCCCACGCAAGTAAGAAAGTGCCGCCTCGTTTTAATAAGAGAATATTCATTTGAGAGCTTAGACTCAAGTGTGACCCCCTAGCTTCTGATTATTTTGTTCTTCTTGAGGTGATGACTGAGCTGATCAAATGCGAGTCAAGGGGTAGCTGATGATATGTGTCTCTTTTTATCTGTGCCGTGCATTTTGCTCGTAGAACCATTTAGCCCTGTAGTGTGAATAGAAAAACACTCATACTGGAATGAGAGTTTCATGTGTAGATGGCAAATGAAAATCCATTCTTTGTTTTGTTTTTTTGCACAAAATTTGCACTTTTTATATTCCGATTGAAACTCACACCATTCAAAAGAGAATTTGAGTGCACTCATGGTCATAATAACACAGAAATTCATGTCTGCGCCTAGTTACAAATAGTGAGAAGATGTTGACAGATTCAAAAAAACTTATTCCGTTTGTTTATGAATAAATTCCAGTTAGTGAGTTGTCATCATATAGTGATTTTAATGAATCAATGACTACGTATACCCATCATTTATGATCAATACCAACAAATTGATTAGCCATTACGCAAAAACAATAGCCAATCGATGATGATCAGTGCCTATTCACTGATTATCTTTCGTACAAGATCAGAAACCAACCACTTTACTATCCATTAACACCCAATGTTATACAAAATCAATAATCTATCAGCGATGATCAAAAACCAATCAATTGCTCTTACAACATCACTAGTAACAGTCATTAATTGTCAATCAGATAAATTGTATTTAACAATAACTGACTATCCATCACCTAAGAACAATAACAATCACTGACTCCATTATTCAAAATCAGTGATCAATCACTGATGATCAATAACAAATCTTCATGCGTTATATCAATACCCAGTTACTCAGACTATATGTTACAAAGTATTACCAACCAAACACTGACTTTCCTATCCTTCTTAAACTCAGATAAGATCCAATTACAGGTGCGGTCCAGAAATTTTATCAGGGAATGGTCCAAAAGAAAAAGAAAGAAAAAAACCCAGAATAAGTATCTACATGTACATGTATAGGGTCTCTAGACATCCATTTTTTTTTCAGATAGATGTAATCGGATGTTTGGATGTTGACAATTTTTGCACTGGAAACTTGGGTATAGACCTTTCTTTTGCAACGTCACAGCCCAAGTTTTTGCCAACCCAGGTTGGAAAAACTATGGAACCCATAAATGCAAAACAAAAACAGATAACTACAGTTTGTAATGTTACACAAATATTCAAAATTAGTGTTGAATTTATTGGAAACAAAGCAACCGATCATGGGAGGTATTTTATTTAATTAGAAGTTTACCAAAATTGTTGAATTTGGTTAAAACATCTGTTATCACTATTGAACGTTTTACTAACATTCGGCGGTCCATGCCAACCAGCACTGTTTGTTTATCAACAATGGAAAGGTCTATACAATGGCAATTTTACACCATTTTAACGTGAGGTTGGAGACTCGTAATTTTTCCCCAGCTCATCAATGAGGACTTTAAATCATGGAAAATGAGTACATCACAAAATTGAGTTGGTCATTTCCCTTCCTCTTTAAATAATGTAGCCCTGATCTCACTACGGACCTTTTGATGTGATGGCGCAAGTGTAGAGGTTTACAGATTAAAAAAACAAAAAGTATGACAAAAACGTTGAAAGCAGGGATGGGGTTTGTTGGACCCCTGGGAACCGCACCTGAATCATCATTCTAGCCATCCCTTTATTTATAAAAAGCAAGACTATACTGAACACAGAAACACATAAATTGCTTGCCGCAAAGTTCTACCTTCAAGCAAATCGTTTATCACATTTACAAGACTGGTTTGAGCAAACATCAACCAATGCTAAATTGTTTTTTTTTTCATTTCCGCTGGACATCACTAAATTTTGAATCCCTGATCATCAGTGTGTGACTAATTCAAACATAACGATATTGTCTAATCCCATTATTCACTATTATATAACGTACACACAAATCCTTGTCATTTGATTGGTGGCACACGCTTTGGACGCTTGCAGTGTTTTGTCCAAAATAATAGTTCCCGCCCGTTCGTCCAAACGTCACGGGGGACAAGGTTGGTGCCAACATGGAGTAGAGTCCACATTGTTTGGAAGGAATTTTTAGAGTGTGGGACTGTGGAGGACAAGTCTCTGTGTTTATTGTGAACAAAAATTCAAATGACAAGGACCTGTGAGTGAGTTACATGTATATAAAACAAATATTAAATGCATTTTATTTGTGTGGTATTGTTGCAGAATATAATCACTATAGGAAATCTGGCTTTTTCCTTTTCACTCTGCATCGTCTCATGAAAAGGGAATAGTCAAGATTTCACCATATGATGTGAGTACATTCTGTGACAATGCACTCAAATGCATCCAATATGAGTACAATAATTTCCTGAGCATTCTTTAAAATGATAAAATCACCCATTAAAAGCATGTGGAGCTTGTCTGGTTGTTACAAACTTCAAATCACTTCATTTCTGTTTATTACTGATTCCAATCACAAAAAGTCATCATTCCTTTCAATCATTTAATCAATCAGGACTGGAATGATTATTTACTCATATCACTTTAGATCTACTGAAATCATTTCAGATCTTCTGAAATCACTGTAGATCAACTGAGATCACTGTAGATCTACTGAAATTTATTAAGATCTACTGAACTCACTTATCACTTTAGATCTACTGAAATCATTTTAGATCACCTCATCATATATCACCATCCTCCCATTTAAAAATCACCATCCCCTTGATCACAATCACTTACGATCACCATCCAAATCACCACGCATTTAACATCACTTTCCCAATCATCAATCATTTGAGATCACCAGCAATCACTTTAAATAGCTAATCACGGCCTCGCTTAAGTAGATCGCCATCTTGGTCCATCAAAAGACTTGGTACTTTTTGTCAACTAACAGGGTTCACCGATTTTTTTAAAACAAACCAAAAACCCCTCATGAATTATGTATGATGTGGTTTTCCCCATGCACCAATCAGATTCCATATAACTTGGTGTCATTTGTGACCTTTTTGGTGTCGTTTCTTCTCATTGTTCTTATGATTAACAGGAGGAGATCAAAGCTATACTTGAGGTACTTCAGCAATTCCAGACTCTTCCATTGGTTTTCAGTTCTCATTGCCATTCATCCATTCATACCTTCATTCACTCATTTCATCATTTATTGTTTTACGATTTTGAGTTCTGCAATTAATTTAGCCAAGAGATGAGGTGAACTTAGTATTATTACTATTATTATTTCATAATTTTCCCCCCCTGCTGATTGGTTTGCGGTGATTTTCAATTTGCCACGTCAAGTTTAGCATGAACGACATATTTCCTCTCTTTCTTTTTTTTCCCCGTTGCTTTGGTTCCCAGTTTTTATTTCCGTTTTTATTTTATTTTTTCGATTCTAGAAGGTTTTGAGAGGGTTTTTTTTCCTTGGTTTTCTTTCTGTTGTTGATAAGCATGGGTTTCCGAGGTTTTCTTTCCTTGGTTGTCTGAGTTCTACGACACCTTCATGCAGTCATTTCGCACAGGAGCAAACTCACTTGGTACATGTCCCACACTCTGCTTGCAAACTGTCTGTTGTCCGCTACCAGCATTTTAAAAAAAAGTTTAGTTTAAACTGGAACTGTTACCTGTATTTAATTAAACCCAGTCGTCTGATAGCTTTCTCTACCGCTTAGGAAGAGAAATTTTCCAAAGATGTTGTACAAATACATGTTCTCTGCATGCCTCATACCCATTGAAATCAATTGAAATGTTTAGAAGAAGAAAAAATGTTGAGTTTTAGCCGAGTTCATTGTGGGGTTTGGAAAAAACAGCAAACATTTGTTCTTCTCTTTTTGTTCATGCTGTTTACGTTCATTTATTTGGGTGAAGAAAGAAAAAATGACTAGAGCAGGATTTGAACCTGTGACCTCCGGGTCTTTGTGCTGGTGCTATAACAATGGAGCTAATTACTAGACCTGTTAGTTTAAATATCCAAGGTACTATTGTAGTTCCGTCAAAATGGGCCGAAAGAAACTATTAAGGAATAAGCAGTTTGATTTGAATAACATCTGGTACAATGACTTTCGTAGTCACAGGTTACTGCCTAAATTTGAACTCTCCAGACTAAAAAGACAGATGCTATGTCAAATGGCTCGGAGCAAGCTTTTGTTTAGCAACCTCCTTGAGCAAACCCTGGTACCATTGTGCCATACACATTCATTCAAAATTGTATTTGGGTGTTCACCGTCTCTTATGTAACCATGTGACTTAGCAACTGTCTCATTAGTCTGAGCAATTCAAATTTAAGTGGTAACTTGTGACTAAGGAAGTCGGTGTACCAGACATTGTTCAGAGCTAACTTGCTACTGGCTTATTGTGTGCACTGGGATCAACAAGACGAAAGTAGTGTAGGTATTAATTCACCATTGAAGAACAATTTTCTGACTGATATGAGGGTTGTGCAAGTTGCAAAACAGCACACATTTATGTTCTATAAAATAAAGTCTATCAGGTACTGTAGAAATAAACAAAAAACAACTGACAAACCCCACAATGTGCTGAAAGCTCATAAGGCCTTTGTTGGCATTTATGAGATTATGAGACAGACTTTTTTCAAGACACCTGCAAAAGTAGTTGATACATTTCTGCTACTAAGTTTCAAGGTGGGATTTTTGAATGCAGGTGACAATTCCATGTTTGCATGGTTACGGTATTCATAAAAACGGTGTACACTGTCGGTAAACAGGTCAGGAGAGGCTTTCAAGAGAAACATACAAAAAATTAGTCAGACACTCGTTTGTTTTAACCAGTGTTGAGGTGGACTTTATGTCTGTATTTGGTTGACCGTCTGACGATCAGAGATGATTGAACTTTTCCCAGATCCTTTACCAAAAGTGGACGCCATGTTTTATATTTGTGTTTTTAAACAGTAATCATAGCTCTGTACGTTTGGGTCATTCCATTGACTGCCAAATACATTTCTCTAGTTGTCATGTCATGAGAACTAGCAATAGGTTCCTGATGTTCTTCAAAAAGTGGCCATTTTGTAGAACTATGACTGAAAATAGACAAGTGCTGTTCACTTCAATGTCTTTGTTATTAATGTTTTATAATCTTTGACGTATTTGTTATGTTACATGTAAAATATAAATGTTCAAATGGGATGGAGACTTTGTTTTTGTTGGGAAAGGGGAAGGGTTGGAATATTTCTTGTCATTGTAGAGTTCCAAATTTACAAACCACAGTGAAACAAAATAGTGAGAAATAATTTATGTAAATGGTTAGTCTTCTATTATTTTGTGATTTTTGTGTGCGATGAAATTTGTTGTGTTTCTTGTATTGTTTGTTTTGTTTGTAATGGAGATTTCTACACGTCACAACATCATATTACCATTCTAGGTTCTCCTCAAGGGTTGAAATATCCTCAGATTTTCCGTATAAACAGTTTTCCCCTCGTTCACCTTGCTGTTCTAAAAGATCGGCGCCACCGTTTTGCAGTCAATGGAAGATTTTATGTTTGGGGCGATTTTCACTTATGTTATACATCTTTTGAGTTAAAAACACCATTTTTGGAGTAACCTTGTCCTCTCTTACTTTCATTTTACTCATTTATTGACTCTTTATTTAGTCATAATTTTCAGTTATTTGGGGGATGAATGTTTTGTGATGCACCATTAACTATTTTAAGAGGAGTTTGTTCAAATATTTTTTTTTAAATGTGTTGTTTGATCTGTAACAAAAGTCTTGTGTCAAATGTTTTTGTTTTTCTAGTATGTAGATGGTCTGCCCCATTTTCCCCATCTCAAGTAAAACAAAATTTGTTCTTAAATTACCCTAGAACCTGCAAATGTAGTCTCTAATAGCCTTATCTAAAACTGACAGGAGTGCAGGCAAAAGCACTAAATACTTTTTAAATTATTTTTATTTTGTTTCACTCTCGAAAAGCTTATTTTTTCATGCCCTCTTTTCACGCCAAGATATATATATATAAGAAATGTTTGAACTTTAAATTTGTTATGATTGTGATTCCAAGTTTTCATACCCTTGTTTGAGTGAACGTTTTCTATTTTTAATTACAACAAAACAACCCATAATTTAAGGACAAGGAACTTTTACAGTGAACTAAATAGGATCCTACCATTTTAGGTTAACATCAATTCACAATTAATGATGTTTTTTTGGTTTTTTTTACGGGGTGTTGAAAAAAGAAGAAGAGATTTTTGTGAATTGAATATTCTTGTTTAAGTTGGTCTCATAAACACCCATGGTTGGTTAACTTTTCCTTGTTCATGTTATGGCAGCCCACATTGTTCCCACAACTTTGCACCGTGCTTCGGTATTGTTTTGCCTGTTTTTGTTAATGTGTGTGAAGTTGTGAACACCGTCTGCTATGACTTCATGATGTAACATTTTGTTGTATCTCGAAACTCTCTGGGTATCCCCCCCAGAACATGTGAAATAAGTGTTTAAATGTGTCCTGTAGTTCTGTACTTGTGAGCATTGGAGATCGTTGTCCACCCTGTTTATCCGGACCACAGTGTTGTAACTTTGTGTGGTACCCCCTTGGCATTGTTCTGGTGAAGTACTCCTCATTAAACCTGCCCCAAAGTATCTGGTGACGTAGTCCAATGAATAACGAGTTCATGTAAGTATGGGTGCAAGCTTGGTCGCTTGGCAAATGCATGACAAGAGCATTATGGGTATAAATTTACTAACAGCACCCACAAGAAGTGGTACGTGGTGGAAATATATTTTGTGTGTTCTTCTTGGAAGTTTTGTGAGAGGTTTGTTGCATTTCTTTGGATTGATTAGTTGTGCCCCACAGTGATCGAATCCCAAGCAGTGTATGTTTTTTGGAGGGATGTCTGTCCCTCTACCTCAAATCCATACCTCGGTCAACACCCTTCTCAAACCCTCTGTCCATTTTTCTTCCACCCGGTATCTCACCCAATAAATATCTCCCCAGTCCTTTCAAAAACCCCAACACCCAGTTGTACCCAGTTCCACAATGTATACCCAAACAGTCACTACCCATGATTTTCTTTCAGCAAATTCCCTAGCACCCATTTGTACCCCCGTGAACACCCATTTGTACCCCCTTGAACAGCCATGTGTACCCATTTGTACTACATTTTCCCCAAGGTAAACAAAACAAGTGTCTGTTTTCACCTCGTCCTGTAATCTCCACAACTACAGATCCCATGCCTATCTCAACTTACCACACTCAAACCCCACTGCTCCTCATCCCATCCCCACCCATCACCCATTGACCTTCAGCCCACTTTTACCCCGTCCGAAAACCCCTATCCCAACCAGTCCGCCCACAGTTGACACCCTGCCACATTGTGATTGCTGTCAATTTGCTTGTATTTGTTATTTTCATTTTGTTGTTGAGATTGCATTATGTATGTGTCTCCTCATTATTTTGATTTGAATATTAGGTTTCAGAGTTTACCCCAAATTATTGTGGCAGACCCATTCACAGTAAACACAGGCCTCCAAAAACCTCAGTCTGCTTGTAAAGTAGTTATTTCAAAAGAAACTCTGGTTGCCTTTTTTTTAATTCATCAAAGGTTGGCTGATTTTCAATTGATTGTGAAATAATAAAAAAAAACAATTGTCTGAAAGGCAAGTCCATGGTTACTCGTGTTACCTTGACAACAGGAATTTGAAATCTGGTTTCCTTGATGACTTTCTCGGTTTTATCAAAAAGAACGAATGTTTTTAATTATCGATAACAAATCTGTCTTGGTAGAACAAGTTCTTTCAGAGCTCAGGTATCTCACTCTGAGAGAGGTGAAGATGATTACGAGAGGCCCCTCGCTCCCTCGTGGTCCACTTATAATCTACTCCTTGGCAGTAGATAAAGGGGCGAGTTCTTATCAGAATTAAATTCTGCTTGGAGAAAGTAGATTTACACATGGGCAACTTCATTGGGATTCGCATGACTCTGGATTTCAGAATGATTTATTTGACTTAATATGTTGATACCTGTTGTTGGTAATAACAAATTTTAACATTTAACTTTCCTAAAATTATCACTGACTTGAGGTTGAACAAATTTACCCAGTCAGTTTCCCTTTTGGTTTATAACTTGATGCTTACAATAACTACAAAATAAAATTGCGAAAACGTGGTCAATTTAATGCGTGTCACCATGTACTTGTAGTGACATTCAAACCAAGAACTTACAGTATAACAAAAGGGACAATAGGTCCTCGGTTGCGATCGCAAAATAAAACAATTGGGTTAAAATTTGTCAGGGCAAAGAGTTGAACAACGGTGGGTCCTTGATTGGGAGACCATTACATGTGTGTGTGTGTGTGTGTGTTTTATCGCTAACCAGAAATCGTATCGACACTCCACCATGCAATGTCTCAACTTTTCTAAACGGATCTCAGCATAATAAGTTGTGGAAATTATTCCACAAACCAGAAATGTGATGCCTGTGGTGATTGTAACATCAGTAATTGTGGAGTAGCTCAAATGCTCAGTTTCTTCCAAATTAAAAAAAAAACCAAGACAGTGAAATAAGTTGTTTTGTAAATTCTAATAAGGGATCTCCTGTTGTTTTTCATACTGAAAGAGTATGACACAAGATTCAAATCTGATGAACTTTTCAAAATGTTAGTGAAAAATGACTAAATCAGAAGCAGAAAAAGAATTGAGACATTTTTGCAACAATATCTAATACTATTTTATGTCTTTCATTAATTTGTGTTATTGAAACACTATATGTTTGAGCTTTTCTGGTGTGCATAAATGAGTGCAAATAAATCCCCATTTAAACTAATAGATATTGTTTTGGTTTTGCTTTGATACTTTTTACAAGAGGTTTTCTACAGCGATAAGTTCTCACTTTAAAAGGACTACTGTGAAAGCATTTTTTTGTTTTTAGCAAAAAATTCAAAAAAAATATTTGCGGAAAATCTATCATTTCTTTTTTTCTGGAGCTGCTCCCAGGAGCTATGCGGGCACTCATAATTTTATGTATTAAGACAAGCAAATGCATATAGTTGAGAAGGAAAATGGTGATTAAATATGGAGAGATTGGAATGAACTTAACAAGGGTTTAAAAAGGAAAATTCTTTTTATCTTCGGGTGTGCCAACACTATGCAAGAGCAAACTTCCAAGCAAGGCTGTATCGCATGGTTTGAGTCAAATTTTCAGGGGGTTTTAAAGATAATGAGGTTGCCGTGGCCTGCATTTTTATCCACTGTGTCAATTTGTCATTTTAAGATGTGGTAATACATTCCGATTTCCTCCTGCCCCGTGATTTCTTTTTTTCTAGTTGGGTTATCTGACTGAGCCGCCAAATGTGGACTTCTTGGAGGTTGAGTACGACATACCGAAGGAGAAGAAACAGGTAAATGGTCTCGCGCATAAATTACTGAAGCTGTGCTTGTCATAGCCGGGTGGTTTAAGCTCATCGGACTTGAGGTTTGATGGCAGTGGGGCTCAAGTCGTGAGACTTGTGTCATCACCAAGGAGTAAATGGGTACCTCGGAGGGTAGAAATTGGTGTGAATGATTAGCAACTTGTATGCCCTTTTGGTTGCCGGTACTGCATACTCCTGAGGAGTTGAGTTGGTATAAAGAATGCTTGGATGTGACTAGTAGAAGTGTAAGGAGCTTTGATATTTGGGTAAAAGCACGTACTGAATGTCTATAATGTAATGAATGCCTATTGAAAATGCTCAAATGAATATCTGGAAGTTCACTCAATACACTTCATGCCGCCACCATGCTGGTCATGTTCCTTGTGTCATATAGCAGCAATGAATATTGATTGTCAGTGTACCAAAGCTGAGCCTGACTATTTTTCCCTTTCAACATCGCACTGATACACAAATTTGTAAAAAACAAATTAGTTTAAAATAAATACAAGGAGTCTGCACTGTGATAAAGATTACAGCACAGTGATAAAGATTACATTGTAAAAACTTGTTATTGTAATGACCCATTGAACAAACATTACACGTCTGTACTGTCTACTCACCATTTTGAAAGTCAAATTGGACGTGAAAATTATGGTAAGCGTGTAAACACCGTGTGGCCTAAAATATGCTTTACGCTGTATACATGGTATAATGGGGACTGACTCCCATAATGCCACAACCAAGATTACCGCAAAAAAAATAGTTGGTGGCCTTCGAGAAGAACTCTGCTAGGGTCGAGATGTCAGGCCAGTAACTATTTTTTTGCATTTATACCATGGGTCCTTTAGGTTGGTAAGCAGTTCGCAACAGCTAATACTATTTTTCAACCGAGATTACTGTTATGATAACCTTAGGCAACTTGGGTCAGTAGATACTTTCTGTGGAAATTTTTAATTTCAGGCAATTAATTTTTGTTCCCATGTTCTGTTATTTAGCTACGTATTAATATGATTGACCAGAGGACAGGTCAGGTGGAGATGTATACACCAATAATGTCTCGAGATGAGGTAGGTGACCCAATAGCTACCTGTAACATATCGTCATGTCAGTGCAAAAACGTTTTTCGAGTTTGCTATAAAGTTGTATCTCGCAGGAAAATAGTCCGTGCAAAGACAGTGTATCTCGGCGCGTACTTGTTTTGTGTGTACATCCGGGCTACTTTAACCAGGATACAACTTTTTGTAATCAAACTCACGCATAACGCGTAAAAGTGCTATTTTAGGAGATGGAAAGTTTTTGCACTGATACGACGATATGTGTTTGTTTGTAATGCAAGTTTGCCCCAAGTAATGCTTAAAGCACTACTCTTGGTAAGAGTATGAAAATAACTTTGGTGGGGGGGGGGGGGACCTGAAGGTAGGAGTTGATATTCCTCCTAAAGCAGACTAGAATGTAGGATTGAGGGAAACGTGCATCAGGCAAGGAGTTCCAAAGAGATGCAGAAACCGATGGAATTGCTCCTTATTCTGCGTCTCGGCAAAGCAAGGGAGTATGGGTAAAAAGAAGCAGAATGCCTGGCTTCACGCTCTAACGTCCTGATTGGAGGAACCAGGTCAGACACACTGGTGGCACATTTACCATGAAAATAACTGTAGAAAAGAATGAGGCTGGCTACAGACCTACAGTGGGAGGGAGGTTGTAACATTGATCCTAACCCTTCACCAACAAGATTAACAATACGCTTCTGCACCCTATCTAATAAAGGATGTGTAAGTGTTGTCATTATGTGAGAAAGCATTGGGTACCAAGTTTGGAACTGCGGACAAAACATGTCTATAAAAAGTAGGGTATTGAGAGGAATGTCTCGGGTGCTACCGGAGTGTTTCTTTAGAATGTAGTATGGATTGTGACCCCCACAAGCTGCCTGTGAACATTGCCTCACAATTGATAAGGCCCTAATGTCACAGTTACTTCAAAGATGTTGTTTTCGTTTAGAAAATAATTGATTTCTAATTGTTTATTTCTCCAGAGATACCTTGAGTTTGTCAACATGACCTACTCGTACACGTTCATCGAAAACACGACATTCAGGTAAATGCAGCAACCACCCCTACCTGTACTCTGAGATTGTCGGGAATGCGAGTTTCAAAAGATCAGCTGATTAACTCATTTTATGTTTTTCACCTGGCCCATTGAAGTTGAAAATCACAGTACATTGTCTTGCTGTGGTTGGCACTTTCCTCTTTTTGGGGGGGACAAACTGCAGTTGCATACCTCGGTTGTGCGTTTTGAAGATTTGTTCAGTATTGATTTAATAATTGCACCAGGGATAAAGAATGTGATTTTTAGGTTTTTATCTTTACAACGATGTGGTTGTACACTGTATACTCTTTCCAGGTAAACATAAAAATGATTTTGCTTTGTCATGCCTTTGCCAAATTTCATAAAGCTGTGAAGCAGCAAATCTTGGGGTAGGAGTCGTGGGTTCCAGTCCCACCCGAGTAGCTTGTGTTTTTTTATTGCAGGTTTCAGAATAGCACTTTTCACTCATTGGCTTTTTCATAAACCGGTGTAGGGTTAAACAAATAAATAAATATCTGCAACTCTTGCTTGGGTAGATTAATTTGGCTTAGTAAAAGCCTGAAGGGAGCCACTGGCAACCAGTGTACCTTACATGCCTTACCTGGCATATTGGCTGGTAACCAGAAATTGGCTTTAGCAAGATTTTTCTATGCTTGGCTTATAAAATAAGTGTAATCAATGGAGTTTAAAAAGTTGTGTATGTTTTTTTAAATAGTTTTTTCTTTTATAATTACAGTGTTGCTATAGCTCAGCCGCGGTTCGGCCTCATGGAGTGGGAACTGGCACCGAGCATCACCACACTGCAAGGAAGTAAGTTTTCCATTGCTGTTTTTTCCATGCGGCTGGGGAAAAAATTGGTTGTGTATTCAGTTTGCGGTAACACCATGTGTATATCTAGTTTGATGTGTAGATTTTGTCCTATGTGAACTAGGTCTTGCTTTTATTCCATTGCCGCGGAGTAGATTTTGGAATTCGGGAGAATAGTCGACTGGACTTAACCATAGTCAATCTAGATGTCAGCTGAACACTACATGTTTTACTAGTTAGCCCAACTGGACCAACCTAGCCCTGGAGCATTGTTTCTTTTGTCAACTTGCGAAGTGACGTCACTTTGTCGCCCGTAACTCATATGCAGACTTAACAACCCTACATCTTTCTTCTTGTAGGTCTGGGTGCGATCATTACTCCTCAGCCTGATGTCTTTCTGCTGATTGCTCCATGGTATGTACTTTCTAGTTTGGCCTCAAAGAAGAGGAAGTAAAACAAACAAATCTTTCCCCGGTGCTTTGTAAAGTCAAAGTTACAGGATAGACCTCACTGATTACAAAGTTTACATGTTTATACCAGTGCCCTCACACACGCCAACTTACCGAGTACTTTACACAATGGAACAATGCTACCCCTCAAGGTTTTCTTTGTTCTAGTGGTACCCCACAGGGTTTCTTCAGAAATGGGAATAATAGAAGAGCAAGAGCAGGAACCCACATACATGTACTTGATCCGTAAGGGTGTGTGGGCTGGTTTGGGGTTGATGTGGAAGCTGGTCAAGGGGTGGGCGCAGGGGCTGGTAGGGGGTGGGCATGGGGGCTGGTTGGGGTGGATGCCTGAGTTGGTGGGATGGGCATGGTGGGCTAATGGGGGTTTGGGCGCGAGGATGGTTCGGATGTGTGCGCGGGCTGCTGCGGGGTAATGGCAAGTTTATTTGGCACATTCACAATCGTCTTTGAAAGTTTCAATATTAAGAGCCTGGACAAAAGACTCCCAAGTCTGAGTTTGATTGTCTTCATTTTTTCAGGGAGTTTTGTGCCAGCCATGATGGGCAGGAAGGTAATACTTCCACTGATAACATCATCGATACACTACAACAAGCTATTAATAACATCGTTGGAACTGATGTCAAACTGGAGACCTGTAAGTGGATCTAATTATCTCTATGTATTTATGTTATTCCAATGACATCTTTATTTACATATTTTAACCAAGTTAATGTATTTATGTTATTCCAATGACATCTTTATTTACAAATTGGATAAAAACAGTGTTCTGATTAACCTTTCCTAAACATGTATTTTCTTTTACGATTGCCAATAAGTTGACCGATCATTCAAAGCGATTAAACTGCATGGGTTGCGTATGGAACTATCTGTGTACTGCATAGACAAAAAGCTGACTGGCATAGTTTATCCAACATTAATAAGCATGTACATGTAGATAATAGTGAATGGTCAGAGAGTAGGAGGGTTGATTGGGTAGATGCGCACACCATATGATTTCAAATTGGTAGGCTGACATAGTTGGTCTATCATTCAAAACCAGCGTTGGTGATATTGAATGGTCAGACAGTAGGAGGGTTAACTGTGCAGATGACATTCACCACATGATATCAAATTGGTAGGCTGACATAGTGCATCTATCATTCAAAATCACAGTGGATGATAATGATTGGTCAGACAGTAGGAGGGTTGACTGTGTGCTGTGCAGATGACATTCACCACATGATATCATATTGGTAGGCTGACATAGTGCATCTATCATTCAAAATCACAGTGGATGATAATGATTGGTCAGACAGTAGGAGGGTTGACTGTGTGCTGTGCAGATGCAATCACCACATGATATCATATTGGTAGGCTGACATAGTGCATCTATCATTCAAAATCACAGTGGATGATAATGATTGGTCAGACAGTAGGAGGGTTGACTGTGTGCTGTGCAGATGCATTCACCACATGATATCATATTGCAGGCTGGCATAGTTTATCTATCATTCAAAACCACAGTGGATGATAATGATTGGTCAGACAGTAGGAGGGTTGACTGTGTGCTGTGCAGATGCAATCACCACATTATATCATATTGCAGGCTGGCATAGTTTATCTATCATTCAAAACCACAGTGGATGCTAGTCAATGGTGAAACAGTAGGAGGGTTAAACAAGATCATAATCATCATCATTACACCCAAACATGGGCAATATTGTTGAAATTTTGACTCTTTTTCCCAGCAAACACGTCTGGGAAAAAAATACCAAACAGAAGTTGGATTTTATTTTAGGATAGAATATAGTCTATTAACATGAGTATCACTTGCAAATGTCAATTCAGGACACGACCTGTATGCATTCCCTTTAGTTGTGGGGAAGTAGGTCAAATCTTGTGGCTATTTGCAGCTGCCTTTTGTGTTTGAGACAAGCCACTTGAAGCCGCTGTGGTCCCTGAAGGGTAAAGCGATTTCGGCTATGGCTGTGAACAGAGGCTGCATATTCAACAATGAATGGCAGGTGTTTGCAGTATTCTGGCCATAGCCTAAGCCGAAGCCAAAGTTGCCTCATCGGTCATACCCTATGTTTGTTAATATTTTACAATTTCTGGGCGTTTATCCTTCTTGTAATTCCTGAAAGTGTATCAATTTCTGGACGTTTCTCCTTCTTGTGATTCCCGAACGTTTCTCTCAGGTAATGATGAGATGGTAAGGAATCTTCTAGTCGATGCTGCAATCACCAAGGATGTCGGTGAATACTGGAAAGAGACGAACAGCTCCAACCCGTCAGTCTTGTAAGTTCACTCCGTTCTTCTTTTCTGTTCAATTGGATTGTGGTTTCTTTTCCGGCACAGTGCAATTGTGTGCGGGGAAGGGGGATGATCGGGGCCCGCTGTCTTAGCTCTGCTTACCGCACAATTCTGCGCTTATGGTCACCATTCTCCATTTACACAGGGTAAGCACCAAACTTCTGCCCGAGTTGTGTAAGTGAAAAATGCTTAGTAACATGAAGCATGCACAAGTAAAACTTACTTGCAAATGTTGACGTTAAGCCCAGATTTGACTGCAACCATAGACACTGATTTGGGGGTAAATGTAAGCAAACACACGCACAAGTGAAAATTCCTGGGAAACGTTGTCATTAAGCGCAGGTTTGGTTGCAACCATAGGCACTGATTTTTTGCTTACAGTAAGCAAAGCAGCAACATTCTATCCTGTCCTGATACAGCAACTAAACTGTTACCATGGTTACTGTTGATTTTCCTACCCTTCACTCAGAGCGGTTTATTGAGAGAGCTGTGACAACTTGTGAATAGAAGTCATTTTCGGTCCCAAAACTGCATGTGCGCACATAGGTTACCAGACTTGACTGCTCATTGGGTTGTGCTACATTCGGACCCAAGATGGCGTCCAGCAACCATGTGACCAAAGAAAATCTGTCCCTCCGTGTCGCAACTCTCAAAAAACACAGCTGTCTTCACTAACAGCACAGCGCCCTCTTGTTTTGATTTTAAGAGCCAGTTATATCAGAATTTCTCTTGGTTTTTGTATAGTGAGGGAATCTTGTACAACATTGTCGCTGCTAATGGAGGAGTCACAAGAATCTATCCCAGCAGGTAAATATAAAAATTGTTAACTCATTGTAAATTATGACCGTGGGGTAACCATCTTGGGTTTTTTTTTTTTTTTTATCTATTGAAATACAGAGAGCCAAACTGAGGCTGGAAGGGGAAAAATAGCCTGGCCCAATTTTGATTGATGAGATTCTGTTTTCTATAATGCTTCTGTATACAGGGAATAAGACCAATTGAGCGCAGCAGGGCGTGTCGTGGCGTGTCATGGCCTAGCGGTTAAGAGCACCGGATTCAAGCTCTGGTGTTTGATCAGCAGAGTGTGGGTTCGAGTCCCGGTTGTGACACTTGTGTCCCTAAGCAAGACACTTAACCATGATTGCTTCGTAAAGTTGGGGAGGTAGTACTTTCTGCTCTACCAGCCAGGCTTCTGATGGATGATACCCAAGCCTACATCCGTATGGACTGTAAAGGGGGTAACCCTGTTTCAGCCCCAGGAGTAGGTGGCAACGGCCCCTGGAAAAAATAGTTGGTTGTAGCCCGCACCTTGAAGTGGCCTTCAGGCCTTGTGTGTCTGGCGACTTGCATAAAAAAAAATTTAAAAATTTTAAAAAGCAGGACTATGATTAAATTGTTCCTATACTCGGCTGATTGTTTGCAAATCCTTGTTGTGAGCTGTACATTGCTATAGACCTTATGCGCATGACTTCATTTGAGTGGGGCGCCCTCGGCTAGAGGTCAAATGAAGATAGCTCATAGGCATAGGCTGATCCTATGCATCACGCGTAGGTACTACACATTTTTCATTGTTTCATCATCGTTTTACCTCTGATGGCGGCGTAAAGTAAAGTAAAGTTTCTCCTACATATCTATTAAATAGACCTATGATATAGTAACACTGGATGGATAAAACTAGTACAAATAAAACTCGTGTACAGATTCTTCTCTTTTGGGCTAAGATACAGAATTTTTTTTTTTAACAACTGTATGGCTATACAAAGGCATCAAGTAGAAGTGTAGTGTTTGGAAAGCAAGAATAGAATGACTGAGAATGGACAGGAGGTATGTTTATATTGGTCAGGAAGGATCAGTGTGACATGGTCAGTGAGAGTGGTCCATGGGTCATAAAAAAGCTCATACATTTTTCAATTCCCAGACAGCCAGTCTAGACACTGGTCATCTGAGTGGGCATCGGAATGATGTAGGATGGGGCGCCTGCTGGCTCGTGAGACTTGGGGGGAGTGTGGAGCTTAACAAGATTGCAAGCTTACAATATTATCAATAATTCAGTCATTTAACCATGACATAAAACCAAGTTTCAAACAAACTTCGTTTTATGCGTTGCAACTCTTTTAGAGTCTACTAATATTCATATCCACCCCCCGCCCTCAGGTCGTTCTGATTTCTCAAAAACCATTTGTGTTTTTTTCCTTTATATCACCAGCGTCCCAGAAAAATGGAGTAAAGACGAGCTCCGTGCCATTCAGGATCCATGGGACCAGGCGTACTTCCAGAGGGCGCTATACAACAAAAATTACGTCTTTTCTGTTCCATACAACAAAGGTGATTCGCAGTTTAATCCTAATGTAAAAATAATCACATAATCGCATCGCAAGAATTTCATTCTTGCACATTTCAAAGAGAATTTATGAATGGTTGAACTGAAGAAAAAGTTAAGAGTAGAATTTTCTGAAGTCTTTATTATGATGCAAGTGTAACATCTATTAAATCATTGTCGAACCTACTGCTAAAATGTAAAATTTGAACTGGCCTTTAGCTACTAGGCAAGCTCCAGGGTCTAGTGGTAAGATATTTGCTCTAGAATGGCAAAGGTCACGGGTTCACATCACATCCCACCAGAATAATATACCTGTCGATTTTTATTTTAAACTTTTTTAAATGGAACGGGAAAGTACTGAGTATACAGTGTTTAACACACATCGGTCTAGAGGAAAACACAAAGAATACTAGTACTATTATTACTCTATTCAATTTTACATCAACAAATGCGATATATGTAATGATTCAATGGGGAGGTGTATGACGTTGTGACTCGCCAATGTGCTTGACCAGTCCAATGACATCTCTAGTATGGATCTATTTCAGGCATGATGCCGCTACCAGTGAACGAAACATTCTTGACACCGATACGAGTCAGCAAAGCGGTCAACGTCGAGGTCAATGCTGGTCATGCAATCTCACACTCTGGTATGTCTCCCCTAGATCCTAATCCAGAACTAATCTTTCAGGAGAATCATTATCCTTTTAATCCCCATCCTTATTCTGTATCCATAAAACACACCTGTTGCATATTTTAATCATGCCAGATCTGATCCTTGAAAAGATTACGCTCCTATGTTAATCTCTAACTTGTTCTTGAGTGAGTTAATCCTTCTTAACTCATCGCTCTTAAACTCATATCCTATATCCTACCCCCCCCCCCACCATGTTCTTAAAAAAAAATTCACAAGAGTGGTCTGACATTTTGGCCTTCAAAATTTGAAAATCTTTTAATAGTAAAATGACAAAAAGGATAGCAGTTCTTCCAAATTGCCTTAAAAAAAAATTGTTTTGTCATTATGCATTCCATGTACATCATAACCTCTATTTAGCTTTCCATATGTAGATTTTGTTGACCTCAGAAAATCAGGAATATTGTAATTAAAAAACCTGAAATGCCTATCAGAACATGTACCATGTTAGTGATAGGTCAGCTGTTTTTCCCAATAGAAATTGTCCTACATTTCCAAGGGTCAAATATGTCTGATTTGACGAAATCATGACATGTTCAATGAACCAAAGATGGTATCAAAAGAAGAATGAATAAAAATGCACTTTAAATATAATAATAAATAATACTGACATTTATAAAACGTCTGTTTCCACTGATTTTGACACTCATTGCAACTGAGCATTGTTTCTGGGTCACTGGGTCATTTATTTCATTCCTCAAACCATCTCAGCTCCCTTGGGAGTATACAGCCTGTGCTGCCAAGAATGTAGCGCACCAAGCTAAATCAATCAGGAGAACCAACCTCTGCCCTCACATGCACCAATGTATTCTTCTAATTTCAATTTGCTTTGTTATTTTTCCACAGTGGTCGCTGTGAGTCTGGACTCCTCTGTTTTCAATGACATCTGGATAAAGTTGACCAAGAAGGTAAACAAATGTCCAATCTTCACTTGTTTCAAGACAAACTTTCATTCTAACTGTGAATTCAGTATAAAAATGAGGAAAATCAAATGAAGGCTATATTTTTCTATGACAAAAATAAAAGCATTTTTTTAAATTCTTCTTATACAAACTTCTTGAAAATAAAAATACCTATTGCAGTTTGTAAAAAATAAAATGTCAGTTTTTGTAAACTACAAATATTTTGTTAAAAATTAACTTTGAAACAAAATTAAAACCATTGGACGAGGATGTTTCAGAAACCCCATTTGCCAATCACGCCCGAATTTGTGCGATCATTACATAGGTGTAATCATCCCATGAACCTCAGTTGGGCAAAATTCTTCATTGTTTACAAGCATCCGGAAATGGAGGTCAAATATTTTTGGGCTTTCCTTGTTTTGTTAAATTTATTCCACTAAAAATATAACTCAGAACTTGTATTGAATTTGTTTACTCTATTCCCAGGGGTTCAATAACAAGGAGAGTGATGCCATATCTTGCACTAACGAGGTAGGTGTTGCTGTGGTCTGACCTTTGACTCCTGACCTATAACCTATGTTTCAGTGTTTGTGCTTCAGTGCTGTGGCCTCATTTCGGCCAAACTAAAAGTGTTAAAATTGTAGCAGAATTATTTTACGTCTTCACAGAAATTTTGCACAGGAATGTTAACATCCAAAATTGTTCATGCAGTATATTTTTTCCCCCAAGAAGTAATATGGGTATAGCATTCTCAAAAGAAATGGGGGGGGTGGGTCAGAAAATAGGACACTTAAAACCATTGCCCAATTTTGTGGAGTGGCATAAGCACTAAAAGTAGCTAAGCACAAGAAAATTATGCTTGCAAGACTGAAGTTACCGGCCAAAATACCATGTAATATCTGTAACTGGTATCCTGCCCTTTTTTTGCTTAGCAGAATTTATTTAGCAGTGGTTTTAGCTGAAGCAGCTCTTGGAACCTGGGCCTAGGTCAGAATGGTTTTGTAAAGTTAAAACCCAACGGAAGTAGAGGGTTTCTGACATGAAGTGAGTTGTTACTGAGAATCTGTTGATCTTTCTTTTCACAGAGTATCCATTGCACTATCCTTGACGACGGTGGCTTCATCATAGCTACCAATCAAGAGGATCAGCAGGGAGCAGTAAGTGTCTGAAAATCTCTCTTTTTTGATCTATTCAAAACTGTTTGTAACAGAGGGGATGTAATAATAATAATCTAAGCATTTATATAGCGTTCTTACACAAAAAAAGGTACCAACGCTTTACAACAATGATTACAAACAATCAAAAATTAACAATACAAAGCAATAAGAAATAAATAAATAGCCTAGGAAGCAAAATAAGTATGGAAAAGGTGTGTTTTGAGTGATGTTTTGAAATCGGAAAGTGAATTAGCATGACGTATTCGATAGTGAAGATTGTTCCAAAGGTTTGGTGCTGCTGCATAAAAACCTTTGGAAGATGAAGTGTATCTGGTTTGAGGTTTAGTGAGAATCCTTGTATCTGAGCTGGAACGGAGTGTGCGATTTGGCTGGTAAGGAGTGATAAGCTCAGTAAGGTAAGGGGGAGCAGTTTCATTCCAACATTTATATGTGACGGTTAACAGTTTGAAGATGATACGTTCTTGAATAGGAAGCCAGTGGAGTTGTTGAAGGAGAGGTGAAACGTGGTCAGATTTTTTTTGCCATAAAGATTAATTTATGTGATACAAAGGGAATGTAGTTTGGAAATTAAAATAAGTGGAAATTAAAACACTGACATTCATACACAGCTCTGTTTGCATACGCTGTGGCGTCTCCTGTCTTTTGTGCACTTAAACAAATAAATTAACACTATAAAAAAAACTGTGTTGATGTGTGTAAGTTTACGTAGTGTTGTAAGTCCCTACACTGTGCGAACCTCTTTTGTTCTCGGGTTCACACTTTGTATGTAACGCTTAAAAACTTTTTGTTAGCGATGTCCCCATTTGTTTTGTATACAAGATCAATGAAAATTTCTAGAACCACGCAGATCCCATTCACATACAAAAGACACTGAGTATGCATGCCATCAAGAACAACGGTCTACCTGTGAGGAATGATGCAATCAAACAGTGCATGTCTCCTGGGTTGCCAAAGGAAGAGAGTGTTGCCGTAAGACCTTTTTGCCAAACACGGTCAAAAACCTTCTATACACACTGTATGTCAAGTGTGATGACTCTGATTTCTTGCTGGGTGTCCAGTGCAGGTTGAAATCTTGCTTCAGCCAAATGAAGTTTTGAGTGTGGTCTTTTGACAAGTCCAACTAGTAAAACTCCAACAAGTTAAACTAGCAACAAGCAAAACTATAACAAACGATGTTTCCTTTGTCGCGTTTTCAGGTGGGCAGTTTCTTTGGACTGCATGACGGTGACTTGATGGGAGTCTTGAAAAATGAAACCGTCTATAAGCTGTAAGTACTAATCCCTGGTTACTCATTCCTGGTTACTCATCCTTAGTTAGTCATTCCCGGTCACACATACCAAGTGACTTAACCGTTGTTACTCATCCCTAGTGATTTATTCCTTGTTACTCATCCCTGGTTACTCATTCCTGATTACTCATCCTTAGGTAGTCATCCCTGGTTACTCATTCCTGATTACTCATCCTTAGGTAGTCATTCCTGGTTACTCATTCCTGATTACTCATCCTTAGGTAGTCATCCCTGGTTACTCATTCCTGAGCACTCATCCTTAGGTAGTCATCCCTGGTTACTCATCCCTGATTACTCATCCTTAGGTAGTCATCCCTGGTTACTCATTCCTGATTACTCATCCTTAGGTAGTCATCCCTGGTTACTCATCCCTGATTACTCATCCTTAGGTAGTCATCCCTGGTTACTCATTCCTGATTACTCATCCTTAGGTAGTCATCCCTGGTTACTCATTCCTGATTACTCATCCTTAGGTAGTCATCCCTGGTTACTCATCCCTGATTACTCATCCTTAGGTAGTCATTCCTGGTTACTCATTCCTGATAACTCATCCTTAGGTAGTCATCCCTGGTTACTCATTCCTGATTACTCATCCTTAGGTAGTCATCCCTGGTTACTCATTCCTGATTACTCATCCTTAAGTAGTCATCCCTGGTTACTCATTCCTGATTACTCATCCTTAGGAAGTCATCCCAGGGGTCGATTTCACAAAACCCTTCCTAACTTAGGACTAGTCCTAGGCAATGCTAGGAGATAGGACTAGTCCTAAGTTAAGACCAGTTACTGGTCCTAACTTCAGATAAGACTAGTCTTATCTCTTTGTGAAATCGACCCCTGGTTACTCATTCCTGATTACTCGTCCTTAGGTAGTCATTCCTGGTTACTCATTCCTGATTACTCATCCTTAAGTAGTCATCCCTGAGGTTTTATTTCTGATTACTCATCGCTATATGACTCAATCAGGGTTACTCATTCCATTTGATTCATTCTTAGTCTTTCCTGGTTACTCGACCCAGTGACTCATCCCTGGGTTACTCATCCCTGGGTTACTCATCTTCCCAGCATCTTCTCACCTTTAACCCAGGAAAAATGAAGAGCTATGGTGAAAGATCGTTTGCATGTGGAGGTCCTAAGCTACGGAACGCTCTCCCACTGTCACTGTGCTCTAATACTACACTGGAATCATTTAGGAACTGCCTGAAAACCTATTTATTTGAGAGCAGTTTCCAATAGACTGCTCTTTCATCACACACGTGCAGACGACTGTTGTTTATTAACTTATTTGTTCAGCGCATTGAGAGCTCCTTCGGTCCTGAAATGCGCTATATAAGAACGTTCTATTATTATTATTTCTGATTATGCATTTCTGGTCGCCCATATCTGGTTACTTATTCATGATCACTCATGCATGGTTACCCATCCCTGTATCCTATTTTTAGTACTCATCCCTGATTACTCATCCCTGACTGATCCATGTTTCTTCTTCCCTTTGTTTCTCATTCCTGGTTGTCCATTCCCGATAACCCATCCCTGGTTAGCCCTACCTGACTACTCATCCCTGTATCACTCTCTCTGTGTTGTACTCAAAGTTCAACCAGGGAAAACTCAAAAGTCACTCAAAGACAATATCCGTCGATTGATGGTGAGATCCCTAGTCAAACCATCTGTACTTCTGCAAATTGAGAGTTTTTGGAATTGTTTATTTCGTTGTACAGGATGCAGATGAATGATTTCCAGGCGGCGTGCGCGAGGCAGCAGGATGACACCTCTGCATCTGCTCCCAGGTCAATCCATGTTGTGAGTAGATTTAATTCCACCTTCATTATGGATTGACTTACCAGTTCATCCTTGCCAAGCTGACTCTGTTCTGATTTTCAAGGGGACTTTTAAAGACTCACTTGCTTCATAGATTTCATTGTTTTATGTTTTGTGTTGCGCGTAGAGGCTCCTGCATTATGCCCTATATAAATGTCTCCTATTATTACTATTACTATTTATTCCACAACCTTCCTAATAATTCCCTTTTGAAGGGATGGTACAGACTTGGTTTTGGGAAGAGCACAGCCCAGTTCTTTCGGTTGAAGTATGAACCAGGCTTACATTTACTCCTAGTGTTCTCCGTTAACAGCACTCCTCTGGCCATATGCTGGTTGGACACCTTTTGAACAGACCAAGTTCTCTCCAGGTGGTCCAGCTGGCAAGCTTAGTGTTGATATGCAGCCCTATATATGAATAGAAGACTTTTGAAAACAGCTGGAGGACTCGTTGGGTCTTTTGTAATGTATTCTTGTAGGTGTCTTAAGTTTTGTAGCAGAGTCTTTTTCGAAAGCCTTTCGAGAAACACGCCTTGCAGAGTCTTTCTCAAAAGCCTTTGAGAAAGACACTGTTGGGGTCATAAGGTCAGGCAATTAACTGTGGTTTTTTTCATTTATACTATGGCCCCTTTTGGTTGGTAAGCAGTTTGCAACAGCTAATTCTATCTTCTCATTTAGTTTATTTATGTATATTATCCAGAGGTTCGTGGCTGTTTGTGTGTTGGGGTTGGGGTGGGGGATTGGGGAGAGTTGACTTGTACCTTCCTCAACTCTATATGAACCATTGTCAAATTACATAAGGTAATCAATAAAGTAATCGATTCTATAAAAGAAATCTTTTTAGCCAACTGTTTTCTTGATTGATGATTTTTTTGTGTTTTCCTCGACAGCCAACCATTTCTGACGTCATCAACTTCAACTCCTGGGCAGTCACTGCTGCATGGTAAAATTAACATCATTTTAATACTTTAGGACCATAAATTATGCAATTTTTTATTCTGTTTAGTTTCCTCAAATTTGGAGAGGAAAACAAAATTGAAAGAGGTTGTATGTCAAGTTTTAAATTAAATTGTATCACTATTTGTAGGCACAATAATGTTAGTGATTCAGGCCAAGTTTTTGGTTTATACAAGTGTAAGGCAATTGTTCCACAGGAAAAGGCCACCTCAGAATTTTAAAACATCTTTTTTCACAAATTGAAAAAGAGCACAAAGGTCAAATTTCCAAAGGATTGGTCTCTGTGGCTTTGTTGGAGTGCCAGGCCTGGGAACAATTTCAAAGAGCTGCGTAAGCAGAAAATATTGCTTAACCTTTGTCTGCTTAGCAGAAATGAGCACGGTACAAGTCACAAATGGAACATGTGACGCAGTGTTCCGGCCGGTGACCTTATTCTTGTCAGCAAATTGTTGTACTTTGCTACTTTTCGTGCTTAACCAGCTCTGTAAATTGGGCTTGGGTTGTTAAGTTATTTTAATCGTGGCACTTTTTCAGACATGGCAAGTTTTTCTTCAAAAATTAACTTATTAATTTGCAAATTTTGAATGTTTTATTACCCACAGGTGTTAAATCGTTATATTAACATAAACACAAACATTTACTTATTTATTCAGGTCATTCCTGCGTCACTTTCTGTATGACATGCTGTTTTTAGGTGTCACAGACTACTCAAGTAAGTACCCAACAGGAACATTTACATGAGATCTCGATTCCACTCAGCAATAAAGCTTGAGTCTTAGTATTTATTAGGAACTTTGGGAACTTTAGGAACTTTGGGCTCCCACATACCTTGCTTCAACAGATGAAGTAAACAAAATCCCACCCATTTAATGTTCCCAAATGTTGAACTTGCTTGAGTCTTGTACAGCCTAAACTGAAATCCTAATCCCACTCAGTGATAGTGAGATCCCAATCCCACTCTGTAATAGATCCTAATCCCACCATAGTGAGATCCTAATCCCATTCAGTAATAAATCCTAATCCCACTCCGTGATAGTGAGATCCCAATCCCATTCAGTAATAGATCCCAATCCCACTCAGTGATAGTGAGATCCCAATCCCACTCAGTAATAGTGAGATCCCAATCCCATTCAGTGGTAGTGAGATCCCAATCCCACTCAGTAATAGTGAAATCCCAATCCCACTCAGTGATAGTGAGATCCCAATCCCACTTAGTAATAGTGAAATCCCAATCCCACTCAGTAATAGTGAAATCCCAATCCCACTCAGTGATAGTGAGATCCCAATCCCACTCAGTAATAGTGAAATTCCAATCCCACTTAGTAATAGTGAAATCCCAATCCCACTCAGTGATAGTGAGATCCCAATCCCATTCAGTAATAGATCCCAATCCCACTCAGTGATAGTGAGATCCCAATCCCACTTAGTAATAGTGAAATCCCAATCCCACTCAGTAATAGTGAAATCCCAATCCCACTCAGTAATAGTGAAATCCCAATCCCACTCAGTGATAGTGAGATCCCAATCCCACTCAGTGATAGTGAGATCCCAATCCCACTCAGTAATAGTGAGATCCCAATCCCACTCAGTGATAGTGAGATCCCAGTCCCACTCAGTGATAGTGAAATCCCAATCCCACTCAGTGATAGTGAAATCCCAATCCCACTCAGTGATAGTGAGATCCCAATCCCACTCAGTAATAGTGAAATCCCAATCCCACTCAGTGATAGTGAGATCCCAATCCCATTCAGTGATAGTGAGATCCCAATCCCACTCAGTAATAGTGAAATCCCAATCCCACTCAGTAATAGTGAGATCCCAATCCCACTCAGTGATAGTGAAATCCCAATCCCACTCAGTGATAGTGAAATCCCAATCCCACTCAGTGATAGTGAAATCCCAATCCCACTCAGTGATAGTGAGATCCCAATCCCACTCAGTAATAGTGAGATCCCAATCCCACTCAGTGATAGTGAGATCCCAATCCCATTCAGTGATAGTGAGATCCCAATCCCACTCAGTAATAGTGAGATCCCAATCCCACTCAGTGAAAGTGAGATCCCAGTCCCACTCAGTGATAGTGAGATCCCAGTCCCATTCAGTGATAGTGAGATCCCAATCCCACTCAGTGATAGTGAGATCCCAATCCCATTCAGTGATAGTGAGATCTCAATCCCACTCAGTGAGAGTGAGATCCCAATCCCACTCAGTGAAAGTGAGATCCCAATCCCATTCAGTGATAGTGAGATCTCAATCCCACTCAGTGAGAGTGAGATCCCAATCCCACTCAGTAATAGTGAGATCCCAATCCCACTCAGTGAAAGTGAGATCCCAATCCCATTCATTGATAGTGAAATCCCAATCCCACTCAGTAATAGTGAGATCCCAATCCCACTCAGTGATAGTGAGATCCCAATCCCACTCAGTAATAGTGAGATCCCAATCCCACTCAGTGAAAGTGAGATCCCAATCCCATTCATTGATAGTGAAATCCCAATCCCACTCAGTAATAGTGAGATCCCAATCCCACTCAGTGAAAGTGAGATCCCAATCCCATTCATTGATAGTGAAATCCCAATCCCACTCAGTAATAGTGAGATCCCAATCCCACTCAGTGATAGTGAGATCCCAATCCCACTCAGTAATAGTGAGATCCCAATCCCACTCAGTGAAAGTGAGATCCCAATCCCATTCATTGATAGTGAAATCCCAATCCCACTCAGTAATAGTGAGATCCCAATCCCACTCAGTAATAGTGAGATCCCAATCCCATTCAGTAATAGATCCCAATCCCACTCATTGATAGTGAGATCCCAATCCCACTCAGTGAAAGTGAGATCCCAATCCCATTCATTGATAGTGATATCCCAATCCCACTCGGTGATAGTGAGATCCTAGTCTCACTTAGTGACTCTCACCAGTACTCAACTGGTACTCAAATATTTTCCTTGGTCTCTCTCTTTCTCCTCTCAGATCACTTTGTGCAAGCTGATGAGATCCAGCAGTCTGAAAACGTCAGCTGCATCAAGATCCTTCAGCAGTTCTACTTCGGTGAAGTCAAAAATGCCTACGGAAAAATACCTTGTGGATATTGTAACAGGTACTTGCCCCCAAAAGACTTTAGATATTTCCTTGATAGAATTCCTGTTGTGTTTCTCACATGTTTGTTAGTGAGTAGACTAACCATCCGACTGGATGGGTTGTGTAGAGTGGAGCAACTGTGCTAGTGGTATAACCAAACCTTTTTCATTTTGGGGTGGGGGCAAGCTGGGGCAAAGACATAAGATATTTTATTTATTTTTTTATTTATTTAATTTTTTTTTTTTGGGGGGCTATTCATGTATCAATCATTTGTTTGTGCATTTGTATATATATATATATACCTATCTTTTTTTCTTCTCATAAGTGCCCCCACCCCTCTGGTTATGCCACTGAACGTGGCACAGAACTTTATGGGTTCTGTGCAGATGATTGTAATGCAGGCTGTCAAAGTTTCCTTTCTCCATAGTTTATCTGTAACCACAGTGAGTGATATTGAATGGTCAGACAGTAGGAGGGTTCACTGTGTACTTAGTAGATGCATTCACCACTTCATATTTTATTGCACGCTGTCCTAGTACATGTAGCGCTAAACATGATATCAGATTGCAGGATGGCACAGTTTATCTACAATTCCAAACCACAGTGGGATGATATTCAGTGGTCAGACAGTAGGAGGGTTAACTAAGTACTGTGTAGATGCATTCACCACACAGTATCAGACTGCAGTACATTTTATCATCCATAATTATAAATTCTGTATTTTAATTGTCGTTTAAAGTACGTTTTTTATGTTATGCTCAATCGTATCCATGATTTGTAACTATTACTTACATGTTACCCTTAAATGATTCTTTAATAGAATATTTTAATAGATTTTCCTTACAGTATATTTCTCAAAAAACCTGATTGTCAAATGGAACAGATGTGCTTGCCTTAAAAGGAGATTCCGATTTGTTTCTGTTTTATTTTTAATAAGCAAGTTTTACATAATATAAAGATATTTTTTGTTAGAATAGTGTTTTTTTTCCATAATGAGAATCATATTTTTGCTATTTTTAGGCTGTGGCGATCGAGTCGTGTCGAGGGCACCAACCTTCTCCTGGTGGTTACCGAGAGAAATTGTGACAACTGCACCAATAAAGTGGTGAAGCAAGCCCCACTGGAGCCTGATCTCTCAAAGGATATCCTTTACTAAGCTATCAGATTTACTGTGTCAGTGCAGAAAGGTCATAACTATTTTTGTAACAAGGTCGTATCTTGACTACCTGAATATATCATTGAATCAGTGCAGAAAGGTCATAACTAATGATGTGAACAAGGTCATATCTTGACTACTTGCACAAATAATTGATTCAGTGCAGAAAGGTCGTAACTAATTGTCTAACAAGGTCATATCTTGACTACCTGAATATATGATTGAAGCAGTGCAGAAAGGTCGTAACTAATTGTCTAACAAGGTCATATCTTGACTACCTGAATATATGATTGAAGCAGTGCAGAAAGGTCGTAACTAATTGTCTAACAAGGTCATATCTTGACTACCTGAATATATGATTGAATCAGTGCAGAAAGGTCATAACTAATGATGTGAACAAGGTCATATCTTGACTACTTGCACAAATAATTGATTCAGTGCAGAAAGGTCGTAACTAATTGTCTAACAAGGTCATATCTTGACTACCTGAATATATGATTGAAGCAGTGCAGAAAGGTCGTAACTAATTGTCCAACAAGGTCATATCTTGACTACCTGAATATATGATTGAAGCAGTGCAGAAAGGTCGTAACTAATTGTCTAACAAGGTCATATCTTGACTACCTGAATATATGATTGAAGCAGTGCAGAAAGGTCGTAACTAATTGTCTAACAAGGTCATATCTTGACTACCTGAATATATGATTGAAGCAGTGCAGAAAGGTCATAACTAATGATGTGAACAAGGTCATATCTTGATTACTTGCATTTATAGTTAATTCAGTGCAGAAAGGTCATTTAACTAATAGTGTAATAAGGTCATATGAACAGTGTCATCAGTGAATGGTACAATGCACAGGGTTGTTACTATGCAGAAAGGTCACGTCTTAGACACTTCTACTTGGAATGATTTGGTTTAGATCAATGCAGCAAGGTCGTGAGTTCACTGAGGTTATCAAACTATGTCAAGGTCACACTTTTCAAACTAATTTGTTAATCTTACCCAAGAAATGGGAACTCAACTTAAAAAAAGGAAACTCAACTAAAAAGGTGATAATGTTTATGAATTCCTCGGTAACTATTTTGTCATTGTTTTCCTTAATGGCTAATTGTTGTGCACGTGAAGGACCAGACCCATGTACAGCTGAACCACAGTATCGCAAGAGACCAACAGAACACTGTTACGATTTTGACCCCAATGTAAGAGCAGTTCTCGGGTTCTTTTGTTTAATTTAGGTTGAAGAAAGAAAAGTTAACAAGAGCAGGACTTGAACCTGTGACCTCTGGGTTAACATGCCAGAACTGTACAATCTGTGCCATCTAGCCCTATGTTGGCAGTCTCCCTATTTTGTTCGATATCTTTGTTCTGGGGTGCCAGTCAGAAGCCATTTAACCTGTAACTGCCGTGTAGCCAGGAATCACACCCAACTTTGCGATACAACCTGGGAAGCGGCAGCAGAGGGATCACCTTAAGGGGATACGATTCTTTATATCAAATATCACGCAATTAACCACAAGGGGAACTGACTGTGTACATTTTAGATAATTTTGGGTTGAACAAAGAAAAATTGGCTTGAGTGGGATTTGAACCAACGACCTCCGGATTAATGTGTATAATGACAGAGGTCGCTGTATTGTTGTCATGGAGTAATAGTGTCTACGTGAAAACAAAAATCGTTGAAATAATTCCGTCTCTCCGATTAAAAACATCAACCGCCCCAAAAGATTATACATGTAGTGGCTTTCCTTTCAGCATTTATTGTTTCTCTCTTCGCGAATTGTGTTGCGCTAATAACATTTTGGAAATTTGTGTAAGTAATGGGTCTGACGGGTAACAAAATGGCAAACTGTTACTGGTAAATCCTTTCATTATTTAATCTGCCCCTGGCCTTAATCCTTTGACTGTTTGTCTCCTCTTCCTTAGGAGTCAGTCTTGAAGTGCAGCTCTGCCTCAGGTATAAGATGTTATCTTCCCTTCCTCATTGCTCTTCATCTAGTCTTCACCATCGTAACCAGGCTGATCTCCGATTGATCCATCAAAATCACCACCACGCCCCTACAGACTATCTTCCCATATTTTTTCTTCTTTTTGTAAATAAAATCTTTGAAATCATTCAACTTCTTCAATCGAGAAGTCTTTATTATATGTTAAAATGCACACATTTTTTTATATAAAAAAGACACCACAGCTCTATGTTGAATTATATTGTTGCAATATTACATATGTATCATAATTTTATCTGTGTGTGTACATATTATTTGGTACATTTTAAAAGTTGTGGAGGGTAAGTTAGTGGTGTTTTTGTTGTTAAGGTTTTTTAAAGTTTGGAGCACAATTTATTTCAGTATGAAATAGGGTTCGTCACGACAGTCCTTCATCGTGCTGTGGCCATCTGTGTATGGTACCCTGTATACACAATGAAAATGAGAGTTTTAACTCTTGTTTCTTAAATGGGGTACCAGACTCTTTTTCCTTCCCACCACCGTTTGCTTACATAGTACGTCTTAGGATTCTGGACTGTCTGCCTGTCTGAAGTCCCGTACCAAAAGTCCATGTTTTCAGAACTAACGAAGCACTAAGGAATTTCAAAAAAATAGTATTATAATCAAAACAAGATGGCCGCTATATGATAAAGAACAGAAGGATAGTCTTGTCTGTGCTGACGCTAAAAAAACTAAAATTATTTTCAAAATCATGACTTTTGATTTTTCAAAGGTTGCATTTAACCCTTGCAACCATGGTGCACATTGAATGTTATCTTGGAGCAAAGTGCATGTTTTTCGAACCATTTGTATGTGTTAGTTGAACCAATGGTGTGTCTCGATAGTAGAACAATGTACTTTCACTTATTCTGACGAGTGACAATTCATGTATACAGTAACAAATATTCGTACTATAACTTTTAAGCAATCATGTTTAAACCAAGTATTCAACAGGAACTTGTAGTTAGAACTTGTTTAGCTGTAACAATACAGTGACATTTGGTTTTACTTCTCCAAATCATAAACGTCCAATAGAAAAACGGGGTGTTGTGGTTTCAGTTATTGAAACTGTAGTAAACGTGGATTTGCCCATTTGAAAATTCATCATTAGACATTAGACAAATTACACTGCGATAATATTGTGAGGTTTGTGTGTGGCTGTAATGTGGTCAAGCTTGCTTTTTGTTTCAGGCCGACAGAAAAACTAACTAGTGTATTTATTGTCACAAACTTAATCACCATGCAGCCATTTTATTTGTTTATTTATCAATTAATTTGTTTGTCCGTGCAGACAAACAAACCTCAATTAACCTCTCTCTTACGACGTCACGGCTGCGAGTTTGGCCAGAGGGGCAAACTCATTGCAAAAAACACAAGTTATCATTCTATACAATAATGCCATCAAGTTACTCATATCGCTGATAAATCAATTGTGCTAATCAAAACAAAAGTACACTTATTCTCCATAAAGATGGGTTTTAAATTATTGCCTATTAAGGGCAGATTTGTGACAACCCGGTAATTTGTTTTTTATTAATAGTCAAGGCCGCCCTTACAATACGATGATCAGTGTTTGTAAGCAAAATAAATGTCTACAAAAGCTGTCGTTACCGGGAATAGACTGGTCACTAGATATTTTGTAAAACAGTACTCGTGTATATGTAGCTGGGATTAGGGAACCAAACAAACATGGCGGTGGCTGGATCAGGTCAAGAAAGACGAGTGACTGCGTTTCATTGTGCAATAATTTATTGACAAACTCTAGCTGTATTCTTGCGTAGTGGTGTACACAGTTTTCAGGAACTATTTGTTCAGTACTTCTATATATATATATATTTTCTTTCTCGAAAAGCTATCGGTTTTCGTAACTAGGGCTATTTGCAACTACTTAAAGTACTACAAACTATAGTGAAAGTTCTTTACGGTCTATTTATCTCTAAAAAAGTATTATCAATATTGCATAATATTCCAACTTTAAAAACATCTTTCTCCACAAATGTTATGTATTAGTAGCAAAGCACACGTTTGGTTTTTGGCACCGTTCAATCTTGTTAATCCTGTATAAATGTAGATATTTTTTTTTTAAACTAACATGTGGAAATTTCATTTCAAAAGGTGGTAGCGTTTTTGAGATATCGCCAAAAATCTGGAGCGGTTATGTCCACGCAGGAAGACTAATCCGTAATTGGAATACACAGGCTGCGAAAGATTTCACGCAGAAACGTTTCTCAGATTGAAATGTTTTTGAATCCTTTTCTCTAAAACCACATTTCTTTGAAGGGAATTTTGCTTAAAATAGTTTACATTATCAACAGTTGCAGTACTTCTTACCAAGTAAGTTTTTATGGTTATTAATTTTTGGGTAATTACCAAAGGGATACCCTCCGTTTACATGTCTCAAACAAATATTCATAAAAAGAACAAATTTCTTCTGAAATACATTTTTGTTGTTGAGGCAATTAACTTTAAAATCACGCATTATTGCAATTATATATTATAATTGGTTACACTGATGTATTCTTCGTTGTGTATAGCAATGATACGAGGGGTTGTTGTAGCTTTAGAACTAACCTAGATTTTTGTCCATTTACGAAGACAACAAACAAACATAAAAATCTATAAATAAATTCGTAGGGGCTGTGATCAAGCCCGCATCTATATCACCATTTTTTGTTTTCTATTTACAGAAAACTACGTGCACTGCTTGAATTATGAGCATGTGTAATGTACGGTTCGCTACCGACCACCCGAAAACACGGCTTGTTTAGGAGACTAGTACAGCCAATATTTTACACGAAATAAAAAGTGTTGGTATTTGGGGTTTTGCTCTGTACAGTACTTCGTATTCAAAATGCCTGTATTCATTTTGGGAATGAACTCTCTAGAAGGAAAAAAAAATATGTCTCAAACTTCCAAAACTTAAATTTTTTTCTGGGGGTCAGACATTTCTCTCTGTTATCGGTTACACCCGAGTTGAGTAACTACATGTATATACCTTTTTAATACTGAGTTTATTATTTTTTTTCATTTACTGTAGAAAGTGGTTACCTCACACATCTATTTATTCAATTCAGAGGCATTTTGTTTCATGCCACTTGTTTAGATTGCCTGTTGAAATATTTTGGTTCTCGATCTCTGCCGTATGTTTTTGAAATGCATTGTAGGTTGTACAGGTTTGTTTTTGTTTTTATTTTTAGTCGCGTTGCGAGTACCCTTGTTCTTTCGGTTTATAATAGTCATTGTAGGAGGATTTATATTTATGTTATTCTTGTAAAACCCAACATCAGTTTTGCTTCAAGTTATTTTAGGAGTCAGTAATACAGAGCCAATAAGTAATGATATCAAAGTCGGCAGCATCCGAAGGTTTGCCAACCGTTGGGTTATGCTGTATTCTGTCGGATGCTTTTCGATTGTGTTTGATTTTGTTGCATCGTGTTGGACTTTCTGTGATCACTGTTGGAGACTGTGTGGTCCTGTTTGATCCTGCCAGATCCAGTTGGATTTATTTTTGGATAAGTTTGAATTATGTTTGATCCGGTCGGACCTGTTGGAACGGTGGGTGCTTGTTGGATCATGTCAGACTCTGTTGAACCCTGCCTGATTGGTTGGATCCCGTGGAATCGTGTGAAAGCTGTTGGATTCTGTTTGATCATGTGCGGTCATTTTGGTGCCTGCTTGAATCTGTTGCAGCTTGCTGGATTTGATTCTCGTATAAGGCTTTTAACATTTTCAAATGTTAGTTATGGTTTTTCACTTTCAATATCCAAAGTTTAAGTATTCTTACAACATTTATATTAGGATATAATATCAAGGTATTTAATAATTGGTGTAACATTACAGTAGCTTATAAAAACTTTATAAATGCAATTGCGTCATGTACTCAGAAGTTCAAATCATGTCATAGTTCAATCGAACATGAGAGTCTTTATGAGACTTTTTAGTTGTGGAGGTAAATACATCATTTAAAAACTTACTTGAAAAATGAACTTTATTAACCAAAATGTTTTTATATGAGGGAAATTGACTCAACATTTTGAGAAATAAGATCTCACGTGTGGAAAGAAAGTCCCAGTTAACAACTTTCACGACTTTACTGTAATACATAGGCTCCAACGTAGATGTCTTCTAGTAGAGTTAGGCCTGGGGTTTCACCGAGGCCATGTTGAGAGGTTCTTATGTCTAACAAAATGGCGCATTTCTCAGGAAAGATTGTCTTTCCCCCCATTCAGTACTGTGCATTAATTACAGACTTGCGTAGGGCTATTATAAGAGCGTGTGTGTGGTCAAACCTTTTAAAAAGTAGAAGTAGCTATACACTATTGCGATATATTTATTAAACTATCAAGATTTCGTGTTGGGAGCTTTACAGTTAAAATGGTGTATTGGGTGACGATTGCCTTTGTTGTATATAATATTTCATGGGTTTTTTATATTACTTAAAATGTCCCGACCGGGTTTATTAATACACTTAAGTTTTTGATTTCTTTAATTATAGGTTTTGTATTTACATTATCAGGTTTGTTATAGATCTATTCACTTCGCCTGGTCCAAACGGCCATTCATATAGGCAACTCGGGGTCAATTAACTGCACTGCGTGCAAAAAGGAACACTTCTATAGTAATCAACACAAGATACATGTTTGCATGTATCTCGGCATGTCCTATGGGAAGTAAGTGAAATGTGAATGGGTTGGTTTTTTTTTTGTCTTTGTGGTATGGATGTTGCTCGGAGCCAGTTGCCTTTAAATTGACTGGTGTAACAACGCCATCAATGAAGGAAAGTGATTGTGATGTTGGAAAAGTTGCTCTCATATTTGGGTGCTGAACGAAATGAAGCATCGGCAACAAACCCGTGGAAGTTTTCGAGCTGTAGTTGCATTGATAGGAAATTGTCCTTGATGTAAACCAGTAAAATTCTTTTTAAAATCAAATCTCACCTTTTTCAGTTACAAGAAAATGTAAACGTTTGTTTCCCCTACCAAATAAAGTAAAAACACCAATTGTGTTGAAATTTACTGGTAGGTAGGTACGTTTTTTAATTATTCGTGTTTTTGATTCAATATTGTGGTCTTAAATTCGGAATTAAGGATGTTCCGTCACTTGTATTTACTATATTTATTCAAGTTTATCGGGTTACGGATACTGCTGTAGTACATGCACTTTGGGTTATGGGAATTAACTTCGACTGAACCTAACATCACCCTTTTTAGCATTGCCCAGATGCGAACGATTTTTAACATCCCAACTTGGAGTACACAATAATGCCGTATTTGCTGGTGTGTAAAGACAGAAATAAACATACTTCGAATGTTTGCATTAATTTCTTGATTGTGTGTAGCATTTTTGTGAAGTTGATTTTTGTTTGAATGGACTCGAGAGGCCAGTGACGCAGCAACAAAAGGCACTGAACCCCCCCCCCCTTGCGCAACGCGCAGCGCACTTTCACGCACCTATCCGAAGACGAAGCATAATGACCTACAACATAACTGGGCCCAATTTCATATAGCACTTAACGGTAAGCAACTTTTCGTGCTAAATGTAGCAGAAAAAAATTGCTTAAGCGTAAGCGTATTTCACAGGTTAGCAAGAAAATTAAGCGGCCAGCTTGCGTGTTCACCATGGATTTACATTGTTACGTCATTAATTTTAGTACAGTAAGCACCGGAAGGTTAGCATGCCTTTTCATGTGCTTACGGTTAGCAGCGCTTTGAAATGGAAACTCGCGCAGTAAGCACAAAATCGGCCGTTAAGCAGCTCTATGAAAATGGACCCAGATGAGGGTACGTGCCTTAAAGCAAACTTGAAAGACAGGCCGACTTCAAATATTTACTTAGCAAAAAATGAGCGGGGTACCAGTGGCAACAATGTAAACTTTATAGAATGTTGGTTGGTAACGCATTTCTGCTAAGCAAGATTTCCCAGTGCTTAGCAAGTTTTTGTGCTCACAGGCTTTATGGAAATTGGGCAGCCACCTTGCGCGTTCACCATGGATTTGCATTGTTACGTCATTTGTTTTCTTACAGTTGGCATTGGAAGGTTAGCATGCCTTTTCACGAAATTAAGCTCTGGAAAGCACTTCACAGCATGAGCAATGTATGGCGGACAAACAAGAGGAGACACCTGAAGTTACAGCTCTTCATGGCCACTGTTGAATCAGTGCTACTTTATGGGTGCGAAGTCAAGATAATGTAAAGAGAAGTTAGCAAACTGCCTATGTCGGTAAAGTTGGTCTTTGAACCGAGATAAGATGCAGCTCTGTGAACCACGATTTTAAAAGCATTGACAATGTTATAAGAAATAAGGAAGTCACAACATTTTGCTGAAGACGACACTGTTCGATTCGTATTTCCTTCTCAAAACCATCTCTTTTACGAAAAATATATTTAACCCACAATACATAGTGTAGAATGGCAAAGGTCGCAGGTTCGAGTCCCACCCGAGTACATTACTGTACATTGTCCACACAGGCACATTGCCTGTGTGGAGTTTTTTTCACGGGACTCGGGGGTGGGGGCGGGGGGAGTGCTGAGTATTAAACAATAATAATGTGCGGTTGAACGCCCTCGGTGAATTAGCTTTTTTTTTGGTTTCTCCACGTTACGTAGTCAAGAATGGGTTGAGTATCGGGATGTGGCGTAAGAGATCACTTCACATTGGTTCGCACTCCAAACAAGACGGCTAAAAAAACAAAATGTAAAATCAAGTGCGAATTAAGCAGGTAGAGAATCTAATTATCAGGTTGCATGCACACCCGCCATCTTTGCGTTTGTCCCCCACCCCCGGGGGATGCCTGTGCCCGGTCACAGTACGTTCGTCCCCATGCCGGGCGGCCGGGCCGTGCGGACAGCTAGCTGCTAGCTGTCACACAAATCCTCCTTTTGCTAGAGTGATTTGAACTCCATCCGTCGAGCTGTCTGATCAAAAGTCGACTTGTCTGACAGTTTTGAAAATCAGCCGTCGAGTTGTCCGACCGGACGAGTTGTCTTACCCGTCGAGTTGTCAAACGGACGAGTTGTCTGAACCCCGGCATGAGATAGCAAGCATGGAGCCAAACTACGTTTCTCATTTTCCTAAACGGGTTTTTCGAGTTTTTGTATTCGGCTACTATCATTATACTTTAAATATTTTACCCACTTGGTTGTCACCCGCACTCTTGTCTCGCATTGTACTTACACCATGTAAAACTTCAAGTTTTACTTGTTGGGAATATTGGCAAAACTTCATAAGCACTCTCTCTGCGACCGGATTTGGTACAGCAAAGGTGTTGACAAATATAGTGGCGTGGATGGCCATTTTCTTTGACTGCTAACAATAATTATATTGCATGACAGTGTACACTGCAAAATACTGTAGGTGTTAAAAATTGACACCGTAGGTGTTGTCACGTGTTATAGATACCAAACAAGATTCAAAGTTTACATCACAGCAAAACAAATACATCGGTGTTATTTTAACACGCTATGATAATAATTTGGATTCTCTCTCGGGTATATATATAGATGACAGCACCCATGGTGTCAATTTTAACACCCCATTTTTTTATTTTTATTTTTATTTTTTTTCAGTGTAGCCCTGAAGCGATCGATATACCTGTTACGTATAAGTCTCCGTGTTTTCCACGACAGCGTATTGAAAACTCGCTTTGTAGCAAGGGTAATGCATACAGTCAGAGTTTGCCATGAGAAAAGGAATTTGGCTTTATAAAAGGTCATCGCAGCCATTTTTAACAATTTTGAACAAATTGCCTGTCATTGTATCTATTGTTCACGTCTGCGGTAGCCCCATAGCCAGTCTCACGACATACTCTGACGGTGTACCGAATTCCATGCTCGTATTATCGAAAGCACAGTTCCCCCGAATATTCCCCTGTCTGCCCCCACTGGAGTATACAGAACGCTCAGGATTATGTTTGTCGTTCTGGGAGAACGCTACCGTACAGTTTTCCCAAGGTCAAATTCAGTTTTGGGATCCACTCATTTTCCAGTAGAGTCCCCATGAAAATGGAAAACAATTTACATCAGTTTAAAACGGTGTAAACAGCCACTGTGTTTGGTATTACCATTCAAGTGCAGTTTGTTTGTTTGTTTTCGTTTGTTTGTTTGTTGTTGTTTTTTGTCATAATGAAACCAACTTTCGACGACGTCACTTTTCTAATAATTATACGGTCTGTACATTTTTGTGCGGGGAGTTGTTTATAGTTCACTCGTGATATTTGATGATTATTCAATGAAAACGGCATAGAATTGTTACCTTCGACTAGAGCAAAAATTCCTCTTTGAAAAATGCAGAGACCCTTTTTGAAAGTCTGATGACGTCATGTCTCAAATTTCGCTCCGAAAGAGTGTAAAATAAATTAATTTTTTTATCTATTTGAAAATGAGTGCATCATCACACTTAATTTGACCTGGGAGTGCCACTTTAAGCTACTAAATGTCCATACAAATATTTTTAAATGCTTTAACGGGTTCTCTAATCGCAAGAAGCCTTTATTGCAACTATGGGTTGAAACTTTAACAAAAAAACACGTTCCCAGTGATCCTTCAACGATTCCTTTCAACATTCAGACAGTTTTATTTTGAATCAAAAACAGAGTCACTGAAAGGGACACGTTGCCTTGGATTGGGCGTTTTGGGCCATAAAAAGCATCTGAGAGCGCTCGTTACGAAATGAATACTCTTGGAAAGATGTTTCAATAGCAGAGTATAATGATCCACACAAATGTGCCTCAAAATTGTATGGTTTTCCTTTTATTTCGCGAACTAACACGGTCCGCCGTTTTGTGGAGTCAAAAATTTGGTTCTACAAAATGGCGGACCGTGTTTAGTTCACGAAGTAAAAGGAAAACCACACAATTTGAGGCATATTTGTGTGAATCATTATATTCTACTTTTAAAATATCTTTCCAAACCATTATTCATTTTTAAAACGCTTTCGAACGCTTTTTACAGCCCTAATCGACCAACGTATTAACTCATCACCACCACCTTAATATTAAACGCTCAAGCAATAAAGACAACCGTGAAGTACCCAGTAAACTTTATGTATCACTTCAATATTTGTTTTGAAAAGCTACCACCGCTCCGTTTTGTATAAAGTATTTTTCGCTGAATACATTTAATCGACGCACCTGATTTTTTTTCACAGGAGGTAAACATCCCATTTGCTTTGGTTGACTAGCTCAACAGAAAGACTTTCTCTGTGACTTAGTTTGAATGGGTTTGGGGATAATGGTTGTGTTCTCACATTCCACACAGCAGACGTGCATGTGGTTTAACAGATAACCTGTACACCATAGACTATAGAAGGTCACCACTCGACTATTTTCTTAGCGATAGCAAACACCAACATTTGAGATCAGTTATGTTGTGAACATTAACTCCACTTTGCGGTGGAACTAAAGCACAGCAGTGAGGGTCATTGCTGGTGCCAGACAGAGCGGCAATTTCCGGAACGGTAGGGGTGACGTTTAACTTTACTCGGAAACTTGTCAACAGGAACGTTGGTCACATCATGTAATGGACTGACATGCTTTCCCTACAAGCGCAAAGCCGCACCGTCCAACAACATGGTTTGAACAACGTAAAAGGTTTTTGATTCAGATTGTAAGTAACTGTTTTCAACTTTCTTGGAGTCTGTTATCCCCCAATAACGCAGCTGAACATGAAACGTTGGCAGCAGATGCTGCTTGCCTGGGTGGTCTTCATAGCGTACCTCATGGTGGGAGCTTTCGTTTTCCAGGCCATCGAGCTACCGGAGGAGCAACTGGCAGCGCAGGAGTTCACCGAATCCATGGACGAATTTTTAGCCTTGCACCCGGACGTCTCGAGAGAGGAATTTTTCAAGTACAGCTTGGCGGTGGTGAAGGCGGTCGACAGAGGTGTGATTGATCTGAACAGCGCGGAGCTCGGTGGTGCAGAGGGAGAGAGACGCAACACTTGGGACTTGCCGAATGCCTTCTTCTTCTCCGCAACGGTAGTGACAACCATTGGTGAGATCCTTGTAGTAGTTCACGACCATTTAGGGTCTGTTTAGTTAGTCATTGGTTTATTTATTTATTTTTTTTATGCAAACTTGCCATTCTGCCTACTTCCACAATTCCTTCGTCAATATTCTTACCTTGTTGTTAGAAGTTCAATAAACGTGTCCTACTTGCTGGAGAGGATTATTTTAAAAGAATATTGAACAAAATACAGTTACAACGTTCGAAAAGAGGCTGGGCTAAATTTCTTCATCTTGCTACCATTTTATCTAATTTAGGTCAAATTATATCCTTACCAAGGGTTGACAGAATGAACAAAGAGAGGCAAAAGCAGTTTGAACTATGATTAGAAATTGTGTCTAAACCATGAAAAACAAACAATTTTCGGGTCTTTGGTGGTCTTGACAACGCTGCTTGTTGCACTCCATTTTAGTTCCTTTTATTAGTGCATGATTGCGCGAGAGTTCCGTCCACGCGATGAAATGTGCGCTTGGTCAGAATTTAACGTTTCAGCTACCAATTCAACGAAATGAATGTTGAAGAAAGTAAAATGAGAGTCCAACCTCCACTAAAAGTCAAATAAATCCCATTAAAATGTGGTGGCCGTGTATGCAGAAATTTGTCCAGAGGCTGGTGATTTGCATAAACGAAGTGATGGGGAAAATACTAAAGTTATCTCCTAAAAAAAAAACCTTCAAAACGCTCTTTGGCACAATCAAAGGCCGATGCGATGGGTGCTGTTATTTTTTTTTTCTTTGGGAACTTCGACGCTGTTAAACTTTAAAAACAACCCGGTCAGAATCGACCCGGATACCAAATATATGGAACCTGACCCTTTTGTGGGTCAGGCTGACTAAGATAGTGGTTAGAAATGGGTTAGTAGCCCAATTTCTGCGTCATTTTGACACATTTCTTGGTGATGGTGACAAATATTTTGAAACCATACTGACCCAGATGGGCCAGGTCCCACATGACCAGCATCCGGGTCAATGCTGACCCGGAACTGACCCCGGATTTTGTTTGAATATATTTTAGTTTTTGTTGAGTAGAACGTTGTTATTTGGGGGAAACCTAACTTGTGATTTATCAAAATTGACATTGTTATTTTGAAAGCAAAAATGTTACCCAATGGTACCTTTGCCCTCTCAGCTTTAGTGTATAAGTTGCGTTCATTATGGATGAGATAAAAACAATGGCTGCATTAGAGTCGATTGGCTTTGAGCATTGTACTTTTTGTACGTCACTAAAACAGACAAAACAAGTCACATTCTTATTCGTTTTGGTTCAAGATGCCCCTGTTGTTTGCTTCCCTCGCCGAACCAAGACTGTTCACATTCTTGCCATTAGAAGACAGTCTACCTTGCATTCCTGCATTCCTCTTTAAAATGTGTAAAGATATGACGTCACCGAATCGTTACGCACCACGACCACGTAAACAGCACCTTCATTCAATTGGGCATTTTTTATTTCAATTTTACTTGATCTATTGAGTTTGCTTATTAAGGTAAACCGTTGGCGCCCACTAAACCCTGACCGTAATAATACAACATAGGCAAAAGAATAACATAAATGTCAATAGCTTTAAATCGGTAAAACCATAATCTTGGTGCATCTAATATTATTATGTTCAATTTAAAAATATGTTTTAGCATTTTCATTTATACAAATTAAGATTTGTATTTGTTGTCTGTTTTGAAGGTTACGGTGATCTGTCACCCAGCACGGCATTGGGCCGTATTTGTTGCATGATCTACGGAGCGATCGGCTTGCCTCTCACCGGCTGGGTCCTTGGTGTTCTCGCTCGGTCACTCACAGCATACTGGACAAGAGCCCTGGACCGGGCCAACACATTCTTGAAGTGCTGCATCAAGTTTGACCGTCTCCGTAAATCTCTCATGTTCGTCATAACCACCGTACTCTTGTATATGATACTGCTTCAGGTACCAGCGATATTACTTGGTACCATAGAGCATTGGGACATGTTAACGTCTATGTACTTCTGTTTTATTACGCTGACTACAATAGGATTAGGTGACGTAGTCGCTGGTAGCCACCCGGAGTTTTCGCAATTAGCCCGATGGGTTCAGAAGGTGTGCATTGTACTGTATGTGATCTTTGGGTTGAGTTTACTTCTCGCACTTAGCACTGCTATCGCAACACGCGCCCATAAGACTGTGAAAAAGACCTTGATGTCTGATAACAGCTACTACCTCGACGAGACGACGTGCTCGAAGAAAAGGCGGGAACGTTCGAGGAGCATGGTGGAGAACGAGATCGCTCTGCATAATGTGCAGGGTCTATCGTCTGCGCGGACGGATATCTTAGAACCCAGTGATAACCAGCTCCCACACCTGACTAAAAATATGGACGAGGAACTTGCGATAGTTGCAGCACAGGAATGGACGGAAACGCAGTTGATTAGCGGTCAAACTGACACAGCGTCACCACCGCCGTGTTACGATATAGCCGTAGACTCGTCCATGTCTGCCGAGTCTTCATTCATTAAGACCCAGAATGGGAGGCTGAGTTCACACTCGACGGTGGCGGAAATTTTCACTCAAAGCACGTGCAGAGAGCGAGAAACAAGGGGAGAAAGCAATGGTAACATCTCTATTATAACAGTGGGGGACTGCGAGTGTGCAAACGGCGATCCGGTCGTTGGCGAAATGCACTGATGGGAACACGGCTACGGCTACTGTTACCCACATCTTCACCATCAGTGTTTTGGGGACAAAGCTCCTCAATCCGAGGCCAGTCTCTTACTCCGTCGTCTTACCACCAATAACATTCCTAATCAGCCCCTTGCCTCTTCGTGTCCTTTTATAGCCAGCTTTCCCCCCCCCCTGGCATTTATTGTCTGAAAAAGTCTGTGGCTGAACTTTTTCCACTCCTCTCTACAACCAATTCTCAAACGCATCAAGGTGCTCAGCGTCTATCTTTCCGATGGCCTACCTCATTTCACAGCCATTATAAAGTGACGTTCCATATCACTGATTCAAATTCTTGATAACTCGCTTTTGCAATTCTTTGTCCACGTTTCTGGTTAATAGTGTTATGTTTGTGTTACGGAAGGTCGCCCTTAGCTATTCAAATTACCCAGTATTTTCCGTCTTTTTTTAAGGTGAGTTCTTTTCATATTCAGCGGCATACAGGGTCGTTGTAAATGCATTTACTACCGTCTGTTCCATTTACCCTATCTCTAAAAAAAGAGAGTTGAGTCCTTGCTTTCATGGGTAGTGTTCTATAAAGGACACTTACACGGCAATTTTTTTTTTGCGATGACTTTTTTTACGCGTCGTTTTGTGTGCGTTTAGGTAGGTCTGGGCCACATTCACGGTGGGGACCTAGAACAAAAGAGGACAAGCGCTTAACTGATCTACTGCCACATTGAGCAGTAAGATGGTTCTCGACCTTCATGACGTGGAAAGTTATGTCCAGAGGGCTCCTGGAACTTTACGTGAACGGAAGCCCCCCCCCCCCCCCCCCGCCACACACACACACAAACACACACAACATGGCAGTTACAGGGGTACCTCTCCATTGTTGTTCTATTATTCCCTTTTCTGAAGAAATTCTTTATGGGTACCACTTGAACAAAGAAAACCTTGTTGGGGTAGTATTATTCTATTGTTAAAAGTACCCTGTAAGTTGGCGCGTGTAAGGGCACAACCTTTGTTATAGGTTTCCGCCTTGAATGTATACATGTATACCTACCCACACCTACCCAGTCCCAAACACTACCCGGAAGGCGACGCGTGATAAAAAGACGCCGGTAAAAGAAAAAAATCGTTAAAATTCCAGATTCATTTATTTGTGGTCCTAGTTGGCGTCTGTCAATTTTAGGCTTCTTGCGCTGCCAGTTTGTGTGAAGTGCTTGTGGCCCCCAGTGAAATACGTCACAAACCGCTAGGGGCCGATTTCACAAAGAGTTAAGATTGATCTCAACTCCAAATCACTCCTAATCGCTAAGCAAAGTCTGATGTCACAATACAAATCACTATGGTAATACTGAAAACTCATCTAAAATCAATCTTAACTCTTTGTGAAATCGAGCCCCTGTATCGCCACATTGATTTGCATTGTGACATCACAGTTTGCTAAGACTGGTACAAATCTTAAGACCAATCTTAGATCTTTGTGAAATCGGCCCGGACGCTACGTGTGTGACATCGCAACACCACAAATGTTGTAGCAAACGACGCCCAGATAAAAAAAAAAACACGAGTGCGTATCAACTTAAAAATACTGTTGTAACTTAAAAAAGAAAAGAAATTGCACCTACGAAACACTTTTTCAGTTAACTGCCTCGTCCGTAACAGACATCAACTTCATCTCAGTGGTTTACTGGTGAAGTTTTCCACGGTTTTTGTTTGTTTAATGTATTGTTTCTTGCGTTTTGGTTTGTGTTGTTGTTTTGTGTCAATTACTATTTAAATATTTTCAGAGACAAGACTTGTGTAATATTATTTGTGCCATCACTCAAAGATCCCGTATATCCTGGGGGAAATTATCTTTTTTAAAAAGCAATAATATTGGTAAAACCGATATGTATTTGTTTCTCTTCGGCAATACACATAATGTACGAAATTCTACGGCTGTATAACAAGCCTATCGTGGAAAATGGTGGCTAACCAAAATAATCAGTTATGTTACGAACTTTGATTCAGCCTCAACGTCAAGCATTTAAAATAATGGATGATAAAACAAACAAATTTATTTAATTATGACTATTTATTTTCTTCACGGGACTACTTGGTGACTATTTACGTTTTCAAATGTTGTGTGGTCATAGTATATTTTATATGTGCTGTAAATAGTAATGGTAATGGATGCCTCCTGCTAAAAATGTAATAATAATAACCTTATGTATTTATTATTTTATAAACGTTAGGGCCTATAATAAAGTTTTTTATGAACTCTCAAGTACAGACATTTTGTGACAATGCTCTTATTCTATTCAATTCAATTTAATTCAAATTCACATTTAGTTCCATACCTCATGAAAACTTCAAAACAATACACAGCCAACACATTAGTTTAAAGAAGTAACCAATTACAAGGCAGAAACTAAATCAAGTATGAAGGCATCATCTAGAAGCCGAGGCTTAGTGGTGAGGTTCCTGATGGACAGACAAACAGAACGTAACCCCATCATCTTAGGACATGAGTATAGGGTGAGCTAACATTCATTTTAAGATGAGATGACTTCACAATAAATCACCATGGTGGTAGTGGAACTCATCTATACTTGACTTTGATCTGATATAGGGTGTGTTCGATTAGCTACACGTGTAAGTAAAACTTACACGAGAGCGTTCGATTAGCCACCAAGTGATACTCGTCTTTTTCCGCTAGTAGATAAAGATAGGCACTGGTATTGCTATTACTGTGGTCATTATTATCATTATTACGTCACTAAAGGGTAATTAAATGTATTACGTCACATGGGGGTCTTATGTCATCCTTACGGGTTGGGTTTGTGGGGTCCTGATAGTGTTGTTCTATTGTTGAGTCCCTTTACTAAAGCATTCCTCTGTTGGGTCCAAGTCAAACACAGAAAAACTTTGTTGTGTTCATTGTTCTGTTGTGTAGAAGACACCACATGGGCCCTTGAGTAAGTCCAAACACACAAACGAACAAGCTATATCGATAATATTGTTGATATATCTTGAAATAATATAGCAATAACAGATATATCAATAAAATAAATTACAACAATCATAAAAAGAGGGGGTATATCATTAGGTTTTTTTAAAATAATAAAATTGATTACAAAAAACAAAACAAGTAAATAAATGCAAAGCTATTTGAGTATCCTAAAGGGGGAAAATACCAATTTTTGTCATATCGTATATTTCAACACTTATTTTGTTTTGCCTAATTTTCAGTGTTTTTGTCTACAGAATCTAAGAACTCCACGAAAACAACGTGGAATCGAAACATTTTGTCTCTCCGGAGCTCTTTGGTTGACAACCCAAACGCCACCCGTCGGAATAGCTGAGAACACCATTCCCTGACCCAGGTAAAGGTCTACCTTCTTAGGAAGGGCTGTTTTTCATGAAATGTTCATGATAAACTTGCAAGACCAGAGCCCAATTTCATGGCTCTGCTTACCGTAAGCAAAGAATCGACGCTTACGGAAGCAGAGAATTCCGTGCTTACGTCAAGCGTATTTCACGGGTTAGCAGGGAATTTTGGCTTGTGCGCGTGCGTACTCCACGTTACTAGGCATTCTTCGCTTACACAGCTAGCGCAGAAATTCGGCGCTTGCAAAATAAGCGGTGAATGGTGACCGTAAGCGCGGAATTTGGCGGTAAGCAGAGCCATGAAACTGGGCCCTGATGGATAAGTTCGTAGTAACTATATACATTGTCTTTAAATTAAACACCCTTTGTCACAAAATCATGAAACTTGAAATGCCTGTAGGAGAAGATTTTATTTAGCAGTCCTATTATTCATCTTTGTATTTATTATCAATATTTTTGATTTCATACATTTTCTGTATATTACTGGCTGCCAGTTTTTATATCTTTGTTTTGCACATGTATATGTGCATGTGTTTTTATACCTTTATTGACTATGTTTAGTTTCAGTTACCTTTTAATTTCTTACTGGTAATTATTTTTATCTTAACTTATAATTGTTTATATGAGTGAACTTATTGTGTAATTGTTGATTGGCACATTCCATAAACGTTATTACACACTGAAAGGTTCACCTGGGGGTAAAGAAGAAATAAATACGAAAATGAAAGTGAAGACGTTTTCGGACAACCATCATTACTATTAGTAACATCTGTATATAGGTCAATGTTGTGACATTTGTACAACATCCAACGCTCAATAGTTTATTTCTACTTTCAAGATAAATTTGGTGAAAATAGCTGAGATGTATTCTCCCCAAATTCAACGGTGTTTCTTATCTTTAAAACGTTAACGAATTGGCTGTTTGATTCTTACAATAGGATGTTCCTTTACCGGCAGCTCCCCACACAAAAGTGAACTGTAGAATTCCAATTACCAGACATGCGAAAAGCCTCCCATGATGTACCAAACAGTCTGCGTTTTGACACATACAGATACGCCTGGGAACCAGGGTGGAAACCATTAATTTAAGGTAAGCACGCCCATTCCAAGTTTGGTGCCCAATTGATGTAGGCCGACTGATTTGATATGCAGCCGTTTATAAATGAAGTGGCTTTGGCTATGGCCACGACCGTTGGCTGGAGATGCGACTTTGAGGAATATGCCTTTCCAGTTACTTAGCCGTAGCCAAAGCCGTCAGATCAGGCGCGGTACTGTTCTTATGCTTTTTACAGCTCGACTGCATTTTCAATTTTTCATTCTGGCATGTTTACACAATTTTCTCAAAGAAAATACATAATGGACATTTTTCGTTACCCTTGTTCACATTTGGAATATATATTTTGTGTGTAATGATTTTACAACCCTTTATAAACTTATTTTATTGTAATGATTATGATTATTATTCTTTACTATGTCTGCATTAAAAAATACAGATAATTGCATTCCATTGGCAAGTGGAAACATAAACAATCACAAAACAACTCTATTTGAAAGGTGCTATAATATTATTTTAAGAAACAAGTAAATAGGTTTTCTTGTACATGGTTTTAGCTCTTAACATGACAAAGGACGTATCCTCGCCTGTTGCTCAATTGTTATTAGGTTTGGAGTTCTAGTTCTGTTTCATTACTGATATCTTGCACTAGTTCTTATAGTTTTAAAGTTATGGTGCTGTACCATTACCGATACCTATGCGGTTATAGTTGTGGATCTATAGTTGCATTTCAGTACTAATGGGCGCTTTAGATGTTGTTGAATCACTCACCGTATTGCCTATAGGCACAGGAAACTGACTGTGCTGTTTTCTGTTGACTCTGTGTTTCTTTATTGAATCTGTAAAATTGGTGAACGGACGCTGATGATGGTTCGGCCAATCTCAGAATGACGCCCAGATTATTGAACTGCGCGAAATATAAATTAGAACGTAAGGGGCGCCTTGTGAATTAAAATGATAAGGAGATATTTACAGAAACAAAGGGTTTGAAAAGAATATGCAAGATAGGAGAAACGTTAAGCTGGAATATACCAAAATTAAACGGGTTGTTCTTTATGTACACATGGGCCGTGACACTAAGATCACTGTAGTTCCAGTGTGATGACTTAGTGTCTATACCGAAACATTAGTATGCAGTCACAGTTTCAGTTCAAGACTAGTTCCATTTCAATACTGTTATCAGAGTGTAGTGTTTATTGGTCCACATTTAATCCCTCCCGATTGACCCGGGAGCATGCATGTGTGGAAGCTTGATCTTCTTCCTCTCCCTCACATTGTCAAGTCTATTTTCTCCAGTTTTCCTGTTTTACTATGTGTGGGACAACATGCTTCCGAGCATGAGGGATTTAGTTTATTTGTTGTCCCTGACCCGCATAGTATTGTTTGGTCCCTTTGTTGAGTAGTTTTGGTTGAGTGTCCTTCCCCAGATTATCTTCTTATACTTGCATGCTCCCCTCTTAGTCATAGCATGGAGGAATTCTACCTCCATGGTCATACACTCTTTTTTCATTGTTCTCTCTACTTGCCCTATGCCATTGCCATTTTCTGTATACACCACTGTACATGTACGTGTATAGCTATTCTGTATGTTGTGAGGCTAGGCCTATTGTTTATTTATTTATTTATTTATTTATTTTTTGCTATGTCGTTTCTGTTTTTTTTTTTTATGGGTTTTCCCCCTTTTATTACATTCTATTGTATTTTTTGTTCTTGCATTGTTGAGGTCGAATAAATAATTATAATAGTAATACAAATAATAGTAATGTTAAGCAGTAATTGTTCCAAAGTTGTAGTGACATCACTTTATACCTATGCAGTATACTTCAAGTACGGGTCAAAGGTGAGATTTTGATGAAACGTTTGACGAAGTGTCACCTTTCAAGAGAGGCTCCAAGGCAAATTCAGTTTTGTGATCCACTGGGGGGGGGGGGCATTGCAAGTCTCCAACCTCGGGTTAAAACGGTGTTTGACACCATTTAAGAGCAATTTTCCATAAAAATCCCAAAACGTTCGATGACATCACTTTCCAAATATACGGTCTGTACATTTTGATACAGAAGTCGATTCCCGAATTTTGATGATATTCAATCAAACGGCCTTGAATTTGACTTTTTGACCGGCGCGAAAAATTCCCCCCTTTGAATGATCAGACCCAATTGTTTTTGATGTCCGATGACGTCATGTTATAAATTTCGCTCTGAAAGAGACCAAATAAAATGACATTTTACACCGTTTTAACGTGAGATAAGAGACTTTTAATTATTTCCCAATTTTCATGTGGCCTCTATCTATTGAAAAATGAGAGCATCACAAAACTGACCTCGACCTTGAATACCCTCTTTAACGTTTATTAATCAATGTCATCATAAACAAGGTTCAAACTTCATAGAAAAGGTTAGCAGAAAACAACCTTTCACAAAAAACAGCAGGGAACCTGCCATCAACAACACAAATGTACATCACTTGGCTGGTAACTAACATCTGCTAAGTGTGACATTTCTTTGCTTAGCTAACTTCATGCTTTTAGTAACTCTAGCAAGTAGGACCCTGGTCTAAAAACTTGTGTTTTTGTTTACTTTTTTTTTCAAAGGTCGAGGACAAAGAAATGCAAACCGACCCAGTCCTTGTATTGCCGATAAAGAGGTGGAAATGCTGGTACATAAAAACACTAGAGGCTAATCTCTAAAAGGAGACACGCAAGGAGAAATTGTTTGACGCCGGTGAAGAGGACAGTCCGATCGGCTGGTGTTAAACGGTTCGATAAATAAAGAGACACAACTGTGCGTATAGTTTACAGCAAATCATTTCAATTGAAAAAAAAAACCCCACCAAAACATGTACACATGTATGCCTCATGCCGAAAACAAAGTGACGGTTTCGAAATGCACAGCAGGTATCTAAACTTTCCCCAATTTTTTCTCTAAAACTAGATTATTTGAAAGGTTGTATCTCCAATGCTCTTTACCAAGTAAGTATGGTCATTAAACTTTGGAGTAATTACCAAAGGTATACCCTTAAATAATTGCTTTTTGGTAAATTTGCTGGGAAAACTTATATATACAGTAAGTTGACTGAAATAAAATGAGCAAGCACAAGGTCCTATATTGAAGTTTTCCACATTTTAATTTATCGTTTATTGTATGTTGGATGTCTGACAATAAATACACACATTTAGAGGTGGACTCCAACGAGAGACCACTTACACACAAACAAATTATTGTTGTTGCTGCAACCTTGCTTCAATTCGGTTTTAAAGTACACATTTTGTTGTTTGAATATTTAAAGTTATTCCATGATTTGGTTCCAGGTAAAATATAACTGTGTACAATGTATACGATAAGTTTTTACCGTGCTCTCACCGTCTTTGTAATGCTCCCTGTCTCCACGAGCAAAAACGAACAATGGTTCTCACTGTACTAAAGGTGGGCCAGATTATATTGACCCACCAGCCTCGGTTTGGTCACATTGGTTCCAAATGAGCGAGAAAAAGATGGCCGGGCCATGATGAAGTTCCTGTGCAACTGATTTAATAATTTCTCTATTAAAGCATCTTTTCGGCTGATGACTAGATGTAAACACACCGGACAAAAGTAAAATTTAATTTTATTTGTTCGATATGTTGAAACAATAGAATCAGGCCAGGGGTCGATTTCACAAAAACACTAAGATTCATCTTTAGATGAGTTGTCAGTATCGCCATAGTGATTTGTATTGTAACATTACACTTTGCATAGCGATTAAGATTGATTCGCATTTAAGATCAATATTAGGTCTTTGTGAAATCGGCACCTGGTATAAACTACCTTTGTGCCCTGGTATAAACTATCTTTGTGCCCCTGGTCATTCCATCTGTTCCCCTGGTTATTGCCTTGATGCCCCTGGTCATTGCATTTGTGCCCCTGGTCATTGCCTTGGTGCCCCTGGTCATTGCCATGATACATAACAATTAAGGCCATGTCACATGGGGCATTTTTTTCAGACAACTTGGATGCAACCAGTTGCA